>OZ035833.1:1657018-2257018 GCA_964034765.1 Knipowitschia caucasica
ATGTTTTCAACTTCTGCAGCTTTTTGTTCATAAAAGTAAAATATTTATTTAATTCAAGTTATTTTGATTAGCATTTTTGGATATTACAATGTACATTGTGGTAAATAAATCTAAGGCAACCAAAGTGAGACTGGCATAATGTAAAAACGAATATTAGCCTTGTTAGCATGTTTTATGATATCAAGTAGAGTTAGCTAACTTGCCCAACACTAATTAGCTTGAATCTCACAAATAAGGCTAAAAGGTTAAAAGAGTTGCACACTATTATGTACAAAACGGATGTAAAATATGTTTATACCTTGTTCAGATGACAGTGAAACCTCCTACAGATTCAGCCCAGACTGCTGCTGCTGCTGTGAGAGGTCCTTCTCCTACGTCATCGCCGCCATTTTGGCGCCCCCTAGCGTTTGTTAAAAAGTGCCACTTCACAGCCGTTTTTTTAACATAATTCATCTGAACATGTCAAAATGAACACCCGAAATATTATAAACACATATTGTAGTTATATATTCTGGATAGCAGCATATTAAATTCTAGTACTACTTTAAGTGATAGTCTGTAACTCTAAATGAATTAAAAATTTTAGGAAATGTGTTAAATTGACCTCCTGGCCTTAAATGTTGATATAAAATAAGTCATTTTATTAATTCTAATATTACGGGCAAGTCCCGCCTTCCCTTCTCTTAGCTATAGTTCAGAATCCACGGTTTCGTCGAGGGTAACCAATCGAGTCATGCCAAGGGCTGTCAATCATCCCGCATGCACAGTTGTTTATTTTCGCGGAGCCTCCAAATCAAGCCTCCATTAGGCTCTGGAACTACATGAAAACTGAACAAAGAATTCTGAACATCCGCGCTGAGGTACTTATGTATATACTGAACCTATATCCATAATCATTTATATACTGAACCTATATCCATAATCATATCCTTTATATACTGAACCTATATCCATAATCATTTATATACTGAACCTATAATCCATAATCTGAACCTTATCCATACTGAACCTATATCCATAATCATTTATATACTGAACCTATATCCATAATCATTTATATACTGAACCTATATCCATAATCATTTATATATGAACCTATATCCATAATCATTTATATACTGAACCTATATCCATAATCATTTATATATGAACCTATATCCATAATTATTTATATACTGAACCTATATCCATAATCATTTATATACTGAACCTATATCCATAATCATTTATATACTGACCCTATATCCATAATCATTTATATACTGAACCTATATCCATAATCAGATCCTCTGCAGATGTGTCCTATAATGTGCAATTCATGATAATAGCACTTCCTGGTTTGCCGCGATCGCTTTTTTGTGTGCATAAAAACATATTTTTTTTCATTAAAACGTTCACAAATAATTCTGAAAACCTCCGTGCATGTGTATTAATAATGTATATGTATAATGTGTTCAAAGTGTTACGGAAACGTAGGTGTAGACCAATCAGAAAGGAAGGGGGAGGAGCTTGCGTCGTTTTTTTTCAAATCAAGTACCTCTCTGTCTCTCTTTCTGACAAACTCCAGACAATCACTTTAAACGAACGGTTCTTACGAACAAATTTGTGCGTAAATCCTACTTACGAGGATTTTACGAAGAATGTGGCATTCACGAATATTTCTCGTAAGCAGAATTTCTCTTGGGTAAGTACAAATCCTACGAGTCCTCAGGAGCCTCTTACGCACATTCAGTGCCGACATGTTCGCACGCTCGTGTTGTGAAGTTCAATAAAACACAACATTACAGTGATATGTTTGTCATATTGATGTATGTATTTATTTATTTAATTGTTTATGGTAATTTAGTCATTTTTTAATTCATTTGTAAACTTAATGCGCCAACGCTTTATCAAATACATTGGAAATGATGCTGTTAGTGACCCCTTCCTATTGATAGGGGACATTTATCCATCCACGGGTCACAAAACAATGGAATATATACTGCTGCAGCAGGAGGACCGCGCTGGTCTCTCCATATGGTCCCTCCAGTCACTGCGGTCTCTCTTCGGTCCGCGCTGGTCTCAGTCTATGCGGTCTCTCTTCGGTCCACTCTGGTCTCAGTCTATGCGGTCTCTCTTCGGTCCACTCTGGTCTCAGTCTATGCGGTCTCTCTTCGGTCCAGTCTGGTCTCAGTCTATGCTGGTCTCTCCTCGGTTTGCGCTGGTCTCAGTCTATGCGGTCTCTCTTCGGTCCGCGCTGGTCTCAGTCTATGCGGTCTCTCTTCGGTCCACGCTGGTCTCAGTCTATGCGGTCTCTCTTCGGTCCGCGCTGGTCTCAGTCTATGCAGTCTCTCTTCGGTCCACTCTGGTCTCAGTCTATGCGGTCTCTCTTCGGTCCACTCTGGTCTCAGTCTATGCGGTCTCTCTTCGGTCCGCGCTGGTCTCATGCGGTCCAGTCTGGTCTCAGTCTATGCTGGTCTCTCCTCGGTCCGCGCTGGTCTCAGTCTATGCGGTCTCTCCTCGGTCCGCGCTGGTCTCAGTCTATGCGGTCTCTCCTTGGTCCACTCTGGTCTCAGTCTATGCGGTCTCTCCTCGGTCCGCGCTGGTCTCAGTCTATGCGGTCTCTCCTTGGTCCAGTCTGGTCTCAGTCTATGCGGTCTCTCCTTGGTCCACTCTGGTCTCAGTCTATGCGATCTCTCTTCGGTCCGCGCTGGTCTCATGCGGTCCAGTCTGGTCTCAGTCTATGCGGTCTCTCTTCGGTCCGCGCTGGTCTCATGCGGTCCAGTCTGGTCTCAGTCTATGCGGTCTCTCCTTGGTCCACGCTGGTCTCAGTCTATGCGGTCTCTCTTCGGTCCGCGCTGGTCTCAGTCTATGCGGTCTCTCCTCGGTCCGCGCTGGTCTCAGTCTATGCGGTCTCTCTTCGGTCCGCGCTGGTCTCATGCGGTCCAGTCTGGTCTCAGTCTATGCGGTCTCTCCTTGGTCCACGCTGGTCTCAGTCTATGCGGTCTCTCTTCGGTCCGCGCTGGTCTCAGTCTATGCGGTCTCTCCTCGGTCCGCGCTGGTCTCAGTCTATGCGGTCTCTCCTCGGTCCGCGCTGGTCTCAGTCTATGCGGTCTCTCCTCGGTCCGCGCTGGTCTCAGTCTATGCGGTCTCTCTTCGGTCCGCGCTGGTCTCAGTCTATGCGGTCTCTCTTCGGTCTGCGCTGGTCTCAGTCTATGCGGTCTCTCCTCGGTCCGCGCTGGTCTCAGTCTATGCGGTCTCTCCTTGGTCCACTCTGGTCTCAGTCTATGCGGTCTCTCTTCGGTCCACTCTGGTCTCAGTCTATGCGGTCTCTCTTCGGTCCGCGCTGGTCTCATGCGGTCCAGTCTGGTCTCAGTCTATGCTGGTCTCTCCTCGGTCCGCGCTGGTCTCAGTCTATGCGGTCTCTCCTTGGTCCACTCTGGTCTCAGTCTATGCGGTCTCTCCTCGGTCCGCGCTGGTCTCAGTCTATGCGGTCTCTCCTTGGTCCACTCTGGTCTCAGTCTATGCGGTCTCTCCTCGGTCCGCGCTGGTCTCAGTCTATGCGGTCTCTCCTTGGTCCACTCTGGTCTCAGTCTATGCGGTCTCTCCTCGGTCCGCGCTGGTCTCAGTCTATGCGGTCTCTCCTTGGTCCAGTCTGGTCTCAGTCTATGCGGTCTCTCCTTGGTCCACTCTGGTCTCAGTCTATGCGATCTCTCTTCGGTCCGCGCTGGTCTCATGCGGTCCAGTCTGGTCTCAGTCTATGCGGTCTCTCTTCGGTCCGCGCTGGTCTCATGCGGTCCAGTCTGGTCTCAGTCTATGCGGTCTCTCCTTGGTCCACGCTGGTCTCAGTCTATGCGGTCTCTCTTCGGTCCGCGCTGGTCTCAGTCTATGCGGTCTCTCCTCGGTCCGCGCTGGTCTCAGTCTATGCGGTCTCTCTTCGGTCCGCGCTGGTCTCAGTCTATGCGGTCTCTCTTCGGTCTGCGCTGGTCTCAGTCTATGCGGTCTCTCCTCGGTCCGCGCTGGTCTCAGTCTATGCGGTCTCTCCTTGGTCCACTCTGGTCTCAGTCTATGCGGTCTCTCTTCGGTCCACTCTGGTCTCAGTCTATGCGGTCTCTCTTCGGTCCGCGCTGGTCTCATGCGGTCCAGTCTGGTCTCAGTCTATGCTGGTCTCTCCTCGGTCCGCGCTGGTCTCAGTCTATGCGGTCTCTCCTCGGTCCGCGCTGGTCTCAGTCTATGCGGTCTCTCCTTGGTCCACTCTGGTCTCAGTCTATGCGGTCTCTCCTCGGTCCGCGCTGGTCTCAGTCTATGCGGTCTCTCCTTGGTCCACTCTGGTCTCAGTCTATGCGGTCTCTCCTCGGTCCGCGCTGGTCTCAGTCTATGCGGTCTCTCCTTGGTCCAGTCTGGTCTCAGTCTATGCGGTCTCTCCTTGGTCCACTCTGGTCTCAGTCTATGCGATCTCTCTTCGGTCCGCGCTGGTCTCATGCGGTCCAGTCTGGTCTCAGTCTATGCGGTCTCTCTTCGGTCCGCGCTGGTCTCATGCGGTCCAGTCTGGTCTCAGTCTATGCGGTCTCTCCTTGGTCCACGCTGGTCTCAGTCTATGCGGTCTCTCTTCGGTCCGCGCTGGTCTCAGTCTATGCGGTCTCTCTTCGGTCCACTCTGGTCTCAGTCTATGCTGGTCTCTCCTCGGTCCGCGCTGGTCTCAGTCTATGCGGTCTCTCCTTGGTCCACTCTGGTCTCAGTCTATGCGGTCTCTCCTCGGTCCGCGCTGGTCTCAGTCTATGCGGTCTCTCCTTGGTCCACTCTGGTCTCAGTCTATGCGGTCTCTCTTCGGTCCACTCTGGTCTCAGTCTATGCGGTCTCTCTTCGGTCCGCGCTGGTCTCAGTCTATGCGATCTCTCTTCGGTCCGCGCTGGTCTCATGCGGTCCAGTCTGGTCTCAGTCTATGCTGGTCTCTCTTCGGTCCGCGCTGGTCTCAGTCTATGCGGTCTCTCTTCGGTCCACTCTGGTCTCAGTCTATGCAGTCTCTCTTCGGTTTGCGCTGGTCTCAGTCTATGCGGTCTCTCTTCGGTCCGCGCTGGTCTCATGCGGTCCAGTCTGGTCTCAGTCTATGCGGTCTCTCCTTGGTCCACTCTGGTCTCAGTCTATGCGATCTCTCTTCGGTCCGCGCTGGTCTCAGTCATGCGGTCTCTCCTTGGTCCACTCTGGTCTCAGTCTATGCGGTCTCTCCTTGGTCCGCGCTGGTCTCAGTCTATGCGGTCTCTCTTGGTTTGCGCTGGTCTCAGTCTATGCGGTCTCTCTTCGGTCTGCGCTGGTCTCAGTCTATGCGGTCTCTCTTCGGTCCACTCTGGTCTCAGTCTATGCGGTCTCTCTTCGGTCCGCGCTGGTCTCAGTCTATGCAGTCTCTCTTCGGTTTGCGCTGGTCTCAGTCTATGCGGTCTCTCTTCGGTCCACTCTGGTCTCAGTCTATGCGGTCTCTCTTCGGTCCACTCTGGTCTCAGTCTATGCGATCTCTCTTCGGTCCGCGCTGGTCTCATGCGGTCCAGTCTGGTCTCAGTCTATGCGGTCTCTCCTTGGTCCACTCTGGTCTCAGTCTATGCGATCTCTCTTCGGTCCGCGCTGGTCTCATGCGGTCCAGTCTGGTCTCAGTCTATGCGGTCTCTCCTTGGTCCGCGCTGGTCTCAGTCTATGCGGTCTCTCTTCGGTTTGCGCTGGTCTCAGTCTATGCGGTCTCTCTTCGGTTTGCGCTGGTCTCAGTCTATGCGGTCTCTCTTCGGTCCACTCTGGTCTCAGTCTATGCGGTCTCTCTTCGGTCCGCGCTGGTCTCAGTCTATGCAGTCTCTCTTCGGTTTGCGCTGGTCTCAGTCTATGCGGTCTCTCTTCGGTCCACTCTGGTCTCAGTCTATGCGGTCTCTCCTCGGTCCACTCTGGTCTCAGTCTATGCGGTCTCTCTTCGGTCCGCGCTGGTCAGTCTATGCGGTCCAGTCTCGGTGGTCTCAGTCTATGCGGTCTCTCTTGGTCCACTCTGGTCTCAGTCTATGCGATCTCTCTTCGGTCCGCGCTGGTCTCATGCGGTCCAGTCTGGGTCTCAGTGGTCTCTCTCGGCGGTGGTCTCTCCTTGGTCCGCGCTTGGTCTCTGGTCTATGCGGTCTCTCTTCGGTCCGCGCTGGTCTCAGTCTATGCAGTCTCTCTTCGGTTTGCGCTGGTCTCAGTCTATGCGGTCTCTCTTCGGTCCACTCTGGTCTCAGTCTATGCTGGTCTCTCCTCGGTCCGCGCTGGTCTCAGTCTATGCGGTCTCTCTTCGGTCCGCGCTGGTCTCAGTCTATGCGGTCTCTCTTCGGTCCGCGCTGGTCTCAGTCTATGCGGTCTCTCTTCGGTCCACTCTGGTCTCAGTCTATGCGATCTCTCTTCGGTCCGCGCTGGTCTCATGCGGTCCAGTCTGGTCTCAGTCTATGCTGGTCTCTCCTCGGTCCGCGCTGGTCTCAGTCTATGCGGTCTCTCTTCGGTCCGCGCTGGTCTCAGTCTATGCGGTCTCTCCTCGGTCCGCTCTGGTTTCTGTGTGCTGGTCTCTCCAGTCTCTCCTCGGGTCTGCATTGGTCTCAGCGCTGGATCTCCTCTCAGGGTCCAAAATACTTTTAGATTAATCTCATAACATTTTGAGATTAGTCTCATAATTTTGCTAGTTCAACTTTATTCTCATAATATTTTGACTTTTAAATCAACATTTTATAACTTTATTCTCAGTCTGGCAAAAGAAGAAAAAAGGGTGACTCTTTTGCTCCGTGTAACTCTGCTTTAGGCCTGTTGCCATTTCCTCTGGCGTCTGCACACGGCCCTGCAGTCCCTTATATGGGCATTAGTGGGCGGTTACTTATGCTAAGTACCTATGCTAATGAAGCACCTGGCACGCGCGCTCTACTTACGAGGAAATGGCATTCATCAATCTAAGAGAACAGCTGCGAACAATTCAGCGGCTTACGAGTGCGTTGATGAATCCCACGTAGGCTCTTCTTAGAAATCTACTGAAGAACGACTTGAGAAGAAATTTAAGAAGTTTCTTACGAAGTTATTCGTGAATGAGGCCCAACGTTGCAAGATGATTATAAAGTCAAAAAAGATTATTTGGCATTTACATAATTTCATTTCCAGATACTTTTGCAATAAAGCAAAATGCCTCAAAATAAGCCATTGAAAATCTATCTAGTGTTGGTCTAAGAATCTGTTTCAATTAAGTCTATTAGAAAGGGCCTGACCTGCTGAACTGCTGCGCACACAGCAAACGTGGGATTATAAAGTGCATAACGAGAGCAGAGATAAGGCCTGACACTGGCCAAGAAATTAATTAAGACGTCGCCTTAAATCCAAAAGAAAGACCGCTTGTGGAAGAGCGAGAGAGAGACGAGTTTTGGAGCTAAACTAACCCAGTGGAACCCTCACACTAATCCCCGACATCTGTAAGGACTGATAACACATGCCTTTATAGCTGCTGTCTTTGAAATATGCAGAAAATCAGCTAAATATTCTGCAAAAGTTATGTCAATGTAATGTTATTCCTGCACAGTGCGGTACAGAAAATACTTAAAGGAGCTATACCCATTTCTGCAAGGTTTATTTCAGTTTAATGTTTAGCCCCGCCCCCAACTCGCTCACAGGCTTCTACTTTCCCCTACGCTCTCATAACACAGAGCCATCTAGTTTAATTTGCGATCTGATACGTATGCTAACATTAGCATTAGCGAAACTTCTTGTAAGCTGTGCAACAATCACTGATGAAATGGTACAAAAGCAACGCACTGCTAACACAATATATAACTGAATCGGGATATATATCGGGAAGAGGGAACTAAAGCGAGGAATCACTGTTGCGTGGCTGTTTTGCTGTGTCTGCAGTTACAGCCAGAGGAGTTATAGCCACTTATGCTAACATGCTACTGTGGTTAGCAGCGCTGTAGAGGCTAGAGGACGCAGCCCGTTCGTAACAGCGCCGCTCCTCGTTCTGTGAGTGGAGAACGAGCGTGACGCCAAGCCTCTGCTCAGCACTTTTTACGGCTTGAGTTCATACACAGCTGATCATTGAGCTCAAGTTTAAAGTACGGATCTTAATACAACTTGTATGTAGTAATAAAAAAATGTATGAACTCAGTAGAAAACAAAGCGGGTATAGCTTCTTTAAGTGTTTCAGCTTTCAATGATTCCCTATTAGGCCTGAACAAGTCTATACATCACATTTTCTGACAAACATTGCTTATTCTGTGCAGTTTTCTATATGTTTAACAGTGTGGCTTTTGTTGAGGGTGCTTATAGAAGGTAAGATAAGATATATCAAATGACAGTTGAATTGAAAATAAATAACCTGGACACACCAGACTATTATAAAACAATTTTTTTCATAATAAAAGTGGCTAAACTTCATGAAGCGCCTCTCTGGTCCTCTCTGCACCTGACCCCCATGGACCCCCATGGACCCCATGGATCAGCACCGTTTTGAGCCCCACATGTTAATTTAGGGCAGTCCTTGAGGATTCGGATCATCTCCAAAAAATGATTTTGTCTAAATCCTTCCATAACTGTGTCTATAAATCCTAATCTTGCTCACAGACAAAATACATTTTTACCTGTTTATGAGGAAAAAATACAATGTCTTAAAGAAAATTTGGCAACGAAACAAACACAACATGTCTTGCTTTATCGAAATAAAATAAAAAATAGGAAAACTACTGCTCATGATTTTCAAACTTCTCTCAACTCAAGATAGTTTAACCCCATTTAAAGCATTGGATTGGGGATAAAATGGCGATTGTGATAAATCATGCAATCCGGTTTCAAAAACACAAATTATATGATGAGCCACAGGTGTCAGAAGATTACTGTGTTGCAAACCAATCTCTTTTATTAACATTATTCCTGGTTACATACACAAAATGTCACGGACAACCCAAACAGACCCTCCATTATGATGTATACATGTCCAATAGCCGCTTCATAAGCCAGGGTTTTCCTACAGACTAACAGTAAAGAGCTGTTGTGCTTATCTGAAAGCTTCTAGTGCCTTTTTGTGTGCTTGTGAGAGGCAGCGGTCCTCCAGGCCTGGTATTAGCATCGCAGCTGGAGTGGAGCTTTTAGCAGCTTTTGCACACAGAGTGGACCAGTGTGACTGAGGGAAAAGTCAATACAAGCCCACAGGTGCTAATGGCTCCAGACCGCCAAACACGCTCTTACATTTACAGCTGCAATCCACAGTTTCCTGCTGAAGAGTGCCATTTTTAAATCAAGAGAGCTCGTGGATAGGGCATATATTGCAACATTGATTTCAAAGAGCATTTAACCATGTTATTACAACATCCCTTTGATATTTATACACCCAATTGTTTTTACAGCTATTCATGCTTGAGTCAAATGTCTGCCTTCTATTCCTAAAGGGGATATAACGGGCTTCTGTCTGCAATATATGATAATCAATGATTTCAATCAAGATTTATTTATTTGAAAAGGGACAGTGCACATTAATCAACATTTTACAATGTAAATATGCCCGAGTTAGCAGAAAAGCTAATTTTCATCGGTAGACCCTTTGGCAGATGTCAAAGCCAGCCTAAAAAAGCAAGATTAAAGTCACATAGCAATTTACAAAACACAATATAATTACATACATACATAGTACATGAAATGAGCAAAGTATACATTTTCAATATGTATCTGAGGAACGCCTTTGTGTTTACACAGCACTGTCACTACGGTCACATCAAAGCCTCCACTGCAGAGAAAGTGACAGGGACATCGGCCGGTCCACATATTGGCCTGATATTTTACAGGAAAGCAACTACATCATACTATTTTCTTCAATTCGCCTAAAACTCAATTAGAAAAGTGTTGTTTTTTTTTTTTTTTAAACCGCTCTTCACACAGGTACAGAGCTGGAGGTCCAGTGGATTTGGACAGGGATCATTCATGTCAGGATTTACAGGACACATATTTGGCCAACAGTGGCTCAGTTCGTAGAGCATTGGCCTTTGAGGCTGAAGGTCATGAGTCACAGCCTGCTAAGTTGCTACACAGGTGGGAATTGAAAAAGACATTTTGAAAATAAAATTTCCAGCGGTGAAAGCTGAAGTGATGAGCCAATGATAATGTTATAAATGTTTTAAAGATATTATTTTCATTAAAATAACAAGGCTGTCTTGGAACAAGATGAAGATAACAAAGGATTATGGGATATTCAAAATCTGTTGCATCCGTTATGTGTGTTATGATTTCTTTCTTGTCATGTATGGGCGCCGAAAATATGATCTTTTTTATTTATTATCTACAGTGATGCTAAAGAAAATGAGCTTCCAATCCATTTTATTGTGTTATTGAATCTATAATTTGATTGCCCAAACCCATTCATCCATCCATCCATTGTCTTCCCCTTAATCCATTTCTGGGTAGAGGGTGGCAGTCAGAGCTGCACCCAGTACACTCAGCACCAGCCCCTCACTGATCCTCCTGCAGGTGGTGAGTCCACAGGAGGATGGCTGCTCTGTCAGTGACAGACTGGTTAAGTTTTAGGCGTCTGAGTAAGATGGTTAAGGTTAGGGTTAAGGTGGTCTGAGTAAGATGGTTAAGGTTAGGGTTAAGGTGGTCTGAGTAAGATGGTTAAGGTTAGGGTTAAGGTGGTCTGAGTAAAATGGTTAAGGTTAGGGTTAAGGTGGTCTGAGTTAGATGGTTAAGGTTAGGGTTGTGGTTGGGTTGGAGTTATTCTTTGGGAATGGCTGGTTAAGTTTAGGCATAAATAGGTAGTTTGTTATACAGTGCCTTGCGAAAGTATTTGCAATACCTTTCAACATTTCGCCATATTTCAGGCTTCAAACATAAAGATATTTTTCTCATGAATCAACAACAAGTGGGACACAATCGTGAAGTGGAACGAAATTTATTGGATAATTTAAACTTTTTTAACAAATAAAAAACTGAAAAGTGGGGCGTGCAATATTATTGGGCCCCTTTACTTTCAGTGCAGCAAACTCAGTCCAGAAGTTCAGTGAGGATCTTTGAATGATCCAATGTTGTCCTAAATGACTGATGATGATAAATAGAATGCTCCTGTGTGTAATCAAGTCTCCGTATAAATGCACCTGCTCTTTGATAGTCTCAGGGTTCTGTTTAAAGCACAGAGAGAACCATGAAGACAAAGGAACACACCAGGCAGGTCCGAGATACTGTTGTGGAGAAGTTTAAAGCCGGATTTGGATACAAAAAGATTTCCCAAGCTTTAAACATCTCAAGGAGCACTGTGCAAGCAATTATATTGAAATGGAAGGAGTATCAGACCACTGCAAATCTACCAAGACCCGGCCGTCCCTCCAAACTTTCATCTCAAACAAGGAGAAGACTGATCAGAGATGCAGCCAAGAGGCCCATGATCACTCTGGATGAACTGCAGATAACTACAGCTGAGGTGGGAGAGTCTGTCCATAAGACAACAATCAGTCGTGCACTGCACAAATCTGGCCTTTATGGAAAAGTGGCAAGAAGAAAGCCATTTCTCAAAGATATCCATAAAAAGTCTTGTTTAAAGTTTGCCACAAGCCACCTGGGAGACACACCAAACATGTGGAAGAAGGTGCTCTGGTCAGATGAAACCAAAATCAAACTTTTTGGCCACAATGCAAAACGATATGTTTGGCGTAAAAGCAACACAGCTCATCACCCTGAACACACCATCCCCACTGTCAAACATGGTGGTGGCAGCATCATGCTTTGGGCCTGCTTTTCTTCAGCAGGGACAGGGAAGATGGTTAAAATTGATGGGAAGATGGATGGAGCCAAATACAGGACCATTCTGGAAGAAAACCTGTTGGAGTCTGCAAAAGACCTGAGACCGGGACAGAGATTTATCTTCCAACAGGACAATGATCCAAAACATAAAGCCAAATCTACAATGGAATGGTTCACAAATAGACGTATCCAGGTGTTAGAATGGCCAAGTCAAAGTCCAGACCTGAATCCAATCCAGAATCTGTGGAAAGAGCTGAAGACTGCTGTTAACAAACGCTCTCCATCCAGCAAAAGGTGGCGCTACAAAGTATTAGCGCAAGGGGGCAGAATAATATTGCACGCCCCACTTTTCAGTTTTTTATTTGTTAAAAAAGTTTAAATTATCCAATAAATTTCGTTCCACTTCACGATTGTGTCCCACTTGTTGTTGATTCTTGACAAAAAAAATATTTTTTATATCTTTATGTTTGAAGCCTGAAATGTGGCGAAATGTTGAAAGGTTCAAGGGGGCCGGATACTTTCACTGTATTTTCTTCCGCTTCCGTCCCGATTCCGTATGTGATCTAGTGCTGACCGATAATCTTGTTTCTCCCTTCAACAGGCCACGCCTCCAACAGTGACCTGTCTCCGCCTGTTTGTATAACAGACAGATATACAGACTTTAACTTTACCTTCTAAAATGATGCACACATAAAAAGTATAGTAGCTTGATTACAAATAACGTTTTAGTAAAGTAAAAAGAGAAAGGTTGGTCTTGTCATCCAGTTCTAATCTTTTCCAACTCTCTGATTCGGCATGCATAGCTCGCATTGCTTTCGTAGCCTTTAAACAGCGATCGTGCCAGGCATCATTACCAGTTAAACAGCAGCCGCTACATAAATAAACACTAAAGTCCATTTACATAAAGCCAATTATTGTGCGGTGTTTAGACGGAGCGCTCTAAACTGAAGTCTTCTATCCTTCCCTTTAGAGAGCGCATACATACTTAATGATAAGGCCCATTTAACAGCAGCACAGGGAGGTTTCCATAAAATCAGCCTTTATGAAGCTGATTAGCCTCCATTTGTGTCCCATACATAAGTATTCCTAACTGGCTCAAATAAATACATGCTCAGCGACTTGGGGCCTGTGCACATCACAAATGTCCTTTTAAAATGGATTGAAAACAGGCAGCAAACGTATTTATATTCAGTTTTGTTCTTCTCTTTATTCTAATGCGCTATATTATGCATGGGTTCTATATTATCTATAGATTATACTAAATACAAGCAGCAGATTATCATGGAAGTAGAGGGGGGCAGTTATCAGGCAGCCACAAAGTAAACAAAGGGTCAAAACACAACTCATTTCCATCATAAGTTTGAGAAACTTTGGATTTCTTTCAGTCACATCCTTCATATTGGCAGAGAATATGGACCACTCTGTCTCAGTATACATACAGACCTCTCTGTCTCAGTATACATACAGACCTCTCTGTCTCAGTATACATGCAGACCTCTCTGTCTCAGTATACATGCAGACCTCTCTGTCTCAGTATACATACAGACCTCTCCTGTCTCAGTATACATGCAGACCTCTCTGTCTCAGTATACATACAGACCTCTGTCTCAGTATACATACAGACCTCTCTGTCTCAGTATACATACAGACCTCTCTGTCTCAGAATACATACAGACCTCTCTGTCTCAGTATACATACAGACCTCTCTGTCTCAGTATACATACAGACCTCTCTGTCTCAGTATACATACAGACCTCTCTGTCTCAGTATACATACAGACCTCTCTGTCTCAGTATACATGCAGACCTCTCTGTCTCAGTATACATGCAGACCTCTCTGTCTCAGTATACATACAGACCTCTCCTGTCTCAGTATACATGCAGACCTCTCTGTCTCAGTATACATACATACCTGTCTCAGTATACATACAGACCTCTCTGTCTCAGTATACATACAGACCTCTCCTGTCTCAGTATACATACAGACCTCTCTGTCTCAGTATACATACAGACCTCTCTGTCTCAGTATACATACAGACCTCTCTGTCTCAGTATACATACAGACCTGTCTCAGTATACATACAGACCTCTGTCCCAGTATACATGCAGACCTCTCTGTCTCAGTATACATACAGACCTGTCTCAGTATACATACAGACCTCTGTCTCAGTATACATACAGACCTCTGTCTCAGTATACATACAGACCTCTCTGTCTCAGTATACATACAGACCTCTGTCTCAGTATACATACAGACCTCTCTGTCTCAGTATACATACAGACCTCTCTGTCTCAGTATACATACAGACCTCTGTCTCAGTATACATACAGACCTCTCTGTCTCAGTATACATACAGACCTCTCTGTCTCAGTATACATACAGTATACATGCAGACCTCTCTGTCTCAGTATACATGCAGACCTCTCCTGTCTCAGTATACATGCAGACCTCTCCTGTCTCAGTATACATGCAGACCTCTCCTGTCTCAGTATACATACAGACCTCTCTGTCTCAGTATACATACAGACCTCTCTGTCTCAGTATACATACAGACCTCTCCTGTCTCAGTATACATACAGACCTCTCTGTCTCAGTATACATACAGACCTCTCTGTCTCAGTATACATACAGACCTCTCTGTCTCAGTATACATACAGACCTGTCTCAGTATACATACAGACCTCTGTCCCAGTATACATGCAGACCTCTCTGTCTCAGTATACATACAGACCTGTCTCAGTATACATACAGACCTCTGTCTCAGTATACATACAGACCTCTGTCTCAGTATACATACAGACCTCTCTGTCTCAGTATACATACAGACCTCTGTCTCAGTATACATACAGACCTCTCTGTCTCAGTATACATACAGACCTCTCTGTCTCAGTATACATACAGACCTCTGTCTCAGTATACATACAGACCTCTCTGTCTCAGTATACATACAGACCTCTCTGTCTCAGTATACATGCAGACCTCTCTGTCTCAGTATACATGCAGACCTCTCCTGTCTCAGTATACATGCAGACCTCTCCTGTCTCAGTATACATGCAGACCTCTCCTGTCTCAGTATACATACAGACCTCTGTCTCAGTATACATGCAGACCTCTCTGTCTCAGTATACATACAGACCTCTCTGTCTCAGTATACATACAGACCTCTCTGTCTCAGTATACATACACACCTCTCTGTCTCAGTATACATGCAGACCTCTCCTGTCTCAGTATACATGCAGACCTCTCTGTCTCAGTATACATGCAGACCTCTCTGTCTCAGTATACATGCAGACCTCTCTGTCTCAGTATACATACAGACCTGTCTCAGTATACATACAGACCTCTGTCTCAGTATACATACAGACCTCTCTGTCTCAGTATACATGCAGACCTCTCTGTCTCAGTATACATGCAGACCTCTCTGTCTCAGTATACATGCAGACCTCTCTGTCTCAGTATACATACAGACCTGTCTCAGTATACATGCAGACCTCTCTGTCTCAGTATACATACAGACCTCTGTCTCAGTATACATGCAGACCTCTCTGTCTCAGTATACATACAGACCTCTCTGTCTCAGTATACATACAGACCTGTCTGTCTCAGTATACATACAGACCTCTCTGTCCCAGTATACATACAGACCTGTCTCAGTATACATGCAGACCTCTCTGTCTCAGTATACATACAGACCTCTCTGTCTCAGTATACATACAGACCTCTGTCTCAGTATACATACAGACCTCTCTGTCTCAGTATACATACAGACCTCTGTCTCAGTATACATACAGACCTCTGTCTCAGTATACATTCAGACCTCTGTCTCAGTATACATACAGACCTCTGTCTCAGTATACATTCAGACCTCTGTGTCAGTATACATACAGACCTCTGTCTCAGTATACATACAGACCTCTGTCTCAGTATACATACAGACCTCTCTGTCTCAGTATACATACAGACCTCTGTCTCAGTATACATACAGACCTCTCTGTCTCAGTATACATACAGACCTCTGTCTCAGTATACATACAGACCTCTCTGTCTCAGTATACATACAGATCTCTGTCTCAGTATGAATACAGACCTCTGTCTCAGTATACATACAGATCTCTGTCTCAGTATACATACAGACCTCTCTGTCTCAGTATACATGCAGACCTCTCTGTCTCAGTATACATACAGACCTCTGTCTCAGTATACATACAGACCTCTCTGTCTCAGTATACATACAGACCTCTCTGTCTCAGTATACATACAGATCTCTGTCTCAGTATAAATACAGACCTCTGTCCCAGTATACATACAGATCTCTCTGTCTCAGTATACATACAGACCTCTGTCTCAGTATACATTCAGACCTCTGTCTCAGTATACATACAGACCTCTGTCTCAGTATACATTCAGACCTCTGTCTCAGTATACATACAGACCTCTGTCTCAGTATACATACAGACCTCTCTTGTCTCAGTATACATGCAGACCTCTCTGTCTCAGTATACATGCAGACCTCTCTGTCTCAGTATACATGCAGACCTCTCTGTCTCAGTATACATGCAGACCTCTCTGTCTCAGTATACATACAGACCTCTCTGTCTCAGTATACATACAGACCTCTCTGTCTCAGTATACATACAGACCTCTCTGTCTCAGTATACATGCAGACCTCTCTGTCTCAGTATACATGCAGACCTCTCTGTCTCAGTATACATGCAGACCTCTCTGTCTCAGTATACATGCAGACCTGTCTCAGTATACATACAGACCTCTCTGTCTCAGTATACATACAGATCTCTCTGTCTCAGTATACATGCAGACCTCTCTGTCTCAGTATACATACAGACCTCTCTGTCTCAGTATACATACAGACCTGTCTCAGTATACATACAGACCTCTGTCTCAGTATACATACAGACCTCTCTGTCTCAGTATACATACAGACCTCTCTGTCTCAGTATACATACAGACCTCTCTGTCTCAGTATACATACAGACCTCTCTGTCTCAGTATACATACAGACCTCTCTGTCTCAGTATACATACAGACCTCTGTCTCAGTATACATACAGACCTCTGTCTCAGTATACATACAGACCTCTCTGTCTCAGTATACATACAGACCTCTCTGTCTCAGTATACATACAGACCTCTCTGTCTCAGTATACATGCAGACCTCTCTGTCTCAGTATACATGCAGACCTCTCTGTCTCAGTATACATGCAGACCTCTCTGTCTCAGTATACATGCAGACCTGTCTCAGTATACATACAGACCTCTCTGTCTCAGTATACATGCAGACCTCTCTGTCTCAGTATACATGCAGACCTCTCTGTCTCAGTATACATGCAGACCTCTCTGTCTCAGTATACATACAGACCTCTCTGTCTCAGTATACATACAGACCTGTCTCAGTATACATACAGACCTCTCTGTCCCAGTATACATGCAGACCTCTCTGTCTCAGTATACATACAGACCTCTGTCTCAGTATACATACAGACCTCTCTTGTCTCAGTATACATACAGACCTCTCTGTCTCAGTATAAATACAGACCTCTCTGTCTCAGTATACATACAGACCTCTCTGTCTCAGTATACATGCAGACCTCTCTGTCTCAGTATACATACAGACCTCTGTCTCAGTATACATACAGACCTCTGTCTCAGTATACATACAGACCTCTGTCTCAGTATACATACAGACCTCTGTCTCAGTATACATGCAGACCTCTGTCTCAGTATACATACAGACCTCTGTCTCAGTATACATGCAGACCTCTCTGTCTCAGTATACACACAGACCTCTCTGTCTCAGTATACATACAGACCTCTCTGTCTCAGTATACATACAGACCTCTCTGTCTCAGTATACATACAGACCTCTGTCTCAGTATACATGCAGACCTCTCTGTCTCAGTATACATACAGACCTCTGTCTCAGTATACATTCAGACCTCTGTCTCAGTATACATACAGACCTCTGTCTCAGTATACATGCAGACCTCTCTGTCTCAGTATACATACAGACCTCTCTGTCTCAGTATACATACAGACCTCTCTGTCTCAGTATACATACAGATCTCTCTGTCTCAGTATACATACAGACCTCCGTCTCAGTATACATGCAGACCTCTCTGGTCTCAGTATACATACAGACCTCTCTGTCTCAGTATACATACAGATCTCTCTGTCTCAGTATACATACAGACCTCTCTGTCTCAGTATACATACAGACCTCTCTGTCTCAGTATACATACAGACCTCCGTCTCAGTATACATACAGACCTCTCTGGTCTCAGTATACATACAGACCTCTCTGTCTCAGTATACATACAGACCTCTCTGTCTCAGTATACATACAGATCTCTCTGTCTCAGTATACATACAGACCTCTCTGTCTCAGTATACATACAGACCTCTCTGTCTCAGTATACATGCAGACCTCTCTTGTCTCAGTATACATGCAGACCTCTCCTGTCTCAGTATACATGCAGACCTCTCTGTCTCAGTATACATGCAGACCTCTCTTGTCTCAGTATACATGCAGACCTCTCTGGTCTCAGTATACATACAGACCTCTCTGGTCTCAGTATAAAATGGGCACAAACATTGTCGTTTCTAATTACAGTTGCCATAAGTTCTTTCTGCCCAGTGCTTATATCACAGGTGGCTGAGCAGCAGGAGCTCCAAAGATCTGAAGCAGAGAGCCAAAGAACCAGCCCTGTGCACTCCCCTGACCCCCATAGACTCCCGCTGACCACTGCTGACCGATGCCGACAACAGACTGTAGCAGGAAACACACCAAATCGGATCAAATCATGAAGAAATAATGAATAGATTACACATGATTCAATTAAAAATGAAATGAAATGAGTGCAGTGTGGGTTCTGTGGTTTTGTTAAATAACCACAGAACCCACACTGCAGTGTCTTGAGGACCTTTGCTGTTTTCCGTATTTTTGTCTAAATAGACATCTTTAAGAAAAAAAATATAATTAAACCAGACATAATCACAACACAAAAGAAGAGGGATACTTTAAAAATCCGGGCTCCATGACATCAATATGTCCCAAGTTTGAAAATAAACATTTTGACATGGTTAAAAGGTAAAAAATAAATAAAATTAAAACTATTTAGAATATTCTGTGTGGTTTAATGCAGGGTGTTAATGAGGCGTCCGTGGTCACAGAGTGCAGTAGAGCCCTCATTAACAGGTGCTGTGTTGAACTTGGACCTGTGGAAGCTCCTGAGGGGGCGTGCATCTGCTGTGCCCTTCTGTCCCAGGACGCCCTGTCATGGGGTCAGACAGTTAGCAACATCTTCCAATAGATCCATGCATATTTAGTTTGATACATTCAGTTTTTTGAGAAGGATTGTGTAGATCTATTCTGTGTTTTTATGCTAGGGGTATTATTATCTTTTATTGATTCTTTCATATTGGTGTAATCCTTTAGTGTCCTGTCTTCGAGGTTTCGGCGCTTGCAAAATTTTTCACCTGCCACTTATCGCAGCCCATTACTCAACATTAAAAACATACAAATTAAGATCTGCTGCTGTACAGTATATGTATGAGGAGACAGTTTGAAGAAGAAAGCCATGAACACGTTTCTATGAGCAGTCAAACCACTGCTAGAGAACTATGCTAATTACTGATACATTGCCCACAGATGATTTGATGTATGTCATGTATTTTTTTAAATATTGTTTGTTAGATGAAATATCCTTAGATACAGGGGTTGTATCAAATAAGTTTAGGACCAGGTATTAGGACTCAAATAATTCTGTAATGACTGCAGAATTAAATTAAAATTACAAAGTGTTTTTAATCAAACAAACCAATATACAGGTCAACTCTATGAAGACGATAGGGCATCACTTAAACGACCACTAAACACCAAATCAACTTTTTTAAATGACAAACTGCATAAATAGGTTTCTTATAGTCATTTTTTTGACATTTTAGTGCAAATTAGATGCAATCTCACTTTTGTGCCTAAAACTGTCTGTGTGGCGCCCTCTCCTCTCTATTTGGATTTGGTCCTGGCCTCTGCATTGACTCTGCAGTTGGTGTGTGTGACGTGCGTCTCTCTGCGCCTGTGGTATAAACCCATCCAAGTCTCACACACTCCCCAGTTGGAGTATTCTGGCGACATCTTGTGAATTAAAATTAAATTAGATCAGCTGACCGTCACTACTGCTGAGATAATTCTGTGGCTTAGGTCGGGCTGTCTAGCTCCACTGTTATCTTAGAGTGTAAACTAAAGTGACATGAGAATTTCTGGTGTGTAAACGATCGCTTTAAGCAGCAATGACAACTGTCGGATTTTTTTTTTTGACCACGCCCAACTCTAAGCCCCCCTTCATGTCCCCTGGTCCTCGGGCAACGCCCTTTTTACAGAGAATTTTCAGTAAGTGGAGTAAGGCTGGGCACAGGTGTTTAGTCGTTCTTTAATCTTTGTTTTGGTCAAATGTATAAAAAAATTCCATAAATCCCAACAACTAATCGATGAATCCAAATTGACCAACTAATCGTTCATTAAAATAATTGATCATTACAGCAATACTTTTGAGACTTCCAAAATAGAAAAAAAAAAAAAAGTTTCCCAATCATTTAGCATATAGCATCTTTTGCACACACAAATAAAGTAAACACAGATACAATTGCATGTTTAAGAGCCGGAAAACAAGTTCCTCGCTCTAAAAACAGTGGTTCTATCAAGCATGAGGTTTTCATCTGTCACATCTTTGGATCAGCGATCAAGTCAACCTGAAATGTCAGATACTGACTCACAAGGCTCTTATTGCCAAGTATAGGCAATTGTCAAATAGATAAAGGCAGCAAGTTGTGGGTAGATTTCTTCACAAAATGTTTCTTTTACAAACCAGGGTCTACGCAGACATGGGGAGAACATGCAAACTCCACTGAGAAAGGCTCTGTTCCGACCGGGATTCAAACCCAAGATGCCAAAAGCCTTTATTTTTTCATTAAACCTTATCGGATTTTTTTGAAAATATATATTGAAATGCATGGAAATGAAAGGACCCAGTATCTAGATACACACTGTATTGTGTCATACATTTCAGGATAAGTATCATATCAGCAGGCTCTGAAAGGTACCCAGCCCTGTCCAGCAGAAAAGCTTATCAATGTCTTTCATTCATCAGTCTTTTCATCGACATCACAACTCACACACTCGCACACACACACACACACACACACACACACACACACACACACACACACACACACACACACACACACTCACAACTCACACACACACTCGCGGTGCTTCCACAGAGGTCAGTGCGACTCTGTCCTAACATGCTCCATAAACATTAACGTGGCAGTAAGTCCAATCCGACACGGCTGGCCCGCTCCGTTAGCCCGCAGAGGAAGGGGAATCCTTTGTACCATCATTTCCGTTCCATCGCGCACGCAGCTTGCTTACAAGGCCCTTCTGAACGCAGCCCGGCATATGCTAGGCCACTTCTAATGGGCATTTTAACGAGGCTGTAATGTTGTCAGCTACACAGAAATGTGCATAGGTTTACATATACAGTAGGGTTTTGGTTGTGTTAACACTTAACACTTGTGACCTGCTTCTGAAGTGGTTAATACTCAAATTACATTTACAAGGGCCATTCCGAAAGCCTAATTGGTGCAGTTGTAAAAGCATCAAGAGATGGGGATTGTGTTCTGAAAGAAAATACTTTTATTTAAAAAAAAAATCTTGCAGCTATACAGGCAATCTTGATTTAGGCAAACAGGTTTGTTTGTTTTTTAACCAGGAGAAATATCCATCCATCCATCCATCCATCCATCCATTTTCTACCCTTTAATCCATTTCTGGGTCAGGGGGGTGGCAATCAGAGATGCCACCCAAGTCTCATAGCACCATACATATAAAGTTTACAATACAAATTCCCTCACCGATGCAGAATCCCCAATCATGTTTCTGGGATAATATCTAAGGCTGTACTTTGACGGATACTGTCGGACAACACCTTCACTGTTTTGTAAAGAAGATCCGGGAAGCTAACCTCACCTAAGCCAGTGAGTGATGGTTCACATTTAGATGATTTAAAAATATGACTTGAGTGTTATTGTTAATTGTTAAACCCACCACAAAAGTTTGTACATATTAACTTGACCAAGCAATGAGTGATTGATTCCTTCATAGTGAAGTGAAGGAATCCTTTGAAAACTCAGAACAGAGATCACAGACTCAATGAATGTGAAACCCCATTACAAAGTATTGACAGCAGTAAGTCACTCCTACTTCCTGTCTCTGAATTCAGCTGTCTGACACTGTGATCATTTAACCACATTGTTTTGAACCACACAAAGCTCTTGTGTTGCCACTATCTTTGAGCACTCAGTAGAGTGTGTCCACACTAGTTCAATTGTAGTCAGACTTCTCCAGAGACCCCCTCAGACTTTATTGCCAGTCTACACCCAGCTTCAGACCTGCAGCGTCACAAAGTGCAGCAGCGTCACAAAGTGTTGGCACGTCACAAAGTGTTGGCACGTCACAAAGTGTTGCAGCGTCACAAAGTGCAGCAGCGTCACAAAGTGTTGGCACGTCACAAAGTGTTGGCACGTCACAAAGTGTTGGCACGTCACAAAGTGTTGCAGCGTCACAAAGTGTTGGCACGTCACAAAGTGTTGGCACGTCACAAAGTGTTGCAGCGTCACAAAGTGTTGCAGCGTCACAAAGTGTTGCAGCGTCACAAAGTGTTGCAGCGTCACAAAGTGTTGCAGCGTCACAAAGTGTTGCAGCGTCACAAAGTGTTGCGACGTCACAAAGTGTTGCAGCGTCACAAAGTGTTGCAGCGTCACAAAGTGTTGCAGCGTCACAAAGTGTTGCAGCGTCACAAAGTGTTGCAGCGTCAAAAAGTGTTGCAGCGTCAAAAAGTGTTGCAGCGTCAAAAAGTGTTGCAGCGTCACAAAGTGTTGCAGCGTCACAAAGTGTTGCAGCGTCACAAAGTGTTGCCACGTCACAAAGTGTTGCAGCGTCACAAAGTGTTGCCACGTCACAAAGTGTTGCAGCGTCACAAAGTGTTGCAGCGTCACAAAGTGTTGCAGCGTCACAAAGTGTTGCAGCGTCACAAAGTGTTGCCACGTCACAAAGTGTTGCCACGTCACAAAGTGTTGCCACGTCACAAAGTGTTGCAGCGTCACAAAGTGTTGCAGCGTCACAAAGTGTTGCAGCGTCACAAAGTGTTGCAGCGTCACAAAGTGTTGCCACGTCACAAAGTGTTGCCGCGTCACAAAGAATACATTTGTTGCTGCCTCTCGAGAATGAAAGAGAAAGATCGTTCTCTCACTAAAGTTTGAGGGAATCAATAAAAACTACTTTGGGAATGTGTCTGAAGGCCAACTAGCACTGAAATGATGTTTGAAGCAGAGAAAAGTCAAGGACCTTTAAAGGAATAGTTCACCGTTTGTACATACTGACATATGTTCTTACCTTACCTTAGACTAGTTAATATGTACCTGTCTGGTCTTAGTCCGTGCGCTCTGTCATGCAAACGGAGCAAAAACGGGAGCAAAACCGCAGCCTCCTCTGGTCACTGTATAGTACCCAAAAGGTAGCTCCCGCTAGAAGCTACCAAACTCTTCCAAGTGTTCCCTATTAAATGTATATAGTTACGTGACATGTTACACTGCAAAGTATAGTAACACAGAAATGTAACAGTCGATTTTCTCAGCGGATAAAACGGGTACTATATTGTGAGGCGTAGTAATCTGAGGTGCGCTACGTCCGCGCACTAACTTCTCTCCGGAGACTTCTCTCTCGCTCACTTCCGTCAATAGAAGCAGCGTGACTTGTAATACACACAGTAGCAGCGAGAGAGAAGTCTCTGGAGAGAAGTTAGTGCGCGGACGTAGCGCTCCTAATTTCTCCGCGCACTAACTTCTCTCCGGAGACTTCTCTCTCGCTGCTACTGTGTGTATTACAAGTCACGCTGCTTCTATTGACGGAAGTGAGCGAGAGAGAAGTCTCCGGAGAGAAGTTAGTGCGCGGACGTAGCGCACCTCAGATTACTACGCCTCACAATATAGTACCCGTTTTATCCGCTGAGAAAATCGACTGTTACATTTCTGTGTTACTATACTTTGCAGTGTAACATGTCACGTAACTATATACATTTAATAGGAACACTTGGAAGAGTTTGGTAGCTTCTAGCGGGAGCTACCTTTTGGGTACTATACAGTGACCAGAGGAGGCTGCGGTTGTGCTCCCGTTTTTGCTCCGTTTGCATGACAGAGCGCACGGACTAAGACCAGACAGGTACGTATTAACTAGTCTAAGTAAGGTAAGAACATATGTCAGTATGTAAAAACGGTGAACTATTCCTTTAAGGTGTTTCTAGTAGGCACCATAAGTAAAAAAAATGATGTCAATACAGTATTTATGGCCAATTATTCTTGTTTAATTAATGTATTTATGTTTCAAAACTGTATTCCAACAGTGTCACACGGTTTTATGAAGGTGTCACAATAAGTTGTTAGAACAAAATAAAATGTTGAGGGACCCCAGCTTGCGTTCTTGTCACGTCGCCATTATCGATGTCCGTGACAACATTGTTCTTAGTTTAAGATTGAAACCTAAGACCTTAGTTGTTCTCTTCCTGTAACATTTGTAAAAGTAGAGAGAGGTGTGTGAGGACTGTGGGTGTGTATGTGTGTTGATCAGAGCGAGGGGCGTATCAACTCTGCATATCAATAATACATATATTAATAATACAATGTAATCTGCAAATAAAACCATGTGAAAGGAGATGAGTGTGAAGATCCCTGGTTTAGAAACACATACAGTCTGTGAGACGGAAATCTTCCATTTGGTCTTTACCAGAGAGCACCAATCATGAAGTGTAATTCTCTGATGGGACAAAAATGTGACAGTGGAGGAGCCATTCGGAACTTCAATGAGGGCTTGGTGGCCATGTTACAGTGCAATTTCTTACATGACTTCACTGCGTTCACACTGCACTTGACTAAAGACTTCTTCAGAGCAACAACATGGCTCTTTTGGACCAGCCTTTGAGCATGAATCATGTTGATGTGTGAATATTTCAAATGTATGTCCTGTTTAAAGCTAAAATGTGTCTTCCTCTGACGTGTTTTCATTTCCCAAAGCTGCCGTTCCATCTCAAGCCCAGTTTCATAGCACACTAAATGAATCTTCCATGACTGCAGGATACTCCCGCCTCTGAAACAACTTCTTCTACCGTAATGTTCTTCCACCACAGTCTGGAGCATCAGCGGGCGTTTAGTTAGAAAAGCTGTTAGTGTTTGTGGGGCACATTCTGCACGGCTGATGTAAATGAGGTGTCGGGGAGCAGATGTTCAGCCCGCCGGGACGGAGCAGGCTGGGGATGTCCTCGTTGGAAAGAAAAGACTGAAAACTGTTTCAAACTGATCCCATGGCTCTTTTCTCAACAAGCAGACGCCGAAACAACTACAATGTATGGCTGTCACTAACCATTATTATAGTCGACTTCTTCAATTGGCTGGAAAAAGGATTCTAAACATAGAAACAGCAGGAATTGTTTATTCTATTGTTGATTTAAAGATACAAAATTCTGCTTATTTTAATGCATTGGTTTTATACAGCGCTTTTTCAGACACTCAAAGACGCTTCACATGTGTCATTCTCTCTCTACTACTGACGCCACAGCTGCCCTGGGGCACACTGACAGAAGCGAGGCAACCAGTCTGTGCCATCGGCCCCTCCCACCACCACCAACCATTCACACACACACCAGACTCATTCTAGGCAGTGGGGAAGAAGTGTCTTGCCTAAGGACACAACGGCAGCAGACAGCGGGAATCGATGGTGAAAGTCTTGAGGTGGACTCGAACCCACAACCTTCTGGCTCAAAGGCCAATGCTCTATCAACTAAGCTGCTGACGCCTTTTTTTAGCCCCTAAACATATTGTTCAGATCAGTAATTTTGGTATTCCATGTTTTAGAATGTGAATAATTGGCTGAACATGTACAATTAAAAAGTGTAGTGACTACGTGAGACATTTTTGTATATCATCAATTTAAGGACAAAGTTGAAGATAATGTCATTTACTGAAATTAGCCCCAAAAAATGCTCTTTAATACAACAATGCTTTTGAAAAGTTATTATATTATTATACATGATACTCTTCTCTTCTAGGGGCGGAGCTACATGTTCAGATTCATGATATCATTGTGGATGTATCTGCGAACTCCAGGTCTGTTTTGAGGGAACAAAATGAAAACCTTGCATGAACTCATGGACCATTATTATAAAGTGTTACTAAGTTAAAGCATAAGACATGTTTGTTCCCATAACCACAAAGCTTTATGTCCATTTACTCTCATGGAACTACTGTAAAATATTGTGATTTATAACTTTGTGAATTTGTGTTATCTACATGGTTAAGAAAAACCTTATAGATTATGGTGGTGCTGACACTGGAGACACTCACATTGAAAATATGGTTCTTTTGCATTGTATTTTTTGTCTTCAAACTAACTAATAAGCCACAAAACCGTTTTTACTCAAACCGCACGTCAATAACCTGTGTCCATTATTGTACACATTAGGAAAACAAAAGCCAGGTTCAGACCTAGCCTGGTCGTACCACACCATAGTACAAATTACATTTCATACTAAGGTCTAGATTTGCTCCATTGACTCCGTGAACAGGTGGGAGGGGTTAACTCCTTTTGCAGATTGAAACGATTGGATCTGAGTTTACTGTGACATATGTAATGCGCCCGAGTCTGTTGTTAGCATTTAGCATTTAGCCTAGCTTTAGCCATCTCCTTTGCCGCTAACGGCGCCCGTAGGGAGTAGCGCCACAATCTTGACCAGCGATTACATTTGCTAAACATTCCTCTTGCTCCTGCTTCAGTTTCTTGATAGAACCAGACCGGATTACTTTACTATCGCATTCTTCGCCATTGCCAAACTACAACGTGCCCGTTCGACGCAAACTCTTGACGTCACCGGCACCGACCTACAACACCCGCCTCCCGCGCTCTCTGATTGGTCGGTCGAAATTCAACCGATTGTATTTGCTAACACAGAGACCAGACCCAGACGCTACATGCAGCTAAATGATGACTGAGCCCAGTGTACGGATGGATAAGACCAGGGTAGTTCAGACCGATCACCACATCGACAAAACTAAGCCTGATTCCATCTCTGTTTGTCTGTCACTGTTTTCCCTCTTACTTTTGAGTTACTTTACTTTTTAGTTTTGGCTGCTTGTTTGCAGATTGCTAGAGCCACCGACTGTCTGGTTACAGCTTAAGAGCTTTCAAATGATTGAAAGGTTTATGTGGATGTAGTGAGTTTGGGGTTGTGAGGTCTGAAAGAAGAGTCCTAACAAAGGCTTGTGTTGTTCTGAACACGTCTGAACAACACGTCTGAACACGCCTGAACACGTCTGAACACGTCTGAACACGTCTGAACACGTCTGAACACGTCTGAACACGTCTGAACAGGTCTGAACACGCCTGAACACGCCTGAACACAGCTGCACACGTCTGAACACAGCTGCACACGTCTGAACACGTCTGAACACGTCTGAACACGTCTGAACGCGTCTGAACACGAACACGTCTGAACACGTCTGAACACGTCTGAACACGTCTGAACACGTCTGAACACGTCTGAACACGCCTGAACACGTCTGAACACGTCTGAACGCGTCTGAACACGAACACGTCTGAACAGGTCTGAACAGGTCTGAACACGTCTGAACACGTCTGAACAGGTCTGAACAGGTCTGAACACGTCTGAACACGTCTGAACACGTCTGAACACGTCTGAACAGGTCTGAACAGGTCTGAACACGTCTGAACAGGTCTGAACACGTCTGAACACGTCTGAACAGGTCTGAACACGTCTGAACACGTCTGAACAGGTCTGAACAGGTCTGAACACGTCTGAACAGGTCTGAACACGTCTGAACACGTCTGAACAGGTCTGAACAGGTCTGAACACGTCTGAACAGGTCTGAACAGGTCTGAACACGTCTGAACAGGTCTGAACACGTCTGAACACGTCTGAACACGTCTGAACACGTCTGAACAGGTCTGAACACGTCTGAACACGTCTGAACAGGTCTGAACACGTCTGAACACGTCTGAACAGGTCTGAACAGGTCTGAACACGTCTGAACACGTCTGAACAGGTCTGAACACGTCTGAACACGTCTGAACACGTCTGAACACCTGAACACGTCTGAACACGTCTGAACACGTCTGCACACGTCTGAACACGTCTGAACACGTCTGCACACGTCTGAACACGTCTGAACACGTCTGAACACGTCTGAACACGCCTGAACACGTCTGAACACGTCTGAACACGTCTGAACACGTCTGAACACGCCTGAACACGTCTGAACACGTCTGAACACGTCTGAACAAGTCTGAACACGTCTGAACAGGTCTGAACACGTCTGAACACGTCTGAACACGCCTGAACACGCCTGAACACGCCTGAACACGCCTGAACACGCCTGAACACGTCTGAACACGTCTGAACACGTCTGAACAACACGTCTGAACACGTCTGAACACGCCTGAACACGTCTGAGCACGTCTGAACACGTCTGAACACGCCTGAACACGCCTGAACACGTCTGAACACGTCTGAACAGGTCTGAACACGTCTGAACACGTCTGAACAACACGTCTGAACACGTCTGAACACGCCTGAACACGTCTGAGCACGTCTGAACACGTCTGAACACGTCTGAACACGTCTGAACACGTCTGAACACGCCTGAACAACACGTCTGAACACGTCTGAACACGCCTGAACACGTCTGAACAACACGTCTGAACACGTCTGAACACGTCTGAACACGTCTGAACACGTCTGAACAGGTCTGAACAGGTCTGAACACGTCTGAACAGGTCTGAACACGTCTGAACACGTCTGAACACGTCTGAACAGGTCTGAACAGGTCTGAACACGTCTGAACATGTCTGAACACGTCTGAACAGGTCTGAACACGCCTGAACAGGTCTGAACAGGTCTGAACACGTCTGAACACGTCTGAACAGGTCTGAACAGGTCTGAACACGTCTGAACATGTCTGAACACGTCTGAACAGGTCTGAACACGTCTGAACAGGTCTGAACACGTCTGAACACGTCTGAACAGGTCTGAACACGTCTGAACACGTCTGAACACGTCTGAACACCTGAACACGTCTGAACACGTCTGAACACGTCTGCACACGTCTGAACACGTCTGAACACGTCTGAACACGTCTGAACACGTCTGAACACGTCTGAACACGTCTGAACAAGTCTGAACACGTCTGAACAGGTCTGAACACGTCTGAACACGTCTGAACACGCCTGAACACGCCTGAACACGCCTGAACACGTCTGAACACGTCTGAACACGTCTGAACACGTCTGAACACGTCTGAACAACACGTCTGAACACGTCTGAACACGCCTGAGCACGTCTGAGCACGTCTGAACACGTCTGAACACGTCTGAACACGTCTGAACACGCCTGAACACGCCTGAACACGTCTGAACACGTCTGAACAGGTCTGAACACGTCTGAACACGTCTGAACACGTCTGAACAACACGTCTGAACACGTCTGAACACGCCTGAACACGCCTGAACACGCCTGAACACGTCTGAACACGCCTGAACACGCCTGAACACGCCTGAACACGTCTGAACACGTCTGAACACGTCTGAACACGCCTGAACACGCCTGAACACGCCTGAACACGTCTGAACACGTCTGAGCACGTCTGAGCACGTCTGAACACGTCTGAACACGTCTGAACACGTCTGAACACGTCTGAACACGTCTGAACACGCCTGAACAACACGTCTGAACACGTCTGAACACGCCTGAACACGTCTGAACAACACGTCTGAACACGTCTGAACACGCCTGAACACGCCTGAACACGCCTGAACACGTCTGAACACGCCTGAACACGCCTGAACACGCCTGAACACGTCTGAACACGTCTGAACACGCCTGAACACGCCTGAACACGCCTGAACACGTCTGAACACATCTGAACACGTCTGAACACGCCTGAACACGCCTGAACACGTCTGAACACGCCTGAACACGCCTGAACACGTCTGAACACGTCTGAACACGCCTGAACACGCCTGAACACGCCTGAACACGCCTGAACACGGCTGAACACGTCTGAACACGCCTGAACACGCCTGAACACGTCTGAACACGCCTGAACACGTCTGAACACGCCTGAACACGCCTGAACACGCCTGAACACGTCTGAACAACACGTCTGAACACGTCTGAACACGCCTGAACACGCCTGAACACGTCTGAACACGCCTGAACACGCCTGAACACGCCTGAACACGCCTGAACACGCCTGAACACGTCTGAACACGCCTGAACACGCCTGAACACGTCTGAACACGTCTGAACACGTCTGAACACGTCTGAACACGCCTGAACACGTCTGAACACGCCTGAACACGTCTGAACACGCCTGAACACGCCTGAACACGTCTGAACACGCCTGAACACGTCTGAACACGCCTGAACACGTCTGAACACGTCTGAACACGCCTGCACACGTCTGAACACGTCTGAACACGCCTGAACACGCCTGAACACGCCTGAACACGTCTGAACACGTCTGAACACGTCTGAACACGTCTGAACACGAACACGCCTGAACACGCCTGAACACGTCTGAACACGGCTGAACACGTCTGAACACGCCTGAACACGCCTGAACACGCCTGAACACGTCTGAACACGCCTGAACACGCCTGAACACGTCTGAACACGTCTGAACACGTCTGAACACGTCTGAACACGCCTGAACACGTCTGAACACGAACACGCCTGAACACGCCTGAACACGTCTGAACACGTCTGAACACGTCTGAACACGCCTGAACACGTCTGAACACGCCTGAACACGTCTGAACACGTCTGAACACGTCTGAACACGTCTGAACACGCCTGAACACGTCTGAACACGAACACGCCTGAACACGCCTGAACACGTCTGAACACGTCTGAACACGTCTGAACACGCCTGAACACGTCTGAACACGCCTGAACACGTCTGAACACGTCTGAACACGCCTGAACACGTCTGAACACGTCTGAACACGTCTGAACACGCCTGAACACGTCTGAACACGTCTGAACAACACGTCTGAACACGTCTGAACAGGTCTGAACATGTGTGAACACGTCTGAACACGTCTGAACAGGTCTGAACACGTCTGAACACGTCTGAACACGTCAACACGTCTGAACACTCCGCTCAGACGTGGCAAGGATTTTTTCTGCTATCCCTCTACTTTTCTTAGTAGTTTACTCTTAAACTTAAATATCTGCACCTCTACGCCTTACATTTTACAATAGTCATTCCTTTGCAGATGGTGACACAACAAAAAAACAAGTATGAAGTATGAATTATTTGTCATATTTTCTTCCACTTTGAAACATGTGCGTTTCTGCAACAGAATAATGTCGTTTGAATGTTTCCTCAAATAAATATATACTCAACAAAAGAGTAAAACAAAACAAATTGACTTAAGTACTTACATAGGTGATGGAATTATTTCAGTACATTTACTTTTACCCAAGTAGATTTAAATACTTATATATATAAACTGTAATGTACTTCTCTGATTCCGATGCCGGTGAAACGGACTGTAACCATAATCATCAGCCATGATGTATTCTCTGTCTCTTTTATACTATTTTATTTAAAACATTTAGAGTGTACATCATTGGTTCTCACATTTACAGAAACAAACGTTTAAACAATATTCTAGTTTTCCAAGGATCACCTGCATGTTAGTGCGCTCTGGTGCTAAATCCCCCTGAGACCAGCTCCCACTGGGCTTCAGAGGCTAAAGTGTCTCCCCCTGTTGGCCAGTATGAGCGTTTCTCCAGAGCCCAAGGTTAAAGTGGCCTGTGCTCTGTGTCTGAACTGGGCACGGGGCCACGGCAAACACAAAGACTCTAAATGAAGTCATCCATCTCTGTAAAGTGAGGGAAATACACCGTTTAAAAATAGCCGGAAAAGATTTTTGGAAGCACTGCAATTATTACAAAAAGGCATAAGCCAAGGACAATCATTTATCTCTTTAGCAGCGGAGATGCATGGACCAAGAGAAATGCAAAACTGGTATTTAACAACAAGTCTGTACTACTATTTAAATATGAGCAGTTTTTAAATATCCATTGTTAATGCAGTCAAAGTAAACTGCTCTTTCAGTATGATCTTTCATCAAAAACATTAAGAGAATAATACCATTTACTTTGTCATGATATGTTTCAGAATGTAAAACAATATTTTCAGCAGATATGTAAATGCGAGTATGACAGGTAGGAAAAGCCTTCTGCTGTAACTCATGCTACACCAGAAGTCTGAAAAAGTATTGATAAAAATAGAGTAATTTTCACCTGAGAAATTGTCAAAACTAATTTAAAGGAAAGTACTTTTCTTTTGATCTAATACAATTTATTTTTGGCAACAGTGGCTCAGTTGGTAAAGTGGCCTTTGAACCTGAAGGTTGTGGGTTCGAGCCCACCACAAAACCTACTCCACCGACTCCCACTGATGTCTGCTGTTGTTGTGTCCTTGGGCAAGACACTTAACCCCACTTCGCCTGAAGCCCCCACTGAAATGTCAAGGCTTTAAGCTGTCACTGACAGAGCGGCCGTCCTCCTGTGGACTCACCACCTGCAGGAGGATCACTGAGGGGCTGGAGCTCAGTGAATAGGGCGGATATGGCACTCTCGCTTCTCAGAAGGTTCTGGGTTTGATGTGGGACAACGGACACAAATTAGCCCAAGGCTACAATCCGGAGTGATGTGTTCATGAACATGACTGTCCCACCCCCCGACCTAGAAATGGACTAGAACAGGGGTGCCCACACTTTTTCAGCATGCGAGCTACTAAATGATCAAGTCAAAATAATCTACCTACTACAAAAATGCAAAACATATATTTATTTCTAAATATATTGAGGACTCTTTATATCTACAAAGTATGTTGATGTTCATGCAAAACCGCATGATTTATGAAATAATTTGCATCCACACATAAACGAACATGTGCGTTTAGCAATCACATTCATAACATTCCAAACATCGTCGGGGAAAAACACAGAAGTGGGCGGAGCTTTGATGCAGATGCCGGGGGTTCTGTAGCGCTCACAGTCACAGTAGAAACTCATGGTGAGGACATATGTTTACAAGCATTGACCCCAGTCCTCAGCCCTGGGTTAGTCCTGGTTTGATCCTGGTTTGATCCTGGTTTGGTCCTGTTTTGGTTGTTTTCGAGCGTGCGTGATCACTTTGCTGCTCTCTGACGTGGAGCGAGGATCGCTGCTGTGAACCGCTGCAGCAGAGAACAGTTTTTAAGGCAGTATGATCCATGCTTCAGTGATCAGAGGTCGCACGTTTTGTTTGTTGTTTTTGTTTTGGAGCATACTGTGGCGTGAAAAAACGCAAAACTCTGATTATTTCTGTCCACAAACAAATCCATAAACGTAAATGTATTTATTCAATGTAACGCGATCTACCATTGAATAGATAGATCGCGATCGACGTATTGAGCACCCCTGGACTAAGGGGAAGAAAAGGGATGGGTGGAAAACAGCAGTCGTCGCAGAGAAATGTACAAAGTGGTCGATTTGCCAATATAACATTGTTGTCAATAATAAAGAAAACTGCTCTGAGCATGTGTGATGTCATAGTTTACAATGACATCATACAAGACAAGACTGAACTTTTAGACAGAAGGGGTGGAGTAACATATCAGTCCCTAAAATATATTATGTATTATTTTAAAGATGAATCTCAAAATGTTTTGAGATTAATCTCAAAATATTTTGGACCCTGGGAGGAGATCCAGCGCGGACCAGCGCTGAGACCAATGCAGACCCGAGGAGAGACTGGAGTGACCAGCACACAGAAACCAGAGCGGACCGAAGAGAGACCGCATAGACCAGACTTGAGAGACCAGCGTAGACTGTAGTGACCTGACTGGAGAGACCGGTGCGCAGAGACCAGCGCGGACCGAAGAGAGACCGCATAGACCAGACTTGAGAGACCAGCGCGGACCCGTATGGATCCAGGAGCATGCAGCACGGACCCGTATGGAGAGACCAGTGCAGACCCGTCTAGAGCCATGGGAGAGACCAGTGCAGACCCGTCTAGATCCATGGGAGAGACCAGTGCAGACCCGTATAGATCCATAGGAGAGACCAGTGCAGACCCGTATAGATCCATGGGAGAGACCAGTGCAGACCTGTATAGATCCATGGGAGAGACCAGTGCAGACCCGTATAGATCCATGGGAGAGACCAGTGCAGACCCGTATAGATCCATAGGAGAGACCAGTGCAGACCCGTATAGATCCATAGGAGAGACCAGTGCAGACCCGTATAGATCCATGGGAGAGACCAGTGCAGACCCGTCTAGATCCATGGGAGAGACCAGTGCAGACCCGTATAGATCCAGGGGAGAGACCAGTGCAGACCCGTATAGATCCATGGGAGAGACCAGTGCAGACCCGTCTAGATCCATGGGAGAGACCAGTGCAGACCCGTATAGATCCATAGTAGAGACCAGTGCAGACCCGTATAGATCCATAGGAGAGACCAGTGCAGACCCGTCTAGATCCATGGGAGAGACCAGTGCAGACCCGTATAGATCCAGGGGAGAGACCAGTGCAGACCCGTATAGATCCATGGGAGAGACCAGTGCAGACCCGTCTAGATCCATAGGAGAGACCAGTGCAGACCCGTATAGATCCATGGGAGAGACCAGTGCAGACCAGTATAGATCCATGGGAGAGACCAGTGCAGACCTGTATAGATCCATGGGAGAGACCAGTGCAGACCCGTATAGATCCATAGGAGAGACCAGTGCAGACCTGTATAGATCCATAGGAGAGACCAGTGCAGACCCGTATAGATCCATGGGAGAGACCAGTGCAGACCTGTATAGATCCATGGGAGAGACCAGTGCAGACCCGTATAGATCCATAGGAGAGACCAGTGCAGACCTGTATAGATCCATAGGAGAGACCAGTGCAGACCCGTATAGATCCATGGGAGAGACCAGCGCAGACCCGTATAGATCCATAGGAGAGACCAGTGCAGACCCGTATAGATCCATGGGAGAGACCAGTGCAGACCCGTATAGATCCAGGGGAGAGACCAGTGCAGACCCGTATAGATCCATGGGAGAGACCAGTGCAGACCCGTCTAGATCCATGGGAGAGACCAGTGCAGACCCGTATAGATCCATAGTAGAGACCAGTGCAGACCCGTATAGATCCATAGGAGAGACCAGTGCAGACCCGTCTAGATCCATGGGAGAGACCAGTGCAGACCCGTATAGATCCAGGGGAGAGACCAGTGCAGACCCGTATAGATCCATGGGAGAGACCAGTGCAGACCCGTCTAGATCCATAGGAGAGACCAGTGCAGACCCGTATAGATCCATGGGAGAGACCAGTGCAGACCAGTATAGATCCATGGGAGAGACCAGTGCAGACCTGTATAGATCCATAGAGACCAGTGCAGACCCGTCTAGATCCATGGGAGAGACCAGTGCAGACCCGTATAGATCCATGGGAGAGACCAGTGCAGACCCGTATAGATCCATAGGAGAGACCAGTGCAGACCTGTATAGATCCATAGGAGAGACCAGTGCAGACCCGTATAGATCCATGGGAGAGACCAGCGCAGAGACTCAGCGCGGACACAGTAACCTCCTGCAGCAGCAGTATATATGCCGTTGTTCTGTGGCCCGTGGATAAAGAAATGCCCCCTATAAATAGGAAGGGGTCACTAATACACGGCAAGATTTCCAATGTATTTGATAAAGCGTTGGCACATTTCATTTCAAAATGAATTAAAAAGTAGGCCAGATCTGCAGTGAAAAAGGCGGTATATAAATAAAGATTACTAATAAAGATTACTACAAATAAATAAATACATACATCGATATGACGGACATATCACTGGAATGTTGTATTTTTATTCAACTTCACCAAAGAGGACAACCCCGGCGTGTGAACATGTCGGCACTGAATGCGTACAAGTGCTCCTGAGGACTCGTAGGATTTGTACTTGCCCAAGAGAAATTCTGGTTACGAGAAAACTTCGTGAATGCCACTTTCTTCGTAAAAACCTCGTAAGTAGGATTTACGTACAAATCTGTTCCTAAGAACCGTTCGTGAATGAGGCCCATTGTCTTGGATTTAGTTTGGATTATTTTTGCGTGATTAACAACTGCGAATCTTCATATTTGTTTTTAAACGGCGTACCATTGCATTTGCCATTCTCATTGCAACCTGTGGTGAGCGGTGTTCTGCTTTTTTCATGACATATTTTTACCATCCCGCCTTCGCCATTGCTCCGACAACCCCCGTTTATCACCTCCACACACCCACTGTTCTTTACTTACTGTGTTCATTTGGGACCAATCTCCCCCCTTTACGCACTGCACTCTTATTTATTCTAGCAGCAACATCAAACGCTGCAGTCGCGTTATGGCACCCTCCATTACCCCCTTCTCTCCGAATGATATCATTAGCTTTTACGGCCGACACAAGAGGCCCTTTATGTGTGCTGGCTATATCTTTGAAAGTCAGCGCACCACAATAGCACAGTGAGAGGAAAGTGTGAACGGCGCGCTGCATCGATCGTGTGCTGCGGGCCCTTTGTGGCGCTCCCGGCTTTACAAACCCCATTAGAAGCACACCACAGGAGACATGTGCATTGCTCGCTTCACGTAGACGCTCATAACCTGGGCGGAGGTAAGGTGGGCCTTTATGGATAGTGTGGAGGCTAGAAACTAATGGTTTTAAGCCCTTTGTTTGGATATTGATAATAAATAAGATTGTGTCAGCCTTTCAACATGTACGCTCAGAAATGAGAAAGTGGGGTGAGTAACAAAAAAAGGTTTTCAGAAAATTATTGATGTGTTTAATATTGATTATATACAATGAAGCATGTTTTCCCGGGTCTGTTTTGCCTGGGTGCTCAAATGTCCCCATCACTAAAACCAAAAAAATAGGTCCTTCAGCTCCAGTCGTAGTATGAAAATAGTATGAAAACAGTATTATAAGGATCAGACTTGGGAGAGCAAAGACACAAAGAGAGGTGAGTGATCTGCAGCAACACATTTCTGCAGAACGTGTTCGATAGGATCATGATCGACCTCCTCAGTGTCTCAGAACATGAACTGGCATGGAAAGGGAAAGATTCTGGATTTCAGGTGACCTCTCTTTCAAATGACCAGTCCGATGTTATTCACAGTAGAATCTGAAATTTGCCAATAATGTCTAATTGAAAATGCCTCTGGGGAGACCCTCTTTGCCCACAGCCAGCCTCTGATTTGCCATAATCTTTCCTCAAGCATTAAATAAAAACAAAATGAGATTGCAATAAATTGGCCTTTACATTATTTGGCGTGGCCCTCTTGTGCTCGTTAGTTTAGGAGCCAGAACTGACCTAGGAGCAAGTCTCTTTCACAGAATATCAGTTTTAAAGCACAAGGAAAAGGGAGGCTAAAGAAGGACATATTCTTTGCTGCAGCCAGTGACTCATGTGGCTCTTTCTTTCAAGTTGCGATTGTGTGGAACTGACTCATTTGAAATCTTAAAAATTGTGCAGGAACATGTGAGAAAGTGAGGAATGTATTTGGGCTGGTTTAAAGTCGACTGTTATTGGTTGCTGTAATTTGGAGGCAGAAAAGAATACAATATTTAAAGAAAACCATAAGGTTGTTTTGACTCAGTATCAAAAGTTATTGCTACAAGACTAGATTCAAATAAACTCTCAAAGCACAAAACCAGCAGGAAGAAAGCGAAAGACGGTCTTACTGTGGGCAGCACATGGTAAACCCAGACCCCACTGCACAGAGGAGGAGGATTCAGGAACTTACCTAAAGACACAAACAGACATGACTTCAGTTAAGGCAAATACAGCCACTAAGGGTCGCACGATTAATCACATTTAGCAAAGAGTGGAACGTTTAAGCAAAAAGAAACACTTTGACACAAGCTAAAATGAGAGAAGTATCTTGCGTGGAGTTTTGACTCTTGAACAAATCTTTACATTTTTATTTCAATTGATAAATGTCTTGTCTTTTTATTCAGACAATGTCAACAAATACATCAGAGACGTTTGCAGTTAATCCATTCTTAACAAGTACAGAAAGCCAATCTATCAGTCGGCCGGTGGCATTTGATATTTGTAAATCCATATACGAGCCATTTGATTTCATTTGCCAGGGATAAACTCCAGCTTACCTCAGCTCAACGTTAGAAAGCATCTGTCCCTGCTACAGCGCATAGGTCTGCCCATCATAACAAGTACACCATAAAAGGAACATGGGTTCATCTAGAGGCTGTTCAAATGGGCTTCTTCAGGCCTCACGAACACTCCGGGTGAAGCACTCGGTCTCTGCCTACTCCTTCTGCAGTCTATGCTAGCCCATTAGAACGCAATTAGTAGTATGGAGTATGGATACAAGCCAAGCCAAACCCAAGTGATCATGGTTCTCTCATCAGCAGGGGCCCTTTTATCTGCAACACAAGACCCTCCATCAGGTCTCACCTCTTAAATATTTTAGATAAAGTTTATATGATACTTTTTCCGGTTTTGAACCATTGTCTTCAAAGTAGCTCTGAGTAAAGCTGTGTTTTTTCTCGTTTTCACAACACATAGTTTCTCCATGTATTGACTTTTCCAGTTTGAAAACCTGAGATACATTTAGGGCCAAAATGAATCCTTAACACAAAGATCTCTAAATATAGCTAACATTTGCTGGAGATTGACCAATGTGGGTTTTCAGGAAACTTTCCAGCAAACTTTTGTATTTGTGGTGCAATTACCTTACATTACAAAATGGTATTTTGATAATATTTTGGTAGTTTGGATAATCTTTGGAAAGTGCTGTGGTTAGGTTTGGTTTTAAACAGAACTGGACCAAAGATAATTATTGCTGAGAGCTGCAGACTGGTTAAAAAATGAGTTTATTTAAAACTTATTATGTTTTGGAGTGACAGTGCAGTTGGTAGAGCAGTGGTCTTAAAGGATTAAGGGGAAGAAAATGGATGGATGTTTTGGAGTCATTTTTGGGAGTAAAATAAATCATGTGGTCAATATCCTGAGAGGTCCAAGTTACCATGGAAACATATTGCCAGTAGTTAAAAAAACAAAAAAAATCAGAAGATCTCTAAAATGAAAGACCTTTTTGTTATTCCAGTTTATAAAATCAAGTATTCGTTGCTGAGTTATGCAATCGCACCGTAACTATTACAAATAAACTTTCTTAGGATCAATCTTTGAGTCTGCTTTTAGAGTGGCGGTCAGAGGGTCTTTAAGAAGCCTGGTCATAATGATCTCTGTGGGGGTTTGTCTGCGATGAACCTCTCTCATCTTCTGTGGATACATAATGGAAGCGCTTGGACATTCTCGGACATGTGGCCCATTATTCTGCACCGCTCCCTGCTCTCAGTATTCTTTGGTCTGTAATGTAACCATAATCTAACACACTCTTGGATTGACACTGTGTATACATGTTTTTATACATAACAAAAGGCCTTAATGCGTCGCAGACAAAGAATAAAAAGGTCAACGAGAACAGCACTTGACTTTAAAATCATTGTGATGAAGAACCTGATTATTTTGTATCATTAATACTGTTCAAACGCACACACACGCACGCACACACACACACACACACACAGACGCACACACACACACACACACACAGACGCACACACACACACACACACAGACTCACTCACACACACACACACACACACAGACTCACACACACACGCACACAGACGCACGCACACATACACACACAGACGCACACGCACGCACACACACACAGACGCACACACACACACACAGACGCACACACACACACACACAGACGCACACACACAGACGCACACACACACACACACACAGACACACACACACACACACACACACACACACAGACGCACACACACGCACACACACACACACACACAGACGCACACACACGCACACGCACACACAGACGCACACACACACACACACACACACATAGACGCACACACACACACACAGACGCGCACACACACAGACGCACACACACAGACGCGCACACACACACACACACACACACACACACACGCACACACTCGCAGACACACACACACACACAGACGCACACACAGACGCACACACACACACACAGACGCACACACACACAGACGCACACACACACAGACAGACGCACACACGGTTCCATATGGTTATCAGCCTCCACTACAAATCAGATTCAGCCAGAAGATCAGGCAGATACAATGTACTGATCATTTCACACTATTGTTTGAAAGACATTGATAACTTTTGTCCCAAACAAGTAGTGTACAGTCGCTGGAGTTCTTTCATCCCAAAGTAATGTATCGGGGAAGTGTTTTTAGCATGCACATAAAGCCACGTTGTTCAACTACAGCAATTCAATCTGGAGAGACTCACACAGACCAAACATGGGTATTATTAGAATTGTATATTGGTTGTCGAGTAATCTGAGACTACATAAATTACACATATGACTCCTATATTTTCAAGATCACATTCTGTACATCATGTGGTGAGGATTTGGCGCTTAGACCCCGGCAGAGCACTGCATGATTCCAGAAGAGATCGCAGAGATTATCAGATGAAATCCTCCGGGGCCTCGACCCTGGTGGTGGTATCTCACGAGAAGGATGAAAGAACTGGCCTGGAACGAGGCAGAGATGGGGAGGAGGAGGGTTGTGGCACGAATGAATGAAGCTGCTACTTGGATGGAGCTCCCTCGTGATATGAACCTTGGTGCGGGGCAGTGCCTGAGAATTGTGCGTGTGATTGAATGATGGCTGTTGCCGTGAGCAACAGTGGGAGGACTTTGAGCTAGGGCTTTGACTTTTGCAAAAAATCATTTTCCATGTTTGTTTGTTTATTAATTGAATATATTTGAATATTTTCGAATATATTTAAATATTTAATCATAACTTATTACACAGCTCCTCACAGCAGAAGAATGTAATTTCAAAACGTTCTACCGATCATTGTTTCTTCATAACTGTCTCTCAAACCAACAATGGCCGCAGCCCTTTGGCAACGCACTCTGTGCTTCTATTTTAGGTGAGTAAAATACTAAGATTACTGCGGAGAGTAGTTGGTACACTGTCTCACAACGGGCTACGTCACTACTTCACCATTTGAATATCGAGCTTCGAAGTCAAAGCCCTGTGAGCTTAGTTCTTCAGTCGTCCAGTCTGAACCTTCGCTTTAGCTTCATTAGGTGCCATTCTTGGGTTTCATGTGACGTTGGGACAGTGGCACGAATGACATACGTGGGACCATAGACTGTATATATTAACGGACAGAGTCACGCCTATCTCTGCCGTTCTAACTAATGGGCCAAAAAAAGTGCTCTACTGGAGCTATCCAAAATGGCCGCGAGTGGTCCCGCCCACAAGAGAATTGTGAAAAAACGCATCTGTGCATGCGTCAGCCGGCGCAGCTCCATTCATTTGAACGAGAGACTTCAAAAATTCACAGCAAGTAAACTAGACTGGTCCAGAACACCCCCCTCAGCATTGACACACATGTGGAACGGAGCTTTGGGCCAAGAGCCAACTTTTGGACCATCCTGTAAAGACGTTTTTGAGAGGTCTGCCAATGCTATATGTTAGCATTGGCTAATTCTACTTCTGGGTCCACCCCCACAGGCCCGGGGTGGTATTGCAGCGTGTCAGCGCACGTCATTTTGGCCACTTTTGAGATGGGACTCTCCCCCACTGCGTGGGACAGGACCGGACTGGACGTGGTGTATCCTGGCGGTGCAGTCTGCTGGGTTTATACACGGTATATAGATATAGTAGAAGAAGAAGCGCTGTCAAAACACCATCTTTTTGTGCGGTGTACGCTTGTAGCAACCGCACAAATACAGAGAAAGACCAGAGTTTGTTCATGTTCCAACTGTGGTCTCATATAAAGGAGGACACTTAGAAAAAATCAATGAGGCGGGCGAGGTGGATCAAGGCTTTCCCAGATAAGCGCCCCCTGCAGGACACCCCAATTAAACTTTTGAGAAATATGTACAGGTACCCTCGCTCCCATCTCTGTGTGGAGTGAGGTGCCTAAAAAACAACAATTGTAAAGCGCTTTGTGACTCTGGTCTGTGAAAGGCGATAAATAAACATGACATAACTAGCGACATGTATTATCAATGTTATTTTTCTATTGCATACATGACTGAGTGACTTCAAAAGGGGAAATAAAAAAGAGAGCCCGGTCATTTGAATTTTTTTGTCAGTCAGACCTACTCATCTCTTGCACTACATAAAGATTAAACAGCCCCCTCTAAAGTCACAAGCAATAATAACTAGGCTTTGTCACACTAGAACTCCCACAAAGCAGCAGACAACAGGTGCAGGTGTGACCGTGATAGCACTTTACAAGGTGAACGAGGAAAGAGTCAGGAAAGCACAATGTATGTCCTCTGAGAAGATTATGAGCGAACAATACTTTAATTCTGCCTCAATGAGGATTTGGCATTTCCCAAACTCCACCATTTCTCTGCTGCCGGCTGCAGAACAGAATATTTCCCCACAAAAGAGCGCACTAATCCTTCATTGTAAGAAAATGTCTCTCCCTGTGGCACAGTATCCCCGCGCTGTCTGCTAAACTCTGACTAATCCACGCATTCCGAGCCAGCCGTTTGTCAAAAGTGCCTCCAAGAACACAAACAGAGCACTGGTCGCTGAGTTGGGGAAGGGCTGTTCAAGCTACGATGACTATTGTGGGTTTCATATATTCAAGAAATATTCAGCATAACGTATGTTTGTTCCGTTATCATGAGCTTCAGAGGTTTCGCAGGTCCCTCCTCCCTGCTTTTAAATTAAGACACAAATGTAGATTCTGAGGCGAGATGTTGATGGTTTGAGAAATGTGGGTTTTAAGAGTCCAAACTTTACACAAAACTTTGACTGTTAAACCCACTTATCACAACATGGAACCATCAAAGAACATTGTGTTGCATTACTTGTATTTAGTGTTTTATAAATACAATTTGAGTGATTGATTCTAATAAGATTAAGACTGTATGATGTATTTTTTTTTTTACAACATTATACTTTTACAAGGCTCTTTCTGATTAATTGAATGTTTTTCATCAGGCGCCAGGAGACATACTTTTTATTCCACAGAGGATTATGACATTAGCATGGATGACTTTAAAAACAACTCCAGGTGTGTTTTTGATGAGCATGTCCCTGCAGCGGCCTGTCCCTGCAGCGGCCTGTCCCTGCAGCGGCCTGTCTCTGCAGCGGCCTGTCTCTGCAGCGGCCTGTCCCTTTGGAGCGGCCTGTCCCTGCAGCGGCCTGTCCCTGCAGCGGCCTGTCCCTGCAGCGGGCTGTCCCTGCAGCGGCCTGTCCCTGCAGCGGCCTGTCCCTGCAGCGGCCTGTCTCTGCAGCGGCCTGTCCCTGCAGCGGCCTGTCTCTGCAGCGGCCTGTCTCTGCAGCGGCCTGTCCCTTTGGAGCGGCCTGTCCCTGCAGCGGCCTGTCCCTGCAGCGGGCTGTCCCTGCAGCGGCCTGTCCCTTTGGAGCGGCCTGTCCCTGCAGCGGCCTGTCCCTGCAGCGGCCTGTCCCTTTGGAGCGGCCTGTCCCTGCAGCGGCCTGTCCCTGCAGCGGCCTGTCCCTTTGGAGCGGCCTGTCCCTGCAGCGGCCTGTCCCTGCAGCGGCCTGTCCTTTTGGAGCGGCCTGTCCTTTTGGAGCGGCCTGTCCCTTTGGAGCGGCCTGTCCTTTTGGAGCGGCCTGTCCCTGCAGCGGCCTGTCCCTGCAGCGGCCTGTCCCTGCAGCGGCCTGTCCCTTTGGAGCGGCCTGTCCCTTTGGAGCGGCCTGTCCTTTTGGAGCGGCCTGTCCTTTTGGAGCGGCCTGTCCCTTTGGAGCGGCCTGTCCTTTTGGAGCGGCCTGTCCCTGCAGCGGCCTGTCCCTTTGGAGCGGCCTGTCCCTTTGGAGCGGCCTGTCCTTTTGGAGCGGCCTGTCCCTTTGGAGCGGCCTGTCCCTGCAGCGGCCTGTCCTTTTGGAGCGGCCTGTCCCTTTGGAGCGGCCTGTCCTTTTGGAGCGGCCTGTCCCTTTGGAGCGGCCTGTCCCTGCAGCGGCCTGTCCCTGCAGCGGCCTGTCCCTTTGGAGCGGCCTGTCCTTTTGGAGCGGCCTGTCCTTTTGGAGCGGCCTGTCCCTTTGGAGCGGCCTGTCCCTTCAGCGGCCTGTCCCTTTGGAGCGGCCTGTCCTTTTGGAGCGGCCTGTCCCTTTGGAGCGGCCTGTCCCTTTGGAGCGGCCTGTCCCTGCAGCGGCCTGTCCTTTTGGAGCGGCCTGTTCCTTTGGAGCGGCCTGTCCCTTCAGCGGCCTGTCCCTTTGGAGCGGCCTGTCCCTTTGGAGCGGCCTGTCCTTTTGGAGCGGCCTGTCCCTTTGGAGCGGCCTGTCTCTGCAGCGGCCTGTCCCTTTGGAGCGGCCTGTCCCTTCAGCGGCCTGTCCCTTTGGGGCGGCCTGTCCCTTTGGAGCGGCCTGTCCTTTTGGAGCGGCCTGTCCCTTTGGGGCGGCCTGTCCCTTTGGAGCGGCCTGTCCCTTCAGCGGCCTGTCCCTGCAGCGGCCTGTCCCTTTGGAGCGGCCTGTCCCTTTGGAGCGGCCTGTCCCTGCAGCGGCCTGTCCCTTTGGAGCGGCCTGTCCCTTTGGGGCGGCCTGTCCCTTTGGAGCGGCCTGTCCCTGCAGCGGCCTGTCCCTTTGGGGCGGCCTGTCCCTTTGGAGCGGCCTGTCCCTTTGGAGTGCCTTTGTGGCCCAACAGGGAGCGTCTGTGTCATTTGTGCAGCCGCTGATGTGAGAAGTCTTTATTTCAACAGGAGAAAAAAGTCATCCCGTTCGGGGCCATTTTTACGCTAATTTTCTGCTGCGCTGCTTGGAAATAATTGCTGTCAAAAATGCCACAACAGTTTAACAGCAGGAGTTTAGAGGGACTTTGAAAATGTGCTCCACGTCACGTTTTCATACGAGACCAGCTGTCTCTGCAGGTCTGCCAGCACGTCTGGAACAATGTCTGCTTCTACACTCTTATCATTACTATTATTATTATTATTATTATTGTGTCTTCTTCATAATCTTCTTGTTGAAACTTCCACGTCCAGGATACAAGAACACCTGCCATGAAAGCCCGATTGGGAGCATGTGCTTTGATAGATAAGAGTAGTTTTAGATTACACAAAACTCTTTGATTGGTAGATACTTTATGTTAACAAGAGGAAATGCAGGTGACCATGAGTAGAGAATACACAGAAAACAGACAATAGACAGATATATACAATTATAAATAGTCATATTTATATATCTGGCCTAATTAACTAATAAAAAAGTTGTAATGTCTTTGTCTCATTAACTCTCATAATGGTTTTATTCTCCCTGAATATGAATGATCCATAGCGTTAAATGCATGTGTATGATCGGGACAATCCAAGTGAATCATCTGATGTGTGCGGACGACTACAGGACCGTCTCAATGTCTGCTCTGAGTTTGGTGTAGATCTGAATGAAAGGTTTAATAAGTATAATTATGTTATGTAGAACAAAATATGATGTAAATGTAAACTTTCCTCTATTTAAATTGTGTGGTGTTGAACTAACTGTATGTTTCAAACATAAATACTTGGGCAGTGTAGTAATGCCTCAGAAGAACATGCTCCTGCGCAGGTTTGGTGCTTGTACAGCGCAGGGGAAAAAGACACTTTTTGAAGCATACTGTTCGTCACTGTCAGTCAAAGTTTAGCGCTTCACAGTCCACATCATCCAAGGCACAAATCATCACATAAAACAAACACCAGAATCACAATTAAAACATTAAAATCACACAAGAAATTAAAACCATTAAAACTTTCAAATTACACAAGGAATAATAAAAAAAATAACCACAGTGCATTTAAAATGGAGATAAAATCCCTCAGTTGTAGCACAGCTAAACAGAACTGTCTTTAACCTGGTTTTAAACATTGTCAGAGAGGAGGCCTGTCTCACATCTTCAGGAAGACTGTTCCAGATTTTAGCAGCATGAATCTGAAAAGCAGCCTCCCCATGTTTAGTTCTGACTCTGGGCACTAACAGGAGTCCAGTCCCTGTGCTCCTCAGAGTCCCAGCAGGAGTCCAGTCCCTGTGCTCCTCAGAGTCCCAGCAGGAGTCCAGTCCCTGTGCTCCTCAGAGTCCCAGCAGGAGGCCAGTCCCTGTGCTCCTCAGAGTCCCAGCAGGAGTCCAGTCCCTGTGCTCCTCAGAGTCCGGGCTGGTTCATATGGGACTAACATGTCACTAATATATTTTGGTGCGAGGCCATGGAGAGAGAATAAAGTCTATTCTCTGAGCCACAGGAAGCCAGTGCAGAGACCTGAGAACTGGACTAATGTGGTCGTACTTCCTGGTTCTAGTCAGGACTAATGTGGTCGTACTTCCTGGTTCTAGTCAGGACTAATGTGGTCGTACTTCCTGGTTCTAGTCAGGACTAATGTGGTCGTACCAAGTGTGCTGTGCAACTTGTGGACCAAAAACAAAAAAGCAACCATTCGCAAACTCAATGTGGCACAGAACGAGTGCTTGAAGATTTGGTTGAAAAGGCCAAGATGTGAAGTGCAGGTACTTTGTGGAATCAGGAGATTTCAGGCCATTTGATGTCTGATGTACAGTTTTATCTGTCGGCTCAATCAAAGCCACAGTATTATAATCAAAAGCCTGACAACTGTGGATTTCAGTGGCAGGCGGTGGCAGTCAGATCTGTGGAGACACTGGTGCAGCTGTCTGCTCTGAGACGTGAGGCTTATGTATTTATGTGATGTGTTTGTCTTATCCTGGACCACGAGTCTGTAATAAAAGTGTGATGATGATTATGATGATGATAATATCTATATCATCAAGTAAATCAGCTGAGGTAAATATGAAAATTAGATAAGTTCGAAAACGTTTAAAAGTCCATTTATTTCTGAAATTCCATAAACAATGTGACATTAATGCATAACAGACACTCAAAGTGATGTATATCAAGTCTTTATTTGGTATTATGTTGATAAGTGGCTCAGAATATTTTTTAAACATACTTTAGAGCCCTAATCATCATTTATAGAGGTAAATCGACCTTCTGAAGAATATTCTATCTTTCACCTGTTTTGTCAGGATTACTGAGTAGACGTGTTTGGGAGCCGTTTTGTTCCTGATATTTGTGTGGATGAAGCAAAAACGACTTATTATTATTAGTATTTTGCAGAAGGAATGCAATGTTGGAACATGGATTATTTTACTTTCCATAACTACCCTGACAGAAAATCCTGTCAGTGCATATACAGTCGCTTGAAAAAACGGGAAAAAAGTGACTGAAAGGAAATGAAAATGTATTCGGTGTGTGGGACTGTCCAGGGAGTTTAGCTGGAACATCCTCGCTCGGATACGTCTTCGCTTAGTGCTGCTTTAAATAGAGCTTTAAAAACGAGTGGGGGATTTGTAAAGCCTTGTGAGACACGTGTGATTTAATTAAGAACTGTTAATGTCAGGCCGGATTCCAAGGCGTTCACAAGGTGGTCCAAAATCAGACTGGCAGCGGAAACATTAGTAATTGGAACGTCAAGAAGTCTTAATTTTCCTTTTGTTTGTGCACAGGTCGGTTGCTAAAATAGCCCAGCAGCCGTTAGCCATTCTGTGCTTCGCATGAAAGTTATGGGTGACGTCAGAACCCGAGGGATATTCGTAAATACTGTGTCAGATGTGCTTAAGATTAAAAAGTATAAAGAGGCATGCAAAAATAGTCTATTGTAAGGATGTTAAAACTATTGTTGGTATATGTTGTGATTAGTTCTGTCCAAAATATTGCAAACAAATATTAACACTGGGGATCACCGCAACACATGCACTTTGAAAGACCACCTGCCAAACACACTCAACTCTCCTCCGCAGCTCTTGTCAAGACATATGGATACGACTAACTGTAATATATACTAAAATCGCAATTCTTTCCCACTTAAAATCTAAAAAAAAAAATAACCAGAGCCGTATTCATAACAAATACTAATTGGTTTTATTATACCTCACTATATACTGTATATATCGTTGACAATTATACTGAGAAACTATGGATAATCACAGTATGGCCAAATCATAATCATGTATAGTGACATTTGTATCATGACACTTATCGCGTCAACAGCTGTAGGGCAATGCACAAGGATCATTTTCTATTAAGTTATATTTCATACATGAGATGAGATTAGACTAAAATGCTGCTCAGCCCCCAAAGATAGAAATACAAAAACTGTTGCGGGATCAAGGATATGAACCCTTTAAGCCTGGCGTACATGGACAGAGTAACTGGAGACAACAGTTTCAAGGCGGCTTTTGGCGACTGAGAGTAGATGATGAAGATGATGAAGATGATGGAGATGATGGAGATGATCAGTTGAAATCAGTCGATGTGAGCGCTCTTACAACTGGAGATAAACAGTCGATCTCTGGATTCAGTCAGTTGCCCGTGTTCTACTTTTCGGCAACTACTGTAGTTGTCCTCAGTTTCGGAGATATCACCTGATGTGTGCTCCAACAACATGTGTGTATTGTGTGTATTGTGTCCTCTACAGTTTATGTCAGAAAAACACTGTAGTTGAGGCCAGTTGCTGTTATTCCCCAGTTCTGATACAGGAGTTACCTGTTTTCCTCAGACTGGTCTGATACAGGAGTTACCTGTTATTCCTCAGACTGGCTGATACAGGAGTTACCTGTTATTCCTCAGACTGGCCTGATACAGGAGTTGCCTGTTATTCCTCAGACTGACCTGATACAGGAGTTACCTGTTATTCCCCAGACTGGTCTGATACAGGAGTTACCTGTTATTCCCCAGACTGACCTGATACAGGAGTTACCTGTTATTCCTCAGACTGGTCTGATACAGGAGTTACCTGTTATTCCTCAGACTGGTCTGATACAGGAGTTACCTGTTATTCCTCAGACTGGCCTGATACAGGAGTTACCTGTTATTCCTCAGACTGGTCTGATACTGGAGTTACCTGTTATTCCTCAGACTGGTCTGATACAGGAGTTACCTGTTATTCCTCAGACTGGTCTGATACAGGAGTTACCTGTTATTCCCCAGACTGGTCTGATACAGGAGTTACCTGTTATTCCTCAGACTGGTCTGATACAGGAGTTGCCTGTTATTCCTCAGACTGGTCTGATACAGGAGTTACCTGTTATTCCTCAGACTGACCTGATACAGGAGTTACCTGTTATTCCTCAGACTGGTCTGATACAGGAGTTACCTGTTATTCCTCAGACTGGTCTGATACAGGAGTTACCTGTTATTCCTCAGACTGGTCTGATACAGGAGTTGCCTGTTATTCCCCAGACTGGTCTGATACAGGAGTTACCTGTTATTCCTCAGACTGACCTGATACAGGAGTTACCTGTTATTCCTCAGACTGACCTGATACAGGAGTTACCTGTTATTCCTCAGACTGGTCTGATACAGGAGTTACCTGTTATTCCTCAGACTGGTCTGATACAGGAGTTACCTGTTATTCCTCAGACTGGTCTGATACAGGAGTTACCTGTTATTCCTCAGACTGGTCTGATACAGGAGTTACCTGTTATTCCTCAGACTGACCTGATACAGGAGTTACCTGTTATTCCTCAGACTGACCTGATACAGGAGTTACCTGTTATTCCTCAGACTGACCTGATACAGGAGTTACCTGTTATTCCCCAGACTGGTCTGATACAGGAGTTACCTGTTATTCCTCAGACTGGTCTGATACAGGAGTTACCTGTTATTCCTCAGACTGGTCTGATACAGGAGTTACCTGTTATTCCTCAGACTGGCCTGATACAGGAGTTACCTGTTATTCCTCAGACTGGTCTGATACAGGAGTTACCTGTTATTCCTCAGACTGGTCTGATACAGGAGTTACCTGTTATTCCTCAGACTGGTCTGATACAGGAGTTACCTGTTATTCCTCAGACTGGTCTGATACAGGAGTTACCTGTTATTCCTCAGACTGACCTGATACAGGAGTTACCTGTTATTCCTCAGACTGACCTGATACAGGAGTTACCTGTTATTCCTCAGACTGGTCTGATACTGGAGTTACCTGTTATTCCTCAGACTGGTCTGATACAGGAGTTACCTGTTATTCCTCAGACTGGTCTGATACAGGAGTTACCTGTTATTCCTCAGACTGGTCTGATACAGGAGTTACCTGTTATTCCCAGACTGGTCTGATACAGGAGTTACCTGTTATTCCTCAGACTGACCTGATACAGGAGTTACCTGTTATTCCTCAGACTGACCTGATACAGGAGTTACCTGTTATTCCTCAGACTGACCTGATACAGGAGTTACCTGTTATTCCCAGACTGGTCTGATACAGGAGTTACCTGTTATTCCTCAGACTGGTCTGATACAGGAGTTACCTGTTATTCCTCAGACTGGTCTGATACAGGAGTTACCTGTTATTCCTCAGACTGGTCTGATACAGGAGTTACCTGTTATTCCTCAGACTGGTCTGATACAGGAGTTACCTGTTATTCCTCAGACTGGTCTGATACAGGAGTTACCTGTTATTCCTCAGACTGGTCTGATACAGGAGTTACCTGTTATTCCTCAGACTGGTCTGATACAGGAGTTACCTGTTATTCCTCAGACTGGTCTGATACAGGAGTTACCTGTTATTCCTCAGACTGGCCTGATACAGGAGTTACCTGTTATTCCTCAGACTGGTCTGATACAGGAGTTACCTGTTATTCCTCAGACTGGTCTGATACAGGAGTTACCTGTTATTCCTCAGACTGGTCTGATACAGGAGTTACCTGTTATTCCTCAGACTGGTCTGATACAGGAGTTACCTGTTATTCCTCAGACTGGCCTGATACAGGAGTTACCTGTTATTCCTCAGACTGGTCTGATACAGGAGTTACCTGTTATTCCCCAGACTGGTCTGATACAGGAGTTACCTGTTATTCCTCAGACTGGTCTGATACAGGAGTTACCTGTTATTCCTCAGACTGGTCTGATACAGGAGTTACCTGTTATTCCTCAGACTGGTCTGATACAGGAGTTACCTGTTATTCCTCAGACTGGTCTGATACAGGAGTTACCTGTTATTCCTCAGACTGGTCTGATACAGGAGTTACCTGTTATTCCTCAGACTGGTCTGATACAGGAGTTACCTGTTATTCCCCAGACTGGTCTGATACAGGAGTTACCTGTTATTCCTCAGACTGGTCTGATACAGGAGTTACCTGTTATTCCTCAGACTGGTCTGATACAGGAGTTACCTGTTATTCCTCAGACTGGTCTGATACAGGAGTTACCTGTTATTCCTCAGACTGGTCTGATACAGGAGTTACCTGTTATTCCCAGACTGGCCTGATACAGGAGTTACCTGTTATTCCTCAGACTGGTCTGATACAGGAGTTACCTGTTATTCCTCAGACTGGTCTGATACAGGAGTTACCTGTTATTCCTCAGACTGGTCTGATACAGGAGTTACCTGTTATTCCTCAGACTGGTCTGATACAGGAGTTACCTGTTATTCCTCAGACTGGTCTGATACAGGAGTTACCTGTTATTCCTCAGACTGGTCTGATACAGGAGTTACCTGTTATTCCTCAGACTGGTCTGATACAGGAGTTACCTGTTATTCCTCAGACTGGTCTGATACAGGAGTTACCTGTTATTCCCAGACTGGCCTGATACAGGAGTTGCCTGTTATTCCTCAGACTGGTCTGATACAGGAGTTACCTGTTATTCCTCAGACTGGTCTGATACAGGAGTTACCTGTTATTCCTCAGACTGACCTGATACAGGAGTTACCTGTTATTCCTCAGACTGGTCTGATACAGGAGTTACCTGTTATTCCTCAGACTGACCTGATACAGGAGTTACCTGTTATTCCTCAGACTGACCTGATACAGGAGTTACCTGTTATTCCCCAGACTGGTCTGATACAGGAGTTACCTGTTATTCCTCAGACTGACCTGATACAGGAGTTACCTGTTATTCCTCAGACTGGTCTGATACAGGAGTTGCCTGTTATTCCTCAGACTGACCTGATACAGGAGTTACCTGTTATTCCTCAGACTGACCTGATACAGGAGTTACCTGTTATTCCCCAGACTGGTCTGATACAGGAGTTACCTGTTATTCCTCAGACTGGTCTGATACAGGAGTTGCCTGTTATTCCTCAGACTGACCTGATACAGGAGTTACCTGTTATTCCCCAGACTGGTCTGATACAGGAGTTACCTGTTATTCCCCAGACTGGTCTGATACAGGAGTTGCCTGTTATTCCTCAGACTGGTCTGATACAGGAGTTACCTGTTATTCCCCAGACTGGTCTGATACAGGAGTTACCTGTTATTCCTCAGACTGACCTGATACAGGAGTTACCTGTTATTCCTCAGACTGACCTGATACAGGAGTTACCTGTTATTCCTCAGACTGGTCTGATACAGGAGTTACCTGTTATTCCTCAGACTGACCTGATACAGGAGTTACCTGTTATTCCTCAGACTGACCTGATACAGGAGTTACCTGTTATTCCTCAGACTGGCCTGATACAGGAGTTACCTGTTATTCCTCAGACTGACCTGATACAGGAGTTACCTGTTATTCCTCAGACTGGTCTGATACAGGAGTTACCTGTTATTCCTCAGACTGGTCTGATACAGGAGTTACCTGTTATTCCTCAGACTGGTCTGATACAGGAGTTACCTGTTATTCCTCAGACTGGCCTGATACAGGAGTTACCTGTTATTCCTCAGACTGGTCTGATACAGGAGTTACCTGTTATTCCTCAGACTGGTCTGATACAGGAGTTACCTGTTATTCCCCAGACTGGTCTGATACAGGAGTTACCTGTTATTCCTCAGACTGGTCTGATACAGGAGTTACCTGTTATTCCTCAGACTGGTCTGATACAGGAGTTACCTGTTATTCCTCAGACTGGTCTGATACAGGAGTTACCTGTTATTCCTCAGACTGGTCTGATACAGGAGTTACCTGTTATTCCTCAGACTGGTCTGATACAGGAGTTACCTGTTATTCCTCAGACTGGTCTGATACAGGAGTTACCTGTTATTCCCAGACTGGCCTGATACAGGAGTTACCTGTTATTCCTCAGACTGGCCTGATACAGGAGTTACCTGTTATTCCTCAGACTGGCCTGATACAGGAGTTACCTGTTATTCCCAGACTGACCTGATACAGGAGTTACCTGTTATTCCTCAGACTGGTCTGATACAGGAGTTACCTGTTATTCCTCAGACTGGTCTGATACAGGAGTTACCTGTTATTCCTCAGACTGACCTGATACTGGAGTTGCCTGTTATTCCTCAGACTGGTCTGATACAGGAGTTACCTGTTATTCCTCAGACTGGTCTGATACAGGAGTTACCTGTTATTCCCCAGACTGGTCTGATACAGGAGTTACCTGTTATTCCTCAGACTGACCTGATACAGGAGTTACCTGTTATTCCCCAGACTGGTCTGATACAGGAGTTACCTGTTATTCCCCAGACTGACCTGATACTGGAGTTACCTGTTATTCCTCAGACTGGTCTGATACAGGAGTTACCTGTTATTCCTCAGACTGGTCTGATACAGGAGTTACCTGTTATTCCTCAGACTGGTCTGATACAGGAGTTACCTGTTATTCCCCAGACTGGTCTGATACAGGAGTTACCTGTTATTCCTCAGACTGGTCTGATACAGGAGTTACCTGTTATTCCCCAGACTGACCTGATACAGGAGTTACCTGTTATTCCTCAGACTGGTCTGATACAGGAGTTACCTGTTATTCCTCAGACTGGTCTGATACAGGAGTTACCTGTTATTCCTCAGACTGGTCTGATACAGGAGTTACCTGTTATTCCTCAGACTGGTCTGATACAGGAGTTACCTGTTATTCCTCAGACTGGTCTGATACAGGAGTTACCTGTTATTCCTCAGACTGACTGATACAGGAGTTACCTGTTATTCCCAGACTGTCTGATACAGGAGTTACCTGTTATTCCTCAGACTGACCTGATACAGGAGTTACCTGTTATTCCTCAGACTGACCTGATACAGGAGTTACCTGTTATTCCTCAGACTGGTCTGATACAGGAGTTACCTGTTATTCCTCAGACTGGTCTGATACAGGAGTTACCTGTTATTCCTCAGACTGACCTGATACAGGAGTTACCTGTTATTCCTCAGACTGGCCTGATACAGGAGTTACCTGTTATTCCTCAGACTGGTCTGATACAGGAGTTACCTGTTATTCCTCAGACTGGTCTGATACAGGAGTTACCTGTTATTCCTCAGACTGGTCTGATACAGGAGTTACCTGTTATTCCTCAGACTGGTCTGATACAGGAGTTACCTGTTATTCCTCAGACTGGTCTGATACTGGAGTTGCTCGTTTTCGTCAGATTGTCGATATGTGCGGGGCAGAAACTCATAGGCCACGGATATAATCAGCTGCCAGTACGACGTACGCTCGGCTTTATCCTGATTACATTTGTACATGGATTATCAAAAAACTTGATCTGCTCGAATTCAAATTCCTAAAGATAATTCAACTCACAAATGTCAACAAATTCAGTTTGGTGTCTGTGTCCTCAGACCTGTCCTCCTGTGTCCTCAGACCTGTTCTCCAGTGTCCTCAGACCTGTGTCCTCAGACATGTTCTCCTGTGTCCTCAGACCTGTGTCCTCAGACCAGTGTCCTCAGACCTGTGTCCTCAGATCTGTTCTCCAGTGTCCTCAGACCTGTGTCTCAGACCTGTGTCCTCAGACCTGTTCTCCAGTGTCCTCAGACCTGTGTCCTCAGACCAGTGTCCTCAGACCTGTGTCCTCAGATCTGTTCTCCAGTGTCCTCAGACCTGTGTCCTCAGACATGTTCTCCTGTGTCCTCAGACCTGTGTCCTCAGACATGTTCTCCTGTGTCCTCAGACCTGTGTCCTCAGACCTGTTCTCCTGTGTCCTCAGACCTGTGTCCTCAGACATGTTCTCCTGTGTCCTCAGACCTGTGTCCTCAGACCTGTGTCCTCAGACATGTTCTCCTGTGTCCTCAGACCTGTGTCCTCAGACCTGTTCTCCAGTGTCCTCAGACCTGTGTCCTCAGACCTGTGTCCTCAGACCTGTGTCCTCAGACCTGTGTCCTCAGACCTGTGTCCTCAGACCTGTTCTCCAGTGTCCTCAGACCTGTGTCCTCAGACCTGTGTCCTCAGACCTGTGTCCTCAGACCTGTGTCCTCAGACCTGTTCTCCAGTGTCCTCAGACCTGTCCTCAGACCTGTTCTCCAGTGTCCTCAGACCTGTGTCCTCAGACCTGTTCTCCTGTGTCCTCAGACCTGTGTCCTCAGACCTGTTCTCCAGTGTCCTCAGACCTGTGTCCTCAGAGACCTGGTCCTCAGACTGTTCTCCAGTGTCCTCAGACCTGTATCCTCAGACCTGTTCTCCAGTGTCCTCAGACTGTGTCCTCAGACCTGTTCTCAGACCTGTGTCCTCAGACCTGTGTCCTCAGACCTGTGTCCTCAGACCTGTTCTCCAGTGTCCTCAGACCTGTATCCTCAGACCTGTTCTCAGTGTCTCAGACCTGTGTCCTCAGACCTGTTCTCCAGTGTCCTCAGACCTGTGTCCTCAGACCTGTTCTCCTGTGTCCTCAGACCTGTGTCCTCAGACCTGTTCTGTGTCCTCAGACCTGTGTCCTCAGACTGTTCTCCTGTGTCCTCAGACCTGTGTCCTCAGACCTGTTCTCCAGTGTCCTCAGACCTGTTCTCCAGTGTCCTCAGACCTGTGTCCTCAGACCTGTTCTCCAGTGTCCTCAGACCTGTGTCCTCAACCTGTTCTCCAGTGTCCTCAGACCTGTGTCCTCAGACCTGTTCTCCAGTGTCCTCAGACCTGTGTCCTCAGACCTGTTCTCCTGTGTCCTCAGACCTGTGTCCTCAGACCTGTTCTCCAGTGTCCTCAGACCTGTGTCCTCAAACCTGTTCTCCAGTGTCTCAGAGTGTCCTCAGACCTGTTCTCCAGTGTCCTCAGACCTGTGTCCTCAGACCTGTTCTCCAGTGTCCTCAGACCTGTGTCCTCAGACCTGTTCTCCAGTGTCCTCAGACCTGTGTCCTCAAACCTGTTTCTCCAGTGTCCTCTCAGACCTGTTCTCCAGTGTCCTCAGACCTGTGTCCTCAGACCTGTTCTCAGTGTCCTCCACCTGTCCTCAGACCTGTCTCCAGTGTCCTCAGACCTGTGTCCTCAAACCTGTTCTCCAGTGTCCTCAGACCTGTGTCCTCAGACCTGTTCTCCAGTGTCCTCAGACCTGTTCTCCAGTGTCCTCAGACCTGTGTCCTCAGACCTGTTCTCCAGTGTCCTCAGACCTGTGTCCTCAGACCTGTTCTCTAGTGTCCTCAGACCTGTTCTCCAGTGTCCTCAGACCTGTGTCCTCAGACCTGTTCTCCTGTGTCCTCAGACCTGTGTCCTCAGACCTGTTCTCCAGTGTCCTCAGACCTGTTCTCCAGTGTCCTCAGACCTGTGTCCTCAGACCTGTTCTCCTGTGTCCTCAGACCTGTGTCCTCAGACCTGTGTCCTCAGACCTGTGTCCTCAGACCTGTTCTCCAGTGTCCTCAGACCTGTGTCCTCAGACCTGTTCTCCAGTGTCCTCAGACCTGTGTCCTCAGACCTGTTCTCCAGTGTCCTCAGACCTGTTCTCCTGTGTCCTCAGACCTGTGTCCTCAGACCTGTTCTCCTGTGTCCTCAGACCTGTGTCCTCAGACCTGTGTCCTCAGACCTGTTCTCCAGTGTCCTCAGACCTGTGTCCTCAGACCTGTTCTCCAGTGTCCTCAGACCTGTGTCCTCAGACCTGTTCTCCAGTGTCCTCAGACCTGTTCTCCAGTGTCCTCAGACCTGTGTCCTCAGACCTGTTCTCCTGTGTCCTCAGACCTGTGTCCTCAGACCTGTTCTCCAGTGTCCTCAGACCTGTTCTCCAGTGTCCTCAGACCTGTGTCCTCAGACCTGTTCTCTTGTGTCCTCAGACCTGTTCTCCAGTGTCCTCAGACCTGAGTCCTCAGACCTGTGTCCTCAGACCTGTGTCCTCAGACCTGTGTCCTCAGACCTGTTCTCCTGTGTCCTCAGACCTGTGTCCTCAGACCTGTTCTCCTGTGTCCTCAGACCTGTGTCCTCAGACCTGTTCTCCTGTGTCCTCAGACCTGTGTCCTCAGACCTGTTCTCCAGTGTCCTCAGACCTGTGTCCTCAGACCTGTGTCCTCAGACCTGTTCTCCAGTGTCCTCAGACCTGTGTCCTCAGACCTGTTCTCCTGTGTCCTCAGACCTGTGTCCTCAGACCTGTTCTCCAGTGTCCTCAGACCTGTGTCCTCAGACCTGTGTCCTCAGACCTGTTCTCCAGTGTACTCAGACCTGTTCTCATGTGTCCTCAGACCTGTGTCCTCAGACCTGTTCTCCTGAGTCCTCAGACCTGTGTCCTCAGACCTGTGTCCTCAGACCTGTGTCCTCAGACCTGTGTCCTCAGACCTGTCCTCCTGATTATTTAAATGCAACACAACAACGAATTACTCTTTTTGAAACGGGTTGGGCCTGTGTATCATTTATTTCTGCTTTTTTGTCATTTTCTCTGCATGTGTGTTATTGTTTTGCTTTTGTTACATGAGGCAAAAGCAGGACACACGGTGCGTTTAATTATGCTGCACAACTGAAAGTGAAAAATCAAACACATAAAGTACACATAAATCAAAAAGCAACACTAGAAAGACAGGGCTAAGGCAAAGGTGGACCATATTTATACTTCTCATAAGTTAATTGGCCATGCCGTCTCAGAAGGACTACTTTTCAACTGGTAAAAGTATATAGTAAGACCAGAGGAAACAGACTTGCTTTGTAAACATAGTGTCTGTGTTCTCAAAGGTGTTGTGTGTAATTCACATTTGTCAAAAATGATGTTGATAAAATGTACCAGTGACTTCTGTCAGTCTTTAGCTGACATTCTAGGATTCTACGTAACTTCAATGAGCCGTGCCATATTCTGACTGTGAGCTTTACACAAAGGTCGTATTGGGAGAAACATTTTGTAAAATTGTGGACAGATGAACAGTGAGATCTTTTAGGGATACTTTTGTAACTCTTTCCAGATGTATTCGTTCTCAATGGTCTTCTGAGAGCTCTTTGTTGGACAGATTGTAAATCAGAAACAGAAAACGCACAGTGAACAACATTGACAGGATTCCCGTGTGGGTGAATCTACAGAGACATCTCCACTGTCACTGAACTGGAGCTTCACTTTCCATCCACTTATTGTTGTGTGACATTTTCATGTTTTTCAATGCACACAAAGAAAACTATAATTGTTTGAAAGCATTCTGTTTTTTAGCAGGATTTGATGTTTGTTTTTGATTCCGATAGATTGGCTCACATGTCATGATCACTATGTCAACAGCTCAAACATACTGTCTGTTTCCAGAGTACACAGACTGTGGACTTATGTATTCTGCCCGACACACAACATTTGACGTACAATTGTTTGAATGCATCTGTTTACCACTTCTTCCACGTCTCACAATCCATTATACACTGTGGTTAAACAGGCCGTTCACGCTGATGATGTCACTGTACCAGGCTCATGTGAACATTTCATCAAACAAAGGTTTTCTAAATTCATCAAGTATGAGGACACTTGTTTAAGATCTGCAAAAGATAAATGTCTGTTTTGTCCACAACATGACTCTTTCTTTTGGGACAATCAATGCATGAGAAAACGTCACATAATGGTATGAATGCAGGTGGATAATAATGTTTGTTTTTTTCAGTCCTTTGAGTGTAAACACCTTCAGAAGACAGAAAGGTTCCGACCGGGATTCAAACCCAGAACCTTCTTGACGAGAAGCGAGAGTGCTATCCACTCAGTCACCGTGCCGCCCAATATGTTACCGTGACATGGTATTTCTAATTTCTAAACAATTTACCCCAAACACATTTAGGAATAATTTATTAAAGTGATTGTCTGGAGTTTGTCAGAAAAAAAAGAGAGAGAGAGGTACAGACCCAGCCTGGCCTTATCCATCCGTACACTGCGTTCAATCATCCTTTCACTGCATGACTGGCTTTCAACCGGCTACTCAGAGAGCGCGTTGTAGGTCGGTGCCGGTGACGTCAAGAGTTTGCGCCGAACTGGCAGGTTGTAGTTTGGCAGTGGCGAAGAATGCGATAGTAAAGTAATCCGGTCTGGTTCTATCAAGAAATTGAAGCAGGAGCAAGAGGAAGGTTTAGCAAATGTATTCTCTGGTCAAGATTGTGGTACTACTCCCCACGGGCTCCGTTAGCGGCAAAGGAGATGGCTAAAGCTAGGCTAAATGCTAACAACAGACTCGGGCGCACTACATACGTCACGGTAAACTCAGATCCAATCGTTTCAATCTGCAAAAGGAGTTAACCCCTCCCACCTGTTCACGGAGTCAATGGAGCAAATCCAGACCTTAGTATGAAATGTCATTTGTACTATGGTGTGGTACGACCAGGCTAGTACAGAACATGATTTGAAAAAAACGACCCAAGCTCCTCCCCCTTCCTTTCTGATTGGTCTACACCTACGTTTCCGTAACAATAAATCAACACATTTAAATCTTAATCAGAGAACACATTATACATATACATTATTAATACACATGCACAGAGGTTCTCTGAATGATCTGTTTACGTTTTCATGACAAAAATAATGTTTTTATGCACAAAAAAAGCGATCGCGGTAAACCCGGAAGTGCTATTATCATTAATTAAATATTATAGGCCAAGCGTGCCGCGGCCCGGGCTGTTGCAGAGGCAAACCCGGGACTGGGAGGAGTTCGGAGAGTCCATGGAGCATGACTATCGGTCGGCCTCAAAGAGGTTCTGGCAAACCATCCAGCGCCTCAGGAGGGGGAAGCAGTTCTTTGCCAACACCATGTACGGTGCGGGTGGAGAGCTGCTGACCTCGACTAGGGATATTGTCGGGCGGTGGAAGGAATACTTTGAGGTTCTCCTCAATCCCCCCGTTACGTCCTCTGTTACAGAGGCAGAGGCTGAGGATGTTGGGGCGGGTACATCCATCTCCCTGGCTGAGGTCACCAAGGTGGTTGGTAGCCTCCATGGTGGCAAGGCTCCGGGTGTGGATGAGATCCGCCCTGATTATCTAAAGTCTCTGGATGTTGTAGGACTGTCTTGGCTGACACGTCTCTGCAGCATCGCGTGGCGATCGGGGGCGGTGCCAATGGAGTGGCAGACCGGGGTGGTGGTCCCTCTCTACAAGAAGGGGGACCGGAGGGTGTGTTCCAATTATCGTGGGATCACACTCCTCAGCCTCCCCGGTAAGGTCTACTCCAAGGTACTGGAGAGGAGGCTACGGCCGATGGTCGAATCTCGGATCCAGGAGGAGCAGTGTGGTTTTCGTCCCGGTCGTGGAACACTGGACCAGCTCTATACTCTCCATCGGATACTCGAGGGTTCATGGGAGTTCGCCCAACCTGTCCACATGTGCTTTGTGGATTTGGAGAAGGCGTTCGACCGTGTTCCCCGGGGTGTCCTTTGGGGGGTTCTCCGGGAGTACGGGGTCCGGGGTCCTCTGCTGAGGGCCATCCGATCCCTGTATGACCGGAGCCAGAGCTGTGTTCGCATTGCCGGCAGTAAGTCAGACCTGTTCCCGGTGCATGTTGGCCTCCGACAGGGCTGCCCTTTGTCACCGGTTCTGTTCACTGTATTTATGGACAGAATATCTAGGCACAGCCAGGGGTCGGAGGGGGTCCGGTTCGGAGACCACAGGATTTCATCTCTGCTGTTTGCGGACGATGTTGTCCTGTTGGCTCCAACGAACCAGGACCTGCAGCATGCACTGGGACGGTTTGCAGCCGAGTGTGAAGCGGCTGGGATGAGAATCAGCACCTCCAAATCCGAGGCCATGGTGCTCGACCGGAAAAAGGTGCCTTGCCCTCTGCAGGTGGGTGGAGAGGTCCTTCCTCAAGTGGAGGAGTTCAAGTATCTCGGGGTCTTGTTCACGAGTGAGGGAAGAATGGAGCGTGAGATTGACAGGCGGATCGGTGCAGCGTGCGCAGTGATGCGGTCGCTGTATCGGCCCGTTGTGGTAAAGAGGGAGCAGCGTCTGCAGTCAGAGCTGTATCGAACCGTTGTGGTAAAGAGGGAGTTGAGCCGAAAGGCGAAGCTCTCGATTTACCGGTCAATCTTCGTTCCCTCCCTCACCTATGGTCATGAGCTTTGGGTAATGACCGAAAGAACGAGATCGCGGATACAAGCGGTCGAAATGAGCTTCCTCCGCAGAGTGGCTGCTCCCTTAGAGATGAGGTGAGGAGCTCCGTCACACGGGAGGAGCTCGGAGTAGAGCCGCTGCTTCTCCACGTCGAGAGGAACCAGTTGAGGTGGCTCGGGCATCTGTTCAGGATGCCTCCTGGACGCCTCCCTGGGGAGGTGTTCCGGGCACGTCCCACCGGGAGGAGGCCCCGCGGAAGACCCAGGACACGCTGGAGGGACTATGTCTCTCAGCTGGCCTGGGAACGCCTTGGGGTCCCCCCGGACGAGCTGGAGGAAGTGTGTGTGGATAGGGAAGTCTGGGCGTCTCTGCTTTGACTGCTGCCCCCGCGACCCGGCAACGGATAAAGCGGAAGAAAATGGATGGATGGATGGAAGGACACATCTGCAGAGAATCTGATTATGGATATAGGTTCATATATAAATGATTATGGATATAGGTTCATATATAAATGATTATGGATATAGGTTCATATATAAATGATTATGGATATAGGTTCATATATAAATGATTATGGATATAGGTTCATATATAAATGATTATGGATATAGGTTCATATATAAATGATTATGGATATATGTTCATATATAAATGATTATGGATATAGGTTCATATATAAATGATTATGGATATAGGTTCATATATAAATGATTATAGATATAGGTTCAGTATATAAATGATTATGGATATAGGTTCATATATAAATGATTATGGATATAGGTTCATATATAAATGATTATGGATATAGGTTCATATATAAATGATTATGGATATAGGTTCATATATAAATGATTATGGATATAGGTTCATATATAAATTATTATAGATATAGGTTCAGTATATAAATGATTATGGATATAGGTTCATATATAAATGATTATGGATATAGGTTCATATATAAATGATTATGGATATAGGTTCATATATAAATGATTATGGATATAGGTTCATATATAAATGATTATGGATATAGGTTCATATATAAATGATTATGGATATAGGTTCATATATAAATGATTATAGATATAGGTTCATATATAAATGATTATGGATATAGGTTCATATATAAATGATTATGGATATAGGTTCATATATAAATGATTATGGATATAGGTTCATATATAAATGATTATGGATATAGGTTCAGTATATAAATGATTATGGATATAGGTTCATATATAAATGATTATGGATATAGGTTCATATATAAATGATTATGGATATAGGTTCATATATAAATGATTATGGATATAGGTTCAGTATATAAATGATTATGGATATAGATTCAGTATATAAATGATTATGGATATAGGTTCAGTATATAAATGATTATGGATATAGATTCAGTATATAAATGATTATGGATATAGATTCAGTATATAAATGATTATGGATATAGGTTCAGTATATAAATGATTATGGATATAGGTTCAGTATATAAATGATTATGGATATAGGTTCAGTATATAAATGATTATGGATATAGGTTCAGTATATAAATGATTATGGATATAGATTCAGTATGTAGCATGAGCAGCTACGAGCATGAGAGGAGATGATTGACAGCCCTTAGCATCACTTGATTGGTTAACGTGGACGGCATTGTGGATTTTGAGCTGGAGGGAAGGCGGGACTTAATATTAGAATTGATAAAATGACTTATTTTATCAACCTTTAAGACCAGGAGGTCAGTTTAATACAATTCTTAAAATTTTTAATTTATTTAGAGCTCCAGACGATCACTTTAAGAATAAAATATGTCAGCCTATGGTACTCTTTAGCTTTTTGTCAAATTCTGTTACAAACAATACATGAAATTATGAATATTCCTCACAAAAATCCTGGATATCAGGGTGCTCAGGTTTCTCTCTTCCTCGAGTCTGAAAATTAACCATTGCCATCAACATCCCTCAAAATATCTTGAAATGTCTTGAATTAGTGCACTAGCATTAGCACTGAATCTTATTATTATTTACTGCCTTTCCAAATATTATCATTTAATTCGACCCTTAGCTAAAAAATTGGCAATGGGTTAGTATCACAGAAATCCCAAAATGCTCCAACTTTAGAGAAATAGAATTATAGAAAATCAATCATTTCTACATAAACAGATTTGATTCAATTAGTGTTTGCAGCTGCGACCGTGTGTGATGTGTTTAATAAGAATCAATGAGCGTCTTTAGAATAAGCACAATTCAAACATCTCCATTTGTTTACACCTCTCATATGAATGTGGCGCACGGTTGAACACTGAATGAGGCCAGTCAACGTGGCCTGAATATTCATGAGCGGGGAACTCGGAGCAGAGACGGCTGAAGCCACTTACAGGCGCTTGATAACGGGCCACTCGCAATTACTGCTCATTAGGAAGAAGCTCACGACCGCAGCCTCAGCATCAGTCCCTTCCTGTCCCACATGGACCATGGTTTTTACAGTCATTTTTACACAGAGGCTTTTATGTTTCACATGTATGGACATTTTCAAACAAACTGAATTCTATGGATTCTACTGTTTCAAAACTATAAAATACAGTATGTGTACATCGGTACAGTTGAAGTACGTCTTTGCTACTTGTGCAATACCATAATGTATTTATATAAGCCAAAGTTTATAAAGATCTTTACCCTCTGTGTTTATTTTGAAAAGTCAATTAAGGCAAAAGCTTCCATATTCCTCTCTGTATCTTTACAATGTTGTGCAGTTCTCCAAATGGTCAGCAGATAGCGGCTAATGTTATTGTTATAGTGCCTGGACAACCCTGAGGCCGGTGGTTTAGAGCAGCAATCTCCAACCTTTTTGCTGCCATGGACCGGTTTAATGTCAGACAATAATAATGATTAATTCTCATCAGCATTCGGCCTCAGCTCTGCCCCGGGCTGTGTATGCTCCTGTCCAAGGGCCACGGTCTTGATCCTGGTTCCTCTGGTCATCGTGATTTCAATTTAAACTACGGTCTTGGCTCATTTGTAAAACTTTCTAAGGTCTGGATTTACTCCACAGAGCTCCGTGAACAGGTGGGAGGGGTTAACTCCTTTTGCAGATTGAAACCATTGGATCTGAGTTTACCGTGACGTATGTAATGCGCCCGAGTCTGTTGTTAGCATTTATCCTAGCTTTAGCCATCTCCTTTGCCGCTAACGGAGCCCGTGGGGAGTAGCGCCACAATTTTTTCCAGCGATTACATTTGCTAAATATTCCTCTTGCTCCTGCTTCAGTTTCTTAATAGAACCAGACTGGATTACTTTACTATCGCATTCTTCACCATCACCAAACTACGACCTGCCCGTTCGACGCAAACTCTTGACATCCTCCGCAACTAACTACAACACCCGCCTCCCGCGCTCTCTGATTGGTCGGTCGAAGTTCAACCGATTGTATTCGCTAACACAGGGACCAGACCCAGACGGTACATGCAGTGAAATGATGATTGAGCGGAGTGTACGGATGGATAAGACCAGGGTAAGCCCATCCAGCTTGTTTGAACTTTTTTATTTAAAGCCCCATTAGCTAATACAATATACAATATCTATTCTTTCTGGGATCTACAAGCTTGATTAACACCAGAACAAATATGACTACAGGACTTCCTAGTTGAGAAGCAGACGATCTCTGTTCTTAAGTGCCACCCAGGGCAAAAGGGTATTGCTAGCTTAAACCCGTCGCCAGATGCACAATGGGCTACTCTGGTTACTCCGGTCCTGTTGAAGTAGAACCACTGCCCACCTACCAAGATGGCCAACATCTAGGGCTAGGGAGACTAGGGCTTGGGTGCACATACAAACATAAGGGGTTTTTGGTGATGTATCTCACCAATTCCAGATCTAAATTAACAGCTTTAATTGTCCATTGAAGTTTGTTGACTGTTTTCTCGGTGGTATTTGACCAGATTATACAACATTATTGTGGTGTCTTAGCTCGATGATGTAGAAAGGTCAGAGCCGTGGTCGTCACCGCCTTCACAGAGCCATAGTTGGTGCTAAACCATCAGACTCACTGCTGCAGACGCTGCGTCACTTTGAAAGAGCTATTTTATGCTACATTTAGCTTCATTTCTATTTCAAACATTAATGAGTTTGAGGGATATTGGTATTACTGGAGCGTGACGGGGAAATGACAGTTGAATGTAATTACTCTATGCAAATGTAGCGCGGAAAATGGAGGAGAATGGAATTATTGTAGAATGATTTGGTATATTTGTGACGTGTAACACAACGCAGTGTTTGTTGTTTAGAGGGAACTTTATAATAAGACGCTTTGTACAATAATTGATCCAGTTACATAGACCTTGTTCTTGTGATCCTGTTAAGAAATTGCAATTGTAGTGATTGCAATAATTCACATTCTTTCAAAACATCCAATTATCTTGATATTTTAGAAACAGAATAGAGCTTTAGTAAAACAATGTAAGTAATTCATCTTTATTTATATACCGCCTTTCACAGACCAGAGTCTCAAAGCGGTTTACAATTGTTATTTTTGGGCATTTGTCTCTCACTCCACACAGAGATGGGAGCGGGGTCAGTACAGGAGGCACATGCCAGAACTATTGGACATATTTTTAGTGGTAGGGGAGTACCCGGAGGAAACCTACGCAGACACGGGGAGAACATGCAAACTCCACTCAGAAAGGCCCTGGTCCGGCCGGGATTCGAACCCAGGACCTTCTTGCTGAGAGGCGAGAGTGCTATCCACTCAGCCACCGTGCCGACAAAATGAACTCTTCTGAATGAACTCTTCTTCAACAATAAGCTAATTCGAGCTTGACTGAGGTAGATCTCTCATTTTAGAGCCACGTTTCTTTGTAATTACATCTGTTTATGGAGAGAGAAAGAATCGAGTCCTTTGTAAAACATTCTGGTTCAATCACATTCATATGTTATCTGCCTCTGTCACATTTTTAGATCGGGTTTTTCAGACAGAAACGTGAAAAAAGACAGGATTACTCTCACTCTGCCAATCTGCTCTCGGCCCAAGGCGTCATATAGTGACTCAAAAGGCACTGGGAGTATGCAAAATAAAATGTTTTAGATGAAGACAGCGTGTTGTGATCTGACTGATTCATCACAATTCAATTTTCCAAGACTCTTTCTGTAAATATGTGTTATTTATAGAAAAATTAAATGTAGGTATAACAGGTTTAGAATATTGTTTTTCTGCATAGTAATATTTTATTCGTCATTTTAAGTGATAATTTGTCATTTAATTTAAACAGAGAACATATTCTCAAATAATCATGAATGGTAATTGTATAAATTGTCGTTGCCCAGTTTAACTGAGTGGCTGAGTGGTTAGCACTCTCGCTTATCAGCAAGAAGGTCCTGGGTTTGAATCTCGGCCGGAGCAGGGTGTTTAATCATCTTCATGTGCCTGTGTAGGTTTCCTCTGGGTGCTCCGGTTTCCCCTACCACTAAAAACGTGCACAATGGGTCTGAATGTAATGAACGAGTGAGTTGATGGTGTCATCACCGTGTGGAGAGAATGGAACAATATGAACTTTGAACATTGTATATAATGCATCGGGTGCTTTACAAAATGAGATAAGCAAAGATTAGTGACTAAAACTTTCGCTTTATATCCACAGAGCTGGTTTCGGCCAAGGTTGACTTCGAGAAAGTTGGATTTCAAGGATCACATTCGGTCACAGTAACATCAGGGCAATGAAAGACTCTTCAACTACCCATTTGATTAAAAATAAATCTTACACAACATTATGTAACATGATATAACCATGGAAGGATTCAGGTTTGGAATCTATGACTTCAATAAGATTATTAGGAGTACAGAAGTATTTCGAATATAATTATATATAGCAATTAACCTTGCAGTCCAAGTTGTAAAGTTTTGCATAACGTTTTGATTTTCTATGGAGCATTAAAAGATGAATTTATAAAGTATATCTCATCTCTTTGCAGCGTATTAGCAGAAAGATGGTGCAGCGTCAATTGAACTGACCCAATGAAACAGTTTAAAGCACAGTGCATGTAAGCTTTTAAACTGTTAGAAAATACTTCACCATGATTACTCATACAATATAAAATGTGTTGATTTGGAACGAGAAACCGTTAAAAGTAGTTCACTGTGACACCAGGTCTGCTCTCTGAGTCTGTTAACGGAGCCTGTCCTCAGTGAACCGCTCACTTATGTAACACTCACTCATGTGGAGCAATCACATTCAGAACACCTTTACCACCGCAGCTCCATGGCTTTGGACCACATTCTGATTGGCCTTATTCCTCCGGGCAAAAATAACACGTTTGCTTTCTGGTCTGAAAAGTAAAAAGTGAAACGGTCAGTTGTTCCATGTAGAAATACACAAATAAATAAATGAAGAAATGTAGAAATACACAAATAAATAAATGAAGAAATGTAGAAATACACAAATAAATAAATGAAGAAATGTAGAAATACATAAATAAATAAATGAAGAAATGTAGAAATACATAAATAAATAAATGAAGAAATGTAGAAATACATAAATAAATAAATGAAGAAATGTAGAAATACATAAATAAATAAATGAAGAAATGTAGAAATACACAAATAAATAAATGAAGAAATGTAGAAATACACAAATAAATAAATGAAGAAATGTAGAAATACACAAATAAATAAATGAAGAAATGTAGAAATACATAAATAAATAAATGAAGAAATGTAGAAATACACAAATAAATAAATGAAGAAATGTAGAAATACACAAATAAATAAATGAAGAAATGTAGAAATACATAAATAAATAAATGAAGAAATGTAGAAATACACAAATAAATAAATGAAGAAATGTAGAAATGCATAAATAAATAAATGAAGAAATGTAGAAATACATAAATAAATAAATGAAGAAATGTAGAAATACATAAATAAATAAATGAAGAAATGTAGAAATACATAAATAAATATATGCAATAAATGGATAAATAAATAAAGGAAAAAATGTAGATATTGATAAATAACCTAAATAAAAGTATATTTATTTGATTTCAGAGTAATATTTAGCATATCAATGTAAATATTTAGTTTTTATTGTCCAAAATGAATGTATTTATTAATATATTCCTGTATTTATTTATTTATTTATACTTTAGTCATTTTTGGTCCTCCATAGGCTGTGCTCTGTATTTAGGCCTGTCACAATGTATCGATACAGACATGTAATGCTATAAACGTTTTTATTGAAACAACTTTTTGCCACTGATACAATGACAAAACAGCCTTTTGAGCAACAGTAACATTAGGCAGTTATTAGACCTACAAGTGAGGCATTCAGCTCAAAATGGTATGGTATAAAAAAAAAAAAGAAAATATCCTGTATCTAGAAAATGACACATATTGAGCCAAAAGTTTATTATTTCATCCATGGACCAAACTTTAAAACGCAAATGTGTACAGTTATGCATGTACCAGACCTGAGCCTAGACAGCGGCGAAACCTCTTCCAATCTGACTGAGAGGACGACACATATTTTGAGTGGACATGGAACTCTGTGGTTGTTGTGAAGCTAGGCTAATCTGCCTTTTCTAAAAATATTTAACAAATAATTAGATTCAATGTTTGTTTGTTTTCTTTCTTTCTCCCCACCAATGGATGTACAGTATAACATCTGGATAGGGTATTGCTAGCTTAAACCAGTCTCCAGTAAAACTTGAATTCACACAAGCTGGACTAGGAGACAATATATCGTCATGGTGATGTATCGTGATACTTTCTAACACAATCAATTATCAATATGCTTTTGCTATGTATTGATTTTAAAACTAATAATAATATTTTTTCCTTTTTTTTAAGCTTTACTTGAAAAGAAGTTACTATAGTTATTATATAGTTACTTAATATATGGCTACATTACACATTCTACAATTTCTGTAGAATGTTCATATTGATTTTATTGGATGTGAGACAGATTAAGTAAGATTTTTACTAAAATGTGCATTTTTGCTTGTTCACTTTAATGTTACTTTATCCCTTTATCTTGAAATAAAGTGTATTTTTTGACTTAATTTAAGCCATAAAAGTAAGAAAAATATTATTGTAGGTATATTTTTGACCAATATATCGATAATTGCTGCATCGTCATATTGTGAGATAATCGTTATCGTGGGCTTTGTATCGTATCGTATCGTATCGTGAGGTTCCCCGAGGTTCCCACTCCTAAGCTGGACGGGAGAGGAAAGATCCGATGTTGTGGATATTTAAGTGTCCCGTGTTATAATGAACTTATTTCTAATTTAAATCTATGCTTGATTTGAGCCATGAGCACTGGCCAGGGCATGGAGACGTCCCATAAATGACAGAACAGGTTGTTTCATAAATCTACAGTATATAATTATCTGGTTGGTCAGAGCTGTAGTGCAGTTAAATCCTTTAAGTAAATATCTTTTTGTTGATGTAAAAAGAAAAGCTTCAAAAACTGAATAATTGAACTGAATAATTTCTATAATATTGAATTTGTTCTGGTAAAATTATTAAAGTATTTTACATTTTTTACACTCATTCAATGTGTTAAATGTTTCTAATGGGACTGCATTAAACATTTGTTGGGATAATGTCATGTTGGAACTAAAAATAACTCCAGGTTTAGTTTTGAGCTGGTAAAAAACTCCAAAAACGAACCCAAAGACACACAACAATCATCATTCCGTTACCACGGTTACCACGCCCTCTCAGATCTTACCCATGCACTATTTGTCTTCTTTTGACATCCTTCTGCACTTTTATTTGGTGACACTGACTCCAGGTGACGCCTCCAAACTGAACACAGTATATTTGAAATTCATTCTGACACAAAAGCCAAGGTCCACCTCTCCGCTCCGATAAAACACGCAGCGCTTTCATGACCGCGTCTGTCACCTCATTTTTCATCGGTGCGTCGCTGTAAAATATGTGAAAAACTGGAAGGATTTGAGCAAGAAAAATGAAGAAAACACTTTAAGGAAGCTTCTCTTTCGGATATTCTCCTTTGAGGCGTCTTTTTGGGGGCCGAGGTATTGTGACAGGCCCAGTCTGTTTGTGAGCGCCGTAACTACAGGAAACCTACGTGTTGGCACAATGAACAAGTGTTATCAGTTTTTCATTAAGGATTCAGTTATTTTGAATGTTTCTGTCTGGAGCAAGCAGACAAACCGAGAGAGTGGAGCAGTCATGTTTGGGTAGACTTAAAGCTGGGATATCTAACTTCTTTATTTATAAAATTACAGTTTGTCCCAACTAAAAGAATGTTATAAAAGTTAAATGTTGCAAACAAATCAGACCACGACAAAGTTTTTGATCTCATTGGAAAAGATAGAATAATCTGGATACAGGTGCTCAGGTATATACAAATCTGTGAATATGTTTCATTTACAGTATAAAATACAGAGATAATAGGATTCTACACATTTGTTAAATTACAAAATATACTGGACAAAGCAGATAAAGTTGAAGTCTGTTTAGATGAATCTTGTTGATCATGTATGGAGCATGAACGTGCTCTTGTACCGCTCACTGTGGCTGAGGAGCTGTAGGAGTCTGTTGGAGAAGGAGCTCCTTTGCCCCTCTATAGTCCGGTGGAGTGGATGTGCAGGATGGAGAGGAAGTAAGTACTCTTTATTTATATACCGCCTTTTCACTGCACATCAGAGTGTCAAAGCGGTTTACAATTGTTATTTTTGGGAGTGAGGGTTGCCAGTACAGGAGGCACATGCCAGACCTATTGTACATATTTTTAGTGGTAGGGGAAACTGGAGTACCTGGAGGAAACCTACGCAGACACGGGGAGAACACGCAAACTCCACTCAGAAAGGCCCTGGTCCGACCGGGATTCAAACCCAGGACCTTCTTGCTGAGAGGCGCGAGTGCTATCCACTCAGCCACCGTGCTGCCGGTTTTCCAGTGTCCTTCTGTCTGTCACTGTGGTGAACGCCTCCAGCTGACAGCCAATAACCTGTCCAGCTGTGGTTTGAAAGTTAAGTACAGCAGCTTTAACAAGTCATGGTCAAGCTTTTATGTAAAACATGACGTAAGAGTGTAAGGGAGGGGTATCCACAGTTTACCACAGATTAAAAGATCTACTTCTGCTGCAACCATTGAGCCGTGCTTGATCTCAGATTTATGTGGGGGTGTTACGACTCAGAATATCACATTTGGTTTGTTTCATGATGCATCTGTGATTCATTGTCAAGTAATGACCATGTTCTCCCTATTCACATTTTGAATAACAAAAAACGTTTTGGCTTAACTGCTCCGTATAGAAAAGTATCTGTGTTATAAAAGTACACATCCATCTGCCACAAAACATGAGTCCGCACAACATGTCTCCTTTAAAGCAGGTAATAATATAACAAGTTTAATCAGAAGAGCACTCAGCCGAGCTTTGTTTGCCGTCTGCATAACGACATTGTGGGAGCTGTCATTAACCACACAGAAACACTACAAATGATCCATGAGCACAAAACACAGCTATTGTGAGAGTGAAACAAAAGTATGAAAAAAAACCTTCCACACCTGCATTCACAAAAACTCCCTGCAAAATGTGACAACGACGTGATAGAAGTAGACAGCATTTATCTTGAGGGAACAAAATGTGTTAAACAAGTTTTGTTTCATTGACAAACAGTGGTTTATTTTCACTGATTCATATTTATATTTATATTTATTTATAACTAACACAATTCTAGCTTCTTCTTGATTCTAGCTCCACTTTATTATTTTCATGTATTATTATAATCTCAAAGGTATTTTGTGATCATCTACAACACATATATATTAAACAGATACTGTGTAAAACGTGGAGTAAAGTTATCTAATAATAAATTTAAGTCATTGCCGTAGTCATAGCACTAGTAGACATCATAGTAGTCATAGTAGACATGTTCGTAGTTGTAGTAGAAGAAGTAGTAGTAGTAGGCAAGGCAAGGCAAGTTTATTTATATAGCACAATTCATACACAAGGCAATTCAAAGTGCTGAACAGAACAAGAAAGCATTAAAATCATAAATAATCACAGTACATTAAAAAAAAAGATAAAAATATAGTAGTAGCCATAAGAGTAGTAGTAGTAGTAGTAGTAGTAGTAGTAGTAGTAGTAGTAGTAGTAGTAGCCATAAGAGTAGTAGTAGTAGTAGTAGTTGTAGCCATAAGAGTAGTAGTTGTAGTAGTAGTAGTAGCCATAAGAGTAGTAGTTGTAGTAGTAGTAGTAGCCATGAGAGTAGTAGTTGTAGTAGTAGTAGTAGCCATAAGAGTAGTAGTTGTAGTAGTAGTAGTAGCCATAAGAGTAGTAGTTGTAGTAGTAGTAGTAGCCATAAGAGTAGTAGTAGTAGTAGTAGTAGTAGCCATAAGAGTAGTAGTAGTAGTAGTAGTAGTAGCCATAAGAGTAGTAGTTGTAGTAGTAGTAGTAGCCATAAGAGTAGTAGTTGTAGTAGTAGTAGTAGCCCCCAATCAACACCATGCATTCACTCTCTAATTTACATTTATACCTATTGTGCATGTTTTTAGTACTCTTCAAAATAATGGTAGTAGTAATTGATATTTATTTTGTCGACCAATGTCACCCGAAGCGCTTCACAACGTTCAGAGTTTGTTCCATTCTCTGCATCAAAGCCCCAGATCCACTCCATCCATGCACTCTCTCACTCACATTCATACCTAGTGTCTATGTGTTTAGTTGTAGGGGAAACCGGAGCACCTGGAGACAAGGGGAGAGCTTCCAAAATCCACTCAGAAAGGCCCTGTTCCGAGCAGGGACTCGAACCCATGACCTTCTCACTGAGAAGCTAGAGCGCTCTATCCACTCAGTCAGCGCGTCGCCCTTCATAATAGTAGCAGAAGCAGCCCAGAAGTAAATAGAATTGCTGCATTAATCAAGTCTTTCAGGCTTTAGTCGTGTCAGTACAAGTGGCAGTCAATAAGCAGTAGTTAACACACAATAAGCAGTAGTAAGTAAGGGATAATGTATAGCCTACAGGTCATTATCGGAAAATAAGTACCGACAGGGCGAAGCGGACCCCGACGCGCAGGGGGGGGGAGGGGTCTGCTTCCGCCCTGAAGGTACTTATTTTCCGATAATGACCTGTAGGCTATACATTATCCCGCTTATTATACTGCTTTGTACCAACTTAACACACAAAATAAATTTCAGATCACTTTTATGAATGCCAAAAGTTTATTTAATGACAACAAATAAAGTAGTCCCAAAAAGTTTTCCCGTTGCTCGGCAACCGCGGGCAACAGTTAGGCTAGCAACTTCCAAACTAGAACTCTCTGGAACTGCATGAAAACTGAACAAAGAATTCTGAACATCAGCGGTGAGTGACCCAAACATAAACCTAACCTAAATCCATAATTCGATCCTCTGCAAATGTGTCCGAAAATGTGCCGGTATCTTAAAATGTGCCGGTATCTACTTCCGGGTTTTTCGGGATCGCCTTTTCTCGCATTACATCAGTGTTTTTGTCATGAAAACGTAAACGGAAAATTCTGAAAACTTCCGTGCACTTGTATTAAGACTGGATATGTATAAATTACTCTCCGATTAACATTTCATTGCGTTGATTGATTGGCATTTGCGTTTATTGAGCGGCCAGAACTACTTCCGGGTTTTTCACGATCGCTTTTTGACGCAGAGAAATAGTATTTTTGTCATGAAGACAAGACCAGAAAATTCTGAAAATTTCCGTGCATGTGTGTGAAGAATGTATATGTATAAGTATTCTCCGATTAACATTTAAGTGTGTTGATTGAGCGTGGCTAGCTCCGGAGTGGCCGGAACTACTTGCGGAGTTATCCACGCATCTGAAAGACAAGCAGAGAGTGCGTTGCCAAAGGGCAGTGGTCATTATTGTTTTGAGAGGTCCGTTATAGAAAATAATGACCGGTAGAACGTTTTGAAATTACATTCAAATCAATGGAGCGTTCTACTGCTGCTGTGAGGAGCCGTATAATAACACACAATAAGCAGTAGTTAACACATAATAAGCAGTAGTTAACACATAATAAGCAGTAGTTAACACACAATAAGTAGTAGTTAACACACAATAAGCAGTAGTTAACACACAATAAGCAGTAGTTAACACACAATAAGCAGTAGTTAACAGTCAATAAGCAGTAGTTAACACACAATAAGCAGTAGTTAACACACAATAAGCAGTAGTTAACACACAATAAGCAGTAGTTAACACACGATAAGCAGTAGTGAACACACAATAAGCAGTAGTTAACACACAATAAGCAGTAGTTAACACACGATAAGCAGTAGTGAACACACAATAAGCAGTAGTTAACACACAATAAGCAGTAGTTAACACACAATAAGCAGTAGTAGCAGAAGTACAAAGTAGTCTGTGTTTAAATATTAATAATAGTCTTAATTAGCTGCATTCTGTTGGGTGTTTTGGCCGCCTGCTGCTGTGCTGGAGCGGGCCGGGGTGCGCTCCTCCTCATCACTAATTGGAGGAGCAGCAGTTATGTTAAAAGCATGAATTATTAATGTACTTCTGCCATGGCCGTTATAAATGCAAACTCAGGAAAACAAGAGCAAGCTGCCACTACAGCTCCTTAGACTGTCACTGTCGACACAAACATCTGCGCTGTCAAAGATGCATGGTCTGCTCGTGCACAGGGTCTAATGCACTATGTATGTGTCCTCTGCATTTGACCCATAATGCAATACCACTGGGTCTCTTGTCAGGAGCAGTGGTAGTCACAGTCATCAGGGGGAATACCGCAGAGCTAGAGTAAAACAGAGTGGATGGTTGGGTGAAACCGGAGCACCCAGAGGAAATCCTCCGAGACATGGGCAGAGACACTGGGCCAATCTTAAAGCTGTGAAGCATGAGCACCACCCACTCAGCCACCGTGCCATATTTATTATATCTAATGAATCTTTTAGTTTTCCCATGTGTGGATCACAATAAAATATGTATAACATTTTCATTCTCAATATTTATTATAATTTGTGACCAAAAATAAGGCTGAACAATTATGGACAAACATATAAACATTGATGTCAGATATCAATGGGTTCAAAGAAAATCTATCTTTTTTTAGAAAACCTCCACCCTCCCTAATTGTGTTGAAATTCACTTTTATCGATAGGTTTACAAGTTTTAGAACAGAATAGGTAAAAGAGCCTTTATTTATGTGAGGGCGAATCTGTTTCCAAACCTCAAAATACCATCATCTCTGTTCATGAGAAATAATTGGTGGAAAATATTATTAGAAATCACTAACAAGTAAAGTTTGCTTGTTGTTGTTGCTTCTAACTTTAGTGAAGAAACTTCACAGCTTGATATTTCCACCTGATGAAACACGCTGCTTTTCTTGCTGCTAATTGTCTGTTTGTTTCTGAGTTTAGAGGAAGTTTGATCAACGGCAAACTGGGAACAATCAATGTGTTCTGTCAAATTAAGGAGCTTCAAGCAGACACGACCTGACACTGACACACCTCCAGCAAACGCATTAAAGAAGCTGTTTATTCATGCTTAGTTCACACAAAGTCAAATTTGGGTCTAAGAGCAAAACAACGTCATCAATCCAGTGTATCATACGGAGACTGTGCTTTGGTGGTCTGAAAACTACAGCTGTCAAAATGATCGCGTTAACGTTAATTACATTTTTTCATTAATCGCATTAAAAACATTCACACATTTGGCGCATGTCCGAATGACCCGCCCATGCATCCCATAATAACACTCAGAATGCGGCGGACACATGCGTGTGAGATGGTGACTGCAGAGAACACTGCAGACAGCGGCTGTGAGGCGCTTTGACGACACGGTGAACGGTGCGGCCGTAACGCGACAGAAGTGTTCTGTGCCGTAACGCGACAGAAGTGTTCTGTGCCGTAACGCGACAGAAGTGTTCTGTGCCGTAACGCGACAGAAGTGTTCTGTGCCGTAACGCGACAGAAGTGTTCTGTGCCGTAACGCGACAGAAGTATTCTGTGCCGTAACGCGACAGAAGTGTTCTGTGCCGTAACGCGACAGAAGTATTCTGTGCCGTAACGCGACAGAAGTGTTCTGTGCCGTAACGCGACAGAAGTGTTCTGTGCCGTAACGCGACAGAAGTATTCTGTGCCGTAACGCGACAGAAGTATTCTGTGCCGTAACGCGACAGAAGTGTTCTGTGCCGTAACGCGACAGAAGTGTTCTGTGCCGTAACGCGACAGAAGTATTCTGTGCCGTAACGCGACAGAAGTGTTCTGTGCCGTAACGCGACAGAAGTGTTCTGTGCCGTAACGCGACAGAAGTGTTCTGTGCCGTAACGCGACAGAAGTGTTCTGTGCCGTAACGCAACAGAAGTATTCTGTGCCGTAACGCGACAGAAGTATTCTCTGCCGTAACGCGACAGAAGTGTTCTGTGCCGTAACGCGACAGAAGTGTTCTGTGCCGTAACGCGACAGAAGTGTTCTGTGCCGTAACGCGACAGAAGTGTTCTGTGCCGTAACGCAACAGAAGTATTCTGTGCCGTAACGCGACAGAAGTATTCTGTGCCGTAATGCGACAGAAGTATTCGGTGCCGTAACGCGACAGAAGTATTCTGTGCCGTAACGCGACAGAAGTATTCTGTGCCGTAACGCGACAGAAGTGTTCTGTGCCGTAACGCGACAGAAGTGTTCTGTGCCGTAACGCGACAGAAGTATTCTGTGCCGTAACGCGACAGAAGTATTCTGTGCCGTAACGCGACAGAAGTATTCTGTGCCGTAACGCGACAGAAGTATTCTGTACCGTAACGCGACAGAAGTATTCTGTGCCGTAACGCGACAGAAGTATTCTGTGCCGTAACGCGACAGAAGTATTCTGTGCCGTAACGCGACAGAAGTATTCTGTGCCGTAATGCGACAGAAGTATTCTGTGCCGTAATGCGACAGAAGTATTCGGTGCTTGTTGTGTGCGTGTCTTTGAGTAACCTGTGCATGCCATAAACACACCTCTGAAGCTGGACTACGGAGCCTCAGTCTCCTCCTGAAGCACGACTGAACTCTCTAAATTAAAGCTGAAGTACCTCATTTCCTTTGCATCAACAGTTCATGTTGAGCCCAAAAGTAAAATGTTGTGAACAAACACATTTAAAAACATTCTGCTTTTCAGACTTTTTAGTATAATAGTATATAATAGTTTTGGTCTGAGACAGGATGTTAATGTTGATGCCATTTTATATGGATTTATTTATTAAATACAGTCCTTATGTACACTACGTTGTCATTTATTTTTTCATTCAAACAACCATTTAAAGAAAATGTAATGCATAATTTTGCTGATAGTTTGAAATGCGATTAATTACGATTAATACTTTTTAAAGCTGTAATTAACTCGATTAAACATTTTAATCACTTGACAGCCCTACTGAAAACACCATTTTTGGAAACCTGGTTCTAGAGCGAATCGTTTTGAAACTGCAGAAAACGCATAAATATAGAACATTTTAACACAAGGACATCCCCGCTGCAGCAGGTCTGTGTTCTGTTCTGAACATTCTTACAGCAGGATCATCACTCTTTTACAATCACAGCACAGTGCACTAGGGCTGCAACAACAAATCGATAATATCAATAAAAATAGATTATTATAATAATCGTTAGTTGCAGCTCTACAGTGCACCCAGGACCAGAGAGAGTCACATTCTAATGGACTGGGGCAAGTTTCTCCTCCATGTGGAGTGGGATATTTTTACAAGGACAACTGTGTGACTTGTATGTAGTTTCATGACCTTCTTCACTTGACCCACAAAAATAAACAGGCAATAAATCACTGTGGTTTTATTGCTCGGTTTACAAGGCGCCTGAAATGCTGAGTTTTACTTAGTGTGGAAGGAAGAGGCAACCTGGAGTTTTGAGGAAAAAACTGTTTTTGCTCAGCAGGAATTACCCTTAGGAGTCTGGTGTGTGTGTGAATGGTTGGTGGTGGTGGGAGGGGCCGATGGCACAGACTGGTTGCCTCGCTTCTGTCAGTGTGCCCCAGGGCAGCTGTGGCTACAGTAGTAGTTTATCACCACTGTGTTTGGAGAGAAAGAATAATGACATGTGAAGCGTCTTTGAGTGTCCTGAAAAGCGCTGTATAAAACCGATGCATTATTATTATTAAGACAGTCATTATTAAACATAGGTAAAACAATATTATAAGTGAGATGGGGTCTAATCCACTCTCTGCTCAGACCACAGGCCTGGTGTGTGTGTGTGTGTGTGTGTGTGTGTGTGTGTGTGTGTGTGTGTGTCTGTGTGTGTGTGTGTCTGTGTGTCTGTGTGTCTGTGTGTGTGTCTGTCTGTGTGTGTGTGTGTGTGTGTGTGTCTGTGTGTCTGTGTGTGTGTGTGTCTGTGTGTCTGTGTGTGTGTCTGTCTGTGTGTGTGTGTGTGTGTGTGTGTGTGTGTGTGTCTGTGTGTCTGTGTGCGTGCGTGTGAATGGCTGGTGGTGGTCTGAGGGGCTGATGGCACATATTGGTTGCCCCAGGACAGTTTATCACTACTGTGTATTGACTGAAAGAACAATGACATGAAGCGTCTTTGAGTGTCCTGAAAAGCACAATATAAAACTGATGCATTATTATTATTAGAATTATATCACAGATTCAGAGTTGAAAATCTACAAAGTTAAAGCAGTGATGTGGGTGTGGTGGTCAGCCAGGGGAAGAGCCAGACTCGTTTTATTCAGCAGGCCAAAATGAAACCGAATCATACAGAACATATTCTTGTAAATATATCAAACAGGATTCTACCCTTGGTTCAAATCCAGGTTCAAAACAGTTGTGTTTAGCTGTGCATGCACCCAAAAGATTATATATACACAGTTTTAATATGCTGTGAATATTAATGTTTTAGCTGTGTATGATTTTTTATGACTTTAATCTTTCTTGTTTTGTAAAGCACTTTAAGTTGCCTTGTGTATAGTGCTGCACAATTAAACTTGTCCTGCCTTGCCATAATGTGTTTTTCATAAATGGTAAGCTTGCATGGATATCCCAAAATGAATAACGGGTATGTACAATTTGTAGTAAAAAATGATATCTAGTAGTTTTCAATGCATTTGCAGATATTTTTCAGATCTCAGAACACACTTGTGGGTCCTTAGAGGGCTGCGTTTTATTGGCGGGCAGCATTTTTGAACAGCTGCTCTAAAGCCAACTGTGAATGAGAAAATTACGCGTAAACACAACAAATAACTAAAAACATGTCCCCTTTTCAATGGCCGTAAAAACTACAACAAATCTTAGCATTGGTCTTCCTTCGGGACCCCTGCAGGGCACACAGACCCCCCCCCCCCGCTGTGTCGTCCCGGGCCTCTCCACAACTCCTCTCTTTCATGTCCTCAGATCTCCTTCAAACTCTGGTTTCCTCGGCGCGGCAGCCATTTGGACATGGCGCCATGACTGCAGGCCCAGAACCAACTGCTACGACAACAAAACACATTGGACTTTAGAATCTATGCCAAACATGGACATTTTGTGACATTTTCAACATTAGACATTGTGGTGTTGGTCTTAAAGGAGGCATGTGAAGATTTTAATCATGTTATAACATTGTCGTCTGATAAGAAACGATCTAGAGTTGTTTTAAACTCCATCCGCACTCAGGAATCTCAGGAATGTCTGGCCCAAACACCTACTCCTGCCCGTCAGTCTCAAAGTCGTAACATTTGAGAATTCCTTAATTCAGGCCCATCATCATGCCTTCTCTAACATAAGTATTGCCTCCACATTTGGCAGAGTTGTCATGTTTGATGTTGACAAGAAAATATTGAATGCGTAGTAGAAAAGGGGAGTTAGAGGCTGAGAAGGGGTCGATGGATTTGAGTCTTGGCGGTGTGACGAGTGAGTGAATGGAGGGTGTTTGGTCAGAGGCTTTGAGGCCCCAGTGTGTTCCACTTCTCGCTTCCGTCATCACCGTGGGGAGAGAATGGAACAATATCTGAACTCTGATCATTGTCAAGCGCTTTGGGTGACTTACTGACTTACATACTTAACATGTTTTGGGGGGGTATTGTAAAACCAGTTTACCTACAAGCTTTGTTTATATTGGCTGAGATAATATTTGAAATATTGGTGGCCGAATGGAGGGAGTTAAATGATTAAAATTAGGGATGTACCGAAGATCCAGAATTTTTGTAATCCGATCCGATTCGGATATTCTTAAATATTGTTTTGCCGATACCGATCCGATACAATTTTTTCTAATATTTTCAAAGCATTAAAGAATTTGCAATTTTACCTGAATAAATACGTTTGTGGTGTCGCTAACACACGTTAGCCCTGTTTACAGTCACAGGGAATGAGGCTCGAGGAATATGTTCACACAGTCTCCCCCATAGTTAGTCCTGGTGAAATCCTGGTTTAGTCCTGGTTTATCTCCTGTTTTGTGTCCCCATGGCGGCTCTGTGCGGCCGCTCTCTGATAGCTCTCTGATAGCTCTCTGATAGCTCTCTAAAAGCCGCACAGAAGAAAAAGTTCCTCACTTGCTGTCGCCGCATGCCCCGGGTCTCTGTGTCCACTGCCTCTGCCACAGCGCACATGCTAAGCCTCGCACAGACGTGCAGAACCACTGACACGGCACTGAAAAACAATCTTTAGATCCATGGACGCTACGTATGGTGCGGTTGTTGTTTATGCATTTCCCGGAAAGTTTTGCGGTTGACGCTTGGCTGTGATAGGTCGAGAAGCCTCTCCCTACATCCCCCAGAATGCTGCGCGCCTCTGACTCGGCTTTACTTCCTGTGTCCTGTTTTTTCTAACAGAGTGACGTTAAACTAACATTCTATCGACCCTGTTTTCTGTTGATATCGAACACGTGTCTATCACAATATCTCTCGTTGTCGCTTTATCGGCCAGCCCTAGTTTTACATTGTATTTAATTTACGGCAGCCGTAAAGCGTGAGCTGCTGAAAAGTGACGTAGATCGGCTTCATATTTACCAAATCCGATATTATCCGATCCTTACAAAATACCCATATCGGCCCCCGACACAGATACTGAATATCGGATCGGTACATCCCCAATTAAAAGTGTATAAATAATTTGAATAAATCAATAATAATTGATTATTGAACCCATTATACATCTTCTATCTAAGAAATGATCATGATGTTTAAGAGCTAAAAATATGGTATTTAAAGGGGATATAACAAATGCAACTTCCCACTAGGGTTGGGCGATATTTTTTTTGTACCGGTATACCGGTATAAGTAAATTAAATGATAAGAAAATGCCTTATACCGGTGAAAACAATCATTTAACACTGAAAACAGCGAGTGGAAGACACGTTTGTGTGCGGCGCACTTTGATGATGCATCTGCGCGACACGTGTAGCAGAGCGGCGTGCAGCGACAACAACAACAGAGCAGAGAGCAAACATGGCTGAGGGCGGCGGTGAAGACCATGGTGAAGACATGCAGATTGTAGAAGACATTGTGCCAAAACGCGGAGCTACCTCAAACATATGGGAGTAGTTTGGGAACTAGATAAAAAGAAGCAATTGTGTGTAACTATCGACAGTGGATCTAATGTTGTGAAAGCAGCTGCCCTAAACAACTGGACTCTCTCTCTCTCTCTCTCTCTCTCTCTCTCTCTCTCTCTCTCTCTCTCTCTCTCTCTCTCTCTCTCTCTCTCTCTCTCTCTCTCTCTCTCTCTCTCTCTCTCTCTCTCTCCTCTCTCTCTCTCTCTCTCTCTCTCTCTCTCTCTCTCTCTCTCTCTCTCTCTCTCTCTCTCTCTCTCTCTCTCATAGTGCCATTGGTAAGCTTTATTTACTGTTTACTGTCATTCATTTTACTTCAATGCATGTGTTTGTCTACATTGCAATATAATTACAAATAAGTTATAATTACATAATTATAGAAACGCAAAAGGATACAAAAAATATATACAGTATTTGATCATTTTGACTATATTGGGATTAGGAAACATAAGCCAAAGTGATCAAATAATTATTTGATAATGCTACACTTGTTATATTACAAAGGACAAACTTTTATATGTTTTACAAATTACAAATGTTCACCTTTATTACATGTTGCCTGCAATTTTCAGTATGTACAAAACAGAATTCTCTACAATTCAGTTTTGTTAATACGTTTTTTATACAATGGCTGTATTACACATTTTGCTGCCAATAAATCAGTAAATGCACTTCGAGGCAAGTGTGTTTAAAATTATCAGTGCTAAGTTTTTATAGCTTTTATATGAGGCTTTGTTAAAATTATCATATCGTCATATCGTGATACATACCAACAAAAATCGTGATACATGCTGAGGCCCATATCGCCCAACCCTAATTCCCACTACTTTAAATTACTAAATTAGTTGACAACTATTTCAACAACTGACTGGTTGTGTTTATTCAATGAACTTGCAACAGCTCTAGTACTTCTATAGGTGTGAATGTGGAAATGTGTCTTTGTGCCTTTTAATCCTCACACTTTTAAGTGAGTAGCCTGGAAATGACCTTTATACGTGCGCGCCTTCAGCCTTCTTCACATCATGATAACAAAGGCCAATACAGCGGCCAATCATTGATGATTATAATTCTGACATGATTCTACTGCATCACAAGCCTCTGACTGCACACAGAGCAGATGTAGCTCTGCAGCGCCCCCCATTGTCCCTGAGAAGAACTCCAGCCAGCGCCTCTTCAGAGCGACTCCCCTCCCCCACACACACACCCCTCACTCTGGCTGTGTGTGGCTCGGCTTGCTGGGCTGAGTGTGGCCTGGAGCGAAACACGGACAAAAACACATTTTACAAAATAGTCTTTTTTTTTTCATGTTTCAACACTGTTCAGAATCCAACACTGATCTGGAGTAGTTCGTCACGACAGCTCATGCCGGTGGACGATTTATTTATTCATAAATTGATCGCAACAAACTATATCGCAGTAAACTCTCCCCCCAATTCAAGGTTGACCGATGGTGTATTTTTTTTCCATCAGACAATTTCTCTTAAGTTTCACAGGCCTATACTTGATTTGAAACGCTGATTTCTTAGATTTGCATAATCTTTTATTTTGAACATGCATTGAGGTAAGAAGTATGATAGTGGTAAATTCTGATTGTAAAGAGCAAGCGGGTACGATCATGACTGTGTCATCGTTTTTAATGATGACCCAACAAACTATTTTTGAGAAGTCAAAAGGGACAAGATTTTAAGAAGAAGAAGAAGGTCTTTATTAGTCCCACAGTTATACATGCACACATCAAGGCATGCAGCGAACATTACTTCCACGCTCCTTTCAGGCAAAGTGGGTTAAGTGTCTTGCCCAAGGACACAACGACAGCAGACATCAGTGGAGAAGGTCTCATGGTGGGCTCGAAACCAACAACCTTCATGCTCAAAGGCCAACTCCAACTGAGCCACTGTCTCATTCATCATCAGAGATCCAACTAATGTCCTTCACTCTCAGTACGAACAGATGCATTCTGGGAAGAACAAGTTTAAATTCTCTTCCTCAGTCCATAAAACAGATGTCTTTGAGTGATTGATGTGTCAACCTGTGAACGTTATGTACAATGTGTAATGTCTTCTGTGTTTCTAAAGTTCAAGCTGTCTGCTCATTTATCTACACACCTTCCAAAAGTGTCCCAATGTTCCTTTTGTGGCAAAACACAGTGGATTGTTCGGTGATAAACGGTTGTGGTGCACAGACAACAGTAACACAACTGCTGCACATTTGCAGCTCATCAAGGTAATTGGTTGTGGGTTCCCAGCTTTGTTTAACAACAGTAAAGAGGTTTATATGTGGAGGGCCCCTCTGTTTGGAGACACATTTTTCCCTCAGGAAATGAAAGAATAAAAGAAACTTAAAGTTGCGCGAAGAGAAACATGTTGCTACAATGTTATTGTTGTAAATGTGAAATATCGTCAAATCCTACATAATGCCCCTTTAATGAAATAACACAGCGGAGAGCTTTCCCTTCATCCTGTACAGCTACAACCACAGCTACAACCACAGCTACAGCTACAACCACAGCTACAACCACAGCTACAGCTACAACCACAGCTACAACCACAGCTACAGCTACAGTACAACCACAGCTACAACCACAGCTACAACCACAGCTACAGTACAACCACAGCTACAGTACAACCACAGCTACAGTACAACCACAGCTACAACCACAGCTACAACCACAGCTACAGTACAACCACAGCTACAGTACAACCACAGCTACAGTACAACAGTAGTTACACTGGGTCAACATGAGTGGAATCCTGAGCAGCGGAGGGACGCGCCGGTGCCTGTTTCAGGAAGGTGTGTGCGTGTTGACATTTGAACACACTTTTATAAGTGAAGGGAAGGCGTGCAGCCCAAACAAGTCCTGGCTGGAGTCAAGAGAAAGTCAAGAGAAAACAGGTGGTAGTTTGGTCGTGATGCGGGTGGTCAACAACATACTGAAGTCCCAAAGTTATTCAATGGTCGAGGCGTGTGCATAAACTTGCACAGTCAAAACTAAGTAAACAAAAAGTATAAAGGTTGTTTATCTTTTGCTAATTAATTTGACGTCGTTATATGCTTCAGATTTTGTGAATTTGACTTGATGATCTCAAGAATATAAAACAAAAAGACAAATGCAAAACTGACTTTAAATGCTATAACAATAATGCTAATCAGAGTTGTTCAGTGATTGTTGAATTGTTATTTTACCTTATCCTTACACCTGCTGAGAAGACATTTTATGACTCAGATAATTCTATAATGACTAAAACGTGTTTACAGCATATTTGTACTAACTCAATGTGTAACTTGAATCTCTCTGAAGATGTTCTGAGCTTTGTTTTGGTCTGAAAGGAACTCTGCCAGATAATTGCAGAGATTGCCTTTTTAGAGATAGAATGTCTATATCATGGGAAGTTCTATATGCTGTTATACTAGAAGCAAGACAGCATAAGAATTGGAGAAATGCCCTAAATTACTTTCAGAAGAAATACTTGTGAAAGACAGAAAAGGCGCTTGTCCCTTACATATAGTCTGAGGATTTGTTTACTGTTTACACAATAATGGCAGTCTCAGTCCAACCATCCGACTGCTGCTGATTTAACACAGGCCTTAATTCACATTCAAAAACATGAATGACTAAAACAAATCAACATCACGTTTAGAGGACAATACTTAATGATACCACCCCCCAATGCAAAGGATGAAGTGGAGTTCTACAACAATATATTTGGAAAAGAGCTGCTGAGACGTTATATTCCCAGGCAGCAGCCATACAGCGGAATTAATAAGAGGGGTGAGAGCACTTTGGGTCAAAAAGTCACCAAAACACAGATTTATCTATTTATCACAGATTAAAAACACTGACCCAATTAATTTGTCAACCTCTTACCACCTCAGAAGAAATTAACTTTTTTATAACAGATACATTTTTACCGATTTGAGCTAAGTTCCTGTTTTTAGGGCTGGTCACGTTGAGAACAATAATCAAAATTCAGCTAAAAAAAGCATGACAGATATAGGCTGAGTTTACACGGAGACAATATGGCAGTAAAACGGTATAGTTGGATGTCAGTTTCTACCAATCTACGAAGACTGTGTTTCAGGGGAGTGAAAACGTAAGTGTTCAGATCCAGCCTCAGGCCCTGTTTATACTGAGACGCTGCGCAGACGTTTCCAGGCTATTAACAGAAACGACCTGGCTCCTAATGCAAATTTCTCAGCGTTCACATGAGTTGAAAAACGATGTAGTTCTAGCGCCCGGCCAGTAGTGGGCAGATAAACTTTACAACACGACACACGACCCCGAGCCCCGTGTCCAGCCCCCCTCTCGGCAGTGTACTCACTTCCTGTGCCAGACCCTCAGGACGCACCAACATCTATCTGCATTTTAACAGCAGCTGTGAAAATGGAAACTGAACCTAGAGCTTCGCGTGGTCTCGTTTGGACGAACGAAGGAGTAGAATTATCCTCTGTCCCGCGCTGGAAGCCCACGAAGCTAGTTTGTGTGGGCGGCGCCATTATTGTTGATGATTGTTCTCCGCTACTGCGCATGTCCAAATGTACGTGTGGGAGCAGCAGGAGGTGGGGGTCAGAGCAGCAGGAGGTGGGGTCAGAGCAGCAGGAGGTGAGGGTCAGAGCAGCAGGAGGTGGGGGTCAGAGCAGCAGGAGGTGGGGTCAGAGCAGCAGGAGGCGGGGGTCAGAGCAGCAGGAGGTGGGGTCAGAGCAGCAGGAGGTGGGGGTCAGAGCAGCAGGAGGTGGGGGTCAGAGCAGCAGGAGGTGAGGGTCAGAGCAGCAGGAGGTGGGGGTCAGAGCAGCAGGAGGTGGGGGTCAGAGCAGCAGGAGGTGGGGGTCAGAGCAGCAGGAGGTGGGGGTCAGAGCAGCAGGAGGTGGGGGTCAGAGCAGAGGGGGATTTCACACCTTTTCCCTCTCGCGGGTGTGAAAGAGCCCCCGCTGTGCAGCGTTTCTGAGTTGTCCCACTCTGCAGGCTGGATCTGAACACTTACGTTTTCACCTGGAACAGTCTTCGTATGAACGGTTGGTAGCAACCGACATCCAACTATACCGTTTTACTGCCACATTGTCTCCGTGTAAACTCAGCCTCAGAGTGGGACAGCTAAGAAACACTGCACAGCGGGGGCTCTTTCACACCCGCGAGAGGGAGAAAGGTGTGAAATCCCCCTCTGCTCTGACCCCCACCTCCTGCTGCTCTGACCCCCACCTCCTGCTGCTCTGACCCCCACCTCCTGCTGCTCTGACCCCCACCTCCTGCTGCTCTGACCCTCACCTCCTGCTGCTCTGACCCCCACCTCCTGCTGCTCTGACCCCCACCTCCTGCTGCTCTGACCCCCACCTCCTGCTGCTCTGACCCCCACCTCCTGCTGCTCTGACCCCCACCTCCTGCTGCTCTGACCCCCACCTCCTGCTGCTCCCCGCACGTACATTTGGACATGCGCAGTAGCGGAGAACAAACATAAACAACAATGGCGGCGGTCACACTAACTAGCTTTGTGGGCTTCCAGCGCTGCACAGAGGATAATTCTACTCCTTCGTTCGTCCAAACGAGACCACGCGAAGCTCTAGGTTCAGTTTCCATTTTCACAGCTGCTGTTAAAATGCAGAATGATGTTGGTGCGTTCTGAGGGTCTGGCACAGGAAGTGAGTACACTGCAGAGAGGGGGGCTGGGCACGGGGCACGGGGCTCGTGTGAGTGTTGTAAAGTTTCTCTGCCCCTACTGGCCGGGCGCTAGAACTACATCGTTTTTCAACCTCATGTGAACGCTGAGAAATTTGCATTAGGAGCCTGGTCGTTTCTGTTAATAACCTGGAAACGTCTGCGCAGCGTCTCAGTATAAACAGGGCCTTAGACTAGGGCTGTCACTATGGGAGACCATGACGTAATTCCGATCGATTCCGTCTGTAATCCAATCCAATCCAATCCACTTTATTTATATAGCACATTTAAACAACAGTTACGTTTCCAAAGTGCTGCACAAAAAAGTATAAAATAAATAAAAACTTATCCTTAGCTTCACCAAGTATAAAAGAATTAAAATATATAAAACAGATTAAAACCATAAATAGAAATCAAATAACATAAAAACACAGAGGACCACACAACTCACGCAGTGTTAAAAGCCAAAGAGTAAAAGTTGGTCTTAATACGAGACTTAAAACATTCTACTGTGGGGGCCGTCCGGACATGGAGGGGAAGAGCGTTCCAGAGCTTAGGGCCGACCACAGAGAAGGCTCTGTCCCCCCGGAAAGCATCAAAACTCTCCGTCCCGTCTGAGCTCAGGGTGTGGGCCATAGAAACCTCTGTCCTATGCACACAATAAACATCCAGCCTGATGTGATTCCGATGTGATTACGCTAATGAACGGGACCCAATCAAAACAATGCACGGCGTATTTCTACAGTGTATGGACTGCAGTCTCGTCTCTGAACACAGGCAGAGACGAGAAAGCTCTGCCCCCGCTGCACACAGACCTGAGGACGGAGGAACAGGAGATTTTTGCTTTCATCCATCTCTTTGCTCTTTGCCCAAAGTACTTCCATTACTTTGCTGAGGTGGTGTTGTTGTTATCGCTTATCTTCTCTCTGCTGTTAACAAGTCACTGTGTTGGTCAGACTAGCGGCCCTTTCAGTGAAGCACAAAGAGGCCCATTTCTGAGTGAAGCTGGTTTTGTGGTAATAAGACAATATCTTTAGATAATTAACTATTATGAACAAATTAAATGAGTCTCGATTGTGATTATAAAAAGGTTACTTTCTATTGTGCGACACATCACAAGTTTGGGGAAATTATGATTATATTGTTAGATATTTCAAGCTTTCAAAAGTAATGATTTCCCTTCTTTTTCAATGTTAGACGTCACCATTTCTTAGTGCATTTTATAAAAGTGTTCCGTCCTCAAGGGGGGGCGCTTCATGTGTATACTTACATGTAGCCATTCTTTTGAAATAATATTTACTATACAAAATCTGATGAATGAAACCAATAATCGTAGACTAGACAAGTCTCTGGGCTGTTAGAAAAAGAAAAGAAATCGTGAATCAAATCGTGACCCTCAGATCAAATCGTGACACACCTAATTAAGACACTCATTTAGACGCATTAATTAGGATGTTTTAGCAGAATTGAGAAGGATTGCCATTATCTTGTACACCCTTTAACCAACGCAGACACACTTATGTGGTATATACATGCATTTGATGGCAGTGAAGAAGCCAGGGCACTGGGGAATCTGCTATAGTGGGTCAGGAGCCAAAAGTGGGTCAGTGGCTTGCTCTTCATGTTCCTACGGTTCACCCATTCATCACGAGCATAAAGCTGCACACAAAAACACATTACTCTTTTTTCCTCTATTTAAGGACACACATTTTACAACAAGTGTATTTTGTTATTTCTATCAAGAAGACGTTTTTTAGCTATAGCCACGCTAACATCAGTGACTTCTGGCACAGAGCAGCACAAGCACTTTCCCCCGGCACTTCTGTAGTGAACAGAGATCTTTCTCCAATTAACAAAAGTATTGTTTTGGAGATATCACTATTTAAATGTCTTTACAGCTGTGTGTGCAATGTTCTAGTACTAGAAAGGAAAGTTGCTAATAGTTTTCTCACTTCATCCCCTTGTTCTTCAACACCTGTGAATATGGCGTGATGAGTAAGAACAAGTGCACCAGGGTGAAGGCAGCAACATGTCAACAAAAACAATGTCAAAATTAGACTTGGTTGCGAGGCAGATTAAGTACAGATTTGTTTTGACACAGTTCCATATGGATTTGCACTTGGGGGAACAAGGCTTTATGAAACGCCAAAAACAACATTCTTCATTTTATATCAATTATATTCTTTATATCCATGTTGTAAGGGACAAAGTCAAGAATGCATTATATTTCAAAGTCATCTGAGACACACTTGCAGCTACAATCTGGGATCTTCTTGAATTATCGTCAGCAGTGGAATGACCTCCCCCGCGCCCCCAGCAGCACTGCACTATCCACCTGCCGGCATGATTTTCCAGCAGATGCCCCAGCAAAATAATTCCACATATGGCCTCACACTAACTCGGAAAATGAATAAAAACTGATTTCATTTTTGTATCTGAAATGTTGTTTATTCAGTTGCATGATTCAAACATATATTTACTCTTTTCTTTAAACCATTTCATAAGCATGTTTTGGCAGCTCTATTCACTCATAGATGTAAAGTATAATGCTTGAATAGCCACATTGCGTCGGACTGCTGTGTGTGTTTGTTCAAGGTTTCATTCCCATTGATTCTCTCATGTGTGAGTAACTCTGCAGTCCAGCATCCAAGGCCACTCGATATTTCAAAAACAGCTCAATAATATATACAGAGAACAAATATTTTGGACGTTCCAAACCATTGGTTTCACTGGATCATTAGGCTCAAAAACAAAATGACAAAATACCATATGCAGTAACTATATAAACATAATGGAGTTATAACTACATCTACGCTAAAATCACAAACCTATGTTACAAACTGGCACAAACACATCCCCCCAACCCTTCTGTCTCAATGCTGTTTTCAAACTCCTGACCAATTTTCACATTATGATATAACTACCTTCAAATATGAAAATATTCCCTCTAACTAATCATATAGGAATATCTTCAGTCCACAGGAGCCTTGATATTTCAGCGGGGGCTTCAGGCAAAGTGGGGTTAAGTGTCTTGCCCAAGGACACAACAACAGCAGACATCAGTGGGAGTCGTGAAGTAGATCTCGTGGTGGCCTCGAACCCACGACCTTCAGGCTCAAAGGCTAATACTCTACCAACTGAGCCACTGTCGCCCCATAACTGTGGGCCTGTCAACAGCTAATCTATTCACTCAACCATGTGTATATATGAGAGGACCATACCAATACTGATCTCACAGTACAATATTCATTACAGTTTTGCGGAGAGGCTCACAGTATTGCATATAAGTTGACCATAATGCGTGTTTTCGTCTATAATGACCTTCCATTGCTGATGCCAGTCACCGGGCGGTTTACTGTCATATCTAAGCAAGATGACAACATAATACGCTGATCACTTAAGTCAAATTCAAGTCAAAAACATGCACCCTATGAAATCCTCATCATCAGAGGAAACCACAGCTCCGAACGGCCTGAGCATTTAAGCTAACTTTATCTGTTGTAAGTGTCGCTTACTCTGACCTGTATGTATATATTCTATTCTATAAAATCTCCATAAGACTATTCTTAAACAGAGCCAGACATTACTACAGTCTGCAGAGGATTTCTCATGGGAAGCCGTTGTTTTTTTCCACTTGATGTCATGGTTGTCTGAAGGTAGAAACAAAGTTATGTTGACGAAATTGGCAGATCCTACAGAGAATTGCTGTATTTGGTATGGATAGAAAGTAACGTCCCTGCTGAAACACTCTGTTGTTCTATGCCCTCTTCACACCGCAGCAGGGAAAGCCTTGTGGCTCGCAGTGGCCGAGCGTAGGAGTTTGGCCTCTCTATGGATTACTTTGGTCAGACCAAAAAATTACAGCTGCATCGAAAATGTTAGTAATCCAGTGTTCTATAGAATATCCCAATCGATCAATCAAGTGACAAAATAAATGGTATTTTTCCCTAATTAAGGCTTAATTATAAATATGCTATATTAAATGACAAACCACTTAATGATGATAATATTAAATTATTTCTTCCCATGTTCCCCATGTTTAGTTCTGAATCTGGCACCAGCAGGAGCCCCGTCCCCGTGCTCCTCCTATGCAAGACAGTTTGACAAACACAAACCAAGAAAGAGTTTTTGCAGACCAGCAGAGTGTAGTGCAGGGCACACAGACCCTGTGACGTGAACACGCTGTGCAACACATGTATGTTTTAAACAAGGCAAGAACAAAGCCTCGAGGGAGCGGCAGTTCCTCAAATATTTCTCATACTCCTATTATTCGAGTAACTTGAGCTATTTCAGCCTAAAAAACAGAATCAGTGTCTAATACATGTGTTTGTTTGGCATGTGGTACTGATTTGTCATCAGAAGAACATTAACACACAATTATAGAGATAAATGGTACAAAGAGTAGTTTTACTATGTACTGAAAGAGGAAACAACATTTTCTGATTGCTAACTTCATCCGTGACCTGAGCGCTTCCTGCAAGACCTTTTATGTGACCTGTATGTCTGTTCTTTATAATGCTCAAATATGCAGTTTTGTTTCCAGGCAGCGATCTTTATTTTCCCTCTGTTGCACAAAGCAGTTAGACCCTTTCTCTCGACAGCCACATTTAACCCTGCGGTGAACCGGGGCCAACATTCAGCTCCGGAGGGTGGAGCGCTGGCATCGGTGGGGACAGTTTCAGAGGCAGAGGTGAGCGCTCTCCAAATGTAATGCTTATATTTAAATATTAAGGGATCCACTTGGAGAAGTTCTCAAGGATGCCCGGGCTCAAACGAATAAATGAGAGAGCAAGGTTGTGACTGGAGAGCCGAAGCACGGCTGACCGGCTAATTTGGACAACTGCAGAATGTTCAAGGGGAAGGATTATGCACATAGTTTAAAGAAGGAAAGTTATTCAGAGTGTAGCCTTCTTTAAGCTCGAGAACTGATATTGAATGGGATGCATTTCAATTCTGATTTTAATTGGGACAATTACAAATAGAGAATCACCGGTGTCTTCACAACTTTATGCATTATTTACTACAAACACTTTTACAAACCGTAAAGGCGGCCTGAGTTCTCATTCTCTGGTAGTGACTTCAGTAGCGCAGCACATACTGCTGTTATATAAAGTCACCTCCGTGAACACATACTGCTGTTATATAAAGTCACCTCCGTGAACACATACTGCTGTTATATAAAGTCACCTCCGTGAACACATACTGCTGTTATATAAAGTCACTGTGAACACATACTGCTGTTATATAAAGTCACGTCCGTGAACACATACTGCTGTTATATAAAGTCACTGTGAACACATACTGCTGTTATATAAAGTCACCTCCGTGAACACATACTGCTGTTATATATAGTCACTGTGAACACATACTGCTGTTATATAAAGTCACCTCCGTGAACACATACTGCTGTTATATAAAGTCACCTCCGTGAACACATACTGCTGTTATATAAAGTCACCGTGAACACATACTGCTGTTATATAAAGTCACCTCCGTGAACACATACTGCTGTTATATAAAGTCACCTCCGTGAACACATACTGCTGTTATATAAAGTCACCTCCGTGAACACATACTGCTGTTATATAAAGTCACCTCCGTGAACACATACTGCTGTTATATAAAGTCACCTCCGTGAACACAGACTGCTGTTATATAAAGTCACCTCCGTGAACACATACTGCTGTTATATAAAGTCACCTCCGTGAACACATACTGCTGTTATATAAAGTCACCTCCGTGAACACATACTGCTGTTATATAAAGTCACCTCCGTGAACACATACTTCTGTTATATAAAGTCACCTCCGTGAACACATACTGCTGTTATATAAAGTCACCTCCGTGAACACATACTGCTGTTATATAAAGTCTCCTCCGTGAACACATACTGCTGTTATATAAAGTCACCTCCGTGAACACATACTGCTGTTATATAAAGTCACCTCCTTGAACACATACTGCTGTTATATAAAGTCTCCTCCGTGAACACATACTGCTGTTATATAAAGTCACCTCCGTGAACACATACTGCTGTTATATAAAGTCACCTCCGTGAACACATACTGCTGTTATATAAAGTCACCTCCTTGAACACATACTGCTGTTATATAAAGTCTCCTCCGTGAACACATACTGCTGTTATATAAAGTCACCTCCGTGAACACATACTGCTGTTATATAAAGTCTCCTCCGTGAACACATACTACTGTTATATAAAGTCACCTCCACGAACACATACACATAATGTCTCTGGAAGGTCTCAGACACAGAGACGCTGCAGAGCTGCATTATTGGAGAAGAACTTTACACAAAAAGCCGCTAGCTTAACTTCGTTAGCATCAAAGCCCGCCCGCTTTTTCCGCCACTTCCGGCGGGCGCCACCGTAGACCAGGACTTCTGGTCTAAACACCCCTAGCGTCTGAAATTAGAGAATGTGCGTCTAGTGCGGGTGGAAGCTGCATTCCAGCGTCGGCGTCTGAACGCTCTATTAGAGTAACGATGAGTGACGGTTCACTTGTCAGTCGCATGGTGTGTGGGGAGGCGGGACTACTGACGTAAATTATTTCTAAAACAATGTTTGCATGTGGCCTACTGAGGCAACTGTTTCATAACTTTGTTTACAAAGGTCCTGGTAGTTTTATTCCAGTTCATTTTGTGTTAACAGAGACTGAGAGTCTATTCTCTTTATTGTTTGTTCATTTATTGTGTTCTAGTGTTAAATGTTCTTAAAAAATAAAAGTTTATTTCTCTTTGAAAACGTGAACTGCATTATTTTCATTGTATTAGATGAAAATGTATTAGATAAATTATCGCTTATCGCAATAATTTCTGAGACATTTTATCGTCCTACAAAATGTGTTATTGTGACAGGCCTAATCATTCCCACAAATCAATTCACTTTTGAATAGGCCAAAGTCACGACAGCAGTCACGAGAGAACAGACACTACAAAAATAACACTCTTAACAAGAGCGGTTGATCTGTTCTACTGTCATGTCTTTGTTTGAAGAAGGACCATTCTCAACATGATTCCTCAGAGGTCCACATTGCTTTGTAGCTGGAAATATGATGCATAAGTCACAATACAATATAATATAATCCCAACACTAACTGTAAAGTAATTTTTGTAGGGATTTTATGAAAATTGAAATACTGGTAGAACTCACAATCACAATATACTCTACGCTTTTTTTTTTCCACCCCTTTATAGAAACATTTCAGACATCAAAATTCATCAGAGAGTCTGTTTCTGATGTCAGAAGTCAACTTGATGACAATTACTAACACTAACAAAAATAATAATGTTTATAATAATTAAATAAATGAGGTGGTTATAATCCTCTTGTACAGTTAGCGTCCATTGTGCCATGACACAGACGTCTGTGTGGTTGGTCTCCCATCCAATACTAGCCAGGCAATGCACTGTTTATCTGAGATCTGACTAAATCAAGCTTTGACAAGCAGTTATGGCCACATACTCACTTTGCATTATTGATCTCTCGTGAGGCAAATAGTTTTTTCCATTTGACCTATCCTGCAATGCCACTGGGACGTCCTGTCAGGAGCAATGACCTGCAGCTGCTCAGAGCCCCATCTGCAGAGCCTGAGCCGGGCTGAGGCAGGGCCGAGGAGCCAAGGAGCCAAGGAGCAGACACTACTGTTAGGCTTATAATACTGTGATTATGCTTTTACATGATTTAAGAATATTTGATGTTTCAACTGTAAAATATAAACATGATAAATACCGTAAAAGATTACCGTTTAGATGTAGATCTAAACAGTTATCAGGCAGTTGTAAAGAATGTAATTTGACTGCCAATTTTACCAAAACTAATGGAAAATGTACAAGTTAGCTGAGGACACTATCAGCGCTGTTGCTGGTGCTGCTGCTGGTGCATTGGACAGAGTAGGTGTGGACTGGTCCTGGTAACGAAGGTAGAAGCAGGTGTTGTGACAAAGCCGCAAATGGAGGTGATATTTTTGGACATTTGACTGTATTTCACAAAGAGACACTGCTGCAGTCGTTCAGAATGGATCACGTTATGGAAGTTGTTTGGTTCATTTCAACTGCATCATGGTCAGTTTGATGCTTTCTCTGTGATAATAACATAACCATGGACCACACTAGGGGTGGGAACCTAAGGGTACCTCACGATACGATACGATACACGATACAAAGCTCACGATAACGATATTATCACGATAACGATATTACGATAACGATTGTATCACGATATGACGATTATTGATATATTGGTCAGAAATATACAATATGCCAATTTATAGCATAAATAAATAAAAAAATACTCTTTATTTCATGATGAATAGAATGGAGATGCGTAATGTAGCCATATATTAAGTATTGATACCAATTCAAAAAAAAAAATGAGATAATAACATAACCATGGACCGTACCACACTGAAGATGGTTAATGTGATAATAACATAACCATGGACCTTACCACACTGAAGATGGTTAATGTGATAATAACATAACCATGGACCTTACCACACTGAAGATGGTTAATGTGATAATAACATAACCATGGACCTTAACACACTGAAGATGGTTAATGTGATAATAACATAACCATGGACCTTACCACACTGAAGATGGTTAATGTGATAATAACATAACCATGGACCTTACCACACTGAAGATGGTTAATGTGATAATAACATAACCATGGACCACACCACACTGAAGATGTGTCTAAGGGCCTTTTGTTTATCTGAGCAGGAATGAGCCTTAATAAAACAAAGCTGCACTCAAATCTATCACAAATATGATCATATAAATATTTCCATTTACAACGTACTATTGTAAATACTTTATTTACACAATGAAAAACTCACCGTTACATTTAAGTTAGTCACAGATTTACAGTTAAACTGAGTGAGTATTAGACACTGCTTTAAAGGAAGCTTTATATAAATGTGTTTATGAGCACAAAAAGTTGGACTTTGCTCTGTTTGTGGGTATTTTTGTAGAGATTTTTCTGGTCCGGGCCAGTTGAGATCCTATTAGGTTGTATTTGGCCCCCGGACCAAAATGAGTTTGACACCCCTGAGTTAAATATTCAATGATTTGTTTAAAAAAAAAAAAAAAAGGATAAAAACCCTAACCCTAATAAAGAGGTAGAATCTTTGATGATAACATTTTAAAGCTGTTTTTACCAGCATCACGAGTAAGAGGAGAATAATAAACCCCAGTGAGTTGGCCTCAGCTGTTTATTAAGGATTTGAATGCATCGCATCTAATAATGAACCAGTGGGGGCGGGTCTAACTTTGCTTGTGTTGGAAACGTCTTTCCATCTTCACTATAAGAGTAAGAGTAACCGACCGTCTTTTTCATGATATTACACAGTCATATAGACAGAAATATTAATTATGTTAAAAATGAAATAAGTTCCTGATATCACCTTTAAATCAATTAAAGACAAGTAATTGTTTGTGAAGCTTTGCCATGGCCCTTTTTTCTTTCTTTGGAGCTCAAAACATGTGTTCTGATGAGAGACCAATGGTGTATCACGGCCGCAAGCTCAAAAAAGACCATTTTTGCGTTAAATATCATTGAAGACTTTATTCAAATCCATAAACAACCAAATCAAAAACGCAGACGCTATTCCAGTTCCTCCAAAGTGCCTGTGCAAATGCCTTCTTCTCAGCTCCATTTGTTATGTTTAGCTGGCGTTCGCGGGCCCTTCGGCAGGACCATTATAGCACAAACACACAGGGACTCATGGGAAGGCAGCAGAGACATCCCAGCGGAGAGCCGTGTTGTTCTGGTGACTGCGCAGCTCCCATTATACAGTCTGCTAACCCCCAGCCCTTCACAATCCTGTTATTTCACGTCTACTAGAGATGGAACAATAACTGCCATGCATCCGTGTATATTATTATCATAAGGTAGAGAAAGAAGCCTGGTTGTCAAGATTTTTACAATCTGGCTAGGAATGCATTTATTTTTGAGAATGCGTTCCAGTGCAAGGATGAAGCCTGGGAAAAGAAAATATTCAAGTTTCATATGACATCCAGCCTCTTGTCACTCCCCATGGGCTCGGTTATGATATTAAATCTAGTATTTTGCTTGATTTTTACTGCAACAGTAGGGCTATATAAAACAAATACATTATTTTCATTATTTATTCTGTGTCTTTAGATTTTCAGACATAAAAGTGAAAAAGACAGGACCACACTCACTCAACCAATCAGCTCTCAGCCCAAAGTGTCTAATAGTGACAAATGGTGATGTTGTGGTCTGATTTATTCACTGCATTTGACCTCACTTGAATGTATTATTAATGAGAAAAGTTGGGTGCCCCAGCTTTAACTGCATGTTACAGACTCAAATTAGATTAGCCTCAGTTTTTGTCCCCGTAGGGAAAAATGTCCTCTGCGTTTGTCTCTTCCCTCAATGCCATGGACCTGTCAGGACCACTCATGTCCAGATGTTGAGCTCAGCACTTTCTCCAGGGAATATCATTTTCCAAAGGAGCATCTTTTGAGAGATGGTTCTGAGCCAATTGTGAGTCCAGGAAATCACCAGAGCCAGGGACATGCAACCCCCATACGGAGAAAGACCCGTCAGATCTGAGGATCCAACCTCCGAACTCCTTACAATGAGGCAAGTACTTCCCACTCAGCCAACAGCCACAATACTATTATTATTATTACTTTCATTACAATGTGAAACTAATATAAGTCACACTGAGTACGAGCAAAGTGAGATACGTCAAGCCTTGATAAAGTGTTGATAAAGTGTTGATAAAGTGTTGATAAAGTGTTGATAAAGTGTTGATAACGTGTTGATAAAGTGTTGATAACGTGTTGATAAAGTGTTGATAAAGTGTTGATAAAGTGTTGATAACGTGTTGATAAAGTGTTGATAAAGTGTTGATAACGTGTTGATAAAGTGTTGATAAAGTGTTGATAACGTGTTGATAAAGTGTTGATAACGTGTTGATAAAGTGTTGATAAAGTGTTGATAAAGTGTTGATAAAGTGTTGATAACGTGTTGATAAAGTGTTGATAAAGTGTTGATAAAGTGTTGATAAAGTGTTGATAAAGTGTTGATAACGTGTTGATAACGTGTTGATAAAGTGTTGATAAAGTGTTGATAAAGTGTTGATAAAGTGTTGATAAAGTGTTGATAAAGTGTTGATAAAGTGTTGATAAAGTGTTGATAAAGTGTTGATAACGTGTTGATAAAGTGTTGATAAAGTGTTGATAACGTGTTGATAAAGTGTTGATAAAGTGTTGATAAAGTGTTGATAAAGTGTTGATAACGTGTTGATAAAGTGTTGATAAAGTGTTGATAAAGTGTTGATAAAGTGTTGATAAAGTGTTGATAAAGTGTTGATAACGTGTTGATAAAGTGTTGATAAAGTGTTGATAAAGTGTTGATAAAGTGTTGATAAAGTGTTGATAAAGTGTTGATAAAGTGTTGATAAAGTGTTGATAACGTGTTGATAAAGTGTTGATAAAGTGTTGATAAAGTGTTGATATAAAGTGTTGATAACGTGTTGAAAAGTGTTGATAAAGTGTTAAAGTGTTGATAAAGTGTTGATAAAGTGTTGATAAAGTGTTGATAAGTGTTGATAAAGTGTTGTAAAGGTTGATAAAGTGTTGATAAAGTGTTGATAAAGTGATTGTGATAAGTGTTGATAAAGTGTTGATAACGTGTTGATAAAGTGTTGATAAAGTGTTGATAAAGTGTTGATAAAGTGTTGATAACGTGTTGATAAAGTGTTGATAAAGTGTTCATAACTGGATCATAGCTTGTCCATCCATCTTCTTCCCCCTAATCCATTTCTGGGTTTGTAAAAACCCCACATAAAACATGTCATGAATTTAGAATATTTGGGCAGTATAAATATTTCAGATAAACAAAGGCTTGACATATTTGTAAAGAGTCTATGTCATATACAGTATATATATTATATTTATAGGGGTTGGCGATAACTATAGGTAATAATATTTGCACTTTGTTCCTACTTGAACTGACTCTCGCTTTGAGGTCAAATAAAAACTAAAACGTTGGGAATTGGCATGTTTGTATATTTGCAGTAGTTTTGGGGGGAGGGTGGTTATCCTGTAAAAGTATTGTTTTAAGAGATATTTTCTTTCTCCATATTGCCCAGCCCTACTTATATATTGTTTCACATTAGTAACAACAGATATCAATGATTTTTTTAATGCTTATCTTCTGAGTTTCACCTGTAAGAATGCTATAGCAGCAGACACATTTTTCATGAAGCTTAGAAAAACAATATTTTAACTCTTGTCCACCCCTCCCACTGTGATTTGTTTCATTAAAATTAAATATACCTTTTTAAATTGTTAAGTTTTACATTTTTTTTTGTTTTTTTTTTCCCCAGATACAGTATTTAATTTTGTAATTTTGTTTTGAATCAACTAGTTGATCAAAACACATGTTTTAAACAAAATTGTGAGAACACCTTGGTCTGACACCGTCTAGCAAAACGCTGCATGTTACTTCAGTGGCAAAACCACAACGTTTGAGTTGCTAGGTAACAGCAACATCTGCCATGCCAAAGGGGTATAAATGACCCTGCGCCATCCATAAATCTGACTTAACATCGCGAACATGCAGAAAAGCTCCGGGAAGCTCCTGTGATCAATAATGTCATTTGGTGAGAGGCTGGGGGCCATAAACGAGGAACAAAAATGAACTGGGGAGTTATATTTTACCGTGTGACACTTTGATTTTACTGTCAATACGGCTTGACCTGGTTCTGTGCATCTGCTCCTGGTCTTTGACTATGTCCTTTACTCTATCACTCTCTTGTTTAGGGCACAGATGTAGCTGATTATAACGACAGGGCAATACCAAATAATCAGAATAATCAACGGCATCAAAGACATAAGGCCACAGTTATTGTTTTGTCCAATACTGATTTTGATACTGTGGCTTTCAATAAGCACTACCAGAGGAAGGCCTGGCGGAAAAACTAAAACTACACTCAAATGACACTCGCGCTTCTCAGCAAGAAGGTCCTGGGTTTGAATCCTGGTCAGGGATACAGGGCCTTTCTGAGTGGAGTTTGCATGTTATCCCTGTGTGCATTGGTTTCCCTACCACTGAAAACATGCACAATAGGTATGACTGTTACGAGTGTATTGGGCGTCTCTCTCCTGTCATCACAGTGAGCGGAGTAAACAGCATCTGAACACCGTGAAGCGCTTTGATTTACCTTGATCTGTAAAAGTGTGCTATAAAATAAAGATTACTCACTACTTACTTACTTAAATTGCTACAAAATGAGTCGAAAATTGTGTTTAACCATGCAAGTAACTGCAGAACATTGAGTGTGAGTGAAAGTCTATGACAGAAGTCTCGTACCTGGAGCTCGGACGCTGTCAGTGACTTGCCCCACCCCCTTCCAGGTCGCTTACGTTATCTAAGTAAGAGTTATCGCACTAACATTATTTTCATATCATGTCTTTTGATTGAATTGACTAAATTCAGTAATAGTAACTTCACTACCAGTCCACAGCAGCAAAACTGTTCCTCCTTTCAGCCCCTCCACATTTCTGTGTTATTTCTTTGTTCATTAGTCAACACAAACCAATTACAATCCACAAAATGACTCTTTAAATCATAACATTACTTTTACTGTCAAAACTATAGCAGTAAAACAAAATATAAATGTGGTCAATATACATGTGGGTGGCATTTGAGCTCCTATAGATTTTGCATGTTAGACTAATGACTTGTAACAACAGCCAGCATAGAGTGTGTGGGAGGTCACCACGGCAACGCAGTTCCCTTTTTGTTCTGCCATGGGAAACATTACATGATGCGCTAACTCCTTCTGATTACACTTGGAATGTCTTTGGAGTATTTTTCAGAAGGCTGTGGGTGGTTTAAAAGGTTTATTTTTTCAACCAAGTTTGATTGGAATTTCCTCATCAGAATCACAATGGTCTTAGTCGCTTTACTAGTGTGTGCTTAAAAAGGTGCTTCTGTCTTGGTCAATATGGAAACTGTCATCTCAGTATTCTTCTTTTATTCCAAGAGAGTATCTATTAGCACCAATACAAATAAAAAAACTGATTGAAATTGTCTTTTTTTTTTCAAAGGTACACTTAAGGCAGGCATGTCAAAGTCAAATACATCAGAGGGCCAAAAAAAAATGTTTGCTACGCGCCGAGGGCCGGACTGGTTCAATGTTTCTCAACATCCAGAGGCAGTGCCGGTGACACCTGTTGGCACGATAAAATATGCTCCAAAGCCAATCCTCATACTGTACATATTAGATGTAATAGACATCTGAGAACATGAAAATAGTAAAAACAAAAAAAACCTCAAACTTGGTGAAATGTAAAAGAGCAGTCTGGACCTCTTTTCGGGGCGTTTTTTGATTAAATCTGAAGAATGGATTATACTTTGGGAAATACAAGTGGATATTCTTCTTCAATGAACAGTTACGGAGAGAAAGAGACTAAGCAAGGATGGGGAAAGTCTAATTTGTTGGAGCAGCAGAAGACGAAATACAGACTGATTTATTTTGTGCCCATATTATGCGTTATATCTTTTTAATGCAAAGTCAGATATCGTTTACACTTACATATGAATATAGCTGAGAAAATAAGCTTTAAAATGATATATAGTGTGTGGCTTATGAAGTTCAAAATACATCTGCTATTGCCAGCAGATGTATTTTTTTCCTCGTTTGCTCCCGCCGGCGGGGGCTAGCGAGCTTAAGGGGTCAATACATTGCCTCAATGGCAGGCAATGTCCCGGGGGCCATAGATAATTAATTCGCGGGCCGGATTTGGCCCGCGAGCCTTGACTTTGACACATGTGACTTAAGGGTACACTTACACTTTGCCTGAAGCCCCCACTGAAAGATCAAGGCAGCTCACACTAGAGCAGCCTGTGGACTCAGCACCTGCAGGAGGATCAGTGAGGGGCTGGTGCTCTGTGGACTGGGGGCAGCTCTGACTGACACCCCCGACCCAGAAATGGATTAAGGGGAAGAAGATGGATGGACTTAAAGGTACACTCATTCAGATTTACAGTTGCTCCAAATGGAAAAACAAGTTTACCAATCACAAATGTGACCTTTTTAATAATATTCACCTCCACCATAATTTAGAATTAAACTTACTGAGTTTGTCCCTTTAAGGCTTTGTCATGACAGGGCAGAACTGAGAGCCTCCTTCCTCTGACAGACTATAGTGACTTATTGGGTATCAGTAAGAGCTTGTTCAATGCATTGGTTGGGAGTTTATCTTTACTTCTGGCTGATATGCTATGAAGGCATAACCAAACATTTATTCAGTAAAAGTAATCCTTTGATAGATACTTCTGTTCAAAAGTAAATTCATGAAAAATACCTACAACTGCAGAAAAGCCATGATCAAACCTTCCAGAAATAAGACACTGGATATCTTGGTGATCATGCATGTTTTCCTCTTCAAAATGAATCTAGTTGATCAATATCCACAAAGGCATTATCTAATAACCTCTAAAAAATGTCCTAATGGCTAACTCGCACATTAGTATTATTTCCAACCTCCTTAAAAAAAAAACATAGATCAGCAAGTCATTCTTTGAAAAAAAAAAACAGCCGTCACAATGGTCGATATCCACAAACGACTGATCATTTCTATCTATAATTATGTAGCTTTGTCTTTCAATTATTATTTTGATTGATCAATGCCGCACATATTCACACCGTAAACATTTGCGACAGGTCCGTCAAAGGCCTGTGTGCTTCTGCCGACATTCTAGGGCAATAGTGGACAGCCTTGTTGGCACTAAGTAGCCCAGACATCTCCAAATTGCCGTTGGAATCATTATGTGTGCGTCGTCCGACTAATCTAACACCAATTCCCGCGTGTGTCTTAGAAATTCTCTGCAGGAAGCTCCATCAATTCCCCCAGTTTTACAATTTAGCAAAGACAACAAGTGGATTTTTTTTGATTGCTCGCTTCCTTCGCAGTTTGACGCCTTAATCATCTTCTGAGCTTCCGCAGCGGGGCTGTAATTGGGGGCCATCCGTGGTGCACAATGGCCGGGTTTGACAATGAACGAAAGCGGAATCAATGCATATCATTCGGGCTTTCGAGCAAATAAACAAAAGCTGAGGGTCTGTAATCACGGCAGTTTGGAACGAACGGCAAAACACAATGTAAGGTGGGATTGAGCCGTAGCCGAAATGCAAGACGTGATCTGTCATGTTGGCGTTGGAGAATTGGCCTCCATTGAGACCCCGCAGGCGATTTCCATACCAGCAGATCGCCGTCTTTGTCTCGGGCTATTGTGGTTTGAGCGATGACTCCATGTTTTTTTGTTCCGAACGTTATGCAAGTGACAAACGCAATATTATAACCTGACATGCGCTGTGTTTGAAGCCGTGACGGAACGATCCTGGCACAAAGAAAGTGTTCAGAATACAGTGTTTGAGTCGGTGTAGTAGCATTGATGGGTTTGAACACCATGGTTTTCAAGCTGCGGGGCTGCTACGCTGAGGATGGCGGTAGCTTGCGCCGAAAGATTAATTACATTGGAAGGTAATTAGCTAATTGAACGGGTGGCTGCAATTAGCAAAGAAAACGGGTTGAATACATTAAGGGGCTAATCTGAATGAAGCATTATATCAAATTGAAAGCTCCCACACAACATATATAAAGTAAATGCCAGCTCTTGTGTCGAGTCAATTAAAGAGAAACTACTGGCAAAAACATATTTCTGTAAGATTACATAGACAGGCTAGCTTACAACAGTATGGTTTAAAAAAAGGTGAAAACTTAAAATATATCAAAGTGTCAAAAAGTTAATGTACAATTGGGATAAACAATATAATCACATATATTCATATGGGCCATTGGCTGTTTTATTATAGGTCGAAACAGTGGAGGGTGTTTGAAGTGAGCAAATACTTATTTTCCACCTGGCTCTGAAAGTTTCCAGGTCCAAGTACGACTTTCATCCTTCCTCAGCCCTGATATGGTCTGTTCTAAATGAATCCTGACAATTCCAAGAGTTATTTCTTTATTGAGTCTGTTATTGCATATCACAATATGTGCACAAGGGGAAATGCAAATAAATGAATATTCATGTTGAACAGGAGCTAACGTCCGCGACAAATAGATGCTCCTGAACTCTGTGGACTGGTGTGGGGATTAGGTCTGCTAATCCGTGACAGCAGCGGAGCTCTGAGAGGATTTCCTGATATGATGCTGTTAATTGTTGACACTAGCGTTTGAGTCAGGACTAAGAGCATTAATATATTATATATATATCTATATATTACAGACAATAATGATGTAAAATTGGTTGAATATGTTTATGACAGTGAAAGCACATGGAGTAAAATAGAATACAATGATTTTTTTAAAACCTCAATTACAACTTGGAACACTGTTGGAACATGGTTAAAAGCTGCCTGCACCTCCTCCATCACCTCCTCCATCACCTCCTCCATCACCTCCTCCATCACCTCCATCACCTCCTCCATCACCTCCTCCATCACCTCCTCCATCACCTCCTCCATCACCTCCTCCATCACCTCCATCACCTCCTCCATCACCTCCTCCATCACCTCCATCACCTCCTCCATCACCTCCTCCATCACCTCCTCCATCACCTCCTCCATCACCTCCTCCATCACCTCCATCACCTCCTCCATCACCTCCATCACCTCCTCCATCACCTCCTCCATCACCTCCTCCATCACCTCCTCCATCACCTCCATCACCTCCATCACCTCCTCCATCACCTCCTCCATCACCTCCTCATCGCCTCCTCCATCACCTCCTCCATCACCTCCATCACCTCCTCCAGCACCTCCTCCATCACCTCCTCCACCACCTCCTCCTTCACCTCCTCCATCACCTCCTCCATCACCTCCTCCATCACCTCCTCCATCACCGTGTGGTTCGCTGGAGCCACAGTCAGGGACAAACAGAGACTACAGTGCATTGTGCGCTCTGCAGAGGAAGTGATCGGCCGCAGCCTTCCATCGCTGCAGGACGGGATCGTAGCCGACCCTCGCCCGCACATGGACTATTCCAACACTCCCTCGCACATGGACTATCCAACACTCCCTCTCACCTGCACATGGACTATTCCAACCACTCCCTCTCACCTGCACATGGACTATTCCAACCCCTCCCCTCTCACCCTGCACATGGACTATTCCAACCCCCCCTCTCACCTGCACATGGACTATTCCAACCACTCCCCTCTCACCTGCACATGGACTATTCCAACCACTCCCCTCTCACCTGCACATGGACTATTCCAACCACTCCCTCTCACCTGCACATGGACTATTCCAACCACTCCCCTCTCACCTGCACATGGACTATTCCAACCACTCCCCTCTCACCTGCACATGGACTATTCCAACCACTCCCCTCTCACCTGCACATGGACTATTCCAACCCTCCCCTCTCACCTGCACATGGACTATTCCAACCACTCCCCTCAGGCAGGAGGCTGCGGTCCATCAGGACCAGAACCTCCCGCCACAAGAACAGTTTCTTCCCCTCTGCTGTTGGACTCTTGAACACTTCTTAACCTGTCCCCCCGCCCTTTATAAAGTCACTTTACTGCCCATCATACGTCACTTTACTTCACTGTACTGCTGTCACCTTACATTGTGTGCACCATGTGCACTTGTATATTGTAAATAGTAACTGTAACTCTATTTTAAATTTAAATTTATTCCTTAGAAGTGTTTTTTATTCTTTATTTGTATTATCTCTTTCTGACTGTTGCACTGAGCCAAAGCAATTTCCAAGTCTGTGACTTGCTGTTACTTACGTGGCAATAAAAATTATTCTGATTCTGATTAAAAACTTGGTAGGCATTAATATATGACAAAAACACAAAAATATAATTAAAAAATCTCAGAACTCTTGTAAAAGTAAAATTGAAAAATCAAGTCAGATTGCAACTTTGTATGCAACTTCAGAAGTGTCTGTCACCATGGTGCCTTTACTGCCGAGAGCTGATTGGTTGAGTTATGTTGGTCTTCTCTTTCACCTTTCACTCTAATGTTGGGGCCAAACCTACATGCATGTGAAAAGTATGTAGCTAGAACCAAACTGTGGCCTTAGTGGTGTGAACGTCAGGCACCTCATCTTTAGTGTGGGTATTGACATCAAATGATATGTTTTATTTATGGCCGGGACTTTAACGTCGTTAATTAAGATTAATTGAAGGCACAAAAATAGCGCGTTACATTTTTTTACGCATTTTATTTGTATGGGACGTTGCACCGCGGAACTTTCCTCACTGGATGAGTTTCAGACGGACCCATTGTACTGGAGCACCAACTTGAGCTCCGCAACTTTTTTGTTCAAAAGTACATTATAACAATTATAGACCAACTTTAGCTGTGTCTAAATCCGAGAGAGTTAGAGACGGGAAAGAGCGCTGTGTGTGGAGCTATGGACTCTGTGTGTGAGGAGGAGGAGAGCGAGCGACCCCTGTGAGCGGAGGAGGAGGTGGAGGAGGAGGAGGAGGAGGAGGAGAGCGAGCGACCCCTGTGAGCGGAGGAAGAGGTGGAGGAGGAGGTGGAGGAGGAGGAGGAGGAGGAGGAGGAGGAGGAGAGCGAGCGACCCCTGTGAGCGGAGGAGGACGAGGAGGAGGAGGTGGAGGAGGAGAGCGAGCGACCCCTGTGAGCGGAGGAGGAGGAGGTGGAGGAGGTGGAGGAGGTGGAGGAGGACGAGGAGGAGGAGCAGCGACTCTTGTGAGCAGAGGCGGAGGAGGAGGAGGAAGAGGAGGAGGAAGAGGAGGAGGAGCGAGACACAGGTGTGAGCTGCTATTGCTGATGTTTAGTCCAAATGTACACATCAAAAACTTATTATAAAAGCTTTAGCAAACAGTGCGTGTCCTGCTTCAGTGCTCACTGAGAGTGCAGTGGATTTTGGGCATAAAAAGTGTGTGTTGTGGTCAGAGTGTGTGTTGTGGTCAGAGTGTGTGTTGTGGTCAGAGTGTGTGTTGTGGTCAGAGTGTGGAGGCGATGACAGAAATCGTTATTTAATGGGAAAGAAGTTCGTCTGATCCTCCACAATGAACAAGTGTTGCTTTAGCTTCTGTATTCAGTCATTATTCAATGGTAAACTAAAAATCCTTGTTCCTTCACTGTTCTCAGGTCAAATATTTATATGCGATTAAAATGTGATTAATCAATTAGATTTTTTGTTTTTTATTGAGTCCCAGCCCTAGTTTTATTGACATTATGCTTAATAACAAAAACAGCACTTGGCTCATTTGAAGCTATTACACAATGTATGCAAATGCCACTTAATTATCATCAATAACTCTGGCGTAATGTTGTCCAATTAGTCGGCAGCATGGTTTACACAATAATTCCTGTGGCATTCTTTGACAGCCGCATCACGTAGCATTCTAGGACAGCCATCTAGTAAGTAAGTAATCTTTATTTATATACCGCCTTTCACAGACCAGAGTCTACCCAAGTGGATTTACAGCATTCTTCATCAAAAGGGTCGACTCCGGGGGATCTGGGATGATCTCCCCTCTGCACGTGTCACTGCCGGGGTCAATGCGCCAAACAGTGAATCTTTCTAAACGCATTAACATGTCAGTTTTGATCTCTCCAGATTGAAAGGTCCATATAAGGCTTCAGCTATCTTTTGTTTAAATCGGCTTCTTCCACATTTGGCTAATACTATGTCTGGTTTGAGCACTCCGTCAGTCAGCTCCTAACATACGGCCTGCTGTTAGATGTTAATACAGTTACAATACAATACAAACTTATTAGGGCTGCATGATATTGGAAATTAGAGCAATATTCGATATGAGTGTTAGTATTGCGATAACGATATTATTGCGATATTTTTGTCTTTCACCTGAAATTGCAATCCTCATTGAAACGCAAGAGACAAAGCACAAAAAATAAGCACAACATTAATGATATTCAAATGCATATATTTATATACTTTGTTTGTTTGTTGTTCTTGTCAAATGTTGATGTGTCTTTCTGTTTTATTGTCTTTAATATCCATCCATGAGGGGCGACAGTAGCTCAGTTGGTAGAGCATTGGTAGACCTCCAGCCTTTGGGCCTGGAGGTCGTGAGTTCGAATCCCACCATGGGACCTACTCCAACTGCTCCCACTGATGACTGCTGTCGTTGTGTCCTTGGGCAAGACACTTAACCCCACGTTGCCTGAAGCCCCCGCTGAAAGACCAAGGCTGTTTCACAACTGATGGAGCAGCCATCTTCCTGTGGACTCACCCCCTGCAGAGGATCAGAGGGACTGGTGCTATGAGCGTTGGGTGGCAGCTCTCATTGCCACCCCCCCGACCCAGAAATGGACTAATAAAGGGGTTGAAAATGAAATGAAAAAAAAAAATATCCATCCATTGTCTGCCCCTTAATCCATTTCTGGGTCGGGGGGGGTGGCCAGAGCTGCACCCAGTCCACAGAGCACCAGCCCCTCACTGATCCTCCTGCAGGTGGTGAGTCCACAGGAGCTGAGATCTTTCAGGGGGGGCTTCAGGCAAAGTGAGTTAAGTGTCTTGCCCAAGGATCCAACGACAGCAGTCATCAGTGGGAGTCGGTGGAGAAGGTGTAGAGGTGGGAAACGAACCCACGACGTTCAGGCTCAAATGCCAATGCTCTACCAACTGAGCCACTGTCGCCCCCACGTCTACTGTCTTTAATAAAGGAAAAAAAAAAATATCTATTGCACATGTTTTTGATATGATATCGGATGCACTAATATCAAGATACCAATATTTGTTTGATATATCGTGCAGCCCTAAAGATTATACAAAGTTAAAACATCTCGGGTGGACAGCACTCTCGGCTCAGGGCCTGTCTGTGTGGAGTTTGCATGTTCTCCCTGTGTCTGCATAGGTTTCTTCCAGGTCCTCCATTTTCACTCACCGATAAAAACATGTGCAATGGGACGACTGATTACACTGATCTTGCAGTCTATTCATAATTATGCATTGTTCCATTCAAACAAATGAGATCAAGTGGTCATAATGTAGTCGTCTCTAAAATGTTTATGCTTTTGGACAGTTACACAGTCAGAAAACATGCTTAGACCTAAAGACCACAGTGCAATGAGTGCTTTAGCCAGGGACAGGGCGTGCAGCAGATCAGCTAACCTGTGCGTGTTCGTTCAAGCTAATATTGACTCAAGTGAAGAGAAAGGACCACTACAGCCACCGTCCCAACGGGAGATGACGGAAAGAGTCCAGGATAATGTCAACATGAGGCTCATGCTTTGGACATGAGAACTGTACAGGAGATAATAGCTCAAACAAACACTGAGATATCAAAATATTAGCGCACTAAAAACATTAGCTTTACGTTTATGATGAGGTCACACAAAAGTTAAAGTAAAGCTCACAGAAAGTTCTAGCTTGAAGTGCAGCTGCAGGACATTGTGCTCTCAAAATGCAGATGTAATTACTACCCTCCCAATAGGGGGTATTGTAATTGTCTCGGTGTGTGCGCACGACTAAGCTGAATTGTGGTCAGTATAGATGGAATTTGATGGAGGTGGGGTTTTTAGAAAAAGTAGAATAATGAACTGATTCAATAATTGATAATGTATATATATATATATTTTTTTTAAACTTATATCGACTTCTTAAAAGACTGGAGAATGAAACACACATAAGATGGTCTCCAGAGGCGTTGCTTGAGCTTTGTTTTGGTTAAACGTTTACAAAAAATCCCATATTCACTCACCTTTTGGGATCTAAAGAACTAATTGACAAAGTCCAAATAATAATTGACTATTTAATTATCAAAATAATGGTTAATTACATTTATATTTTAGATGATTTGTGATGTTGGCGGGGCATGTACTCATTCCAGTTTTATAAGCAATGTTTTAACCACGATTCCTTGGTCGGATCTTTTTCCTTTTTGAGGCCAGCGTCATCAGGCCACAGAAAACATCATCTTAAAAGAACAAAAGGAAATGTGAGGACCGTCGACGGTCTCTCATTAAGTGAACTGCCATTAGGCTGTAATTAGCTCTTCGCACAAGGTCAGTCTGAAGGCTCATTTGCTGCATGATATGCCACTATATAATGGAAAAAGTCATTTACCTTGCCGTTATATTAATTCTAATTATTATGTGGCGTGTTTTCCTTTGTTGGAAACTGCAATGCTTATTATCCTTTATTGCTTTATTGATGACTTATTATGTATTATTATGTATTACTATACTTCAACGCGCAGAGACTATTTCGTTTAAAAACAACATCATAAAAGAAACTGGTTCATTGACTTCCTGTTCAAAACTGCAGAACTTATAAACCCTGACTCCACAAAATCAAACGCTGTGTTAGCAATGAGACGACCATTATACTTTGTCAACGCTTTGGATGTGCTAAACAAGTAATCCAAATGAATTCATATAAAATGGGCTGTTGGAACAGAGAATTAGAAAAGAGGCCAAAAGGCTTTGTAGACTTTGAGTTTTTTATTGAACCAAATCAAATCATTTAACAATAAATGTATCGTAATGTGGCATTAGTCACGTTTCCACCGCAGGAACATGAGGGAGATGTTACAGGGCCAGCCCCACTGCAGGAACCTCCCCCACAGGGCCAGGAACAGGAACTTTAACGGGAACCAACGAAGTACCTCCTCCGTGCTAGGTACTCTGAAAAGCTCCTGGTGGGGCTTAAGTTTAACCCGGCGCTGGAAACAACAACAGCAGGATGTATGATAAATGGACAGAAATGAGGTGAAGAAAACAGCCTTCTACGGCACCAAAGAAACTCAAACGGGGTTTGAGGCATCGCGGCGAAATAACATATACGTATCAGCGCACCTCGAATGCCCTGAAAAGTCACAAAAACCGTAAAATAAATAATTATTGATTGCGCGGCGATCAAAACTCATGACGTCGCTGGGGGTCCTCCTCTGCAGCGGAGACACGGACACTGCGAGGTCCAAGTGAGAGGTCCTAGTGAGAGGTCCTAGTGAGAGGTCCAAGTGAGAGGTCCTAGTGAGAGGTCCAAGTGAGAGGTCCAAGTGAGAGGTCCAAGTGAGAGGTCCTAGTGAGAGGTCCAAGTGAGAGGTCCAAGTGAGAGGTCCAAGTGAGAGGTCCTAGTGAGAGGTCCAAGTGAGAGGTCCTAGTGAGAGGTCCTAGTGAGAGGTCCAAGTGAGAGGTCCAAGTGAGAGGTCCAAGTGAGAGGTCCAACTGAGAGGTCCAAGTGAGAGGTCCAACTGAGAGGTCCTAGCGAGAGGTCCAAGTGAGAGGTCCTAGTGAGAGGTCCTAGTGAGAGGTCCTAGTGAGAGGTCCTAGTGAGAGGTCCAAGTGAGAGGTCCTAGTGAGAGGTCCTAGTGAGAGGTCCTAGTGAGAGGTCCTAGTGAGAGGTCCAAGTGAGAGGTCCTAGTGAGAGGTCCTAGTGAGAGGTCCTAGTGAGAGGTCCTAGTGAGAGGTCCAAGTGAGAGGTCCTAGTGAGAGGTCCAAGTGAGAGGTCCTAGTGAGAGGTCCTAGTGAGAGGTCCTAGTGAGAGGTCCAAGTGAGAGGTCCAAGTGAGAGGTCCTAGTGAGAGGTCCTAGTGAGAGGTCCTAGTGAGAGGTCCTAGTGAGAGGTCCAAGTGAGAGGTCCTAGTGAGAGGTCCTAGTGAGAGGTCCTAGTGTGAGGTCCAAGTGAGAGGTCCAAGTGAGAGGTCCAAGTGAGAGGTCCAAGTGAGAGGTCCTAGTGAGAGGTCCAAGTGAGAGGTCCTAGTGAGAGGTCCAAGTGAGAGGTCCAAGTGAGAGGTCCAAGTGAGAGGTCCTAGTGAGAGATCCTAGTGAGAGGTCCTAGTGAGAGGTCCTAGTGAGAGGTCCAAGTGAGAGGTCCAACTGAGAGGTCCTAGTGAGAGGTCCAAGTGAGAGGTCCTAGTGAGAGGTCCTAGTGAGAGGTCCTAGTGAGAGGTCCTAGTGAGAGGTCCAAGTGAGAGGTCCTAGTGAGAGGTCCTAGTGAGAGGTCCTAGTGAGAGGTCCAAGTGAGAGGTCCTAGTGAGAGGTCCTAGTGAGAGGTCCTAGTGAGAGGTCCAAGTGAGAGGTCCAAGTGAGAGGTCCTAGTGAGAGGTCCTAGTGAGAGGTCCAAGTGAGAGGTCCAACTGAGAGGTCCTAGTGAGAGGTCCAAGTGAGAGGTCCTAGTGAGAGGTCCTAGTGAGAGGTCCTAGTGAGAGGTCCTAGTGAGAGGTCCAAGTGAGAGGTCCTAGTGAGAGGTCCTAGTGAGAGGTCCTAGTGAGAGGTCCAAGTGAGAGGTCCTAGTGAGAGGTCCTAGTGAGAGGTCCTAGTGAGAGGTCCAAGTGAGAGGTCCAAGTGAGAGGTCCTAGTGAGAGGTCCTAGTGAGAGGTCCTAGTGAGAGGTCCTAGTGAGAGGTCCAAGTGAGAGGTCCTAGTGAGAGGTCCTAGTGAGAGGTCCAAGTGAGAGGTCCAAGTGAGAGGTCCTAGTGAGAGGTCCAAGTGAGAGGTCCGAGTGAGAGGTCCTAGTGAGAGGTCCAAGTGAGAGGTCCTAGTGAGAGGTCCAAGTGAGAGGTCCTAGTGAGAGGTCCTAGTGAGAGGTCCTAGTGAGAGGTCCAAGTGAGAGGTCCAAGTGAGAGGTCCTAGTGAGAGGTCCAAGTGAGAGGTCCAAGTGAGAGGTCCAAGTGAGAGGTCCAAGTGAGAGGTCCAAGTGAGAGGTCCTAGTGAGAGGTCCTAGTGAGAGGTCCAAGTGAGAGGTCCAAGTGAGAGGTCCTAGTGAGAGGTCCAAGTGAGAGGTCCAAGTGAGAGGTCCTAGTGAGAGGTCCAAGTGAGAGGTCCTAGTGAGAGGTCCAAGTGAGAGGTCCAAGTGAGAGGTCCTAGTGAGAGGTCCAAGTGAGAGGTCCAAGTGAGAGGTCCAAGTGAGAGGTCCAAGTGAGAGGTCCAAGTGAGAGGTCCAAGTGAGAGGTCCAAGTGAGAGGTCCTAGTGAGAGGTCCAAGTGAGAGGTCCTAGTGAGAGGTCCAAGTGAGAGGTCCAAGTGAGAGGTCCTAGTGAGAGGTCCAAGTGAGAGGTCCTAGTGAGAGGTCCAAGTGAGAGGTCCAAGTGAGAGGTCCTAGTGAGAGGTCCAAGTGAGAGGTCCAAGTGAGAGGTCCTAGTGAGAGGTCCAAGTGAGAGGTCCTAGTGAGAGGTCCTAGTGAGAGGTCCAAGTGAGAGGTCCGAGTGAGAGGTCCAAGTGAGAGGTCCTAGTGAGAGGTCCTAGTGAGAGGTCCTAGTGAGAGGTCCTAGTGAGAGGTCCTAGTGAGAGGTCCTAGTGAGAGGTCCTAGTGAGAGGTCCTAGTGAGAGGTCCAAGTGAGAGGTCCAAGTGAGAGGTCCAAGTGAGAGGTCCTAGTGAGAGGTCCAAGTGAGAGGTCCAAGTGAGAGGTCCGAGTGAGAGGTCCAAGTGAGAGGTCCAAGTGAGAGGTCCTAGTGAGAGGTCCAAGTGAGAGGTCCTAGTGAGAGGTCCCAGGAGCTCCTACGGTGGAAACGTCGCTTTACAACTCAAGATAAAATGTATCTACTCTGAATATAAATCTAAAATAAATGTTTTACAATTTGTGAAGTTACTACTTTTTATTCTAATTGTTTAATTGACAGGGACATTGTGCATTCAATCACATTTCTGTAAATGCACCAGAATTACCCAAGAAAACTTTTTCATCTCAATTCCTGGACTCATTGGGCCTCATTCACGAATAACTTCGTAAGAAACTACTCAACTTTCTTCTCAAGTCGTTCTTAAGTAGATTTCTAAGAAGAGCCTACGTGGGATTCATCAACGCACTCGTAAGCCGCTGAATTGTTCGCAGCTGTTCTCTCAGATTGATGAATCCCATTTCCTCGTAAGTAGAGCGCGCGTGCCAGGTGCTTCATTAGCATAGGTACTTAGCATAAGTAACCGCCCATTAATGCCCATATAAGGGGCTGCAGGGCCGTGTGCAGACGCCAGAGGAAACAGCAACAGACCTAAAGCAGGCTTTTGCCAGACTGAGAATAAAGTTATAAAATGTTGACTTAAAAGTCGAAATATTATGATAATAAAGTCGAACTAGCAAAATTATGAGATTAATCTAAGAATATGATGAGATTAATCTCAAAATGTTATGAACTTAATTTAAAAATATATTATGTATTATTTTAAAGATGAATCTCAAAATGTTTTGAGATTAATCTCAAAATATTTTGGACCCTGGGAGGAGATCCAGCGCGGACCAGCGCTGAGACCAATGCAGACCCGAGGAGAGACTGGAGTGACCAGCACACAGAAACCAGCGCGGACAGGAGAGACCGCATAGACTGGAGTGACCTGACTGGAGAGACCGGTGCGCAGAGACCAACGCGGACCGAAGAGAGACCGCATAGACCAGACTTGAGAGACCAGCGCGGACCCGTATGGATCCAGGAGCATGCAGCACGGACCCGTATGGAGAGAGACCAGTGCAGACCCGTATATGGGAGAGACCAGTGCAGACCCGTCTAGATCCATGGGAGAGACCAGTGCAGACCCGTATAGATCCATGGGAGAGACCAGTGCAGACCCGTATAGATCCATGGGAGAGACCAGTGCAGACCAGTATAGATCCATGGGAGAGACCAGTGCAGACCCGTCTAGATCCATGGGAGACACCAGTGCAGACCAGTATAGATCCATGGGAGAGACCAGTGCAGACCCGTCTAGATCCATGGGAGAGACCAGTGCAGACCCGTATAGATCCATGGGAGAGACCACTGCAGACCCGTATAGATCCATAGGAGAGACCAGTGCAGACCAGTCTAGATCCATGGGAGAGACCAGTGCAGACCCGTATAGATCCATAGGAGAGACCAGCGCAGAGACTCAGCGCGGACCCAGTAACCTCCTGCAGCAGCAGTATATATGCCGTTGTTCTGTGGCCCGTGGATAAAGAAATGCCCCCTATAAATAGGAAGGGGTCACTAATACACGGCAAGATTTCCAATGTATTTGATAAAGCGTTGGCACATTTCATTTCAAAATGAATTAAAAAGTAGGCCAGATCTGCAGTGAAAAAGGCGGTATATAAATAAAGATTACTAATAAAGATTACTACAAATAAATAAATACATACATCAATATGACGGACATATCACTGGAATGTTGTATTTTTATTAAACTTCACCAAAGAGGACAACCCCGGCTGTGAACATGTCGGCACTGAATGCGTACGAGTGCTCCTGAGGACTCGTAGGATTTGTACTTGCCCAAGACAAATTCTGGTTACGAGAAATATTCGTGAATGCCACTTTCTTCGTAAAAACCGCGTAAGTAGGATTTACGTACAAATCTGTTCCTAAGAACCGTTCGTGAATGAGGCCCATTGTTCTTTATGAACTTGCCATTTTAAAATCTGTGATAAAAATAATAACATAAATTGGGGAGTGTTGACATTTGGCATTGATGGTTAAACAGATTCTGCTCGCCAACCCAAGTAGTTTAAGCCGTTTCCTGCGGCCTAAATGTCAGACCCTTAAAGAGAGTTATTGCTTGGTATTAGGGAATTAAAACAGTTTCAGGAGAGTTTTTACCCAACTACTATTTTCATAACAAATTAACTCTGAAAACACTGAAAGATAGTTCAAGTACATTTTCATCGACTACAGAGTGCTTTGTGACACTTTCAGAAGCATCTTGTAACTTTTTAAAGTTTTTAAAGCTTTCTTACAAACATTTCCAAACAACACCTTGTCTTCTTTGAGCATCTGGTTTTCACACAGGCTTAACTTCAGTTTCTGCTTCTCTCAGCATAAGTTTGTTCTGTGAAGTGTTCTCTATGAAACACAGCTGTCAGTAATGGATCAACATGTGTAGATTATAAATCGCTCCATGTGACTAAGTCGCCTGTATCTGTGTCAGAATATCTACATCTGTTTACTTCTAAGACTTGATTTTTTTGTTTCTCTAGTAAAACTCAACACAGGAGAAGCAGCTTTCTCTCGTTATACTCCTTCTAAATGGAACGTTCTAGCTAACTGTGCTCCGACCTTAATGGCTCATCGTCTCATAAAGGTTTTCATATATTTGTTCCAAACAGACGTTGTCCGAAGTGACTCACACTTTTAATAATAGAAGTGTTAAATTAGGTCTGGGCCTATAGATAGCAGACATTAGTGCCAATAGTGGATATGTTGAACTGAGTATCAGTTTGATGATATGGTTTATATATATAATATATAATAAGACCACTTTCTGATCATCACCAATAATGTGGAGATAAAGCAACGTTTACTCATATAAAGATGTTCAGTAGTTAGAGTAATTAGAGAGCTATAAAGTGATCTGGCCTTAGGACAACGACCCCATTGTGTATCTGCGATGATTGTGTATCTGCGATGATTGTGTGTCTGTGTATCTGCTCTGATTGTGTATCTGCGATGATTGTGTGTCTGTGTATCTGCTCTGATTGTGTGTCTGTGTATCTGCTCTGATTGTGTGTCTGTGTATCTGCTCTGATTGTGTGTCTGTGTATCTGCTCTGATTGTGTGTCTGTGTATCTGCTCTGATTGTGTGTCTGTGTATCTGCGATGATTGTGTGTCTGTGTATCTGCTCTGATTGTGTGTCTGTGTATCTGCGATGATTGTGTGTCCGTGTATCTGCTCTGATTGTGTGTCTGTATATCTACGATGATTGTTTGTTTGTGTTGTTCTCTCGATGTCTTGTTATCTTCAGATTGTTCTCTTGATATGACACGGATGCTTATCCATGTGTGACGTAAACGTTGACTATAAACTGTCAAAAATCAGACTCAGACCAAACGTGCATCATGGCGTGGTTGTTTATTCATAAAATGACAGTTGATTCAGTTTGGTCAGTTTTTTTAGTTGGTTTTTTCAGACAGAACATAATCAGGATATGGTTTTTATAGTCAACGTTTACGTCACACATACGTCATACATGGATAAGCATTCGTGTCATATCAAGAGAACAATCAGAACATAACAAGACAATGAAAGAACAACACAAACAAACAATCATCGTAGATACACAGACACACAATCAGAGCAGATACACAAACACACAATCATCGCAGATACACAGACACACAATCAGAGCAGATACACAATCAGAGCAGATACACAGACACACAATCATCGCAGACACACAATCATAGCAGATACACAATCATCACAGACACACAATCATCGCAGATACACAATCATCGCAGATACACAGACACACAATCATCGCAGACACACAATCATCGCAGATACACAGACACACAATCATCGCAGATACACAATCATCGCAGATACACAATCATCGCAGACACACAATCATCGCAGATACACAATCATCGCAGATACACAATCATCGCAGACACACAATCATCGCAGACACACAATCATCGCAGATACACAGACACACAATCAGAGCAGATACACAATCAGAGCAGATACACAATCATCGCAGACACACAATCAGAGCAGACACACAATCAGAGCAGACACACAATCAGAGCAGACACACAATCAGAGCAGACACACAATCAGAGCAGACACACAATCAGAGCAGATACACAATCGGGTCGTTGTCCTAAAGCCAGATCACTTTATAGCTCTCTAATTACCACAAAACCATATCCTAAATATGTTCTGTCTGAAAAAACTGACCAAACTGAATCAACTGTCATTTTGTGAATAAACAGCCACGCCATGAAGCACAGGATCCGTTTGGTCTGAGTCTGATTCTCGACAGTTACCTGCAGGATAAATAGTTAAAAACACAACCTTCTGAATCCAGGGCACTGTCTATTCAGCCGACTGGCCACAAACAAATTTTTTCTTAAGTCTTTTTTCTTTTACATGTTACAACCCTAGTTCTTACCCAATTCTCCCTCCCCTTCTCTAATCGACATTCGCTTCATTTGCCGCTCCCCATAATCCCTGCTCTTTTGAGTTTAGAGGGGGTGAAACAGCAGAACATTTCCCCTTTAATCAGAGCGACTGCGCCTGCTGGCTTCATGCACAGCCGCGGTGACGCTCCAGTCATTGGTAGGCCGCGCTGTGCCGTCCCAAATAGTGGCTCTTTGGAGCTTTTCCAGAAGCTCCTTTGAGGACGGCAGATTGCAGCCCTGCCCCCGCCCCTGTCCTGCGGGAGTGGAAATCAAGGAGTGTGCACGCGCTTGACATCCCCATCAGTTGGAGGCTGCTAACAAGTACAGCTTTTTCTCCTTTTTCCCCCTTTTCTCTCTTGTCTTTGATTACACTAAGTGCGCCAAGGCCAGATGCGGCCCTAGACCCCGTCATCTGTTAGCTACTGTTGACTCAGAGGGGAGGGTGGCAGGGAGGGGGGAGGGGTGGAGAGAGAAAGGCCAGAGCATAAAGGAAAGGAGACATTAGGCCGAACCTATTTTCAAAACTATGAGTGTGGTTTCTCATATTGTTTGCTGTTTTTTTTTGGGTAAGTTGAAAAAGCAAAAGTGAATGATGGAAATAGTCTTGATATGGCTTGATTTTTATTCACTATCATTATATCTGAAAAAAAAAAAAAAAAAAAATCTGGTGCACATTGGGGTAGTCTTGCACAGTTTTTCCAATGTGGTTTTACTGCAAATGGCAAATAAATGAATCTGAATCTGAACGCCATTTATGGCTTTGTCACAGTGTAACACATTTGAAGTAGGAGCACTTGAACAGAAAAGGCCAGAAAAAACAGAAGTTCCTGAAAATAGTCTGGGTCGAGTCTTTGTCATGAGGGAACAATGTTGTAATTTGACTATAATTTCTTGTAGACTTAAAAAAGGATGTTTGTGTATCATATGTATGGATTGGCACAAGGCAATAATTTGATGGAACTCAGCAGCTGTCACATAAAGCTTTCAGCACTTGAGCACAAAGAGACACTCCACAGAATGACTCGCTTGGACAGTTTGAACCAAAAGGCTGTGGATGACTTTGCAATAAAATGAATCTACATGGTGTGTAGAGTTGGGACGAGATCAGATTGAATTGCACAAAAAGTGGGGAAAAAATGTCTTTGTGGACAAAACAAAGGGTGAAATGAATGAGCTGAGTTTAGTAGTAGACAGACAATAGACAGAGAATCATTTCTGAGGTCAAAATTGTGATGAACGTTGCTCTCGATACTAAACACAGCAATTTGGCTTATATTTATAATGCCAGAAAACGGATCCAATTAGGGCTGGGCAAAAAATTGAAGTTAGGCAATTAAACGGCTTTTGAAAAACTCAAATTTGTGAAAAATTTGGAAATATCTTGTGAGAGTTCCAGCAGCACATGAATCATATTTGCAATATCAGCACAGTCAAGACTTTTATAACTCGTATCGGGGGAAACACAATTAAAAAATTGTTTTTAAACTTGAATATTGAGCGGAAAGATCAAAACATATTTTTAAGGGCAAAGTCTGTCTTCGGTGACTTTAATAAAAATCAATTCAAAATCTAAATTGTCCAAAGCAGGAAATAAAATTGCATTTTACTTGTTTGCCATATCGCCCCGCCCTAGATCCAATATCAATTACCGCAAAATCTCATTACATTTGGATGGACCCAATCTTATATTTAATCTGAGCTTGTGGAGTTCTTTATCCCCAGGGCTGTATAAACCTGAACAGTCAGTGATGGTTTCATAACATATAAGTTGGTCCTCCTCCAATGTTGATGCACTAGATATTCATAATATTGAAACATTTCCATCCCTATAGTAATTGTCAGATATCAGCCCTATAGTAATTGTCAGAGCAAGCTACAGTTTCGACAACAAAAACCCTCTGCGTGAACCTCTAATTGTCTGTTTATCTTCCAATGCCTTACAGCTGAGATTTTGATCAAAACCATTCCTCTTCATTAGCAGTGGGTGAATCCATTGCTCGGCTGTGGGGTGAGTCCATCTCCACACCTGCTTTCACATATGACTGCACTGTTAGTCATGGAGGCATAGCACTGCTGACCACCTCCATGACTAAGAGCTATTTTCCCAGTCACATTAGCATATTTCGGCCTTTATCAAAAGCACTCTGCTGTTTGCTTCTGTCCGGACATGACTTACGGTTGACTCATCATTCATTGTCTTGGCCAAGCTCTCTTGGCAGCGGTTTGGCAGTTACAGCGTTGGTCCATTTACTGTGGCTAATCCCCGTGAGGCAGCGAAAAGGCAGACTGCTTATCAATGATGCTACTGTGGGCTGGAGGCGGGGACGGGACAGTGTAGTGGGGATTTCAGACCACTCACTCTCACAAAGGCATCCATGGGTTTCAGAGGAGTGACATTTATGAAGACATAGTTATGAGTCATTATATATAAACATCATGATTTTTATCAATGGGCGGGAATATGTATAATATAATAATGTCGTAACAAACCAGAAGGTAATTACTTGGTCAATGTGGTGTCCAAAAACATTCCTGCTTTTTCTGGTAACTCTTTCGTAAATAAAGTTTTGTTTTACTCCAGATGCTTTGATTTCAAGTTAAGTGAATTCTGCTGTTTCTTATAAAATGAGAGATAAAATGTCTTAGTGGAACAGCTACTATCTGACAAAATGTGGTGTTGGCTAAGCGACATTAGTTGTTCTTCTGAAATCATATTTTATTTTTTGTCCTTGAGAGAAAAACACATTTCTCAGACTCAAAGCTTCTGTCGCTACAGTTAACATTAACAAGTATTAGTGCTGCTGTTTAGAGCAGAGCAATGTTCAATTAAATAACAGTGCTCCACTTCATCTCTGATGAGCTAAGTGTTCCATAAATTATTTGTATATTTGGTTGTTTTTCGTTAAGAAAATATAAATGAATATCTAGGATGGATCCAATACGCAACAAAACATAGCAACAATGTTAGTCGTAGGTTTGACATCAAACAAGTTACAAGTTATTTTACAAGTTATAAATTCAGACTTTGAACTCAGCTCCGTAAACTTGATCAACTCACTACTCATTTAATTTATTCATTAATAAATGTATCATTTATTTTACACTAAATAAATGTATCATTTATATCATGTTCAAATGAGTAAATATAACAGTAATACTAAGTAAAAACATTACCAAGAGTCATTATCTAAATATTTGCTGGTTTTATGGCCTGATCAGAAAAAAATCTCTTCAAAATCAGAGATACTTATGAAGCAAACACTTTCTTACCAATCCAGTTCACGCTCTACTCAAAAGCTTTTTCCAACAAGCTGCCGAATACCTGTCATCTTTGGATAAAAATGAACTTTGCAGTGAAAATCAGAATTCTCGAGGCTGAGACTGAACTGCAGTAGTTGTGAAAAAGTGTTGCTGCGATGGAAATGGAACGGAGCCTTCCTCAAACCTCACCAGGTCTGGGTCTGGCTCTGGCTGGGTCTGGAGTGAGCCGTCTTGAATAAAGCATGACCGAGGCCTGAGAAATACTACAAGAGCTTCCCACCACCATCAGGCACAACTTCTGAATCATGACTTTCTACCAGAGGTGTGGACTCGAGTCATGTGACTTGGACTCGAGTCAGACTCGAGTCATGATTTTGATGACTTTAGACTCGACTTGACCAAATGTAAAAAGACTTGCAACTCGACTTGGACTTTAACATCAATGACTCTGACTTTCACTTGGACTTGCGCCAATTGACTTGCAAAGACTTGCGTAACCCGGGCCATTTTTACCTTTCTCCGCATCTCTCTTTCTATCTATGCCGTCTCTGAAGAAACAAAGCCTCGCGGTAGTTGTAGCGCTCGCGCGAGAGTTCGAACGTGAGTTCCAGGCAGTTCGCGCAGCAACACTTCCCTAAACAAGCGCACTGCATTCACCGGTGGGTGTGTTGTCTAGGGGAGCTGGAAATGAGCGAGCTGCAGGTATTTATCGCGACCTAACGTCATATTTTGTTCTACAAACCGTAATTGATATGCTTTCACTACAGGCGCCTCATACAATTGAATCGACGCAGTTGTCACACTGTGTGCCGTGTTTTAAAGAGGAACTGGTGAGTCAAACTAGCGCTAGCCTGCGCTGCTCTGTTGGCTCTTTCTTATATTTTTCTGTGTGGGCGCCGAGGCCTATTATTATGAGTATGTTTTTGCTGTGCTCCTCCTGCTAAAGTTTGCATACATTAGATAGTTGTTTTGATTATGTGCACTAAGCTAGATTAATATTTGCACTATTGTTTATGGTGCATTGATATGAGAATTAGTGCTTTGACTGATTGAATTAATTTATATGAGACATTTTATTATGTAATGATATATTGGTAATTATGAGATATTACTAATGCTGGCCCAGTTCATACAGGCCAGGTTCCTTCCCCTCCATTGGTCCCTTCAGTCCTTTGGAACAATAACCACTATGGACATTAAACTGATTATATAGATACAGGTCCTAGCCCAATACTCATATTCATATATGCTGCACTTGCTACTTCCCATTAAAAACCCCAAAGATAAAAAGTATGTTGACACGGACTGCTCTGATTTTATGTGTGGTCTGTGCATGTGTAACTGAGCCTGCATCTGGCACAACATAGTTTTGATTTACCAGCAGCCAACGACATGGAACAAACTGTTAGTCCATGGGTCAGAGACCAACGAGAATGCACCAGCAAAATGATTCCTAACATTATTTTGTTTGCCTACAAAAGTACGTGGAGACCAACAAGAAACAAATCGCGGTCAAAAAGACTCGAGAGGACTCGAAAGTCAAACCGTAGGACTTGGGACTGACTTGAGATTTGTTGGCCTTTGACTTGGACTCGACTCGGGACTTGCCTGTCTTGACTCGTGACTTGACTCGGGACTTGAGGGCAATGAATTGAGACTGACTTGTGACTTGCTAAACAATGACTTTGTCCCACCTCTGCTTTCTACAATATCTATGGTTTGACACATATTCTATTCTAAATATGTTGCCCAGTCTATGCTGACTGCTTCAAAGAGTCAAAAAGAAGACTTATTCATTGGAATATTTGATTGTGATTAAAAGGAATAAAAAATCCAATGCTTAGACGCCACAAACACTGAGTGACGTCTTTACGCCAGTTTTCAGAAAGATCATTGTTATAGAAATCTTACTGGGATTATAAATCAATTTGACTTAAGAATAAATCTAATGATGAAATGGGATATCTGGGACAAAGTTCAAAGCCAGTAAATCTATTGAAACTAACTAAGCTGTTTTTCCCTAGAGACGCGAGGCCAATGAACGGGGTGGAGGCAGATACGAGGTTGATATCAGGGGCAAGAAGAGCAGGCTCACCGGTCATACTGACAATTCTTCCTAATATCAGAGTAATATCAGAGTCTATCAGAGTAAGACGTCAGAAGAGAGGGGGGTTTGGGCCATAGCTGCTACTTAATCTCGGACTCAGAGACGCCATAGATAGACTCTTCTGTTTGTTCCATCCTATAAATGAGAGAGAATGAGCACTAAGAGCAGATCTCCCGGGACCTGCCACGCGGTTACACGGTTGTATTTCCTGTATATGTATACATTTACTGAGATAATAAACCACACTTTGATTTGGACTACAGCTCTTGTTGTTTATTTTATATTTAATATTGTGCATTTCACTCCAATTCCACAACAGATCCATGAAACAGTGGGCTCTCATTGTGTTGCGAGTTTGTTCTCCATCAAAAAAACAAATATCTTCACACTGCTGTTTAAGCGTTTCTTTGATGATTAAATTAGTATCACTGTAAAACCTTTATTAAATATTATAAGGCGCAGGTTTGACCCGTGGTTCATCCGCTTCTTTTGTTTCTCCTTCGCAGCAGATTCTTCAAAGTGCGCATACAAGAAATGTATAGATACAATATTTTAAAATTATTGTGAATCTTTTAGATATGTATATTGTACCGTTATAGAGATGAAGATATCATGCAGCCCTATTCTGGACATAGTTTTTTAAAATCTTTCATCCTGTTGCGTCTGACCAAAACAGCCCACAGAAACCATGAGGACAAACACATACATCTGACTTTGGCTGCTATAGAGCAGTTCTGTGGCCTGTGAGGTCCTCTCCATAGTTTACCAGAGGCAGCAGCAGTATGCATAACACAAAGGGCCATGTGGCATAAAATACATACTGCGGTATAACTTGGGACACAGACGGTAAACGGTGTATATTGAGGTATAATTTGGTGTGTGAGGTCTTGCAGGTTCTTACATAAAAAAAAGTCAAGATTGTTACTTATTTATATATTAGAAATCAGATGTGTCCAGTCTCCACAAACAAAATCACCAGTATTTCATCCAGTATTTAACACATGTTTAGCATATCATATTATTCCATATTAAAGAGACCATGCTTTTGAAATGCAGATTGAACTGAAGACCCTGTGGTTAGTGGGCGGGGCCAACGAGAACAGAAAAATAAGGGACCATTGGGTGGATCCAGTTGAGCACTTTTTAGTCCTGATTTCCATCTACACAGGAATCATGGAATTTCATAATCAGTTTTTAGAACTTCATTTATTGACTACATATAAAAAAATCCTTTGTCAAAAATCAAATTAAATAAACAGGTGGAACTCTTGAGACAAAGACTGTAACATACATTATTTATGTATGTTACAGTAAAGACCATTTACTGTAAAAGCAATTTAAAAAAAGAAAAACATGTATTTATTTAAAATGTAAAAAACTCACAAATGTAGAAATCAAAGTCTGCAGCAGTTGGACATGGTCATTATTTATAGTGTCTGAGAGTTTAGTGCGTGTTCATGGCTTCAGTAAAAGCTATTGTTCGATTACAAAGCTGGTCTGGTCATTTGTTGACGGTCCCTAAGTGCTATTCTCTGGGCTTGGATTTCTCTGCATTAAAACAGAGCATTGGATTTGAACAATCGATGTAAATGTGATCATTTTATCAGTTACTTTTGTTTAACAAAGCTTTCGTGAGTTATTGACCGCGGAAGTCCGAATCTGACGCTAACTTTACCAAACTTCTGCCACGCTGCAGGTAGGGTTGCCAACTTGAGAACAAATAAATAAGGGACACCATTTGGGTGGATCGGTTTTAGTACTTTTTAGTCCTAATTTCCATCTACAAAGTAATCATGGAATTTCATAATCACAGTTTTTAGAATGTGATTTATTGACTACATATAAAAAACAAATCCTTAGTCAAAAATGAAATGTAATAAATAGGTGGAACTCTTTGGCTGGTTAAGAACTTAATGCATTCTTATTAGTAATAAATATATAAAAAAGACAAACGCTGTACCATACATTATTTATGTGTGTTAGAGTAAAGACCATTTACTGTAAAAGAAAATACAAAAATAAAAACATATGTATTCATAAAAAAAACTCACAAATGTAGAAATCAAAGTCTGCAGCAGTTGGACATGGTCATTATTTATAGTGTCTGAGAGTTTAGTGCGTGTTCATGGCTTCAGTAAAAGCTATTGTTCGTTTACAGCTGGTCTGGACATTTGTTGACGGTCCCTAAGCGCTTTTCTCGGCGCTTGCAGTGCATTGGATTCAGAGGATTTCTCTGCATTAAAACAGCGCATTGAATTTGAAAAATCAAGGTAGAGATGATCCTTTTAGCACAGTGACTTTTTTTTTTTACAAAGAAGCTTTCGTGAACTGTTGACCTTGGAAGTCCATATCTAGGAATATGGCGCTACTTTACCCCATAGACTGTTTCTTTACCCATGAAACTTCTGCTGTGATGATGACGCTGGCGCCTGTCAACATTAAACTAATGCATGTGATCAAGCCTACGCCCCTTTGACACTGATTGGCCGAAAGGTAGACGCTTAAACTGTGATTACTGTGTGTGTGTTGTGTGTGCGTGTGTCGCGCATGTGACATGCAGTGAGTGAGTGATGCATTTAAGGTGGCTCTGAAAATACGGGACAAAAGCCGTCCCGTATCAGTTCAATACGGAACGCACATAGTTTTTCTATAATACGGGACAATTCCGTATTTCAAGGGACGGTTGGCAACCCTAGCTGCGGGCCACGCTGGCGCTTGTCAACATTAAGACCATGGATGTGATCTGGGCTAATGCTGCTAGGCTAATGCTGCTAGGCTAATGCTGCTAGGCTAATGCTGCTAGGCTAATGCTGCTAATGCCGGTTCTTTCTCCTGGCGTCAGAGCCTGCACTAGCTTTAGCCAATCGGCGCCGGGTTAACCTCAAGTCCCCCGAGGGCCCAACAGAGAACCTAGCATGGAGGAGAGGGACTCCGTTGGCCCCGTGCAATTTGATGACATAATGACCTATCGCAATATGCGGGTTGAACATAAATCTCTATTGTTGGCCAAATTTGTATCGCATACTGCATATACCGTTTATATCGCCCAGCCCTAACAACACATGTATCTCCAAAGGTTATAATCTCAATATCATGCTTAAAGATTGTTCACTACAAATCCAGTGAGACCAAAGTCAGAAAAAAATATACGTTTTATTGTTATCATCAAAATGAAATGCACAACCATGTTTTTTCCAGTTAAACACGATACTTAATAAAATGTAGATTCAGCTCTATTTATGTGCACTTATTAATGTTTAATCACATGCCCCCTGGTTATTTCCTTGATGTTATGTCTCAGTCCCAGTTGCATGCTGCTAAAGCTTTCTCCTATCAATTGTGCTTGCTATAACCCCTTCGATAATGCATGTAAATTATGAATACGGAATGCCTTGAAAGTATCTCCTTGGCCCGGCCGCTGTAGACAATAGACTTTCTCCAGACTCGACTTAACCACTTTCTTTACAGCCCCTCGGAGGCTCATGGTGAAGAAGGAGCTGCGTCTAAAGTGCATCATTTGTTTAAGTACCGTCATAGTCTTACAGTCATGGATGAGGCTGCAAATTACTCATGTTTAATATTTAATTGCAATTATTCGCATTAATGCCATAGTTAACATGAGATTAATCACAACTAATTGCATACTTTTCCCTGTTCTAAATATCCTTTGATTTATTTGAAAAGGGATTGGACAAAGGAAAAAGCGTAAGAAAAGAAAAAGCGCATCTGTGCATGAGTCAGCTGCACTCACTTCTAAAGTCCACAGCGACTAAACTAGACTGGTCCAGAACACTCAGCATTGACACACATGTGGAACGGAGCTTTGGGCCAAGAGACAACTTTTGGACCATCCTGTAAAGACGTTTTCCAGAAGTAAGAAGATGCTATATGTTAGCATTGGCTAATTCTTATTCCGTGTCCACCCCCACAGGCCCGGGGTGGTATTGCAGCATGTCAGCGCACGTCATTTTAGCAACTTTTGAGACGTGACCCGTCCACACTGATATTAATCCAATAAAAAACATGATTTGAAAGTATTTGGACTGTTTAAGGCCATGTATAGCCGGGTATTTTTTAAACCAAATATTTCCCCCCCTTTGTTTATAAAATATTTTGCATCCACACATAACGAACATCTGCGTTTTCAATCACATTCATAACATTCAAACATGTGCGTCTCTGACGTCCTGCGTTGGGGAAAAACACAGAAGTGGGCGGAGCTTTGATGCTGACGCCGGTGCTTCTGTAGCGGCACTTTTACAGTCATAGAAGAAACTCAGGGTGAAGACATGTTTACAAGCACTGACCTCGTCCTCAGCCCTGGTTTAGCCCTGGTTTAGTCCTGGTTTAGTCCTGGTTTAGTCCTGGTTTAGTCCTGGTTTAGTCCTGGTTTAGTCCTGGTTTAGTCCTGGTTTAGTCCTGGTTTAGTCCTGGTTTAGTCCTGGTTTAGTCCTGGTTTAGTCCTGGTTTGCTCCTGTTTTGGTTGTTTTCGAGTGTGAGTCGCCGTGATCACTTTGCTCTGATGTGGAGCGAGAATGTTCGAACAGTTGAGGCAGTAAGATCCTTCTTCACTGATCAGAGGTCACACGTTTAGTTTGTTGTTGTTTTGGGAGCAGACTGTGACGTGCGAAAACATAAAACTCCGGTTATCTCTGTCTACACGCAAATGCATAAACGGAGTTATCAAAAATCTCCACTTTGCCCGGAAGTTTTTAATATATTAGTTTATGATGCGTTGTCATGTGGATGACAGGTGCAAACGAAGAATAATATCTGTAGTTTAGCAGAGACCCGGATACGTGTGGACGGGGCCTAATATAGGCTACTCAATCTCTACATGTTTTTGTTTTTTATCTCATAGTAGAAATGACTTGACTTGTCTAATATAGGCTACTCTTTTGTTTATGTTAGAGGTTTACAGTGTATTTGACTATCAGTGGAAACAACTAAAGCCTCAACGTTTAGACTGAGGTAGTGAACTCTAGATAGAAGTGATTCCTGTTGGACATAATCAGTAAGTAAGAAATCAGCAGTGAGCGCAACTGTTTGTTTTCTCAAACATCCCTGTAATGTATCTTATTGAGATTATGCACAAGCGCATTCTCTGCTGCTAATGTATAATATAGACATCTGTAAATACTCCGAACCAAGTGCAATTGTAGCCCAGATTTTCTTATCTTATTTTATTTTATTTAATCTTAAATGTATTGTCTATTATCTTAAATAATAGACTTTGATGTGTGCGTCTGAGTGCTCTTATTTCCTTTCTCTGCTGTAATGTGCAACGATGACACTGAGGCTGAGTTTACACGGAGACAATGTGGCAGTAAAACGGTATAGTTGGATGTCGGTTGCTACCAACCGTTCATACGGAGACTGTGTTCCAGGTGAAAACGTAAGTGTTCAGATCCAGCCTCAGAGTGGGACAGCTCAGAAACGCTGCACAGCGGGGGCTCTTTCACACCCGCGAGAGGGAAAAGGTGTGAAATCCCCTCTGCTCTGACCCCCACCTCCTGCTGCTCTGACCCCCACCTCCTGCTGCTCTGACCCCCACCTCCTGCTGCTCTGACCCCCACCTCCTGCTGCTCTGACCCCCACCTCCTGCTGCTCTGACCCCCACCTCCTGCTGCTCTGACCCCCACCTCCTGCTGCTCTGACCCCCACCTCCTGCTGCTCTGACCCCCACCTCCTGCTGCTCTGACCCCCACCTCCTGCTGCTCTGACCCCCGCCTCCTGCTGCTCTGACCCCCACCTCCTGCTGCTCTGACCCCCACCTCCTGCTGCTCTGACCCCCACCTCCTGCTGCTCTGACCCCCACCTCCTGCTGCTCTGACCCCCACCTCCTGCTGCTCCCACACGTACATTTGGACATGCACAGTAGCGGAGAACAAACAAAAACAACAATGGCGCTGCCCACACAAACTAGCTTCGTGGGCTTCCAGCGCTGCACAGAGGATAACTCTACTCCTTCGTTCGTCCAAACGAGACCACGCGAAGCTCTAGGTTCAGTTTCCATTTTCACAGCTGCTGTTAAAATGCAGAATGATGTTGGTGCGTCCTGAGGGTCTGGCACAGGAAGTGAGTACACTGCAGAGAGGGGGGCTGGGCACGGGGCTGGGGGTCGTGTTGTAAAGTTTCTCTGCCCCCTACTGGCCGGGCGCTAGAACTACATCGTTTTTCAACCTCATGTGAACGCTGAGAAATTTGCATTAGGAGCCTGGTCGTTTCTGTTAATAGCCTGGAAACGTCTGCGCAGCGTCTCAGTATAAACAGGGCCTCACATTTCTCCACTGTGAGACTAATAAAGGTTTATCTTATCTTATCTTATCTTATCTTATCTATCTTATCTTATTGAAGAAGGCAAAAGTGGACCACACCAAGTATGACAGGTCCAGGGGGTGAATACACCACAATCCCTGACACAGCAGCGTCTTTCGAAGCATAAAGTCTCAGACCGCGGCGAGCGCAGCGTGCAGGGCTTCAGATACTTGCCCATGGTAGAAACCTCGGGCAACGCAGACAGACGTGACTATCCCATAATTTGCAGTGCATTGACGTAGCTAATCCATACTGTAACCATTTTAGCCATAAAGCATTTGTAAATATTAATTAATTATTTGATATAACAACAGCATGGTTGTGGTGAATGATGACATGTACGGCTTTTATTTATTTTATTTATTTTTATTATTTATTTCTTTATTTCAAAACCTTTTGAATGTGAAAGTAGAAAATATATGAACAAGGACGTCATTTAATCACAACTATTGGATTAATAGTTTAGTATTTGATCGTTTTGTGACCTTACTTTGACCTAACGGGCTGAGAAGCTGTTTTATGACTCTGAAATTTCTATAATGATGGTATAATAAATCTAAATGTATTTTTTATTGAAGTGTCACAAGTCATCTCTATCAAGATGTTCTCCAGGGAAAACACTCGAGCTTTCCTTCGGTCAAATGAGGAAATGCCAACTTTTGGACCATCCTATAAAGACGTTTTCCAGAGGTAAGAAGATGCTATATGTTAGCATTGGCTAATTCTTATTCCGGGTGCACCACCCACAGGCCCGGGGTGGTATTGCAGCATGTCAGCGCACGCCATTTTGGCCACTTTTGAGCCGGGACCCGCCCACACTGGGTTCAACATAAGCACAACATGAAATGATTAAAATAGCAGTAATGATCACTTCTTTTCTAGATTAATTATTTATACAAAAATAATCATTAGTTACAGCACCATTATGAATACATACCATGGCATGTTTAACTCATAGTAAAGAAACATTATGTACTTTAATAAATTTGACCCGCTACATCTATATGTCACCAAATACAAAAATATAACATTTAGCAAAGGAAAAGTATTGTATTGTATCAGAATCCATTGGAGCAAACTGACCACAGCTGCATTAAACAGAAATAAGCCAGAACCCCTTAGATCTCCTTTTATAGTTTTTGCGGTCCCTCTCCACTGGACCTCACGTTGCCGTGTTTGTGAGCCGTGTGCAGGTGCATGATGGGAAACCACTGGAGGGGATCACACAGAGGACAGCCCAGTGACCCAGAACAACCGCGATGCATCGTGGCATTTACTCGCAACCCTCTCTTCCACTGAATATACCCAGGGAAAGAAAATATGCAACAGGATGGTGTCCAATCCAATCGTTTTATAAACAGTCTCCAAAGTTCTGCACATAGAAAGATTGAAAATAAATTAACTTACTTCTCGAGTCAAATGACATTCTTTACAACTGCGTTCATTTACGTTTATTATCATAACAGAATCAATCAATCAATCAATCAATCTTTATTTATAGGGCGCTTTTCCTGCACAGGGCAACACAAAGCGCCTCACAGTCCACACCACACAATGCACAAATCATCACCATTAAAATACAATTAAAAACACATATGTAATTAAAAAGCATTAAAATCACATAAGTAATTTAAAAACATAAAAATCACACAAGTAATTAAAAACAATAAAATAGTTAAAAACACAAAAAGTTACAACAATAAATAACAAGGTGTGTTAAAAAGATAAAATTCTCTAGTTGTATGCACGGGAAAAAAGAAAAGTCTTTAACATGGATTTGAACATTGACAGAGAGGCAGCCAGTCTCACATCCTCAGGAAGAATGTATGATATTCTACATTTTTACCACTTGATGCGGGAGCTTCACATCCAGTTTCTTTCATCCATCTAATAATTCACATTTTCAAACATGAAATTCAAAAATCAATATAAGAAAATGACACATTGCCGGAAAAATATGCTAATTGTGATCAAGTAAAAACAAAATTACAAATGGTGGCCGTAAAGTAATTTACAGGTGAAATACAGGCTCCATCAAATGTAACATATTGTATAAATGGAAAGACCCTGGAGATACCCTTTAATCCAATACCAAGCTACACAATAGAAAGATCTAATACTGAAACCGATGGATTTAGTATGGAAATGTGCGTTTGCAGATCAATGAATTGATCTAAAAATCAATGACTCCGTGGGTTTCAGAACGATGAACAAGGAGCGCCTCTGCTTCAACATTCCAACCATAGACTGTGACATTTTAATCCTGCAATTTTGTGCAATTTAAATTTAAAATAGAGTTACTTGTATGCCACCACATCACCACATTATTAGTGTTAAAAACTATTGTATCTATGTGCTAGTTATGTATAGCTACAAAATAATTATGAAGACTGTTGCACTTTGTCATTCTGCACTTTATGAATGCAACTGGCACTTTTCATCTGCACTTTTACTATATATTGCATGTTTATTGTCTATGTTTTGTATTTTAATTAACTCTGCTATGTATTTTAATTGTATTTTTGATTGTATAAAGCAGCCATTCCCAAACTCAGTAACACCGAGGCCCCCTTAAAAATCTGACGGGTCTGCGTGGCCCCCCAAAATAATAAACAAGAAGACAACATTAAGAATAGGCTCTTCTGTTTATTTTATTTTGGGGAAATAGCCTCTGCTACAAACATTGTAATACAAAAATGATTACAGTGAATTATTCAAGTCAAATAATGAACACAAATATTTTAATATTACAAACAAAACATTATAAATTTAACATTAAATAATTATATTATTTTTTTTATGACCTCCCGCGGCCCCCCTGCAGTACCCTCGCGGCCCACCAGGGGGCCGCGGACCCCACTTTGGGAGACACTGGTATAAGGACTATGGAAATTAGCATTGTGCTAAATCTGGGGCAGCCATATTTTTAATGTACCTGTCCGTTGTCCTTTTAAATAAATAACTAAACTAGTATAATGTAAATAGTAACTGTAACTCTATATATATATCTTTTTTTTATTCTTTATTTTGTATTATCTCTCTCTGACTGTTGCACTGAGCCAAAGCAATTTCCAAGTCTGTGACCTCCTGTTACTTATGTGGCAATAAAAATGATTCTGATTCTGAAATTTACAAACGACAAATGTACAAAACATAAAAAATATATGAACTCACCTCAATCGAACATTTTATTTCTCGTGTTAAATCAATAGCATTAAAAGCAAATCTATATATATCTAGGGGGTGGGCGATATGGACAAAAACAAATATCTCTATTTTTCCCCAACAACGGTATTGTCACAATATCTTTAAAATCAATAATTTTTACACTAAATGATCTGTAATGTTTTTCTTGTCAGGGCTTCTATAGATAGAGACAGTGTAGATCTAAATATAAGCTTTTAATTTGTAAAATGCTTCACATCTTTGCAAAACATGGACTATACATATTCACATTAAATATCAAATTCAAGAATCACAGAAAGAACACATCCAAAAAGGCTCAATATTTACTGAAATGTACAAATAAAGCAGTGATTGAACGGGCGTCTCTCCTTCTCTAAGTGTAATATATATGTGTATGAAAAATAAAACAGACGATAATACGAAAAAGCAAAACTTCAAATTGACTTTCACCATATTATTGTCTATGATATATTTTGCCCAACCCTATATATATATATCACAAAAATATGCAACACCAGCCGCAGTCAAAGCCAAGAAAGACTGCTTGGATGACTGCAGAGAACTTTCAAACAAACAAATATGACATTGCATCCAATCCGCAGAGTAAGGGTTTTGTAAGTACAATACAATACAATACAATACAATTTATTCTTGTATAGCCCTAGGTCACAACAGAAGTCATCTCAGAGGACTTAACAAAACCATTGAAATCACCAACACAGGTCAGAGAATCAACAGTTAAAACACATGAAGAATATAAAGCACACACAGAAGAAAATGTCCATACATGTTGTAGAATGCTAAAGTGTCCTGATCATCACCAATCCTTTCTGTTGGACACTAACTGTCCAACAAGACCCTCCTGCATCGACAAGGAACAACTCTTAAAAAACCCAGTGGGAAAAAGTGAGAAACCTTGGGGAGAACTAGGGAAACCCACAGGGAGGGAGACCCATATGAGAAAGGGATCCGCTCCTCCGGTAAGTGATGTTTACGAGCATGTTGTGTCATTACTGAGTCACACCGGGCCAACTCCACAGCCAGACGGCCTTTACAGAAGGGCTTAGCTCCAATAATAATCATTTATTTTAATATCATGTTTACATTGTGAGCGGTCCAGGTTTGAATCGCTGGTTCGGCAGAAGTGACTTTTCATATTTATATTATTACAGAGACAATTCAACTGTGAGGAGAGAAGCAGCATTATGGATTATGCAAATTCAATTATCAGGGGCCAACCAATTTATTCTTTTGACGAATGAATTAGCCGGTTTAAAAATCCGTGAATTTCAGATTTTGCAGATTACATTTTGTGTCAAACCCAAAATAGAAAAGCCATTTAAACGCCATAATTCCACAGATTGCATTAAAAGTCTTTTCAAGGTGTTTGTTGTCTGTAACTTTTTTTGTATTTCATTTTTATGAATGGATTTAAGAATCTCCAGATGGTGACGCTTGGTCAGGACAACTAGAGCTGGAGGATTTTACCCACTGTACACATTTTTACATCTATGCAGACACGGGGAGACAATGCAAACTCAACTCAGACTGGTAAAAGGTCCACAGCAGCCACTAAGATCATAAACACAGGTTCATAATGTAATTAAATATATTTACTGCGTGTCTTCTTAGAAAATTATAAAAATGGTAATCAGAGGTAGCCTGGTCGTACCACACCATAGTACAAATGACATTTCATACTAAGGTCTGGAGGTGCTTCATTGACTCCGTGAACAGGTGGGAGGGGTTAACTCCTTTTGCAGATTGAAACCATTGGATCTGAGTTTACTGTGACGTATGGAATGCGCCTGAGTCTGTTGTTAGCATTTAGCCTAGCTTTAGCCATCTCCTTTGCCGCTAACGGAGCCCGTGGGGAGTAGCGCCACAATTTTTTCCAGCGAATACATTTGCTAAATATTCCTCTTGCTCCTGCTTCAGTTTCTTAATAGAACCAGATTGGATTACTTTACTATCGCATTTTTCGCCATTACCAAACTACGACCTGCCCGTTCGACGCAAACTCTTGACGTCACCCACAACTAACTACAACACCCGCCTCCCGCGCTCTCTGATTGGTCGGTCGAAGTTCAACCGATTGTATTCGCTAACACAGGGACCAGACCCAGACGTTACATGCAGTGAAATGATGATTGAGCGCAGTGTACGGATGGATAAGGCCAGGGTAAATCAGAGGAGCAGAATCACACAAGAATTCTCAATAACTTATGCTGAGTCAAAGTGAAGTTACACATAATGCATATTGTAGAGTGTGCAGATAGAGCAGCTCAGCGTGGCTCATGTCGGTGCCTGTGGTCAGAGGCTGCTGCATTAGCACTTTGAACAACCGTCTCCAGCCTAGTATTCTAACACACTTTCCCCATGAGCTGCTCCTCTCCCACAGCCTGCAGTCACACACACAGCAAGGGACATGGCTCTGTTTTACTCTTACATGTGGAAAGAGAAATTGTGATAGTGTCCATTTCCTGAGCATGCAGTAGTTACAGTGGTTAAAAACACGATGCTCTGGTTTGTTAATAAAGGCTATAATTGGAACATTTTACATTTCAACATTGACCCTTGTCCTTTGACTTCCACATTGACCCTTGTCCTTTGACTTCCACATTGACCCTTGTCCTTTGACTTCCACATTGACCCTTGTCCTTTGACTTCCACATTGACCCTTGTCCTTTGACTTCCACATATACCCTTGTCCTTTGACTTCCACGTTGACCCTTGTCCTTAGACTTCCACATTGACCCTTGTCCTCTGACTTCCACATTGACCCTTGTCCTTTGACTTCCACATTGACCCTTGTCCTTTGACTTCCACATTGACCCTTGTCCTTTGACTTCCACATATACCCTTGTACTCTGACTTCCACATATACCCTTGTCCTTTGACTTCCACATATACCCTTGTCCTTTGACTTCCACATTGACCCTTGTCCTCTGACTTCCACATTGACCCTTGTCCTTTGACTTCCACATTGACCCTTGTCCTTTGACTTCCACATTGACCCTTGTCCTTTGACTTCCACATATACCCTTGTCCTCTGACTTCCACATATACCCTTGTCCTTTGACTTCCACATATACCCTTGTCCTTAGACTTCCACATTGACCCTTGTCCTTTGACTTCCACATTGACCCTTGTCCTTTGACTTCCACATTGACCCTTGTCCTCTGACTTCCACATATACCCTTGTCCTTTGACTTCCACATTGACCCTTGTCCTTAGACTTCCACATTGACCCTTGTCCTTTGACTTCCACATTGACCCTTGTCCTTTGACTTCCACATTGACCCTTGTCCTCTGACTTCCACATATACCCTTGTCCTTTGACTTCCACATTGACCCTTGTCCTTTGACTTCCACATTGACCCTTGTCCTTTGACTTCCACATATACCCTTGTCCTTAGACTTCCACATTGACCCTTGTCCTTTGACTTCCACATATACCCTTGTCCTTTGACTTCCACATTGACCCTTGTCCTTTGACTTCCACATTGACCCTTGTCCTTTGACTTCCACATTGACACTTGTCCTTTGACTTCCACATTGACCCTTGTCCTTTGACTTCCACATTGACCCTTGTCCTTAGACTTCCACATTGACCCTTGTGCTTAGACTTCCACATTGACCCTTGTGCTTAGACTTCCACATTGACCCTTGTCCTTAGACTTCCACATTGACCCTTGTCCTTAGACTTCCACATTGACCCTTGTCTTTTGACTTCCACATATACCCTTGTCCTTTGACTTCCACATTGACCCTTGTCCTTTGACTTCCACATTGACCCTTGTCCTTTGACTTCCACATTGACCCTTGTCCTTTGACTTCCACATTGACCCTTGTCCTTTGACTTCCACATTGACCCTTGTCCTTTGACTTCCACATATACCCTTGTCCTTTGACTTCCACATATACCCTTGTTCTTTGACTTCCACATTGACCCTTGTCCTTTGACTTCCACATTGACCCTTGTCCTTTGACTTCCACATTGACCCTTGTCCTTTAACTTCCACATTGACCCTTGTCCTTTGACTTCCACATTGACCCTGGTCCTTAGACTTCCACATTGACCCTTGTCCTTTGACTTCCACATATACCCTTGTCCTTGGACTTCCACATTGACCCTGGTCCTTAGACTTCCACATTGACCCTTGTCCTTTGACTTCCACATATACCCTTGTCCTTGGACTTCCACATTGACCCTTGTCCTTTGACTTCCACATTGACCCTTGTCCTTTGACTTCCACATTGACCCTTGTCCTTTGACTTCCACATTGACCCTTGTCCTTTGACTTCCACATTGACCCTTGTCCTTTGACTTCCACATTGATCATGTCTATCCCTATTTTTTCTGCCATCCCCTTTAGAATTGATGATGATGAACATGAAAAAACCCTTCAGTTCCATTCTAGTCTATGAGAGTAATCAGATATCACTTTGTCTGACTCTGAGGCGTCAAACCTGTTTGTCTTGAGAGAACTTATCTAGGATTTTTACATACAAATTTAGTAAGGTTTGCTATTAGTGTTTTAATTAACTGTTTAATGGTCATATTGAACATCTCCAGGAGCACAAACATATTTTAGCATGTTTTCTAAGTTTCTAATGTGTGCAAAGCTAGGTCATTGTACAGAAACAACCTGGACTCAGGAGCGTATGTATCATTGAATGAATATTCAATGATACATATAGAAGATGAATATTGTTTTTCCAATTCCAAATGTTAGGACACAAAATCCCAACATCAGCAGAAATTCTGGTTGTCAATGTCTCCTCTACATTAAAACGCTGGAATCAAACAAATAATATAATGTCAGTTTTACTTTTTTTTTACTTTTTACTTTTACTGAAAATAAAAAAGATACATCCATTATTCATTGATGTCCTGTGCAGAGCTTTTGATCCGATTGTTTGTAAAGGAATAAAGTTAAAAGGGAATTTTTCATGAACGCGTTACAAGTCCAGGCGTGTCTGTCCGTGCCCACATCTGTGGTAGAGATTATCCAGAGGTTGCTTTGACTCCAGCTAACACCATGTACAAAAGCCTTTCTATGACACAGAGTGTGGGGATTCTGGTGTTATGTGGCCATCTCCTACATTTGGCTTATCGGCAAACTTACTTGGAAAGTAAAATGCAGAACCAGCTGGTTCACATGGAGAGCTTTTATTAGCTTTGTCTGGAGACACAACGACATTATGGCCATTTACAGCCACAGCCTCCCCAAAATGGTTAATGTGGATTTATTCTTTATTAAAGTTAAATCAATGTAATTAAGATAAAGTGATTCTTTATGCGTCCCACTGTGAGGAAATGTCAGTGTTGCATTTCAGAACAGTAGGACTGAGGAGCACACAAACCCCCTGAGGCTACATCATTTAAGTTTACATCCACAGCTATGTGTCTTAAGCTGAACATTGAACAAAAGCCAGTCAAAAAGCAGAATGGGCCTCTCATTTGAGTTTCCGGAGTTCTTGCTGAATTCCAGTGTTTGTTCTCGACCTGAACCTCACACTTGTAGCTCATCAGTGTGAACTCACTACTGTCTCCGTTTTGCAGGTAAATACAATAATAAGATAACATGTGGACACTTGTGGGCCAAACTGTTCATCCTGCCATGGTGGACATTTGGCTCCTATGTGGTTATTAGACCCTGCCTTTACAAGAAAAAAATCGCATGAAACAGACCGTTAGGCTGTAGATCCAAGACTAAAGAGGAAGCAGCTGCAGGTTAAATTGTTGAAAAAGACACACTTACAACATCTGAGTATAATGTATCTTGTTAGAGCAACTATACAAGCGATGCTAGAAAGAATGGTCTTATCTAAGGTCTCTCAGAAATAGGTCTTTTGTGTAGGATTGTTACAAAGAGTGACAGACAAGGGCACTTAACAACCAATAAACCATGACACACTTTTGTGGCACCATTATGTCGCCATATAGTAAGATCTATATCAGATTCAGATTCATTTTATTTGCCATTTGCAGTAAAACCACATTGGAATGCATTAGCAAAAGTCCTCAGTGTGCACAGTACAGACGTAAAACAACATTAAATGTACAGAAAAAAACAAACAAATAAAACAGTAGAACAATTGTCACTGTGAAAACGATCGGCAAAGACAGTATCAATGCAAAGTGTAAGAACATTAAAGTGCTCTGTTCAAACTGATAACAGCCTGTGGGAAGAAGCTGTTAGCATGTCGAGATGTCCTGCATCTCAGAGAGCGATATCTTCTGCCAGAGGGAAGAAGCTGGAACATGGCTTTCCCAGGGTGGCCAGAAGAGTCATTAACAATCCTAAGAGCTTTGTTTAAAAGTCTGGATTTATAAAGAACCTCCAGAACAGGAAGCTCACAGTCCTCTTTGCAGAGCGGAGCACCTTGTTTAAAGCTCTCTTTTCTTTATCTGTGATGTTTCCAAACCACACAGACACAGAACCAACAAGTAAACTCTCAATGGTGCAGCCATAAAAGTTAAGCAGAATCTTAGAGTTAGTGGTAAATTCTCTAAGTTTACGCAGAAAGTAGAGACGCTGACGAGCTTTCTTAACAACCCGGTCAGTGTTTTTAACCCTATATATGATCCATAGCATCGTCGGCTCTGTTGTTAGCCACACCCCGGGAAAAGGACAAAAATTAAAGAGATTGAAAATAGTCTCGACAAATTTGAATAAACTCATTTGCAAGCTTAGCCCCACTACACTATTTAACTCCAGCCTCCGATAGTGCACATGGTTTAATCACACTGTAACAGCTTAAATTATATTCAACTTACTCGCCATTGGACGCCAGCCAAACAATTTATCCCATCCCCTGTCACTCGGCGTCAGAATCCCTGTGTTGTACATATTTTGTGAGGACTCAGGAATTTATTTGTTGGGCTGATCATTTGCCTCATGAAACTAGCATTGAATTGTTGATAGTGGACAGTCGTTTTTCACCAGACACTAACATTCAATATTTGCCCTGAAGTACCAGTTGCTAAAAAAAAATCTCTGATATGATTACAATTTGTACAAAAACATAATATATTTCCTGTCTTTTATTTATTTATTAAAAATGCTTGTTCGATCACACAAGAGGTTATTGAAAATGTCACCTGATACATTGCCAAAACAAATGTATGAGATATTCATGTCCGAGTGGTACAATGACGCCACCTTTTAGACCAGGCATGTCAAAGTCAAATACATCAGAGGGCCAAAAAACAAATTTGCTGCGAGCCGAGGGCCGGACTGGTTCAATGTTTATTAACTCATTGCCTGCCAGCCTATTTCAGAACAGATACTCCCATATTGCCAGCAGTTTCTGATGATTTTTATAGATTTTTCAAGACCCACAGAATCATGTGTACTATGACTATCTGAAATCCGAAACCAGATTCTGAAAGAATAGACTGTCTAATTTCATCAGCAAAAAGATGTTTCTAGCTTGTAATCCCCAGTTGAGTAGAGGGAAGTTTTACTGAAATCACCAAAAAGCTGAGAAAAAAGAGGCACAACAAGTGCATCTAGCTGTTTTCAAACCATTCAGAGAGCGCTGCTGCCACCTGCTGGCTCGATTCAATATGCTCTCAAGCTTATCTCCAAACATATTCAGTGATGGGAATAACGGCGTTACTAGTACTTTTTTCAGTAACGAGTAATCTAACTAATTACTTTGACAGTAACTATAACGCCGTTATCATTTCCGACATCCCGTTACTGCGCGTTACTCAAGACGCACAATGTACGTGTTGTCATGAGAGAAGGGAGGATGAGAAAACCTCTCAGCAATTATTGGCTGATGTAAATCATATTTCCTTTACAATCCACATGTCTACAGTTGAGAGGATGGCTCATAAATTGTGTTTTTGAAACAAATATGGGTCTTAATCGCGCTCAACCACGGCTTGTATCACCGTGAAGTCAGCCACAGAGGAGCGCATGTGAGCGCAGAAGTCGGCTGCATACAATTCCATCGATAAGCTCCTTTCTCTTCCTGGTTTATCTGCTAAGGACAGCAACAGGTTTGGCTAACATACATATAACACATTTTTACATAATCTAAAATGCACATAGGGTAATTTTTCAATTACTATAGGAATGATAAGAAAGAGAGGTGAAGTGTAAGACGGTTGATTTTAGAAATTGGATGCAGCCGGCTGCAGCAAAACAGAGGAGTTTACGGAGGACACACGCGTTTTGTTTTACTTTTTAAAACTCATTGGACTCATTTCCAAATGGAGGATTACATATCTACGCTCAAACCATTCACTGGATTTAAACAAGGAACTGGTCTGAACCGAAGTGGACTGTGCAGGTCATTTATAAGGTATAGCTATAAGGTAAGACCCATAACTCATAGTTTTGCGTTTTGTATGAACAAACAATGCGGGCATAAAACATATTTTGCTGTAGCCAAACAAATTGTCCACTTGATTTATATGATGTATATGTTCATCTGATTGGACTGAAGTCAGTGCTTCACCAGCCTCACCGCTCGTCACCGGTGTTTCCACATTCACAGTGGCGGGCTTTACAGCACAGTGAGAGATGAAGAGTGAACAGGACTTCAGCAGCAAAACAGCCTTTTCTAGATGGAAATATTGGCACTGCTAAAGGTAAAAATGCGCACGTCGGGTGCACATTATGTTCTAGAACAAAACGAAAAAGTAACGCAATAGTTACTTTTACTGGTAACTAGTTACTTTTATAGTGGAGTAACTCCGTTAGTAACTCAGTTACTTTTTGGGAGAAGTAACTAGTAACTATAACTAATTACTTTTTCAAAGTAACGTGCCCAACACTGAACATATTAGATATAATAGACATCTGGGAACATCAAAATAGCGGAAAACGCAATTGACGTAATAGTGCGTCAATGGCAGGCAGCGGGCCTTGACTTTGACACGTGTTTTAGACCAAAGGGGAAAGTTACTGTTTTGACGAGGGAACCATCTCGTACTGGATTACTAAATAACTGAATATTTAGTTATTGGGCCCATAATATAATTTCCACATTGCATGAACGTTGTAAACATCAAATTTGGGTGAGGTCAATGGCAATACATCCAATTAGAGCTTGTAGGCTTTGGGACAGTTTGTTGTGGGCAAAGAATGTGTGATTAGTCCAACAGGGTTCGGTCTGACAGTTATTGGAAAAGGTCTTTAAAGAATAGTTATTTACAGTATGAAGCCATATTGTCAAATGGAATTTTGGATTTGGATTTTTGGATGGATTTGAACAAACGTCAAATAAACTTTTCATTCTGTTCCGGCTTCATCATGTTGCACGTTGAATCTTTTGGTATGGTAAAGATGGAATTGCATTTTCTGCTGTTTATGTCATGTGCAAAAGCCTTTTGAAATGCAATAAAAATGAAGGCAAAGAACAAAGACAAATCCAGCCTACATAACAAACCATTACTTTTTCCTTTTGCTATTTTTAAACCAGCTCCTGCATATTTTTCTGTACGTATCCGCCTCTGCTCATGAAAGACATGTCACTTTTTGACAGTTAAATATGATTCAGAATTCCTGGTGGAGAATGTGAACTCTTTAGGGGCAGTGGAGCCATGTTTGCACCTATAAAACATTATATATATATATATATATATATATATATATATATATATATATATAGATAGATGGCTGCTGGCTGGGTGCACTGGGCTGTGAAGGCTTTCGCTCATAAATCCATTTCATTTGGAGTGATTGGCTGACAAGGCGAGCCGTGCCAAAATGGATCGTATAGCGTAGAGCAATTAATTAACGGTCACACTTTAGGTTTCTTCTTTCTTGCTACAGAGTTTGTTTGAGTTAAAGCTGGGGGAGGTAATTTTCAAACCACAACAACAGAACTGGTATAAACTCCAACTAAAACTAAAACGATCACATTCACATGTGTGTATTTATGGCCACTGTTGGTCATATCTTTATGTCAGCTTTTTCAGACAGGAAAAAGATAGAACCTCCCTCACTCAACCAATCAGCTCTCATCCCAAAGAGTCAAAAAGTAACTCACAGGGCTATTTCTTAAAAGTATGCTTTTTCATGAGATTAAATGTTTTGGTAAAATGTGGCTGAATGTTAGATAAGGCGATAGGGGTGGGCGGTATGGCCTAAAATTCATATTGAGGTATAATTTGCTGGATAATGTTTACATTCATACATACACAGTCAAGTCTTGTTGAAAACATTTATTTCTTAGTTAAACACGTAAGGGACAGTGAATTAAACTGTCTCCGTGAGCCTTTGAACGCATCTGGACGCTAGCTGCACAGCTACTAAAAGTATTTTTTCTTTGAGCTTTTTGTTTCGCCATTTCTCGTAATAAACCTTGATACATATGAGCACAAATCAATAACATAATCTGTATATAACAACACAAACTGTTTACATGTTTATTTACGCTTTTTGACAAGCGCAACCTGAATCCAGCAGCCACACTCCTCGGGGTTGTTGCCGGTTAATATTTACAGTCTGTGGTCCCAGCAGGCCAAGCGTGTTGCTTTTTGATGACATTATGACCTAATGCAATATGCCGGTATAACAAAAATCTCTATTGTTGGCCAATTTTTTATCACATATCGCTTATATCGGCTTATATCGCCCAGCCCTATAAGGGGATATAGATAACTTATATCCTCAGCTCGTGACTGCCGGGACACGCCACCACTACTTTATTAGTTACTTTGGAAACACTCATGTTATGGGTAGTATGGAGCTGGATTAGTCTATATTTTGATGCTATTCCAGAATGTCTAATTAGTTATTTCCAACCCATATATAAAAAGAATGGAGATGGTAGCAGTGGGGGTGGTCGCGTCGCTGCACTGCTGTACAAAGGCACTATACAGTATGGGCAGCCAGTAAATAATTGATATGCTTTGTGCAAGAATGCTCAGAGCTTCTTTGGAAATCACTAGAACCGCTTTCCCCCAGCCCTACAGACAATCAGGCTATGCAGTGCCATAAAGTACAAAATAAATTGAAAATTGTGGGATGAAAATTTGGGCTGGCAGTTGTTTGAAAACGAGTCTCGGGACATTACCGTTTTAACAGAATTTTGAAATATTAATGGATGGAAGCAAAGGCAAGAGTTATACAAAGAGCTTTTGTAGATGTCCGAGTCGCAAGATTGGCGAGTTTGCCACAAAGGCCATAGAATAGAAGGATAAAAGAGTGTAATTGAAAAATAGCATTACATAAGGTGCAATACTTAGATGTCAAGACTTGAGTCACACTACATTCACTCAATACATTAAAAGATTACATCGAAGAGAGAATTGAAAACAGAGCAAGCAAAAGGTGTCTTTAAACCAAGAACAGGAAGGCCTTTTAAAAATTGTTTTCACAGCTTTTGATTATGGATGTACCTATTCAGATTTTCATGTCTGCTACTAATATGGATACTCACAGAAGTAGTAGTAGACATAGAAGTAGTAGTAGTAGTAGTAGTAGTAGTCATTTATGTTTTAAAATGTAAGTAATATACGGTGATGACGAAATTGAGACGCCGAACACACTGGAGCATCAAAGCCTCCAGTCAACACCATCCATTCACTCAGTGGTAGGGGAAACCCAAAATAAACCTGCACAGACACGGGGAGAACATGCAAACTCCACTCGTAAAGGCCCTGTTCCAACCAGGATTCAAACGCAGGACCTCCTTGCTGAGAATCGAGAGTGCTAACCACTGAGCCACTGTACTGTATGTGAAAAAGACAAAATACGTTATCCACACATACAGGCCAGTGAACAACTACAGAACAACTTCAGTAAAAGTTGAACCCCAATGACGTAATTTGTCTTATTCCATCGGTTGAAGGGCCCAACTTAATGTCTGCCTATAAAACAGAATAATTAAAGATGACCACAAGTAAGTAAAGGGAAGCAGCCAATGACAAGGGAACCCATGTCTCACAGCTCATAATACGCCCCTTTTTTAACAACAACTAATCTGTAGCTTATGGCGTGTGATAACAGACAACACTTTAATATACCACAGATTCAGAAATATAACAATACGAAGGCAAAGAGATGTTTTCATCAAGATGTGGTGATGTACAGTTGTCCTGGATAATCCCCAAATGTGCCTTCTTGTCACTGTCACCCAACACAAAAGTGGAATTAGAGGGGCTTAAATCTAGCAGAGCCATGTTTGGTGGTGCTGCGTCTTATCTTTTGGGGACAGATTGCTATTAAGCTAATGGACATTGCATGCGCACGGTTACGTAATTGTGTTAGCACTGTGTGGGGGGAACGATTCATGCGTTCATCAGAAAGCCGCTGGATGGCATGGGGCCCTTCTGTCACGGTTTCAATATCTATATAACAATCATTTCATAATAATAGGATATGCACCGACGGTTAATCAGGGTTATGCACACCAACAGTATTTTAATATTCTGGTGATGCAGTTATATGAGCTTTGGGAAGTGACCGAAAAGACAACACGGATCCATCCTCTTGTCTTAACAACCAAGGGGCAATTATAGTTTATTCTGCAGAGTGGCTGGGCGCTCCCTCAGAGATAGGGTGAGGAGTTCAGTCATACAAGAGTAGCTCTCAGTAGAGCTGCTACTCCTCAGTTCTAGGATTATCCCACCAGAAAGAGGCCCCCAGGGAAGACCTAAGAGAACACGCTGGACAGAGGAGGCCGTTTATAGTAGGGCTGGGCGATAAAACGATAACGATATATATTGCGATAGACACATGTTCGATAGCAATAGAAAACTGGTTCGATAGAATGTTCAATAGTTTTACTTGTTTACTCCGTTGGAAAAACAGGAAGAAAACATAAGAAGTAAAGCCGAGTCAGAAGCGCGCGGCATTATGGGGGATGTAGGCAAACGCTTCTCGACCTATCACAGCCAAGCCTGAACCGCACAACTTGCTGGGAAATGCGAAAACAACAACAACCGCACCATGCACCATGCGTACATACAGTACATGGGCGGCACAGTGGCTCAGTGGTTAGCACTCTCGATTCTCAGCAAGGAGGTCCTGCGTTTGAATCCTGGTTGGAACAGGGCCTTTACGAGTGGAGTTTGCATGTTCTCCCCGTGTCTGCGCAGGTTTATTTTGGGTTTCCCCTACCACTGAGTGAATGGATGGTGTTGACTGGAGGCTTTGATGCGGCGGCAGAGGCAGTGGACAGACCCGATGCATTCGGCGAAAGCAAGAGATTAACTTTTTCCTCGGGAAGCATGTGCGGCACAAAGAGTCGCACGGAGCGGTCACGGGGACACAAGACCCTCGAAAACAGCCCAAACAGGAACTAAACCAGGACTAACCCAGGATTAAACCAGGATTAAACCAGGATTAACAATGGGGGACACTGTGTGAACATATTCTTCCAGCCTCATTCCCCGTAAACAAGGCTGCTAAGGTTTGTTAGCCCACACGACAAATGTACTTATTTAGGTTTTTAAAAAAACAATCAATATATATCGTTATCGACATGAATTATGATATGATGATGATTATGATATTATGATGTGAATTACTTATATTGTGATATAGTTTTCAACCATATCGCTCAGCCCTAGTTTATAGGAAACTTTAAATAACTGTTTTTGTGTCACAGTGTTGTTCCTTACAGTGTAGTGGTATGCCAGAAATGGTAGTATTGTTGTACATTTGAAATAACATTCTGCTAGATGTAGAGGTAAACACCACATGGCCTGTTCTGGGGGAGGCAGTTGTAAAGAAAGTAAGTTGACTGGGGAAACTTAGAAGCAATAGATTTCTTGTGATTTAAAAGGTGGAGAACGGCGCTGTCCTACTCACGTCATAGTCCAAGGATTAACGATTACGTAATGAGTTTGGGAAAGGAGCATTGAGCAGATGTGTGTTTGTGCCGGAACTAATACAACGGTCGCACTACTAGTTGTTGTAGTAGTAGTTTTTTACACGGAGCACTTAAAAATAAATCTTGTATTTCGCATAAGTCGCAATTTGATTATATCCATTTTGAAGTACGGACCTGCACATTCACATTTAGCAATTTGCCTATTTTACATTACATCCATTAATCACAAGTGCCAGTCTCTATCAGCTTGTGCATCAATGAACATATTGTGCACTATTATGTAGCCTACATCACATCATCCAGAATAAAGGATTAATCCAAAAGCATTCACACAAGTCCATACATGTCAAGCCAGGGCCGAACAAGCTCCAAACCCTGATGCTTACACAGGAATGACACAGATTTAAGGACAGGCTGATTTAGGACTAAGGACCAAACTAAACCAACACAAGTCAAATTCAGACAAGTGGCGGAAGTAGCGGGTGGGCTTTGAAGCTAGCGGCTTTTTGTGTAAAGTTCTTCGCCAAGAATGCAGCTGTGCAGCGACTCTTTGTCCAGAGACTTTATATATCAGCAGTTTGTGTTCACGGAGGTGCACCATAAGTTTATTTTATTATTAAACTGTACTCCCGCATCAGCAAACACGCTAACACTAGCTGTGCTAGTTTAGTCACTTCTAGAGCCTGAATGAGAAGTCACGCTTGCATATGTTCACAACTACTGTGTCCCTCATTGTCAAATCCTGGTTTAGTCCTGGTTTAGTCCTGGTTTAGTCCTGGTTTAGTCCTGGTTTAGGTCCTGCTCGCTAGACCGCTAATGTTCCCGTGACCACTTTGCGGCTCTCTGACCCGAGAGAGAGGGAGAGAGAGAGAGACGGGAAAAACAAACAAGCTGCAAATGGCATTTATTGCTGCCAGAAAAATTATTGAGCTAATTTTAATTATCATGCGATTAACTAATTTATTGAATATCGCGACAGGCCTATGAGCGTGACAAACGTTACTGAGCTCAAGGAGTTTACTTTGTCAATGAGCGCTTCCCTATTGGGCTTCATTGAGCTTTCCAGTTTATGCACCAGACCTATCCTTGTGATAACTTGAATTTTTAGAAACAAACTATGAAAGAATAGAATCTAAGGCTGTTTATTATCATTACAATAATTAGGCTCATAGTCAAAATCGCAGTAATTTCAAACAGCAATGACACCTAACCCATCAAAATAAACATGTATTGAATGCATTGATCTTGCACAGCTCATATTATTATCATATTATTAGATATCCACGGAGACAGTAGTGTTTTTTGCTCTTGTTTAGTGGGTAGAACAAGCATGCAAGCTATAATATGTACATCACTTCTGCGAGCAAATGAAGAAACAAGTGAAATCAATAAGAAATTCTGTTAGTTGCACAGCCTTATTAGATCCATGTGTAAAGCAGGGCTGCTGTTCATAGACTAAACCCAAGAATTGGAGCCATTCCAAAGGACGAAAGTATGACTCAATCGCTGGACTTTGGCATTTGAAAAATGAGCGACCCTGTGCAGCAGAAGCACGACACTGACCACTGACTGCTGCCCAGGCCTCTCAACTCCCACGCTAATGCCATGTTGGTTCTATATTGTACGCTCCCGAGGGATCCGGGCAGGAGTCGGTCATTGCTTATCGTTTATCACAATGAGAAGTGTTAGCAATATTATGTACACATTATTCCACAAGAGGTGTTGCATAAACCACTATAAATAAATATAATAAAATAAAAATGTATTATAATAGTCTGACTCTTTACAACTAGAGTAATCTAACTAGTGAAGACAGAAATCTTAAATAATGTATGGACAAATGAGCCACTATGGCAGGATTGCACCCCAGATTGTTAAAGCTGGGACACATTTCAACACGATTGTCCTTCCAAAACAAGCCTGTCCCATCTCATACCACCTCCAAAGCTAGCTCCGTCTCACTGCCATCTCATATACATTTCACACTTTGATATCTGTGCCTTTTTCCCCACAACATCACACAAAATCATGCACACTAAACTCTGTGAAAAGCCACTGCAGCATCCGCTAATCCACGGGAGAAAGCCAGGCGTGAAAAGTCTTGTCGCAGTTCTCAGCCGGAGCCCTCTTTATCGCGTCCTGCCTTGCCGCCTCACGGTACTAAAAAAAAAACCGACCGGCGCCTTTGATGTTTGGCCACGACTGCTAGCTAAACCGCGGCGAATGCATCTTGTGTACCGAAATAAGCTAGCTACACTTGTTTAACACTTTTATAAGTAGGAAAACATACTAAAATTCAATATACCTTTTAAAAGCCATAGTGACAACTCCACATTCATGTTAAAGGTATAGGAGGATTTTACCAAATTTTTCGTAAAGAACCGCCCACTCCATTTTTTGAAAAACTCTGGTCTTATTTGACGAGCACGGATCACCAGAATGATTGACAATTAGGAGGACCAATAGTCTTGATGATCCACCCGGAAGAAGAAAATCCTCCTGTAAACCTTGCAGAAAATGCATCAATTTAGCTAAATCGACACTGGACACACGTGGAGATAAAAACTGTCAAATTAGGTGAAGAGGCAAAATAGTCACGATACTTGGGTTGAGACCAAGTAACATCTCAAATAATCTGTTATAACTATAGTAAATTAGTAAATTTACCTAACAAATTCATGTTGTTTTCCTTACATACACTAAAAACATCATATGAATGTTTAAGGACACATACAGACACTTTATTACACGTTTTGTCTTGGTCAATATACATATATTAAAATACCACAACATCAAAAGTAGTATTCGGTTCATTTCAGCACTCAAACCAACATTTCAATATTAAGGAATAGACTTGGGGCCAGTGTCGATACTGTAATTGTGCTTCTAAATCATACCAAGTTGTCTTCTTTAACTAGATAATAGTATGTATGTGGCCACAAGAATGTCTTCGAAACATCCACATTAATCCTATGCATTTTGGCTGTATGTAAATGATGAGCACCGCGACTACAATTTCAATAAATCATGGATTATGTGATACTTTTTACAGCCCTGATTTCTTCAGTAGGCAATAAATCCATTCCACTATCACCGCATTGATCTTCCCCCCATTTTTCAAAACACTAATTTGGGCACACAATATCAGTAAAGAAAGCCACGTTATAAACAAAGCCACGAGAAAGACCAGAGCATCTAAGTGCCGCGCAGTTCTGAACGGAGCCACGCAGCACGCAGCCTGCCGATGCGTAATACTGCTCCAGGATCCAGTCCGTGATCTACAGCGACCCAAGCCAACAGAAGTACTCATGCACCAACAGAAGTACTCATGCACCAACAGAAGTACTCATGCAAGCGGAGAGACGTATGCGCCCTGCAGCCACGCTTGTTTCCCACCGTACTACCACTGCGCATAACATCAGAGCAAAGAAAGCCTGCAAAGAGTTGCTCTGTCTTACGAAGCCAAGTGAGTTACTGTTGCAAAAAGCGACACATCCACAAAGGTTTAAAGCGCATCATTAATCCACACATTGATCCAACTTTACGGACAGTTATCCCGACTTGGAAAAAACAACAGCATCCATCCATTGGCTCATGTAGCGGTCCGCTGTTTTTTACGCAGAGGAAGGAAAAGAGCCACTCTTTTCAAAGCTGCGTGCAGACAACGAGATGAGGGGAATGAATCCGATAAAAGCAGAAAAACAACAAAGATCCTACCTTTATGAAGAGCCGCTTGAAAGGTGGTGAAAAAGAGAATAGTCGCAAGAGATCCGAAGCGAGCGTTAGCCATCTTGGACACCTGCTTGGGTTTATGGAGAGGAGAGCGAGGCTGCGCGTGTTCAGCGGGCGGTAATGAGATGCGGAGGGGGCGGGGCTTGTTCGCCATATGCATACGGTCACGAAGCTAATGAGATGCGGAGGGGGCGGGGCTTGTTCGCCATATGCATACGGTCACGAAGCTAATGAGATGCGGAGGGGGCGGGGCTTGTTCGCCATATGCATACGGTCACGAAGCTAATGAGATGCGGAGGGGGCGGGGCTTGTTCACCATATTCATACGCTCACGAAGCTAATGAGATGCGGAGGGGGCGGGGCTTGTTCACCATATTCATACGGTCACGAAGCTAATGAGATGCGAAGGGGGCGGGGCTTGTTCACCATATTCATACGGTCACGAAGCTAATGAGATGCGGAGGGGGCGGGGCTTGTTCACCATATTCATACGGTCACGAAAGGTGCCGCAACACTCAGGATTTACGAGCGAGGGGCACGCGTTTGCTTTTTACGGCGGATCATTGCGCACGGGAGGAATGGGTAGGGTTTGTAATGGGAAAGTGCCCCAAGCAATAGAAAAAAAAAATCATATCTAGTCAATAGGAGTCCAACAATGCAACAAACACATCTGTGTTGGGAGGGGGGTATTTGTGTTTTAATGAATATGTTTTCATTATATATATATATATATGGATTGGTTGTAAATAACACTTTTTGGATACTACTACTCCTTTAGCCACAGCTGCCCTGGGGCACACTGACAGAAGCGAGGCAACCAGTAAATGCCATCAGCCCCTCCAACCCCAAACAACCCATCGCACATCCCAGAGTCCTTTGGGAAATATGGGTTGTTTTCCTGATGGACACAGCGACAGCCTCCCCACAGTGGCACCTGGTGTTCCCAGAGGTCTCCCATTACTGTGCTACCCAGGGCCTGCCTTGCTTAGCTTCAGAAGTATGACCGGATCTGGCTTTCACATGCAGGTATGGCCACAATTATTATAAAAGTAATAATCAAACGTAGTTAATAAGTACTGTCCTCCCAAACACAACAAGCTTTTTAAGAAAGACAGCAGCCTTTAGTCCAAATAAAAACAACATTTTCATCAATATACTTCAATATATCCCAAAATGTATTTCTTATGCAACATGTATAGTGTGCACAAATCAGTGGACACACAAAACGACTGTGCTAAAACACAGTAAAATAAATGAGAACACTTAAAAAAGAGAATATGATATTATTTGCCATTGATTTAAAATATCTATCATGAACAAAGAATAGAAATAATTGTTTTGACCTGTAAAAACAAATACATGCTGACTTGTCTGATGCAGTCATTTGCACAAACCCACTAATCAGTACAGCTGATGTGTTAAAGGAGATGTATTGCTCAATATTGGCATCAAATCAATATCAGCACAAAACCACTCTCCCCAATAGCTACGCTGCGAACGCCACTTTCTCCAAATATTGAGCGGCGCGCACAGGTCAGGAAGTGCATCTCTTTCCTCTCAAGTCAAGTGTGCACGAAGAACATAATCCCCTGTTATTATGTAAACTGTGTTATGTAAAATGCATTATAAAACAACTGTCTGCCAGGGCTATACTTAGCGTTTTTGGGAACTGCAGCTTGGAACGCTTCCAAAAAGATGATAATGGATGCAGGACACATTTTATGAATGAAGCTTGATTTTAAAATTAATACATTATTTTATTATGGTATTTACCTTCCAGCTACTTAGAGAAGGTTATATCATCAGAAGCAAGTTGGATTAAGTGAGTCATGACATAAACCAAGAATATATAGGGTCATTCTGAGTGGAGTTTGCATGTTCTCCCCGTGTCTGCTCCGGTTTCCTCCGGGTGCTCCGGTTTCCCCTACCACTAAAAACATGTACAATAGGTCTGTGCCTCCTGTACTGGCCCCTCCCATCTCTGTGTGGAGTGAGAGACAAATGCCCAAAAATAACAATAGTAAACCGCTTTGTCTCTGGTCTGTGAAAGGCGGTAAATAAATAAAGATTACTTACTTACTTATAATAGGGCTGTCAAACGTTTCAAATATGTTTAGTTGATTAATCACACAGAAATGGTGAGTTAAGTCACGATTAATCGCATTTTTAACATTCTATTTCAAATCCACTCCAACTGAAGTTAAATGAGATTATCAAATGTAATGAAACATTGTCATTCAGACCAAATGTACTTTAGTCTGTTTGATTTGCTCACAACCTTTTACTTTTGGGCACAACCAACATGAGCTGTTAGTGAAAGGGACAATTTATGTACCCCAGCTTTAATCTAGCGAGATTAGTTTAGTTTCAGAAGGAGACACGGACACTTCCTGAGGCTCCAGAGTTCAGCTTCAGCGGTGTATTTGTGTGCACGGGTTACGCACAAAACATGTAATTGGAAAAATTGGACTAAGGTTTTTAAAACTCAATCCCTGTAATTGAAAATGCAAACAGTGTGATCTTTGGCAATATCACCACAGTGTGTCATTGGTCATAGTTGTTTTCTCTTGACAATTATACACGCATATATAGTTATTCTCAGAGCCATTTGTTCCATTGTTGCCCTTGGCTCCTCGGATACCTCCAACATGACACACCCACAGATTTATTTGCCCATTTTTACCCCTGCCCTGTGATCACCAGAGTTGGTTTGTTCATGAGAAATGTTTGATTCCATTTTAGATGCAGGATTTGTTTTTTTTAAGTAATGGAATGGACCTCTAAGCAGAAAGAGAAAGATTCCACTGATTGCCAACTTGATGAGTGGTTTGAGCCAAATATGAGCTCTCACTTTCCATCCATCCATCCATCCATCTTCTTCCCCTTAATCCATTTCTGGGTTGGGGGGGTGGCAGTCAGAGCTGCTACCCAAGTCCACAGAGCACTAGCCCCTCACTGATCCTCCTGCAGGTGCTGAGTCCACAGGAGCTGAGATCTTTCAGTTGAGGCTTTGGGCAAAGTAGGGTTAAGTGTCTTTCTCACTTTCCCTTTTTTTAAAAACATATTTTTAGTTCAAAACGAAGATTTTAAATATATGTCATAGATCATTAATTAATCAAAAGCACATTCTGTTTTCTTCTTTTGTTTTGATGTGACATTTCCAAACGGACATAAATATTGTTCATTCAGAAAAAATCAAAGAGTATGATGCCAACACTTAGCTGCCATTAAAATATATTTCCTGGGTCTATTAAAAGATGATTCTTGCACGAGGACAGAGTGGGACATCTGCAATTTTGGCTGCAAAATGTCCTCCGCTTGGTAATGAGAGTTTGCCCTTTTATAGCTTCCTGTCCTGAGGAGATAATTTTGTCATTTAGCTTCCTAATTTTGTCCACATCATTTCTGCCCGATTCCCGCTGCGCGCACTTTCCTCCGATTACCTTTATCTGAAACCACTTTTTTTTCGTCCTTTTAGCCAGGGACAAGAGATGGACGGCTTGGGTTTCCGAACGCGTCCGAGCCGACGATCTAGAACTCCGGCGTAAGCAAACCTCACAGACAAAACAATGGAATCCTACTCGTCAAAGGAAGCCAGCTAGACTGACCCGGGATATAAAAAGTGGGTCTTCTATTACAGCGGAGTGAAAGGTACATGAAAGCTGACCTTGAGTGCATCTCAGCTCGCCGGTTTGGTCCGCTCTTCTGACAGCTGCGCATTGCCAAGGTAAGTGGTTAGGGAAAAATCAAGGGAAGGGTGCGAGGCTGTCAGCCGTCCACTCGTAAAAAAGGTCAGATGTGTCGACGGTCAAGACTAGCAGTGAAAAAGGAAAGATAAATGCTTTTTGGTTTTTTAAAAGGACAGATACCGAATGGTTCCGTGTGTCCTTCAGTTTTTAAAATAAGATGGATTTGTGGACTGAAACTATCAATCCAAAACTTCAGACATACGGAATCGTTTTTGTGCCTTTTTTGTCTCTCACTCCAAGAAACTGCTTTTTCATTCAAACTATAAGTTCACTTTAGTCTTTTATTTGTTTTAATCATGTTAACACATTCCATCCAAAGCAAACCTGGAGTTGTTGTCAGGTAAATCCACACTGTAGAACTTCTGACCCAAGCCAACACAAACATGTTCCCCCGCCCCATCTGTCAAAATGCTCTGTTTTCAAATTCATGAGGAACCTATATCTTTTTGTGACATACTTTTTTATAATTCTCAGCAATAGTAGTATTGCATTGCGTGACTGTGTCAAGAAGTTTTAAGAAGGATTTTGTGAAAGTAGATTGCTTACTCTTTCTGTATGTACTGTACCTTTGGCCCTCCACAGGCGGTTATCCATCTCTAAGCTCGGGTCCTCTGCCAAAGGCCTGGGAGCTTCAGGGTTCTGCGCAGTATCGTTGCTGTTCCTAACACTGCACATTTCTGGACCATAGATCTGCTGTAACCACACCTCCAGCTTCAGGGTCACTACCTCCAGTGCACTGATCACATTTACCCTCCAGGCCCTCTCCAGCTCCTCTCAAGCTTTTCTTGTTCTTTTTTCCTGATGTTGCCATCACTTGAAAGGCTTTCCTCTGGCTTTTGTCTACCACCATGATGTCTGGTTTGTTGGCCATTACCATTCAGTCGGTCTGTATCTGGATCCAGATCTTAATACATGTTCTTTATCTGTTGTTCTTGTTTCTATTTAATACATCAAGAAATGAAATGACAAATTAAATATTTATAAATTCTGATGTTTAAGTGCCAGATTATGTAAGGGATAACGTATAGTACGCAGGTCATTATCGGAAAATAAGTACCGACAGGGCGAAGCGGTCCGCTTTATACCAACAGAACACACAACATAAACTTCAGTCCCACTTTTAGGAATGCCGAAAAGTTTATTTAAAATAAGAAAGAAAATAAAATAGTTCCCAAAGGCTTTCCCGTGGCTATGCTAGCAACAGTTACAAACAAAGAATCCTGAACATCAGCGGTGAGTGACCCAAACATAAACTTAACCTAAATCCATAATTCCATCCTCTGCAAATGTTCCTAAAATGTGCCGGTATCTACTTCCGGGTTTTTCACCATCGCCTTTTCTCGCATTACATCAGTGTTTTGGTCATGAAATCGTAAACGGAAAATTCTGAAAACTTCCGTGCACTTGTATTAAGACTGGATATGTATAAATTAATCTCCGATTAACATTTAAGTGTGTTGATTGATTGGTATTTGCGTTTATTGAGCGTGGCTAGCTCCGGAACGGCTGGAACTACTTGCGGAGTTATTCACGCATCATACAAGCAGAGAGTGCGTTGCTAAAGGGCAGAGGTCATTATTGTTTTGAGAGGTCCGTTATAGAAAATAATGACCGGTAGAACGTTTTGAAGTTATATTCAAATCAATGGTTCTCCTGCTGCTGTGAGGAGCGTGTGATAAACACGGATAATGTGTCATATACTAAAAACATGCAGGTCTGAATGTAAATGAGAGAGTGAATGATGGTGTTGGGTCAGAGGCTTTGATGGTCCAGTGTGTTCTGGACTCGCTTCTGTCATCACCGTGTGGAATGATTGGAACAATTTCTGACTCTGAACATTGGAAAGGTCTGACCTTGTGCTATAAATGTGCTATATAAATAAACATTACTTACTTACATATTAATTTAGTATAATATTAAGGCAAATATTTGCTTCCATCGGTTTTATAAAGTGCTTTTCAGAACGCTCAAAGATGCTTCACATTCTTTCAACACATCCACAATGCTCACTCTCCTCAAAGGTTTCTATAGCTTTTCAATAACATTTACCTTCAAACGATGTTGTTTAAATTGGCCTCTTACTGCGTTAAAATGGATTTTCAAACAGCCAGAATACCAGATTATTTTGGAGTACATTAATTGGGGCAGTGCTTTCCAAACTTTTTGAAGTTGGGAACCCCATGAGTATGGGTTTATTTTTATTGCTGACACCCTGGCACTTTGTATCCTTGTTACTCCTCTATGGGAAATGAAACAGGTGCAGAAAGCCGGTCAAGCAACACACATGACCCGAGCAAGACTACAATAATAATAAGAAAATCACCATTATTACTCATTAACATTCATTTTGATAATATTAACATCAGGTGCATCAAAGGAGACATATTACACAAATAATACTAATATACTTTTAACCATGTCACATCCTTGATCCCTCGTCAGTCATTGGCCTGGAGTTGTTTTTATGTCAGGAACTTCTGGCACAAACATGTTGCTCCGCCCCTTCTGTCTAATAGCTCCTGTCTCAAACCCATAATAGTATGATGTATATATGTAATATATCACTGTGACATATTGCCCATATTCTCAGGTGACTAGTGTTTAGAAACTCATAGCTACACATTGCGGTGTTTGTAGCAGCTAATTGGAGCGTATGGAGTCAGTTTGATGGGAGAAGGATGGTGTGACAACGGGACCTCTGAACTTGGCTCTTCCATCTTCACCTGCGGACTGCCCTGCCCGACCCGCCTTGTGGGCTGCACCCCATCCGTCCGTGTGGAGAGAATCCCTCTCTCAATGTGGCTCTCCCCGAGGTTTCTCACTTTTTTCCTTACAGATGCAGGAGGGTCTGTTGGACAGTTAGTGTCTAACAAGAAGCATGTGGTGGTGATCCAGGACACTTTAACATTCTACAACATGTATGACATTTATCAACATTCATGGACATTGGTCTCTCCTTATGGACCAATACATATGTGTTCTTTATTTTTTGTGTCTTAACTGTTTTTATTAAGTCCTCTGAGATGACAGCTGTTGTGATTTAGGGCTATACAAAAAAAAGTACAAGAATTCAACTCCTCCCTCTGGTGCTAAAAAAAACATGTTTATCATTTTTACTTACCATATTATTAATTTTTAACTTAGAACATTATTTCACATTCTAAAACATAGATAATTATTTAAATTATTTATTTCAAACTTGCACAAATAATGTTCACATAACAGACAAAGATGTAGCAGTTTGGAAAAGCAATGGATGAAAATAAAAATAGTCCCACTATTGTAAGGGACTAAATGACGTGTGCAAGGCCACACCCCCTGACCCGGTCCCTGACCCGGTCCCTGACCCGGTCCCTGACCCGGTCCCTGACCCGGTCCCTGACCCGGTCCCTGACCCGGTCCCTGACCCGGCCCCTGACCCGGTCCTGACCCGGTCTGCTGTTGTAAAGTGTGAGGTTCTCGCTCATTACGGGGTTCTGTTCTGTACTCTCTTCATAATAAACCACCTGCTCCTCTCTTCTTCCACACTAACACTTGGCCCGTCACACCATCATGTTTAACGGTCAAAAAAATGATGGGTGATAATCAGTGTTGGGCACGTTACTTTGAAAAAGTAATTAGTTATAGTTACTAGTTACTTCTCCCAAAAAGTAACTGAGTTACTAACGGAGTTACTCCACTATAAAAGTAACTAGTTACCAGTAAAAGTAACTATTGCGTTACTTTTTCGTTTTGTTCTGGAACATAATGTGCACCCGACGTGCGCATTTTTACCTTTAATAGTGCCAATATTTCCATCTAGAAAAGGCTGTTTTGCTGCTGAAGTCCTGTTCACTCTTCATCTCTCTCTGTGCTGTAAAGCACTAAACACCGGTGACGAGCGGTGAGGCCGGTGAAGCACTGACTTCAGTCCAATCAGATGAACATATACATCATATAAATCAAGTGGACAATTTGTTTGGCTACAGCAAAATATGTTTTATGCCCGCATTGTTTGTTCATACAAAACCTTATAGCTATACCTTATAAATGACCTGCACAGTCCACTTCGGTTCAGACCAGTTCCTTGTTTAAATCCAGTGAATGGTTTGAGCGTAGATATGTAATCCTCCATTTGGAAATGAGTCCAATGAGTTTTAAAAAGTAAAACAAAACGCGTGTGTCCTCCGTAAACTCCTCTGTTTTGCTGCAGCCGGCTGCATCCAATTTCTAAAATCAACCGTCTTACACTTCACCTCTCTTTCTTATCATTCCTATAGTAATTGAAAAATTACCCTATGTGCATTTTAGATTATGTAAAAATGTGTTATATGTATGTTAGCCAAACCTGTTGCTGTCCTTAGCAGATAAACCAGGAAGAGCAAGGAGCTTATCGATGGAATTGTATGCAGCCGACTTCTGCGCTCACATGAGCTCCTCTGTGGCTGGCCTCCACGGTGATACAAGCCGTGGTTGAGTGAGATTAAGACCCATATTTCTTTCAAAAACACAATTTATGAGCCATCCTCTCAACTGCAGACATGTAGATTGTAAAGGAAATATGATTTACATCAGCCAATAATTGCTGAGAGGTTTTCTCATCCTCCCTTCTCTCATGACAACACGTTCATTGTGCGTCTTGAGTAACGCGCAGTAACGGGATGTCGGAAATGATAACGGCGTTATAGTTACTGTCAAAGTAATTAGTTAGATTACTCGTTACTGAAAAAAGTAACGGCGTTAGTAACGCCGTTACTAGTAACGCCGTTATTCCCATCACTGGTGATAATTCATTCAAAGTAAATAGTACTTTTGGAATATAAAATACTTTCAGACTATTTTCACTTAGACCTAATCTGTGAACTGGCAGTGGCACTGGTTAAGGTGCCTGGTTCGTGTAGACAGAGACAACTCAAAACAGAATCAAAAGTTCACACCTTTTATGTATGTACTGTATTGAGAATGAGGAGTCACGTGCCGAGTTGGGGTGATTTGGGGGGGGCTCTGAGCCTGTCGGACATATTGGCTGCGCAACGGGGGCACGCCCCCAGAATTTCACGCGCTCCTCATATTCCAGAGCACTTTAAATTATACGCATTTACGTTTTCGGCGAGACAGAGACGGATCTACTGATACAACAAGGGAAAGGAAGACAGTAAAACAATGCTTAGAGATAAGGCGAAAGAGAAGGGACCGTACAGGAACACGTTGTTTTGCAGTGTTTTGTGTCCCTTTGCACTAAGAAAAGTATGACTCTTATGATCATTTTTGCCTATGCTGTGCATGTTTACATGCTGGAAACAGTACTTTGAATGCACACGTTGTTTAGCAGTGTTTTGTGTCCCTTTGCACTAAGAAAAGTATGACTCTTATTATCATTTTTACCTATGTTGGGCATGTTTACATGCTGGAAACAGTACTTTGACTGCACACGTTTGTAACAAAAAAAATATTCATTTCTCAATAAATATTGGTAAACCATATCAAGTTGTTTCATGCATTTATTTAAAAATAAAAGATACAGTAAAGAATAAGGTACTCAAACAACACTTTTGCACATGTTCGTTAAGGCACAGCAAACAATGACAATCTTATCCAAAGGCATTAGGTTTTCACCCTCACATTTGACAAGCATGTGCACAGGTACAGTTGAGTGTAAGAATTTGAATTTGTTGCGCACAACACCGATCACCCTCTCCACGTGAATTCTGAGATGTGCTATGGCCCTAGTCTCCTCCACATCTTTCGCCTCAAGCTGAGCACGACCCCTGGTGAATGTAGGTATTTTCACTTCAGCACACATCATGCCCACATTTTCTCTTATATTAAAGCCTCTATCTGCCAGCACAATGTCACCTGGTAACAGCTTGTTCAGGAAACCACTTTGCTCGGTTATATGCTTGTCGCTTGTGCGCCCACCCCACCCGTTCGATATGAAGGAAATAATACCCTGGGGCGTGATCACGATTAGGTATTTCATAGTGTATGCGTGTTTGTATTGAGAAAAAGTCTGTGCCCTTGCTAGTACATTGGAAGGTTTCTCGATGAACACCTCGAAGCAGTCCACAATGGCAGCCACATTGTTCCCAAATGACTCCACAAACTGGTGTGGCATACTGGTCAATAAGCATTCCCTACTTGGCCAGTGCACCAATGGACACAGCTGTGCGTACATCACACCAAGGGTATGGTGAAAGGCATCGGCGACTGTTGTCCTATGTACTCTAAACAGATGGCTGAGGTGCTGTATTGGAAGGTCCAGTCTGAGGCGCATTAAAGTCAATAGGACAAGCTGGAAGGGTGAGAGCTTCTTCATTCTACCTTGAGGCAGATCTGGAGTTAGGTAGAGTAGAAGTGTCTGGAACAATGCAAAGTTTGGAAGCCCCGTGTAATACTTCACTGTGTTATCATCACCACTCAGAAAGTTCTCATTCATCGGTACGTATCAAGCTCACGCTTCAGCTGTCTGTTTTCTTCAAGAAGATTGTTGATAACATCTCGTCTAGATGTGCAGAGTCCACATTCCATGTCCGGGTCAGCTGGCGGCTGGTCTAGGGCTGGCGGCGGCGGCGCCTGCGGCTGGTCTAGGGCTGGCGGCGGCGGCGCCTGCGGCTGGTCTAGGGCTGGTGGCGGCGGCGCCTGCGGCTGGTCTAGGGCTGGTGGCGGCGGCGCCTGCGGCTGGTCTAGGGCGCTGGTGGCGGCGGCGCCTGCGGCTGGTCTAGGGCTGGTGGCGGCGGCGCCTGCGGCTGGTCTAGGGCTGGTGGCGGGTGCAGCTGGTCTAGGGCTGGTGGCGGCTGCAGCTGGTCTAGGGCTGGAGGCGGCGGCGCCTGCGGCTGGTGTTGGGCTGGAGGTGGCTGCCGCTCCAGTGGCAGGGACCTGCGCCTTACTTGCCGCTGATATCTCGCTTCATCTGTTTTTTGTACATCATTGTGGCCTAACAACAGGGATGGTGTCCAGTCAGGGTGGTTCTCCAACATCTCATATGCTGGTTTACCTACACGAGAATAATAACAACATATAATTATATAATAATTTGCACAATCTATGTAATCAATGCTTTAAACTGGCAACTATGTCATGAACAGCATCTCAAGTACTTTTTAGGTCACCTCATAATGTCATATAAAGGTTTATGTACAACAGAATAATTAGATTATGTGTACAATCTATGTAATCTATGCTTTACACTGGCAAAGACCTCGCAGAACACGTGCTAAGTAAGAAACAGCCTGAGAGGGTAACAAAGACACAGAGACAAAGGCACTACAGAAACCATAATAACATATGCTAACCTACACTTCCTAGCTTTAAGAGACAACTACATAAATACATTTTTAGAGAACGTACCAGAGTGAAAATGCAGAGAACACACTCTCGTCGACAGGGGTGTGTGATCGAAAGTAAGGTCCTTTCTTCTAATTGCAGCCAACCAAGCAATCCGACGTCTCCTTGTCAGGTCAGAGAATTGCTCCCCTTGATGCTTTTTCCATTTCGGTAACCTAAAAAACTGTATCCCGTTGTTACTAGGTTTTCCATATCCATCCTGGGAGGTATTGGAGCAGTTTTTAACGCAGCAGTTATTTCCAGGCATGATAAAACAGTGCGGAATAGCAAGAACCTCCGCTACTACCGCGTTCACAACACACGTAAACAAACTGTACTGCCGCCACCGGTGCGCAGCCAATATGTCGGCAAAGGGGGGATGGGGAGGGGGGACTCTGTGCCGTGACGTCAACTCCTCATTCTCAATATAAAGGGAGTGGGTGAAAAGTTCCAAAGAAGGTTGTGACTTTTGCATGTGAGATTTAAAATGACATGTCGTGTTATTAACTAACTAACTGAGCGACTTGTATGTCTATAGAGCTTTCTCCAAACTTCCCTCAGGGTCTTCTATAGTGCTAGAAATACTTTTGGAAAAGTGATTCCAGAGGGGATAGAAAGTGCATGTCGTCAGTGATGGGCAGTAGCGACGCTTCCTGTAGCGAGGCTACTTTTTATTTACCTACTGAATTTATTATATTTTTTCAATTTCTTAAATAGAGCAGTCAATTGTCTCTGATTCACATTCGTTATGTGTATATTGGGCTATTGTTAGTACATCAGAATCAGAATAATTTGTATTACCATGTAAGTAAACGGAAGTCACAGACTAGGAAATGGCTTTCGCTCGGTGCAACAGTCAGAAAGAGAGGTAAAGAATAGAGTGAGGCATACTAAACAAAATCAGCAACACTTCTGTTATGAAATTAAAATAGAATGATTACGATTACAATGACTATATACAATATACAATTGCACATGGTGCACACAATATGCAGTAAGCAATGCATAAGGCGACAGCAGTAAACTGACTTTATGATAGGCTGTAAAGTGACTTTATAAAGGGCTATACAGTGACTTTATAAAGGGCTGTAAAGTGACTTTATAAAGGGCTATACAGTGACTTTATAAAAGGCTGTAAAGTGACTTTATAAAAGGCTGTAAAGTGACTTTATAAAAGGCTGTAAAGTGACTTTATAAAAGGCTGTAAAGTGACTTTATAAAGGGCTGTAAAGTGACTTTATAAAGGGCTGTAAAGTGACTTTATAAAGGGCTGTAAAGTGACTTTATAAAGGGCTGTAAAGTGACTTTATAAAGGGCTGTAAAGTGACTTTATAAAGGGCTGTAAAGTGACTTTATAAAGGGCTGTAAAGTGACTTTATAAAAGGCTGTAAAGTGACTTTATGAAAGGCTGTAAAGTGACTTTATAAAGGGCTGTAAAGTGACTTTATAAAGGGCTGTAAAGTGACTTTATAAAGGGCTGTAAAGTGACTTTATAAAAGGCTGTAAAGTGACTTTATAAAGGGCTGTAAAGTGACTTTATAAAGGGCTGTAAAGTGACTTTATAAAAGGCTGTAAAGTGACTTTATAAAGGGCAGTAAAGTGACTTTATAAAGGGCGGGGGGACAGGTAATGAAGTGTTCAAGAGTCCAACAGCAGAGGGGAAGAAACTGTTCTTGTGGCGGGAGGTTCTAGTCCTGATGGACCGCAGCCTCCTGCCTGAGGGGAGTGGTTGGAATAGTCCATGTGCAGGTGAGAGGGGAGTGGTTGGAATAGTCCATGTGCAGGGTGAGAGGGGAGTGGTTGGAATAGTCCATGTGCAGGTGAGAGGGGAGTGGTTGGAATAGTCCATGTGCAGGTGAGAGGGGAGTGGTTGGAATAGTCCATGTGCAGGTGAGAGGGGAGTGGTTGGAATAGTCCATGTGCAGGGTGAGAGGGGAGTGGTTGGAATAGTCCATGTGCAGGTGAGAGGGGAGTGGTTGGAATAGTCCATGTGCAGGTGAGAGGGGTCGGCTGTGATACGACCAGCCCGGCCTCGAGCTCGGGCGACGTACAGGTCCTGCAGCGATGGAAGGCTGCGGCCGATCACTTCCTCTGCAGAGCGCACAATGCACTGTAGTCTCTGTTTGTCCCTGACTGTGGCTCCAGCGAACCACACGGTGATGGAGGAGGTGATGGAGGAGGTGATGGAGGAGGTGATGGAGGAGGTGATGGAGGAGGTGATGAAGGAGGTGATGGAGGAGGTGACGGAGGAGGTGACGGAGGAGGTGATGGAGGAGGTGATGAAGGAGGTGATGGAGGAGGTGATGGAGGAGGTGGAGGAGGTGATGGAGGAGGTGATGGAGGAGGTGATGGAGGAGGTGATGGAGGAGGTGACGGAGGAGGTGACAGAGGAGGTGATGGAGGAGGTGATGGAGGAGGTGATGAAGGAGGTGATGGAGGAGGTGATGAAGGAGGTGATGGAGGAGGTGATGGAGGAGGTGATGGAGGAGGTGACGGAGGAGGTGACAGAGGAGGTGATGGAGGAGGTGATGGAGGAGGTGATGAAGGAGGTGATGGAGGAGGTGATGAAGGAGGTGATGGAGGAGGTGATGAAGGAGGTGATGGAGGAGGTGATGGAGGAGGTGGAGGAGGTGATGGAGGAGGTGGAGGAGGTGATGGAGGAGGTGATGGAGGAGGTGAGGATGGACTCGATGATGGCCGTGTAGAACTGCACCAACATCTGTGCAGGCAGCTTGGCTTTCCTGAGCTGCCGCAGGAAGTACATCCTCTGCTGGGCCTTCTTGATGAGGAGCTGATGGTCGGCTCCCACTTGAGGTCCTGGGTGATGGTGGTGCCCAGGAAACGGAAGGACTCCACAGAGGTGATGGGGGAGTCCATCACGGAGGGTGGGGGCGGGGGGACAGTGCTCTTCCTGAAGTCCACAATCATCTCCACTGTCTTCTGGGCGTTCAGCTCCAGGTTGTTACCACTGCACCAGGACACCAGCCGGTCCACCTCCCTCCTGTAGGAGACACCAGGACACCAGCCGGTCCACCTCCCTCCTGTAGGAGACACCAGGACACCAGCCGGTCCACCTCCCTCCTGTAGGAGATACCAGGACACCAGCCGGTCCACCTCCCTCCTGTAGGAGACACCAGGACACCAGCCGGTCCACCTCCCTCCTGTAGGCGGACTCATTGTTGTTGGAGATGAGTCCAATGAGGGTGGTGTCGTCCGCGAACTTGATCAGCTTCACAGAGTCGTGGCTGGCAGTCAGAGCTGCACCCAATTCACAGAGCACCAGCCCCTCACTGATCCTCCTGCAGGAGGTGGGTCCACAGGTCTTTCAAAGTGGGGTTAAGTGTCTTGCCCAAGGACATCAATGGGAGTCGTGATGTAGGTCTTGTGGTGGCATCAAACCCATGACCTTCAGGCTCAAAGGCTAATGCTTTACCAACTGAGCCACTGTCGCCCCCACAATCTAATCCTATACAAGAAAAATAATATAGTCACACACTCATTCACTCGGATAAGACACAGGCCCAAACCCTCTCTGACCCTACACCTGTCTCCAATCACCTGCTTGCTCTTTTATACATAATATATTATGCATAAAGATACATTGACAGTGTATTAGTAGTATTTCTACATTTGTAGAATTGTTATTCTAGACTAGAGAATAAAACAGGTTTGTATAACAATACTGCTCATATTTGTATGATAATAATAAAAACAATCCTTATTATTATGATTCTAAAATGGGTTCAAACATTAAGATTTCCTTCCACATACTTTCACTTCTATTTACATTACATACATTATATTTGTCAGTAAATCTGTATAAACTTGGTAAATTTATGAACACGGATGGAGACATATTCGCCAATAACGGTTTTATTTTTGATCAAAACACAAGGACAAAATAAATGTTAAGGCATATGATTTTTATAATACTTTTTTACTTCTTCTCACTCCTTTTTCGAGTTGATACTTATATTTTCAATACACATTTAAAAAAAAAAACTAAGTTATGGATTAGACTTGAAATAAAAATATTTCATTTCAAATGACATAAAGTGATGCATCAGACCAATGTTACGCGTCTCGTGTAAATGACGTGGTCTGACAACCCTCGCTGAGGAGGAACATGGAGTATGGAGCTATTATTGTTTCAATAATGTTTGTGTGTGCGTAAAAAGAATAAAAAACAATCCTTATTATTCTTATAAGTAATAAATATCTTATTATCACCACTCATTATGATACAAGTATGAGTAGTACTGCTATAATAAGACCTGTTTTAGTTTAGAGTGATATACTTTACTATGACATGAAGAGCGTAATATTCAGCTGTGACATCTGTAGATTGAGAGTCAAATCTCTGCATTTGTTCACATTTCTCCAGTTTTTTGAGTGTCTGTACTTGTATATTCTTCTCTCATTTCTCTTCACTTCATCGCTGCTCAGGTAAGTGTTTGCAGCTGGCTAAAGGACACGTGCTCGGGCTCTCTTGAAGGCTGGCTACTTGCTCCTCACTGCAGGGGCGGTGTGGAAGAATGTCAAGGCACTCGCTGCTTGAAGTCTTAGGGGGGATGACAAGTGGAAGGATGTTGGGCAGGAAGCGGTATCTCCTCCACGTCAGCAGCGATAAGGCGGAAGAGTAATATGTCGGCTCCCCTATGGATGATTTAGCTCTGCCATGACAGGAGGAGGTTACAAAGAGGAGAGTCCAGGCTGGAAATATCAAACACAATTACAGGATCGAGAAAGTTGTGCTTGGGGATGTCAAGTCTATTATGTTCATGGATTAATCAGGATTATTCAGGTCAAATCAAATCAATTGTATCGGCATAGTTTAATTCCTACACAAGGACACTTCACAAAGGGTTCGAATGGGTTCGAATCCCGGTCGGACCAGGGCCTTTCTGAGTGGAGTTTGCATGTTCTCCCCGTGTCTGCGTAGGTTTCCTCCGGGTACTCCGGTTTCCCCTACCACTAAAAATATGTCCAATAGTTCTGGCATGTGCCTCCTGTACTGGTCCCTCCCATCTCTGTGTGGAGTGAGGGACAAATGCCCAAAATTAACAATTGTAAACCGCTTTGAGACTCAGATCTGCAGTGAAAAGGCGGTATATAAATAAAGATTACTAAAGATTACTTACAAAAGCCCACAAACATGTGAGCAGACAAACCAGACAAAGAAATGTGCACTGTCACTTAAACATGTTAATAAGATAGATAGATACTTTATGGATCCCCGTAGGAGAAAATCTGGGGCGACAGTGGCTCAGTTGGTAGAGCATTAGCCTTTGGGCCTGAAGGTCTTAGGTTCGAATCCACCACAAGGCCTACTTCACGACTCCCACTGATGTCTGCTGTCGTTGTGTCTTTGGCAAGACACTTAACCCCATGTTGCTCAAAGAAAAGCCCCCACTGGAAGATCAAGGCTCCTGTGGACTCAACCCCTGCAGGAGGATCAATGAGGGGCTGGTGCTCTGTGATCTGGGTGCAGCTCTGACTGCCACCTCCCGAGAGATGGATTAAGGGGAAGAAGATGGATGGATGGAGGAGAAAATCAGGTGTTCATAAGCAGCAGAAACACATCCATCCATACAAACGAATAAATAATCAGCGGTGATCACAACTACTGTACTACTGGTCACAGCCCAAATGTTATAATTATTTCTAATGCGCGTGATGTTCATATTCACTGTAAAAGAAAAGCTTGTAAGTGACATTAATGAAAACATAACCAAAAGAGTAGGGTTTATTAGACAATTCAAGTCTTTTCTACTATGTTAGCTGGTTCTATACACTGTAAAAAGCCAATATTAGACAATCCAAGTACTTTTTTGGAGGGAATTTGATTAACCCTTAAAAGACGATGCCATCGCCGACGATGGTGGCGCACATGTTTTACAAATGATCAATTTACTCGCGAACGGTGAACGCTAGCGACTTACTTTTTTTTATCTCCGTGAAGTACACATTCCAGCCTTTCCGAAACTGCCTTCAGTTTGTCTCTGCTACATACGGGGGATAAACTAGGTGTGTATGAAAGTCAGTCCCCCAAACGGATCTTCAAGCGGTGCCCGTGAGCCACAGCCGCATGTAAAGTTGTTCACACACACGGGGCTCAGACAAAGATTGTCAGAGAGTAGGATCTCTCACTCCTCTGTGTTTACTTGTTGCAGCATAAGCAGCAGCGCTCAGAGGAACCAGAGGAGTTCGCATTATAGAGAATAGACAATAATAAATACAGTAAAATTATATTATGTGTATATAATGTATTTATATAAATAAATGAGATGTTTTTTGTTTTTTTTTTGTCTTAGTTTCTTTTGTTTTACATATTTTACAGCTGTGATACAGAAGCAACCACAGCCTCATAGACAAACTGCTTGAGGAAGGGCATCAGGAGTACAGCGTTTTTTGGTTTTATAGTGGAATTTTGTAAAAAGTATAATAGTTACGGATTCAAAGGCCCAACGCAATAGCAATATAATATAGATAAAAACTAAACACAAAGCGATATGGTATGGGACACACACATTCAGAGACACAGGACCAAACACTCTCCAACCCTACACCTCTTTCCCACTACTCCATGTACTTCTTGAGTACTTTTAATTTCAATCATCTGTTAATCCGTTCCAAAGATTAGCTCCTCGCACATGGATTAAAAGTAGTTCTAAATGTAGGCCTTTCCTTTGCTTCCTCTTAGACTATAATAAAGGTGAGCAACCTTCGGGAATATCGTTTGTATGTTAAGTGCAAAACAGTTTTAAAATGAGTCAAGTTCTCCTAAATGTATGCAACAGGTACTGTATACATGTTTCCACACACACTGGAAATAAATTATCAATCTGGAAAGACAATATAGCTCCAGTTCAATGAAACCACCCCTCCACAGAAGAATAAACAAACTCTTTAGAAGGAGTGATTTGAGGCTGTAAAGGGAAGGAGGTTTTGGACTGAGGGATGTTCTGAAGGAGACCATCTGAGAAGGTTTTCAGGGAGATCGCTCTGGATTTGTGACTAGTCTGTGGTAATCCTGTAAATAACTGGTTAACTACGAATCCCGTTAAAGCTCTCACTGAAATGTATTTACTCGTGTAAAAGTGGGATTATCTGTTGTACACAGTGAGCTAGCTACATTTAGCTATTGATAGCAAGCTAAGCTAAAACGTCCTTCCTGTGCTGTGCCGTACCGTGACTATGGAAAAGCGACATTAGTGAAAAAGAATCATTGATCAGAAATGTAGGGTTACGATACAATCTACCACCTGTTTATAGTTGTTGCTCACACCGTGGTTCGAGGAATAGGTCCAGGAAACCAGTCCAGGAGTTTGAAATTACAACAGATTAGGACATAAAGAGGTCTATGCTCTCTGTATATTAAATTCTCCATTCTCAGACCACCTCTTCAGATCTGACAAGAGCACATGGATGGGACTCAAAATGTGTCTACTCTGAAAAGTGTCCGAGTGTGAAATGTGTTTCAGCGTTAAACAAGGTGCTCCGCTCTGCAAAGAGGACCGTGGGCTGTGAGCTTCCTGTTCTGGAGGTTCTTTATAAATCCAGACTTTTAAACAAAGCTCTTAGGATTGTTAATGACTCTTCTGGCCACCCTGGGAAAGCCATGTTCCAGCTTCTTCCCTCTGGCAAGATATCGCTCTCTGAGATGCAGGACATCTCGTTATGCTAACAGCTTCTTTCCACAGGCTGTTATCAGTTTGAACAGAGCACTTTAATGATCGTGCCTTTGTATCAAAATGGTTATTGTTGATCAATTTCACAGTGTCAATAGTTTCCTGTTTTATGTATTTTTTAATATTTTAATTTATGTTCTTGTCTTGGGCACACTGGGGACTCTTGCAGATGTATTCCAATGTGGTTTTACTGCAAATAGCAAATCTGAATCTGAATCTAAAGTGCTTTGTAAAATGACCACATCATGCAGTCTTCATCTTGCGAGTCACTATTTGACATTTGGGCTGAGAGCTGAGACTGAGTGAGGGTGGTCCTGTACATTCTTGTGAAAACTAGGGACCAAACTGTTTTTAGAGGCATGGATTTATTTTATTCAATCCCCGGTGATCCAAGATGGCGCCCTATTCAAATGAATGGCTTGTGCTCAGTAGTTCATGGGACTTGACGGAGACCGAGAGATTAGCAGAACTTGCCTGTATTTGGGCATCGTCTGGTCCTCCCGGTTCTGTGCAGTGGACGAGCTCCCATGGTGCATTGCGCCAAATAAGCCTGTGTGGCTCTCATGCACGTGCACAGAGGGGCTCGGCCGCGCTCTGACCAATCAGAGCAGCAGCAGGGCGGAGTCAGAGCGGGAAGGAAAGGAGCAGAGTTTGTGGCAGTAAAGTGTGGATTTAAAGAAAACCGAAGGATTTAAGAAGAAAAAAAGTTCAGGATGACAAGGGACACTAAAATCCCCACAAAATCTGACCTTTGTGAAAGCTGTAGGTTCTCTGTCAGGTTCTCTGTCAGCTGAGGTCGTGCTGTTTTAATATACATTGAGATCTATGGGACTTTTTTCTGGGTAGCCCTCGTGAATTTAGTCCGTAGAACCACAGCGCCCCCTGTGCCCATGGGTGGGACAGCTGTAAGCTAGTAATACTCTATCCAGTTATTATTATAGATCCATGATTTTATTGCACCCAGTAGTCCCATTGGTGTGATTTGAAAGTCACGTACACCAGCTTTAAATGTGTGACCAGTTAAGGGCATTGCTTTAGTTTTATTCAAGTGAATGGATGAAGAAGATTGAATTTCATAATATAACATCCATTCGTCAGTGTAGTGCTGGTTAAAACAACTGTAGCTTTTCACCTGCGCTACAAATATGAAATGGTGTTCCAGATCAACCGCTGTGCTCGTAATTATGGGATAATTCACTTCCATCTTCAGTCAGCTCACTTTCTCTGAAGCAGCAGCTTAAATTGGGGGCTAACCCGTAAGGATTACAAGCATGTGCATTTTAAAGGGCCCCCCTTGTGGACTGGAGTAGCTGCTTATTTGCCTAAGCCTCGGGCCAGCTCTGCCTATGAAGACCAAATGAGATTTTCAGAATGAAGGGATATGACTTATTTAATTGGCGCGTACATTTTCCCCCCACTGATTGGTCCCAGAAGGAATTCCGGGATCGAACCCAGAAAAGTGCAACATGTACTGGAAGAATTGGAGCAGAGTTAGTTTAAATATGGGTGTAATGGGGCGACAGTAGCTCAGTTGGTAGAGCATTGGCCTTTGAGCCTGAAGGTCGTGGGTTCAAGCCCACCATAAGACCTACTTCACGACTCCCACTGATGACTGCTGTCGTTGTGTCCTTGGGCAAGACACTTGACCCCACTTTGCCCGAAGCCCCCACTGAAAGATCTCAGCTCCTGTGGACTCACCACCTGCAGGAGGATCAGTGAGGGGCTGGTGCTCTGTGGACTGGGTGCAGCTCTGACTGCCACCCCCCTGACCCAGAAATGGATTAAGGGGAAGAAAATGGATGGATGGATGGGTGTAATGGTAAGAACATACTGGAACAAGAGTGTTGGGTTCCTGTAGGTTTCACTGTGGTACAAATTCTCACTTGCGTCACTCATCACCCTGTCTTTAATACTCTGGCACAGACTCTCTCCATTTCTCTTCCAAATCATTCCATGTCATAACTTTTTAGGCTCACAAGTTCTTTGTTTCATTTTGTTTATTTCTTACTCACCATTTTTGCCCTGTGCTCAGGTCTGAACAGTAAGTCAACCAGCCAGCTCCCCGTTTCCACTGTCCGCTTGCCTTTGTTTGTTTGTGTAAATTGAATCACTTTTTGATGGTGAATCCAACCATGTTTCTGTCTCTGCCTATATCAGACAATCCAAATATTTTATTTTGGAGGAAATTGGATTGATATAGGCTTTTTGCTTCATCCAAATCAAGGGAAAGTCAGAACAGGAAAAAAATATTCGATTAGTTGTGAGTTAACTGTGGAATTATTGTGATTAATCATAGTTCATTATTTGAATCGTTTTAAGCACTATTATAAATGCATCTTTGGTGGAAAAATAAAGAAAAATTGAAGTTTTGTCTCTGCCCCTCCTATCTAGTAAAATAATGTTGATACCTCTGATCTGATATCTCCGATCTCACAAATCATGCAGTTGGAGATAATTTATTATTGAGATCCTTTCCTTCTGCATATCTTGTTTACTTTCTCATTCTCAAACATGTATGGCCAAAGCAAGTAGTCTCAGCATCTTGTATAAGAGCTCGAGAGAAGGCTGAATGCTTCTTCTTTCAAAGACTGTTTGGCAAAAACAGAATCTATGTACAATGTTTACAGTACTAATCTCTGCATATAGAAACATTCGATTTCCGCTAATACACCAGAGGCAACACTACAGCTCGGAATCCCAAGCACTCTAATCTAAATTCCTAATGAGGGCAGAGAGAACGGGGAGACGTCAACTTTCTCTGCTTCAACCAGCCCTGACGTTACTCATTCGGAAAGCGTGACCGAGAACCTTTGGCTGTCGGGGGCAACGTACAAGTTTTTGGAAGCACAACACAAGGAACGCGAAAGACTTCAAAAGAGACCTCCAAATCCAGTCAGCCTCGCACCTCTCCTCCCTCCCACAAAGATGGTAGTCACACTGCTCTCACCCCTCTCCGAACACCCACCTCCACACAAGCGCTGCCAAGAGAGAGAAAAGGGAGCCGGTCGGAGGCCTACCAAGTCTAATTAGTTCATCTTTTCAAGGAGAGAGCAGGAGTCGAGGGAGAGAAGAAGAGAGGGCGGGTGAAGACCGTGCAAGTTTGAGCCGGGGATGTGTCGAGGTAAGTGGTGATGGGGAAAAAGGAGACTGTGAAGATGTGTCGAGTTGTGTGTAGCTTGTCACCCCCATTTTGACTAAAAAGAATTGGGGAATTTCAAACTTGATGCTGAGTAATGAATTGTTGAATATTTAACATGAATGTTTCCTGCATGTGGGACAATACTGTATAGTATAACGATGGGTATAATAATAGGTTGGTGAATCTTCCAAATACCACGGATGTAGAAAATAAAATTGATAAAAGTGAGGTCTGTGCAGTCAGAGGGCCGTGGGCAGAGGCAGGTAAGCCTTGTGACTGGCTGAGTGGTGGTTGTTCTTACTGGAGATACAGTGCCTCGCGAAAGTATTCAACATTTCGCCACATTTCAGGCTTCAAACATAAAGATATAAAAATTACATTTCTTGTCAAGAATCAACAACAAGTGGGACACAATTGTGAAGTGGAACAACATTTATTGGATAATTGAAACTTTTTTAACAAATAAAAAACTGAAAAGTGGGGCGTGCAATATTATTCGGCCAGGTCTCAGGTCTTTTGCAGATTCCAACAGGTTTTCTTCCAGAATGGTCCTGTCTTTGGCTCCATCCATCTTCCCATCAATTTTAGCCATCTTCCCTGTCCCTGCTGAAGAAAAGCAGGCCCAAAGCATGATGCTGCCACCACCATGTTTGACAGTGGGGATGGTGTGTTCAGGGTGATGAGCTGTGTTGCTTTTACGCCAAACATATCGTTTTGCATTGTGGCCAAAAAGTTCCATTTTGTTTTCATCTGACCAGAGCACCTTCTTCCACATGTTTGGTGTGTCTCCCAGGTGGCTTGTGGCAAACTTTAAACAAGACTTTTTATGGATATCTTTGAGAAATGGCTTTCTTCTTGCCACTCTTCCATAAAGGCCAGATTTGTGCAGTGCATGACTGATTGTTGTCCTATGGACAGACTCTCCCACCTCAGCTGTAGTTATCTGCAGTTCATCCAGAGTGATCATGGGCCTCTTGGCTGCATCTCTGATCAGTCTTCTCCTTGTTTGAGATGAAAGTTTGGAGGGACGGCCGGGTCTTGGTAGATTTGCAGTGGTCTGATACTCCTTCCATTTCAATATAATTGCTTGCACAGTGCTCCTTGAGATGTTTAAAGCTTGGGAAATCTTTTTGTATCCAAATCCGGCTTTAAACTTCTCCACAACAGTATCTCGGACCTGCCTGGTGTGTTCCTTTGTCTTCATGGTTCTCTCTGTGCTTTAAACAGAACCCTGAGACTATCAAAGAGCAGGTGCATTTATACGGAGACTTGATTACACACAGGTGCATTCTATTTATCATCATCAGTCATTTAGGACAACATTGGATCATTCAAAGATCCTCACTGAACTTCTGGACTGAGTTTGCTGCACTGAAAGTAAAGGGGCCCAATAATATTGCACGCCCCACTTTTCAGTTTTTTATTTGTTAAAAAAGTTTAAATTATCCAATACATTTCGTTCCACTTCACGATTGTGTCTCACTTGTTGTTGATTCATGACAAAAAAATAAAATTTTATATCTTTATGTTTGAAGCCTGAAATGTGAGGAAATACTTTCGCAAGGTATATACAACCAGAAAAGCATTTGTTTGCCTTAGGAAAATAATCTTTTTACAGGACATATTTCTTTAACTGTTTCAACGCTTCAAACTTGTTGCCCGATCATGAACCCTCAGACTATGACATCATCCTTAGACGGGACACAACTCGGGACTTTTATGGACAAATTGGTTAACCAGTTATCCTATGGACCAATGTCTTATGCTTAGGTGTTTTAATGTAGTATTTCTTAAGTGTTCTAATTGGTGGATTAATACTGATCTTCCACTTAACCACTATTTTTCTTCATCATGGACAGAGCTGTTTATTGAACTTAAAGCCAATTAACATTTCTGGATATTATCTGTGAATATAACTGCTATCTCCCTCCCCTTTGCGACCTAAGTGATACAGTCATCGTAAAGCATTAATAGGTCCACTTCCTCAAAACTGTTGCCAAGAGGAGAGCTGTCCCGGGCCGCAGTGAATCTAATTAGTTCATCTTCTCAAGGAGAGAGCAGGCATCCAGGGAAGGAGACTGGGAGGAGAGCGAGTAGTTAGGTCTGCGAATCCACATAACAAGTTCCAAGGTAAGCGTGGCAGATGAAAACTTTTATTGTATTGAATATTTTTGCAAGAAATGACCTCTCTTTCCATAAATTACATTCTGATTTCGCTATTGCGCTTTGTCCTTTTGTCACTCGGAACAACGAGAGAGGAGAGTCAAGGTAAGTTTGTCATAAATGCACTGACAGTGGAAGAGAATACGTTTTTTAAGCAGCTTGTCCTTGGAAGAAATGATTGAGTTGAAGAGTTTCAGAAAGACTAATTGTGGTATTTGTAGCTGCAGAAAAATGATGGTAATGCAGTTGGAATGAGAAGATAGAGACAGAATTTGTAAATAAGATTACACATGTTATGCAAAATAGTTTCAAGTTCCATTCGTGCCAATATCAGGACCTTCTGCCACAAATACGTACCCCTCCCCCATGTGTACAAGGGCTCTTTTTTCAAGCTTGTGGTCCATGGAAGACGTGTGTTTTTTGACATATGTTGAAATGCTGTGTTGACCCAGAAGTGTGGTGGGAAATTTAGCAGTGTTGTTTGCACCCGTGTTGGCTTTTCAGCACACGGAAGACGAAAAAGTGTCAAAATAAAATTCAGACTTTCATAAACACCCAGATCAGAGGGAACTGTTTAAATCATAATGGACTGCAGCAAATGTATCCTCCACATAGAACAATATAAACACGTTCAAAGAGAAGCTCGCCCCGTGTTTGACTTGTGTGTAGTTTTTAACTTTATCCACATAAACAGGTTTCTGGTTTGATTATGGTTTTTACACGCCAGCCGATGAAAAAGGCAATCCAGGGTTTTGTGGCTTATTCTCTGTGGGAATTACCATATTATGAAAAATCCACATGGCCTCAAAGTTCATTCTGGGAACTTCTCATATAAAGTAATTTCCCTCTTCTACCACTAGACGGCGGTCTTGTCAGTTTCTTGTCATCTCTTACTTATTCACAAGAAATTCCTTCCCTTTCTAGAACATGCAATCCCAAAATAACATTCTCAAGATAGTGTTTAAAGCTCTCTTTTTTGTTTGTTTCATAAATTAATGTTTTTTGATCCGTCAGTTGTGAAACAGCCTTGATCTTTCAGCTGTTTCACAACTGACGGAGCAGCCATCTTCCTGTGGACTGCAGAAGATCAGTGAGGGACTGGTGCTCTGAGCGTTGGGTGGTAGTTCTCATTGCCACCCCCCCGACCCAGAAATGGACAAAGGGGTTGAAAATGAAATGAAATTAAATGAAAAATGTTTTTTGTCCCAACATAAAGGGTCTTGATTAAGAAACATTGAACAAATCTGAGCAGACTTCCTTATCATACGTCCTTTTCCTATAAGCAAACAGTTTATGCACAAACTTCTTTTTCAACCTTTCCTGATCATGAACCCTCTGACTGTCACATCCTTCTTAGACAGGGCATGACTGTTTACTGAGAGCTGATTGGCTAAGTTAGGGCTGGTACTGATCTGAAGATGTGACAAATTCGATTGAATCTGTACAGCCCGCATTCACAACAGCAGTCATCTCGGAGGACTAACAAAATTGTCAGTTCACCAACAACAGATAAGAGAATCAAACTAGAACACAGGGAATGTAACAACATGTTCATAAATGTTCATAAATGTCCCAAATCATCTCTGTTCCCTGCATCACTGGGAGTGGACTCAAAGGAATCTCAGTGGGAAAAACCTCAGTCCCACGTGAGCGAGAGTGCTCTCAATTTTCAGCTTGAGTGGGGTTTGCATGTTCTCCCCATGTCTGCGGAGGTTTCCTCGGGGGGCTCCAGTTTCCCCTACCTCTAAAAACATGCACAACAGGTATGAATGTAACGAGTGAGTGAATGGACGGTGTTGGATGAACGCTTTGATGCTCCAGTGTGTTCGGCATCTTGCTTCTGTCATCACCATGTGTGGCGCTATAGTGACCTTGGCCTGTAAAAACCCACTATACTGTATACATAAAGATTACTTACTTACACATTGAGAGAGAGAGATCCACTTTCATGGACAGACAAGCGATAGATCCAACCTCAGGTTGTAGATCCAGGGCTGAAGAGGCTCCAAGCTTGAGTCTAGGGAACAATGAACAACAGGTAAATAGCAATGAAGCAGACCTCAGTGACCGATAAAGAAGAGAGGCAAATACACTGCTGAAGTTACCATACTTGCAACATGACTGACAATGAGGACATATACTGTACACCTGAGGACTTTTAGCTTGACAGAGGCTGAAAATACATTTATGTGAAAACTAGTGCTGCTTTGAGAACGAGGAACTTGTTACTTTGATCTTCTTTCATTTATTCTTTTTGGTGGTTTGAGGTTTCAAATTAATGTTCTCCAGCTTTCATATATTTGTCTTTTGATCATAATCAAGTAATTTGGCAAAAAAAGAGCTTATATATTGATCAAATCGCCATCCCGACTTCAGGACTTTTCCTGCTCAGACTTGAGTACAAATTTCCAGTTCATCACTCATCCCTGCACCGCGAACAGCCAAGGGCAAAGTTTCCATCCGCTGACCATGAGCCATTCATATTTCCAAATCTATTTTGTAAAATGCTTCTGCCTAGTCACTGCTGCTCCAAGGCACAATCGCCGCGACCCAGAAACATCCCATTGATCTTTGTTAGAAAGGTTGGGCAATTTATTTCCCTCTGCCGTTCTAAAGTAAGAATTATTGAGCAACCCAAATATGCCCCCACGTCACCGTGCCCGCCCCATTGTTATAACTTGGCAACCAGATGCTGCGCAAACTTTAGCCGCAAAGGACTTTTTAATTAGCTTTAGGACATTTGGAGAGTTTCACAGGGAAGAATATACAGTACAAGTATATATCTCTGCAGCTCGCGTCAGCACCTGGACCCCCACAGCTGACCACTTCACCCCCACATCACCCGGACCCCCACAGCTGACCACATCACCCCCACATCACCCGGACCCCCACAGCTGACCCGGACCCCCACAACTGACCACATCACCCCCACATCACCCGGACCCCCACAGCTGACCACATCACCCGGACCCCCACAGCTGACCACATCACCCCCACATCACCCGGACCCCCACAGCTGACCACTTCACCCCCACATCACCCCGGACCCCCACAGCTGACCACATCACCCCCACATCACCCGGACCTCCTCCACCCTGCCACTCCTGCTCCTCCTCCACCCTGCCACTCCTGCTCCTCCTCCACCCTGCCACTCCTGCTCCTCCTCCACCCTGCCACTCCTGATCCTCCTCCACCCTGCCACTCCTGCTCCTCCTCCACCCTGCCACTCCTGCTCCTCCTCCACCCTGCCACTCCTGCCCGCACACTCCACTCCTCCTGCCACCCTGCTCCTGCTCCTCCTCCACCCTGCCACTCCTGATCCTCCTCCACCCTGCCACTCCTGCCCGCACACTCCGCTCCTCCTCCACCCTGCCACTCCTGCTCCTCCTCCACCCTGCCACTCCTGCTCCTGCTCCTCCTCCACCCTGCCACTCCTGCTCCTGCTCCTCCTCCACCCTGCCACTCCTGCCCGCACACTCCACTCCTCCTCCACCCTGCTACTCCTGATCCTCCTCCACCCTGCCACTCCTGCTTCTCCTCCACCCTGCCACTCCTGATCCTCCTCCACCCTGCCACTCCTGCTCCTCCTCCACCCTGCCACTCCTGCTCCTGCTCCTCCTCCACCCTGCCACTCCTGCCCGCACACTCCACTCCTCCTCCACCCTGCCACTCCTGATCCTCCTCCACCCTGCCACTCCTGCTCCTCCTCCACCCTGCCACTCCTGCTCCTCCTCCACCCTGCCACTCCTGATCCTCCTCCACCCTGCCACTCCTGCTCCTCCTCCACCCTGCCACTCCTGATCCTCCTCCACCCTGCCACTCCTGATCCTCCTCCACCCTGCCACTCCTGATCCTCCTCCACCCTGCCACTCCTGCTCCTCCTCCACCCTGCCACTCCTGCTCCTCCTCCACCCTGCCACTCCTGATCCTCCTCCACCCTGCCACTCCTGCTCCTCCTCCACCCTGCCACTCCTGATCCTCCTCCACCCTGCCACTCCTGCTCCTCCTCCACCCTGCCACTCCTGCCCGCACACTCCACTCCTCCTCCACCCTGCCACTCCTGATCCTCCTCCACCCTGCCACTCCTGCTCCTACTCCACCCTGCTCCTCTTCCACCCTGCCACTCCTGATCCTCCTCCACCCTCACCCTGCCACTCCTCCTGCCCGCACACTCCAGCTTTCCGCTGGCAAAAAAAAAGAGCTTATATATTGATCAAATCGCCATCCCGACTTCAGGACTTTTCCTGCGCAGACTTGAGTACAAATTTCACTCATCCCTGCACCGCGAACAGCCAAGGGCAAAGTTTCCATCCGCTGACCATGAGCCATTCATATTTCCAAATCTATTTTGTAAAAGGCTTCTGCCTAGTCACTGCTGCTCCAAGGCACAATCGCCGCGACCCAGAAACATCCCATTGATCTTTGTTAGAAAGGTTGGGCAATTTATTTCCCTCTGCCGTTCTAAAGTAAGAATTATTGAGCAACCCAAATATGCCCCCACGTCACCGTGCCCGCCCCATTGTTATAACTTGGCAACCAGATGCTGCGCAAACTTTAGCCGCAAAGGACTTTTTAATTAGCTTTAGGACATTTGGAGAGCTTCACAGGGAAGAATATACAGTACAAGTATATATCTCTGCAGCTCGCGTCAGCACCTGGACCCCCACAGCTGACCACTTCACCCCCACATCACCCGGACCCCCACAGCTGACCCGGACCCCCACAGCTGACCACATCACCCCCACATCACCCGGACCCCCACAACTGACCACATCACCCGGACCCCCACAGCTGACCACATCACCCGGACCCCCACAACTGACCACATCACCCGGACCCCCACAGCTGACCACATCACCCGGACCCCCACAACTGACCACATCACCCGGACCCCCACAGCTGACCACATCACCCGGACCCCCACAACTGACCACATCACCCGGACCCCCACAGCTGACCACATCACCCGGACCCCCACAGCTGACCACTTCACCCCCGTACTCAGACAGCTCCACTGGCTTCCTGTTAAACAACGCATTCATTTCAAAATACTCCTCACCACTTTCAAAGCACTTCACAACCTGCTCCTCCGTACTTATCTGACCTCCTCCACCCTGCCACTCCTGCTCCTCCTCCACCCTGCCACTCCTGCCCGCACACTCCACTCCTCCTCCACCCTGCCACTCCTGATCCTCCTCCACCCTGCCACTCCTGCTCCTCCTCCACCCTGCCACTCCTGCTCCTGCTCCTCCTCCACCCTGCCACTCCTGCTCCTCCTCCACCCTGCCACTCCTGCCCGCACACTCCACTCCTCCTCCACCCTGCCACTCCTGATCCTCCTCCACCCTGCCACTCCTGCTCCTCCTCCACCCTGCCACTCCTGCCCGCACACTCCGCTCCTCCTCCACCCTGCCACTCCTGATCCTCCTCCACCCTGCCACTCCTGCCCGCACACTCCACTCCTCCTCCACCCGGCCACTCCTGATCCTCCTCCACCCTGCCACTCCTGCTTCTCCTCCACCCTGCCACTCCTGATCCTCCTCCACTCTGCCACTCCTGCCTGCACACTCCACTCCTCCTCCACCCTGCCACTCCTGATCCTCCTCCACCCTGCCACTCCTGCTCCTCCTCCACCCTGCCACTCCTGATCCTCCTCCACCCTACCACTCCTGCTCCTCCTCCACCCTGCCACTCCTGCTCCTGCTCCTCCTCTACCCTGCCACTCCTGATCCTCCTCCACCCTGCCACTCCTGCCCGCACACTCCGCTCCTCCTCCACCCTGCCACTCCTGCTCCTCCTCCACCTTGACACTCCTGCTCCTCCTCCACCCTGCCACTCCTGATCCTCCTCCACCCTGCCACTCCTGCTTCTCCTCCACCCTGCCACTCCTGATCCTCCTCCACCCTGCCACTCCGCTCCTCCTCCACCCTGCCACTCCTGATCCTCCTCCACCCTGCCACTCCTGCCCGCACACTCCACTCCTCCTCCACCCGGCCACTCCTGATCCTCCTCCACCCTGCCACTCCTGCTTCTCCTCCACCCTGCCACTCCTGATCCTCCTCCACTCTGCCACTCCTGCCTGCACACTCCACTCCTCCTCCACCCTGCCACTCCTGATCCTCCTCCACCCTGCCACTCCTGCTCCTCCTCCACCCTGCCACTCCTGATCCTCCTCCACCCTACCACTCCTGCTCCTCCTCCACCCTGCCACTCCTGCTCCTGCTCCTCCTCTACCCTGCCACTCCTGATCCTCCTCCACCCTGCCACTCCTGCCCGCACACTCCGCTCCTCCTCCACCCTGCCACTCCTGCTCCTCCTCCACCTTGACACTCCTGCTCCTCCTCCACCCTGCCACTCCTGATCCTCCTCCACCCTGCCACTCCTGCTTCTCCTCCACCCTGCCACTCCTGATCCTCCTCCACCCTGCCACTCCTGATCCTCCTCCACCCTGCCACACCTACCCGCACACTCCGCTCCTCCTCCACCCTCACACTCTCCGTCCCCCCAGCCAGACTCATCACCGTGGGACACAGAGCCTTCAGCCACTCTGCCCCCAGCTCTGGAACTCTCTCCCCCCTGACCTCTGTACCATCGACCCACTCTTCAAATCCAGACTCAAACCCATCTGTTCAGACTGTCCTACCTCACCTAACACACACACACACACCTAACACACACACACCCACACCTAAAGCCTGGTTCACACGAGACGATTTTAAAATTGTCGGTGTGGTGCGCAGCCACACGGCAAAAATCACACAAACCACACACGAACCGATCCCCCCCCCCCCCCCCGAGTATTCACAGATCAGACGGAAATCTCAGGTCTCGCGAGATCAAGCGTGACTTCAGAGTAAACACACATGGCGGACGAAGAGGATGCATTGGCGATAGTTTGTTTTTATCGGAGAAAAGACGTAATGAAAAGAAAAGGCGATGGTCAAAGAAGTGTAGACAACACGAGCATGGACTATACTTGCTACATCGTGATATGGAGGCGTTTCCTCACCGCCTCGTCTCGTCTTCTGATTGGCTACACGCCGCAGTCATGGCAACGCGCACGTCTGTCCTCGGAGGACACCACACACGAAGAGAAATCGGGCCAAAACAATCCAACATGTTGGATATCCCCGATTTGAGATCGGGAGCAGTCTCGATGTCCTTCCGAGCGACGAGTGCAGTCTTAACACACCACACACGGCAGGATAATCTGTAAGACTTTGTTACGGAAATCGGAGCGTTTCTTAAGATTGTCGTAAGGGGTAAATCGGGTCTAAATCGGCCTAAATATCCTGCCGTGTGAACCAGGCTTAACACACACACGCACACACCTAACACACACACACACACCTAACACACACACACACACACACACATACCTAACACACACGCACCCACCATCCCATAATGCACTACTGTTTTAGTCTGTTGATCCTGTTTTTAATGTTTTTAATGTCCTGTACAGTGTCCTTGGGTGTTTTGAAAGGTGCTTTTAAATTAAATGTATTATTATTATTATTATTACAAGTGACGCATTATAAAACCTGGTACAGAATAATGTCAATCTAGGCATATTTGGATCACATTTTGGTTAAACTATTAAATTATCTCATCCAGTTTAAGAGTACTTAAGTAAATGTTTAGTTCAGTTCAAATCCGATTGTTTGAGCTCAGAGCAATCGCAGACTCTTTTGTCTGATTATTTTCTACAAATAAATTAGTTAATAAATAACCGATTAGTTGTTTTTACTCTCTTCAAACCAACTTCCTTGGCGTGTTGCTGTTTCATGAGATTTTGTTCCTCTTAATGGCAGCCTGTAAATGGTTAAAGGTCCTATCGTCCCTTTGACACCCAAATCCACAAGGACAATAATAAATCTGTTAAATTGAAATAGGAAAATGACGCCTCGCTGCTCCTGACAAGTTCATTTTGAAGACTTCAATGGGAAAGCCAAATGCATGCAGGCTCTAAATAAAACATGCTGCTGCTGCTGCGGGCTGATGTATATTTTTAGAAACGCAGCACAAAAAGCAGAAGTCAAAAATCCTTCTTGTTAATGAACATACGCAATTAATTCAGCTTTGTCAAATGTCTTAATCCAATCCTTCATACGTGGCTAGGGTTTTTATGATAATTGTTGCTATAGCAATGGAGGCAACTATTGGACTGTATACATTATTTGTGGTATGGAAGAGAAATATGATTCTGAATCTGTAATTGGTTATAACATCAGTGTATGAAAGGGGAAATGTGTTATTTAAAGTAACACATGGTATAACATTACCACACTTTTCTTATCAGTGTAAAAATTAAAAGACGCATCAAACAACAAATATGTAACATAATCCATTCATCAATCCATTTCTGGGTCGGGGGGTGGCAGTCATAGCACCAGCCCCTCACTGACCCTGCAGGTGCTGAGTCCACAGGAGGACGGCTGCTCTGTCAGTGTGAGCATAGCCTTGATCTTTCAGCAGGGGCTTTGGGCAACGTGGGGTTAAGTGTCTTGCCCAAGGACACAACGACAGCAGACATTATTGGGAGTTGGTGGAGAAGGAGTCAAGGTGGGAATTGAACCCACAACCTTCAGGCCAATGCTCTACCAACTGAGCTAATGTCGCCCAATATGTAACATCATTTGTGTTGATTTTGGCCCTTAACCCGTGTGCTATCCTCAAAAGTCAGTCAAATTGACCCGCCACAGTGATAAAAAATACTAAAACAAAATTAAAAAGGGTCTCCTTCTAATCACAAGCACAAGGGTTAAGCTGGGGTACCTACATTTAAAATCACAATGAAATCCATGTAATAGTTCCTGGCTCTAAAACAGTTCTATCACATGCATGTATTTTTAGGCCCTGAAACATTATAGATCAGCTTTTTCAGACAGAAATTTGAAAAAGACCCTCGCCCAACTGATTAAGTCAGTCCAAAGACTCAAGTAGTGACTCATGGGGTTCTCTGTTTACATATTCATGTTTCAGAATGTGATGTCACTTCTCAAGTTGAAACTCTTTACACACTATACATGTATGTTTGTGAAGAATGGGTTTTAAAGGTGCCACACATTTTCACAAACTTTTCCTCTGCACATGTTTGATAATAATTTGGGTGATATACCATACATTACTCAAAACTTGTCAAATTATAGCCATTTTGTGCATAGGTGATATCTCATGTGAGACGCTTGGATCAGTGCTCCTCTGCCTGTGAGCCCGCCTCCCCCCGAATCCGGGATCTACCAGCAGATGATGGTGGTGGCGCAAACCAGCGTTGAACGGACACCCTCAGGTCCCGGACTGCAAGCCAGAAGCACTCCAGCCCCGCTCCGGGCTCCAGTCTGCATGCACCTGGCCAAAGAGGGGCAGAGGTGAACGACTGAGACGCACCGGCCGCGGCATGCGACCTGCAGCATGCGACCTGCAGCAGGAGTGGTGAAGCGAAAAGGGCAGCCAGGGCCGCAAACAGCCACGGCCAGTCGAGGAAGCAGAGAACGAAACGCCTGAGCAGTGAGCAGACCACAGAGGTGCAGCGCGTACTCTGTGTGCGGGTGACGAGTGAGACTTGCGGCATGAAGGAAGCTGCTGCTTGGATGGAGCTTCTGCGTGATATGAAGCTGATGCGGGCAGAGTCTGATGCTGCAGGTGAGGATTTGCGCTGCGCAGCTGAGTGTGATTGACAGATTACTGTTGCCCACAGCAACAGCAGGAGAACTGAGCGCTCGGAGCTGGGTCCTCAGGTCTTCCACTCTGGATTTCCGCTTTAGCTTCATTAAACTTTTTCCAACAATGGCAACCCGTAACATAGAGACCTGCACTGCAAAAAGTCCCTTGCTAGAAACAAGAGCAAAAACATCTGCCAATGGAGTAAGATTGTGTTCCTTGTCTAGAATTCTTGTTTTAAAGATGTTTTTCCCCTATATTCCCAATACATTAGGAAAAATATATATATATTTGTTGATTTAAGCAATTTTCTTCCAATAAAAAAGGTCATATTTAAACAAATATATTCTAATTATTGCATAATTTTAGGAAATATGCTTAAATAAATTTAAGGATGAATTTGCTTGTTTTCTGCTCTTTGTAGCAGCCTTTTTCTATTTTTAGACTAAATTGGCTTAATAAGCAAAATAATATAAGCAATACATATGTTATGATCAAAGAAGTGAACCCAAATGCAAAGGACAGGTTTACTGTCCTTTTAGGGTTTATTAACAGGAATGAAGGTTGGGCTGGTAGAGTGAGCAGGAGCTGGAACAGGAGCTGGAGTGAAGTGGCTGCAACTGGCACAAGAATCTGAGAGCAGCACAAAAAATTAGATCAGACGAGGGCCTCAAAAACTTAGCAAAAATAGCAAAAGGCCTGAGGTGTTGTCTGACGACGTAGACTGAGGACCTGACAGAGGACTGAGGAAATGCCCAGGCTTAAACACAGAGATGATTAGAGATGAGGGGCAGGTGTGCAGGACAGGAACAGGGAGCAGGAACAGCCACGCCCACAGCAGCAGGGACAGCCACACCCACATCAGCAGGAACAGCCACGCCCACAGCCACGCCCACAGCAGCAGGGACAGCCACGCCCACAGCAGCAGGGACAGCCACGCCCACAGCCACGCCCACAGCAGCAGGAACAGCCACGCCCACAGCGCAGCAGGAACAGCCACGCCCACAGCCACGCCCACAGCAGCAGGAACAGCCACGCCCACAGCAGCAGGAACAGCCACGCCCAAAGCCACGCCCACAGCAGCAGGGACAGCCACGCCCACAGCAGCAGGAACAGCCACGCCCACAGCAGCAGGAACAGCCACGCCCACAGCCACGCCCACAGCAGCAGGGACAGCCACGCCCACAGCAGCAGGGACAGCCACGCCCACATCAGCAGGAACAGCCACGGCCACAGCAGCAGGGACAGCCACGCCCACAGCAGCAGGGACAGCCACGCCCACATCAGCAGGAACAGCCACGGCCACAGCAGCAGGGACAGCCACGCCCACATCAGCAGGAACAGCCACGCCCACAGCAGCAGGGACAGCCACGCCCACAGCAGCAGGGACAGCCACGCCCACATCAGCAGGAACAGCCACGGCCACAGCAGCAGGGACAGCCACGCCCACAGCAGCAGGGACAGCCACGGCCACAGCAGCAGGGACAGCCACGCCCACATCAGCAGGAACAGCCACGGCCACAGCAGCAGGGACAGCCACGCCCACAGCAGCAGGGACAGCCACGGCCACAGCAGCAGGGACAGCCACGCCCACAGCAGCAGGGACAGCCACGCCCACATCAGCAGGAACAGCCACGGCCACATCAGCAGGAACAGCCACGCCCACATCAGCAGGGACAGCCACGGCCACAGCAGCAGGGACAGCCACGCCCACATCAGCAGGAACAGCCACGGCCACAGCAGCAGGGACAGCCACGCCCACAGCAGCAGGGACAGCCACGGCCACAGCAGCAGGGACAGCCACGCCCACAGCAGCAGGGACAGCCACGCCCACATCAGCAGGAACAGCCACGGCCACAGCAGCAGGGACAGCCACGCCCACAGCAGCAGGGACAGCCACGGCCACAGCAGCAGGGACAGCCACGCCCACATCAGCAGGAACAGCCACGGCCACAGCAGCAGGGACAGCCACGCCCACAGCAACAGGGACAGCCACGCCCACATCAGCAGGAACAGCCACGGCCACAGCAGCAGGGACAGCCACGCCCACAGCAGCAGGGACAGCCACGGCCACAGCAGCAGGGACAGCCACGCCCACATCAGCAGGAACAGCCACGGCCACAGCAGCAGGGACAGCCACGCCCACAGCAGCAGGGACAGCCACGGCCACAGCAGCAGGGACAGCCACGCCCACATCAGCAGGAACAGCCACGGCCACAGCAGCAGGGACAGCCACGCCCACAGCAGCAGGAACAGCCACGCCCACAGCAGCAGGGACAGCCACGGCCACAGCAGCAGGGACAGCCACGCCCACAGCAGCAGGGACAGCCACGCCCACATCAGCAGGAACAGCCACGGCCACAGCAGCAGGGACAGCCACGCCCACATCAGCAGGAACAGCCACGGCCACAGCAGCAGGGACAGCCACGCCCACAGCAACAGGGACAGCCACGCCCACATCAGCAGGAACAGCCACGGCCACAGCAGCAGGGAACAGCCACGCCCACAGCAGCAGGGACAGCCACGCCCACAGCAGCAGGAACAGCCACGCCCACAGCAGCAGGGACAGCCACGCCCACAGCAGCAGGGACAGCCACGCCCACATCAGCAGGAACAGCCACGGCCACAGCAGCAGGGACAGCCACGCCCACAGCCAGGAACAGCCACGCCCACAGCAGCAGGGACAGCCACGCCCACAGCCACGCCCACAGCAGCAGGGACAGCCACGCCCACAGCAGCAGGAACAGCCACGCCCACAGCCACGCCCACAGCAGCAGGAACAGCCACGCCCACAGCCACGCCCACAGCAGCAGGGACAGCCACGCCCACAGCCACGCCCACAGCAGCAGGAACAGCCACGCCCACAGCCACGCCCACAGTAGCAGGGACAGCCACGCCCACAGCCACAACCACGCCCACAGCAGCAGGAACAGGAGGGAGGGGGTGAGGAGCTCACAGTGAGCTCAAACCAAAACAATATCAGATGCTATTGTGGACTGTACTCCATGTCACAGTTTTGTACAAACATGTGACATATGTGTCCATTAAATATGATGTTGGAGACGTGATCGTACTCACAGGCCGAGGCTCCTGTTAGCGTCTTTTATGTTGGGAATAACACATGCATGTTTCCAGCTCAGCTTTTGAGTAGGTTCCATTTCAAGGTAACTCTAGTTCTGGAACAGTCTTTGGTGGTGTCACCGTCACTCACAAAGAAACATCTACGAGTTTCGTTGCGGATTTCAGACTCACAAATACGGGGCATATTTCCATAAACTTTTTCTCCAAGTTTACATGAAGCTAACACAGAAAAGCACGGACGCTTTTTTTCTCGGAGAGAGGCTGCCTGGGCTGACTATAGACGGTGCTGACTCGCTGGTTCAGTTTCTCCCCTGCTGTCAATCACCTCCTGCAGTTGGGCTTTTGACGTCACGGATTGGTGCACGTCAAGATTTGAAACAGCTCGTTTCTGTGCCTCTCGAGAATGAAAGAAAAAAATCGCTCTCTCACTAAAGCTTGAGTAGCCTGGCCTTATCCATCCGTACTCTCCGCTCAATCATCATTTCACTGCATGTAACGTGTGGGTCTGATCCCTGTGTTAGCGATTACAATCGGTTGAATTTCGAAGGCGGGTGTTGTAGTTAGTTGTGGGTGATGTCAAGAGTTTGCGTCGAACGGGAAGGTCGTAGTTTGGCGATGGCAAAGAATGCGATAGTAAAGTAATCTGGTCTGGTTCTATCAAGAAATTGAAGCCGGAGCAAGAGGAATGTTTAGAAAATGTAATCACTAGAATAAATTGTGGCGCTACTCCCCACGGGCTCCGTTAGCGAAAAAGGAGATGGCTAGGCTAAATGCTAAATGCTTCGCTAAATGCTTCGCTTCTATCTGCAAAAGGAGTTAACCCCTCCCACCTGTAAACGGAGTCAATGAAGTACGAAATGTCATTTGTACTATGGTGTGGTATGACCAGGCTAAATCTTGAGGGAATCAAAGAAAAAAACCCTCTGGGCATGTGTATGAAGGGCAAAGAGCACTGTAATCATCACCTTTAGATAAGACCTCAGGGTTCTTAGTTCTATTATCAGAGGGTGGTGTGAATCTCATTATTCCCAACGTTAACATGGAGTAAATACAGCCACACGATTGCAGGCAATGCATTGGTAATAAAAGGCAGTGAACAGCTCTGAACATGACAGATTCATAATAATGTACCGGGTTTGACACAGAAGCATTTAGACAGAAAGGGCGAGGGGACCTGTTTGGGCCAGAAGTTCCTGATATTTGTGTGCATAGATCTAAAAATAACTCCAGCTCTGTTGATGAGGAATGAAAAATATCAAATGCAATGGTGAAGCTGCGACATCGTGCCTTTGTCAGATATCACTGATCAAAATATTCCAGCTTTGGCAAAATAACATAGAATTTAGAATAATAACCAGTCATTTTGTGTGTGAAATGTTAGTGAGTAGTGAAAAGAATGGGCCTCATTCACGAACGGTTCTTAGGAACAGATTTGTACGTAAATCCTACTTACGCGGTTTTTACGAAGAAAGTGGCATTCACGAATATTTCTCGTAACCAGAATTTCTCTTGGGCAAGTACAAATCCTACGAGTCCTCAGGAGCACTCGTACGCATTCAGTGCCGACATGTTCACACGCCGGGGTTGTCCTCTTTGGTGAAGTTGAATAAAAATACAACATTCCAGTGATATGTCCGTCATATCGATGTATGTATTTATTTATTTGTAGTAATCTTTATTAGTAATCTTTATTTATATACCGCCTTTTTCACTGCAGATCTGGCCTACTTTTTAATTCATTTTGAAATGAAATGTGCCAACGCTTTATCAAATACATTGGAAATCTTGCCGTGTATTAGTGACCCCTTCCTATTTATAGGGGGCATTTCTTTATCCACGGGCCACAGAACAACGGCATATATACTGCTGCTGCAGGAGGTTACTGGGTCCGCGCTGAGTCTCTGCGCTGGTCTCTCCTATGGATCTATACGGGTCTGCACTGGTCTCTCCCATGGATCTAGACGGGTCTGCACTGGTCTCTCCCATGGCTCTAGACGGGTCTGCACTGGTCTCTCCATACGGGTCCGTGCTGCATGCTCCTGGATCCATACGGGTCCGCGCTGGTCTCTCAAGTCTGGTCTATGCGGTCTATCTTCGGTCCGCGCTGGTCTCTGCGCACCGGTCTCTCCAGTCAGGTCACTCCAGTCTATGCGGTCTCTCCTATAGGTCCGCGCTGGTTTCTGTGTGCTGGTCACTCCAGTCTCTCCTCGGGTCTGCATTGGTCTCAGCGCTGGTCCGCGCTGGATCTCCTCCCAGGGTCCAAAATATTTTGAGATTAATCTCAAAACATTTTGAGATTCATCTTTAAAATAATACATAATATATTTTTAAATTAAGCTCATAACATTTTGAGATTAATCTCATCATATTCTTAGATTAATCTCATAATCTTGCTAGTTCGACTTTATTATCATAATATTTCGACTTTTAAGTCAACATTTTATAACTTTATTCTCAGTCTGGTAAAAGAAGAAAAAAGGGTGACTCTTTTGCTCCGTGGCCTGTTGCTTTAGGCCTGTTGCTGTTTCCTCTGCCGTCTGCACACGGCCCTGCAGTCCCTTATATGGGCATTAGTGGGCGGTTACTTATGCTAAGTACCTATGCTAATGAAGCACCTGGCACGCGCGCTGTACTTACGAGGAAATGGGATTCATCAATCTAAGAGAACAGCTGCGAACAATTCAGCGGCTTACGAGTGCGTTGATGAATCCCACGTAGGGACTTCTTAGAAATCTACTTAAGGACAACTTGAGAAGAAAGTTGAGTAGTTTCTTACGAAGTTATTCGTGAATGAGGCCCATTGATAGAGGTGGTAGTTTCAATTAACTTTTTTTCTTCCTAATTGCTTAATTACCCAATATGTGGTAAATTAAATCCATGTAACTTCCAAACGGCATCTGTCACATCTTAAGATCAGCTTTTTTTGGGAGAAAAGAGAAGAGCGGGTGGTCACTATACAAGTGTGCCAAAGAGAACATTTTGTGGTGTTGGAACACCTCTAATTTTATATTGTCAACAACTCGTTAGCTAAAATTAAGTAAGTAAGTAATGTTTATTTATATAGCGCATTTTACAGATCCAAGGTACAGACCCAAAGCACTTTCCAATGTTCAGAGTCAGATATTGTTCCAATCCTTCCACACACGGTGATGACAGAAGCGAGTCCAGAACACACTGGACCATCAAAGCCTCTGACCCAACACCATCCTTCACTCTCTCATTTACATTCAGACCTATTGTGCATGTTTTTAGTGGTAGGGGAAACCGGAGCACCCGGAGGAAACCTACGCAGACACAGGCAGAACATGCAAACTCCCCTCAGAAGGCCCTGTTCCGACCGGGATTCGAACCCAGGACCTTCTTGCTGAGAGGCGAGAGTGCTAAATCAAAATCAAATCAATTTTATTTGTATCGCCCGAAATCACAACAACAGTCGTCTCAAGGGGCGTCACAGAACCGCCAACTCGCAACGGCTGTGGACCAGTCCTCAGGTCCAGGGAGTCAGGGTTTCGAGTCCCACCAGCGCGTCATGAAACAGAGAGAGGGACAACAGGTGAACAGCAATGAAAAAACGAAATTTAAGCATTTAAGTAAGTAAGTAAGTAAGTAAGCTTTATTTATATAGCGCCTTTCACAGACCAGAGTCACAAAGCGGTTTACAATTGTTATTATTTTTGGGCACTTGTCTCTCACTCCACACAGAGATGGGAGCGGGGCCAGTACAGGAGGCGCATGCCGGTAACACTTTACATTACGGGCCGGTAAGTCCATGGTACTTACAGTGGTACTTCTAGGTACTTACAGTGGTACTTCTAGGTACTTACGGTGGTACTTACGGTGGTACTTACGGTGGTACTTACTGTGGTACTTACGGTGGTACTTACGGTGGTACTTACGGTGGTACTTACGGTGGTACTTACGGTGGTACTTACGGTGGTACTTACGGTGGTACTTACAGTGGTACTTACGGTGGTACTTACGGTGGTACTTACGGTGGTACTTACAGTGGTACTTACAGTGGTACTTACAGTGGTACTTCTAGGTACTTACAGTGGTACTTCTAGGTACTTACGGTGGTACTTACGGTGGTACTTACGGTGGTACTTACGGTGGTACTTACGGTGGTACTTACGGTGGTACTTACGGTGGTACTTACGGTGGTACTTACAGTGGTACTTACGGTGGTACTTACGGTGGTACTTACGGTGGTACTTACGGTGGTACTTACGGTGGTACTTACAGGGGTACTTACGGTGGTACTTACGGTGGTACTTACGGTGGTGCTTACAGTGGTACTTACAGTGGTACTTACAGTGGTACTTACAGTGGTACTTCTAGGTACTTATAGGTACTTACAGTGGTACTTCTAGGTACTTATTGTGGTACTTACAGTGGTACTTCTAGGTACTTACAGTGGTACTTAGAGGTACTTATTGTGGTACTTACAGTGGTACTTCTAGGTACTTATTGTGATAATTCTAGATACAGCTGTAACTTAGTAATTCAAGGACACTACAGTATTATTCCTATGTAGTAAATGTGGTACTTCTACATACATACATACAGAGGTCATTTGTAGGATTGTTTGACTATAAAACATAAAACAACATTATGTAAAACAAACGTCTTTATTAATATGGAATAAGTAGCACAGAAAGGACAGTATAAATACATTTAATGCATATTTCAAAACAAGTTTCAAGGACAAGGGAAACACTGCAAGAACTAGGTACCCAACCCAAGAAACAAGAATTACACATTACCAGGTACTTACCAGCCAAGTACCAGGTACTTTCCAGCAAGTACCAGGTACTTACCAGCAAGTACCAGGTACTTAACAGCAAGTACCAGGTACTTAACAGCAAGTACCAGGTACTTACCATAGGGACTGGCCCATAATAAGACAAAGGACTTTAACATAAGTACCAGTGATAACACCAGTAATTATACAGTAAGTACCAGGTACTTACCATAGGGACTGGCCCATAATAAGACAAAGGACTTTAACATAAGTACCAGTGATAACACCAGTAATTATATAGTAAGTACCAGGTACTTACCATAGGAACTGGCCCATAATAAGACAAAGGACTTACCCATAAGTACTAGTGATACCAGTAATTATATAGTATACCATGTACTTACCAGCAAGTACCATGTACTTACCAGCAAGTACCAGGTACTTACCATAGGGACTGGCCCATAATAAGACAAAGGACTTTAACATAAGTACCAGTGATAACACCAGTAATTATACAGTAAGTACCAGGTACTTACCATAGGGACTGGCCCATAATAAGACAAAGGACTTTAACATAAGTACCAGTGATAACACCAGTAATTATATAGTAAGTACCAGGTACTTACCATAGAAACTGGCCCATAATAAGACAAAGGACTTACCCATAAGTACTAGTGATACCAGTAATTATATAGTATACCATGTACTTACCAGCAAGTACCAGGTACTTACCAGCAAGTACCAGGTACTTACCAGCAAGTACCAGGTACTTACCAGCAAGTACCAGGTACTTACCAGCAAGTACCAGGTACTTACCAGCAAGTACCAGGTACTTAACAGCAAGTACCAGGTACTTAACAGCAAGTACCAGGTACTTACCAGCAAGTACCAGGTACTTGCTGGTAAGTACATGGTATACTATATAATTACTGGTATCACTAGTACTTATGGGTAAGTCCTTTGTCTTATTATGGGCCAGTTCCTATGGTAAGTACCTGGTACTTACTATATAATTACTGGTGTTATCACTGGTACTTATGTTAAAGTCCTTTGTCTTATTATGGGCCAGTCCCTATGGTAAGTACCTGGTACTTACTGTATAATTACTGGTGTTATCACTGGTACTTATGTTAAAGTCCTTTGTCTTATTATGGGCCAGTCCCTATGGTAAGTACCTGGTACTTGCTGGTAAGTACATGGTACTTGCTGGTAAGTACATGGTATACTATATAATTACTGGTATCACTAGTACTTATGGGTAAGTCCTTTGTCTTATTATGGGCCAGTTCCTATGGTAAGTACCTGGTACTTACTATATAATTACTGGTGTTATCACTGGTACTTATGTTAAAGTCCTTTGTCTTATTATGGGCCAGTTCCTATGGTAAGTACCTGGTACTTACTATATAATTACTGGTGTTATCACTGGTACTTATGTTAAAGTCCTTTGTCTTATTATGGGCCAGTCCCTATGGTAAGTACCTGGTACTTACTATATAATTACTGGTGTTATCACTGGTACTTATGTTAAAGTCCTTTGTCTTATTATGGGCCAGTCCCTATGGTAAGTACCTGGTACTTACTGTATAATTACTGGTGTTATCACTGGTACTTATGTTAAAGTCCTTTGTCTTATTATGGGCCAGTCCCTATGGTAAGTACCTGGTACTTGCTGTTAAGTACCTGGTACTTGCTGTTAAGTACCTGGTACTTGCTGGTAAGTACCTGTTACTTGCTGGTAAGTACCTGGTACTTGGCTGGTAAGTACCTGGTAATGTGTAATTCTTGTTACTTGGGTTGGGTACCTAGTTCTTGCAGTGTTTCCCTTGTCCTTGAAACTTGTTTTGAAATATGCATTACATGTATTTATACTGTCCTTTCTGTGCTACTTATTCCATATTAATAAAGACGTTTGTTTTACATAATGTTGTTTTATGTTTTATAGTCAAACAATCCTACAAATGACCTCTGTATGTATGTATGTAGAAGTACCACATTTACTACATAGGAATAATACTGTAGTGTCCTTGAATTACTAAGTTACAGCTGTATCTAGAATTATCACAATAAGTACCTAGAAGTACCACTGTAAGTACCACAATAAGTACCTCTAAGTACCACTGTAAGTACCTAGAAGTACCACTGTAAGTACCACAATAAGTACCTAGAAGTACCACTAGAAGTACCACTGTAAGTACCTAGAAGTACCTAGAAGTACCACTGTAAGTACCACTGTAAGTACCACTGTAAGTACCACTGTAAGTACCACCGTAAGTACCACCGTAAGTACCACCGTAAGTACCACCGTAAGTACCCCTGTAAGTACCACCGTAAGTACCACCGTAAGTACCACCGTAAGTACCACCGTAAGTACCACCGTAAGTACCTAGAAGTACCACTGTAAGTACCTAGAAGTACCACTGTAAGTACCACTGTAAGTACCACCGTAAGTACCACCGTAAGTACCACCGTAAGTACCCCTGTAAGTACCACCGTAAGTACCACCGTAAGTACCACCGTAAGTACCACCGTAAGTACCACCGTAAGTACCACCGTAAGTACCACCGTAAGTACCACTGTAAGTACCTAGAAGTACCACTGTAAGTACCTAGAAGTACCACTGTAAGTACCATGGACTTACCGGCCCGTAATGTAAAGTGTTACCGAACTATTGTACATATTTTTAGTGGTAGGGGAAACCGGAGTACCCGGAGGAAACCTACGCAGACACAGGGAGAACATGCAAACTCCACTCAGAAAGGCCCTGGTCCGGCCGGGATTCGAACCCAGGACCTTCTTGCTGAGAGGCGAGAGTGCTAACCACTCAGCCACCGTGACGCCCAACAAATGAACTGTGAAAAACGAGAACTATTTATCCTGCAGTCCGTGGATATGACGGGTTTAAAAAATATAAATATTAAAAAAGACAGTTTGGGAAAAGTTTGGTGCTTCATTTTAAGCGCAGTCACAACAGTGCACTAAAGCGGTTGTGTATGTACGGTGCATTAAAAACAGCTAACCACTCTTTGCCTTCCTAATTTGTTTTAAATACTAAAAGAACCACAAAGGAACTCTGGGGCTTCCTGATGTTCTGAGGTTTATTTGATGAATTAAACTCTCTGCACACTTACAGGCAAATGCTTGTTCATGTGTAGGATATGTGCCCATGTTAGAACTGTAACTGGACATTTGGAAAGTGCTTAATTGGAAAATGGGTCGTTGAGCGTCTTTATCATCAAACCAGCACAAATGGCACATTAGAATATTAAATTTAATGTAGCGAGTCCTGATTAAACTCCTCTGTCCCGTTTTAGGTGAATTGCGTTTTAGGTGAATAAAAATATTGCAATGGAAAAAAAGGGTGTTGAGAAGAAGGAAGCGTTTAATGAACAAATCTGTATTGTGCCTTGGTTTATAGTAATTAGACTGAAAGGGAACATTGAAAATTAGGATTGGTGCACAGCAGACTTGCATCTAATCACACTCTGTGCTAACGAGGGACTTTGGAAAATAATGTGAATATATAAAAGATAGTGCATACAAAGGAAAAATGTAGTTGAGATTATTGACGTGGCAAATTCAGCTCAATTTATCTGTTTTGTTACTCTATATGAGTGAAAAAAACCTGCACTAATAATGACACTATTTCTGATTGCCACTTTTAAATTGTACATAATGTAGGGTAACTACTTATATTTATGTGGTATAATTACTTATTAGAGAAGAATAGTGCGGCTGCTCCAAATCAGAGTCTGGCCGTCCTATTCGAGTGGGGGATCTGCTTATATTTATTTAGGCACCAGCAGTATATGAAACACTGCACAGATCCAAACCAATTTGCCTCGAATCAGTCTTATGAATCTAATAGGTAGTGAATACGTAAAATCTGCCAGTGATGTCCTGTATTTATAAACACGACGCTCGGAGGATGGAGTTACAGTGTTAACATGGTTTATTGACTACAAAGATGAAGATAAAAATATAACGAAAGGGATTCCTGGTCACATTTAAGCAGGAGTTGTACACATTTCATTCAAATCATACATCGAACAAGGAACAGTCTTACTTTTGAGCCGTTCAGAGGGAGATGGGTGGTTAGAATGAGGATGGAGATGGAGGGTGAGAATGAAGAATAGGATGGAGGCGATGTCCTCGTCCACGTGGTCTTTGTTCGAACAGGGAGCCGGAGGAGGCCAGCAGATCGGATCCAGGCGTGGGTTCCACACACAACACAGTCTAGAATAGCGTTGCGGTGGGGCGTTCCAAGGAGCCCGAAAGTGGCTGGCGATAGAAGGTCCTCGTCTCCGACAGCGAGAGTGGTTGCTGTCCTCGTGGATGTACAGGCCCGAGATGGTGGCGGGCGTAGGCCGTGTAGGGGACACGTACCAAACAGGATGGTTGGTATGGTGGTTTCGGGGGAACCAAGAGAAAGAGTTGTTGCGTTGTGAGAGTTTATATTGACTTCTGAAGGGGGCGCGTCCTTTGACGTCATCCATGTGCGACAGCCTCCTCACAACAGGCGGTTTATCAAGGAAAAACACGCAAGATCAATACAGCCACCCATAACACATCGTACAAACACACAGTGCATTTACATCACAGACATCAACACACACGAGTAAGGTCCGTAACGTTATCGACATAATATCACAGAGTAATGTCCTTTTCGAGCGTCCGTCTCGGGTGCAGTAGTGTCCAGTGTCCGCTAGGGAGCGCCAGAGCGCCGCGGGTGAATCCCGGCGTTTGTGGAATGTCTCCGTGGGTGACAATGGTTGGTTTGTATAACGAAAGGGGCACCCAGATGGGTGTCCCGCTGTTTTATTGGTCCGACTGGCGTCTGTAATCCTCATGATTGATGACGCCTTGTGGCTGACCCCCATGGCTCCTTTGAAGCCGTGGTGAGGTATCTCTCCATTTGGTCAATGGTTCACAGGGCGTCCAGGCCTGGCCGGCCCTGTCCTCCATTTAACCTTACAACAATATATCCTGCGTTTAACGTGTTTGCACATTTCCTCTTTTTGCACAGCCTTGAGTGTTTCTATCCATGCCAAATGTGACGTGTACATTTCTCCTGTGTGAGATAAATAATGATAAGATAAACCTTTATTAGTCTCACAGTGGAGAAATGTCAGTGTCATCGTTGCACATTACAGCAGAGAAAGGAAATAAGAGCACTCAGATTGCACACATCAAAGTCTATTATTTAAGATAATAGACAATAAATTTAAGATAAAATGAAATAAAATAAAATAAGATAAACTCTGGACTATAATTGCACTTGGTTCGGAGTATTTACAGATGTCTATATTATACATTAGCAGCGGAGAATATGAGAATATGAGCAGAATAAACATCAGAAATAATATCAACAGGTAAAGTGACTTGAAAGGCAGAATTATCAGATATGTAAGCATAGAAAAGCATATCTTGTGTATCATAGATTGAGGAAACGTGTATATTTGAATAAAATATTGTCCAGAATAGGGTTTGCCAACGTACATCACTCAACATTGTGTCGAAGGAAAACAACAGTACCACAAACTATCCCTCACTGACAGATCGAACACCGCAGAGATCTGTGGCAGAGTGTGCTCATTTCAACATGAGACAAAACTGTTCTAACAGCGGCTCTGACGGCTCCACAGACGGCTCCACAGACGGCTCCTCTGACGGCTCCTCAGACGGCTCCACAGACGGCTCCACAGACGGCTCCACAGACGGCTCCTCTGACGGCTCCTCTGACGGCTCCACAGACGGCTCCACAGACGGCTCCACAGACGGCTCCACAGACGGATCCACAGACGGCTCCACAGACGGCTCCACAGACGGCTCCACAGACGGCTCTTCTGACGGCTCCTCTGACGGCTCCACAGACGGCTCCACAGACGGCTCCACAGACGGCTCCACAGACGGCTCCTCTGACGGCTCCACAGACGGCTCCTCTGACGGCTCCACAGACGGCTCCTCAGACGGCTCCACAGACGGCTCCACAGACGGCTCCACAGACGGCTCCACAGACGGCTCCACACACGGCTCCACAGACGGCTCCACAGACGGCTCCACAGACGGCTCCACAGACGGCTCCACAGACGGCTCCTCTGACGGCTCCACAGACGGCTCCTCTGACGGCTCCACAGACGGCTCCACAGACGGCTCCTCTGACGGCTCCACAGACGGCTCCTCTGACGGCTCCACATTATGCTCAACCAGATCAGTTCATTCAGATGTTCTCTCCAGTGAGGGTTACAACATTGTATCAAATGTACTTTATGTTAACTCAAACATAGGGGAAAACAGGAGAAACAATAATAATAACAATAATACATCAAAACAAAAACAAACAAATAAAGCTAGGGACACAGGAGACGTGGGAGATGCCCTTGGACAGTACCCCTGCATCAAGACAACATCCCACAGTCTCCTTTTTAATGCACCACTTTAGACACATCCCAAACTGAGACAAAAATAAGAAGGGAAAATAGGGGCAATGAGGGTGATGGGTGGATGCACAAATTTGGGAAAATAGGAACACACACACACACACACACACACACACACACACACACACACACACACACACACCTGTCTGTCTTGTTATATTTGTTTGTATGTCTGCACTTGTTTTGTAATGTCTATTTTTTCACAATAAAAAAAAATTCAAAAAAAGTACTTTGTTTGTTGAGTTGATTTTTGTACTTGGAAAACACTTCATTAATAACCAGTGATGTGAGTGTGGAAAAAGTAATGAGATACAAATTACTAGTTACTTCCAAAAAAAGTTATTGGTTACATAATGTAGTTTCTTCAAGAAAGTAACTAAGACTCTGTGTTACAAAAAAGAGAACAGAATCATGTTTGTACGTTTGCTTTATTAAAGTAATTTATATAAAGGTTAACTACAAAAGCTGAACATTAACACAGAAGTAAATGACTGAAGTAACCCGGACACTTCCTGCTTTAGCACTTCTCCAGACGTTTACAAATATTTTTTCTGTCCAATCCATCCGCACTTTGCTTTTTACGTAAAATGTTTGTGAAAGACAGTGACTCTGAAGAAGTAGCATTTCTTCAACATTTAAACATTTAAATTACATGGTTGAGTTTCATTTCTTAAGTATTGGTGTTATTTCTGTATCAGCCAATACTTGAAAGGTGTCTGTAAAGTCAGTACTTTACTTAAGCTAATACACAAACTGAGGCGGGTTTAACTTGAGTACGCTTTTATGACATGTTCAGCAGCCATCGTGTGTTAGCAGTGTGCACATGGGACAGAGCACGTGGGTGTGAGGTCTTCTTTGCAGGTAATGTCCACAGGTTTTGGTTTTAATCAATAACTTTCACTCTTCACGTGATGTGCATGTGTTGAATTGTGTCAAGTGTAGTCGTAAAATAAGACTAATGGGGTAAACGTGTGTAATTTGTCGTGTGAATTGAGTGTGAGAAGCATTTTTGAGTATGGCCAAATGCACCTCATCCGTGGCGGTCTCCAGTGATACAGGGGTGATGCAGTCAGAGCGTGGCGGATGTTCCCACGGACCCGCTCACTCCTCTGTGGCGGTCTCCGGTGATGCTGGGTCCACCTCTGGTGCTATGAGGAGCGTGGCCCAAACGTCACCGGAGACCCCAGCGGAGGTGTGCGCGGGCCCAGGGGAACATCCACAGCTGCGGTCAGCGGGGGATATAACTGACAGACCTGCACAGACATTTTTTGGCTATCAATATAATTCAATACAAGGTTTTTACTCATCCGTGGTCTATAGTGAGGCACATATTTTGTCCAATGAGAATCATGTATAGGTTTAGTTTGAAGCAAAACCATTTTGACATTTAAACTTTTTGTTTTCTTTTTTTTTAAACCAAACTGATTGGCATTCTGATGCAGTGGCCCTGTAAGTGTTGCAGTTTTGTGGCTGACAAAATGGGTTACTGACTAAAGAAACCACAATCGCATTCTGATCACTACGATGGAACAAACTTTTTCTTATCGTAGACAGGAAATTATCAAGACTGTAGTCAAGGACCTGCTTGAAAGATGCCCAGCACTCTTCACTGGAAGACGGGTAAGTTCAATCTATGCCACGTGTCTCATGTTTATAGAATTGACTTTCATTGGTCTACTCTGAGTTTTCCAGAATAACAAGCCAAAACTTAGAAATTGACTTTTTTGATGCTATGGACCAACATAGTACTAGACTGATGGAAATGTTCCACACAAAAAAGGTGTAGTTGGATAGAAACTATCAACAATAATACAGAGGGAGAATCGAGTACAGAAGTCAGTTGCAGCACAGCGACTGAGGGAGATGTTCCCCGGCCTTCTGCCTTGTGTTTGCCCTGACGTACGCCTGTCACTTGGACACTTTCAGGTGCGTCCAGTGTGTAATGCTTGAACTAGGAAAGCAAACTCTACCATCAAAACTATTAAGTCTGAAGAACTACCTTTTGGCATAATTTGTTGGCTGTTTTCATGTTAGCCATTGCATTTGATGTTTTACAGATATTTTAAGTACTTTAAAGACCTTATGACGGGTTTAAAAAAAAAAAGTGGATATCAAAATTGCATGACAATGTCAATTTGAAAGAGATTCCGGCAAAAATCCTATATTTTATAAAAAGAAGGTGTTTTTCATGAATTTAAGTTGTCTATGCTCTAACCTGTGTGTGACGTCACAGCGGGTAACGCCCATGCATTGAAAACCATGGATCTATGCCACAGGACTGCCTTTTCTCTCTTCTCTCCACTGATGCCCAACACAATACTGCCCTCTACAGGTGACAATTGCTCACTACACATAAATAGAAGTACTACTAAGTAGTATTTATTGATACAGCACTTTATTAAAGGAGCACTGTGTAACTGGTAGAGTTTTTAGTCTGCCACCTCTGGTGTTTTGTGTAACTGCATCCAAGTGGGTGCATGTGCGTATACTTGGACGTTTATAACTGAGTCTCCGTCTTTCCTTCTAATCAAGAGAAATGCCAAATGAGGATTATGTTTTTTCATGCGAGGGAGGCTCATTGCGTCACTTTCGCTTACAGTGTGTGACAAAGCTCCCCGAGATCAACACGTCCATGCCCGAGATACATTCCCTGTATCACTGAAGCTCATAGAAGCAATAACAGTGACACACCAGACAACTGCTGAGGGACTAGATGCAACATATAGAATTTTTGCCTTTTTTAACTTACTCAATAACAAGCACTAATTTTTTGTAATTTTTTTTTGGTATGACTCTACAAGGAAGGTTGACATTTGTATAAGGTTGTGAAAAGTGCTTTATGACACGTTTGTTTGCGAAAAAATTAATCTTGTTCTGGTCTCATCAAATAGTTTTTTATTTACATACAGATGGGATTGTCTTGTACAATAATGGGTTATGTGAAGGAGTAGTCCCCACTCCTCACCCCTCAGGTGTATCCTTCCTGTTTTATTTACAAATATTTTGCTTGGTTTATTTTCCCCTGTCCATAACGTGTCCCTTTTCTTATCTTGGAAGGTGATTGGTGGAGGTGCTGGGCTGGAGGCGCGCCCATCCCAGTGCATGCCAGGTGCACCCAACTGAGCAATCAGCTGGGCTCCACCATGATCCTCCAAGAGAGAGGGGTGTTTCATTTGGACTGGACATAATTAAAACATAATTAAAATACCACAACTGCTAAATAAAACCAACACTAATTGTATATCATTATACATCATTATTATAACATATCTGCATAAATTACAAATGTAAATAGTTGTGTAAATGATGTAATTAGTGTAGGCCTAAATAGTTGTGTCCCTGGGTGGGTGGAGGTTTTAATTAGCCAAATTAGCCCATGTGAGTGATGTGTTCATTAACATGTACTGTCCCAACCAAAAAAACAATAAACAATTGGTCACTGTATAAAAGAGGAAGATTCCATTCTGTTGTGTGTTCCTGTTGTATGCATGGGGGGGACGCTGCCCAAACATCGGAGCTGACGCTCTCCGACCTGGAGCCTGCCGAGAGCGCTGTGAGGGTCATGTTTTTTGCCTAATCCAGTGCTTTCTACACCATCAGACCGTCCTCCATCTTCCCCCGCAGAAAGTAACCTGACTGGACCATCCTCTTGGGCCGACTGCGGCTGCGCAGCTGTGACTCTGAGGTCTGCAGTACTGGGGCCCCTCAGGGCACTGTCCTCTCATCTTTTCTCTACTCCATCATACGACAAACACAGCTGTCACCTGCAGAAGTTTTCAGACGGCTCAGCCATCGTGGGCTGTGTGTCTGAGGGGAACGAACTGGAATACCGGTCGGTTATCACAGACTTTGTCGACTGGTGCGAGAGCAACCACTCGTGCTTGAACACCAGTAAGACCAAGGAGATGGTCATCAACTTCAGGAGAAAACCTCCATCTCACACGGCGCTGAACATCCAGGGGAAGGACATTGGTGGGAAGCTGGTGGACAGCTTCAAGTACCTGGGTGTTCGGGCAGCACAGAGCAGGACAGAAGCAGACTGAACAAGTTGGTCAGGAGGGAGGTGAGGGACAGGAGGCCCCTGGACTCTATGGAGGAGGTGAGGGACAGGAGGCCCCTGGACTCTATGGAGGAGGTGAGGGACAGGAGGCCCCTGGACTCTGTGGAGGAGGTGAGGGACAGGAGGCCCCTGGACTCTATGGAGGAGGTGAGGGACAGGCCCCTGGACTCTGTGGAGGAGGTGAGGGACAGGAGGCCCCTGGACTCTGTGGAGGAGGTGAGGGACAGGAGGTGCTAGTCAAAGCCACCTCCATCATGGACAACACCTCCCACTGCACAGGACATCATAAACACCAGAGTCCTGATCATGTTGGAGCTGTTTCCCAACAGACCCAGTAGGAGACCACACTGGACACCAGGGTAATAAAAGAGAAAATAATTTTCACTCTTAGAGCGCCCTTCACAGTTATTGGCTCACAAGGCGCTTTACAACTTAAAAAGAGACAGTTAAAACACATTCATAAAATACAATTACATGCACGGATTCCTCAAACAGATGTAATCTTCCAACTTTAAGCACACACACAGACACACACAGTTTGTCGTGTGTTAGTTTTCATTCTCCGGCGGGGTAGAGGTGAAACCACCAAAAATTTCACTTTAAGGCCCTGTCCACACGAAGTCAAGCTCAGGCCTAAACGCAAAAATACTTTATCAATCCAGTGTATCGTCCATACGAGGCCGGCGTTTTGGGGGGGTGTAAACGAACATTTTTGAAACTAGGTCCCAGAGTGGAAAGATTTCAAAACTCCGTATATGCCGCTCCGTGGTTACTGCCTCTCCGCAATGTATCTGAGACGCTTGCGTCATCGCCCCGCCTCTTGTTAAAGCACGCATGCGCCGCACTCAGAAAATAATGACAACAACAATGTAGCTTGTTGGTTTTGTAATCCAGTGTGACCCGAAGCAACAGTTCAACCTCATCGTCCGTCCATACTAATGTAGTACCAGCTCGCCCACTCGCCATGTTGTCTGTTTACAAAATTCCGCGCATGCCCAGTTCCCGTCACGGAAGTTTGGGCTTGATCCCGTCATTGCGTCACAGCGCCACCAACAGGTCTGGCATAGTTTCACAGCGTTTTCAGGCGTATTGACTACATTCATATGGACGCACACATTTACTGAGCTAACTCCGTGTTTACAGAAAAAGTTTCTGAAATTATAAGCGTTTTGTCTTCGTGTGGATATAGCCTAAGTGAGTGTGGGCGACAGTAGCTCAGTTGGTAGAGCATTGGCATTTAAGCCAGAAGGTCATGGGTTCTAGCCCACCTCAAGACTCTCACCATCGACTCCCACTGTCTGCTGTCGTTGTGTCCTTGGGCAAGACACTTAACCTCTGGGAACACCAGCCACAGTGGGGCGGCTGCGGCTGTAAAGTGCCAAACTGCCGTTGTGTCCTTAGGCAAGACACTTTATCATCATTGCCTAGAATGAGTCTGGTGTGTGTGTGAATGGTTGGTGGTGGTGGGAGGGGCCGATGGCACAGACTGGTTGCCTCGCTTCTGTCAGTGTGCCCCAGGGCAGCTGTGGCTACAGTAGTAGTTTATCACCACCGTGTTTGGAGAGAAAGAATAATGACTGTGAATGAATGTGAAGCGTCTTTGATTTGCATTTTTTAAAAGCAAACTGTGGTTCACAAGGGACCTAAGTGTGAACGCACTCTTAATTTATATTTATTCCATTTGACGTTTAATAGATACTGATTGGAAGACCTGATATTGCGACACGGAACATTATTTGTGCTGAAGGTCGAAGAAGTAGCCTGGAGCACAAAGCAGAGATCTCAGTTTGTCTGTTAATCCTGTACTGCACCAAGGAAGAATGATTTGCACAAACATACAGCCTACTCTGCATTTTCCAGTCCAGCTTTTGTCCACATTCAATCCAGGACACTTGTAGAAGGACACCAGAAGGATCTATTGTTTTGAGTTTGGACCAAGGCTTTTGATTGGTTAATTACATAGACATTCATGATATTACTGATATTGCTGATTAAGGACAGACTCAGACAAAAACTTAATTTAGTCAGAGAATTACTGATGATCCATCCATCCATCCATTTTCTACCCTTTAATCCATTTCTGGGTCAGGGGGGTGGCAGTCAGAGATGCCACCCAAGTCTCATAGCACCAGCCCCTCACTGACCCTCTGCAGGTGGTGAGTCCACAGGAGGACGGCTGCTCTCTGACTGTGAGCATAGCCTTGATCTTTCAGTGGGGGCTTTGGGCAGAGTGGGGTTAAGTGTCTTGCCCAAGGACACAACAACAGCAGTCATCAGTGGGAGTCGGTGGAGAAGGTGCAGAGGTGGGAATTGAACCCACAACCTTCTGGGCTTAAGGCCAATGCTCTACCAACTGAGCTACTTTGATACTACTGGCTGATGATATTGTTCTTTAATGAGTGATCAAGATAACCAGCCTCACAGTATTCTCACATTTATCATCTGAAAAAGTGAAGAAATTAAGTTGCATTTAGTAAAATGTCAACAATTACACCAGTGCAGTGGACCAGCTATGACCTAGTATGACTTGTTCTGCCTCCTGTCAGTTTTTTTAAGAACAGCTCGTGTGGCACTGTCCTGAAACTGCACTGTCATCTGCATATCCTCTCTAAAGGTAACCTGAGGCTAATTAAATGAAAGTGTTTGAGCTGGCCATAGATGATGATGAGAGCTGAGCAGAAAGGACAAACCTGGATGGGGCTGTTCCGTGTGACAGCAGGAGCCGACGGTGGAACTCCGCGCCTCAGTCATAATGAGAACGGAGACTAAATTTAGATCGTCTTTACAGCGTGCTAATCTCCTGTCCCTGGGAGATCATTTAGTTCAGAAGATTTTTCAACAAAATTGGCTTTTTTCTCCAGCGTTTAACATCAAAAACAAAGCTGGAGTTGGTATTCGCCTCGTCCACGCTTGAATCATTAATCCTGTTTACGAGGTCGTCTTTCGGATTGGTTTTCCCCAGATAGTTTCCTCACAGCAGACACCAAGAATTTAGTTTTGTGTGATTTTATATGCCTGGTAGGTTTGCTTAGTCAGCTTTTAAAGAAAGAATTTGCATGAAAAAAAAAAACTTATTTCTGTTTGGATCTAAATATAAATTCTAAACTATTTTCAACCCACACGACCCTTTAAAGCATATACCAATGTACTAGAGCCTAAAGAAGAAATATTATGCCTTATTTTTGGCCATTAAAAATGATATATATTTTTTTTAATTTAGAAATATGTTGAAACAAGTATGACGGTTAAAATGCTTTCCTCCTATACCTCCCTGTGCTACTAGAGTTTAAATTGTTGTTAAATTGTTAAATTTAAAGAATATCACTCCAATTGTTGAGTTAACTGTCCGATCGACGGTCCTTCCCTCGCCTATGGTCAAGAGTTTTCAGTGACTAAAAGGACAAAATCTTGGAAAGAGCAGAGCTGTGTTTGGATAAAAAAAAAAAAACAGTTGATTTACAAAGGTTTGTCTCATTAACATTGTTTTATTTATTTTAATGTAATAAAAATAATAGCTGACAAACTAATGTTCCTTTAATTTGACGTGCGTGTGTCTGGCCTCAGTGCAGTCTGCTGAGCCCAACTGCTCCACAACAGAAAGAGATAGGCTATGAGTTTCAATTTGAAGTATTCCACACTCGCTGCCTCCTTTATCGGTAGAGGGGATGGCTGCTTTCGGTGAGCGGGGGACTCTGCCGTTTCTCAGTGATTTGGGGCTTAAATTTATGGACAGTTCCCCTGACATGACCCAGAGCCATGCATGAAAGTGGAGAGAACACGCCTTATTCTTCCATTTGGGCGTATAATGCAGCAGAAAACCACTGTCCGGAGTAACCGTTCGACCAAAACCACATCCAATTTGTTTCCTTGTGTAAAAATGAAGTGTTTTGTGAAAGCTGTTACGCTAGTGTTGTCAATTTTGAACATATTGTCAAAGAAATGTGAAATACAAATGATAGTGAATGTAATAAAAATGGCTTCTTGTCTGGGGACAAAGGTAGACCGATGTGGCCCAATATTACATTTTCATAAGGGATGGAAAATATTGTAGTTTTCACCCTTCACTCTGGCTGTAGAAATAAAGCTGGAAAGGCATGTTCAGTTTCCCAGTTTCTACCGCCATCGCATCACCGCACAGCTGTTGCGTTTTGGAAGTTTGCTTATTAAAAATCAGACTGCAGAACAAGTTCTTCTTCACGTATGCAGCTCTGAGGTGTTTCTGGATCCTGAGATTTTTTTTTTTCCATCAGAGATTACAGGAGTATCACCATTTGCTCATGGATCTCTGTCGGATGACCCTTCTTGGCGCAATCATTAGCAGCACTTGTATCCGATCATGGTAGAATATGATTTCAGGGTGAAGGCATATTTCCACAAGCACTGCCTCCCCCATCGACAGTCCTGGTTTAATCCTGGTTTAGCTTTGTTTTGGCTGTTGCAGAATGTTTTCTTCCTCCTGCACTTACAGCATTGAGCTACTCTCTGATTGGTTGCGCAATGTTCACCTCCTGCATTTTGCCGTACACGTGAAACATTAATTGCCGTTTCCATTTTCACTTATACTGTTAATATAAAAGTTATGTTGGGGCATTCTTTTCCGGCTTTCCGTTGGCCTAAGGAGGATGTTCTTGTGGAAGTGGTTATACTGGCGGGTATTGCGTTGTCAAGTTCCACTGCCCACTGCTGGCCGGGCGTTAGAACTACATCGTTTTCACTCGCCATAGACGCTTTGCACTTTGAATGCAGTGTGGGGTCATTTTTTAAGAATCGCTTGGCTGTGCCTCGGCCCTGTGTAAACCCGCTTGGTCGGGTGGGAACGGGGCATGTAACACTAATACTTTTTCACACAATTACAAAATGTATTTATGCTTTTATTCAGAGGATAAATGGATAATTTATCATTCTTTTAGAGCGCATCAAATGGTGACATGTATACAATCACCACTGGTCCCGTCCCACTGGGAGTACCATGGAAGGTGGATGAATGTCGAAAGCCCCAATATCTGCCCCGTACGCGGCTCCGCTGAAGTGCTAACGGCTGCACGTACGAGCACTAATGTGGGCGAGCAGATGGCACCACACTCACCCGCTTTGTTGGGACAAACCCAGGTGCTCCATGGCCTCCAGCAGCTGTCGTAGACCACTGCAAAGATTATGGAGCCATAGCATGTCCGCATAAACTCGACAGGGCATTTTGGAAATCATTGTGTTTATATAGTCACAGCACTGTGGTGGAGTGAGGGTTCTTACCTCTTAGCCAGAGAGAGCAGGCTTCAGTCACACTCATTTAGCTTAAAATTCTTATTATTGTTTGATCTAAAAATACCAAAGACTGGCCATGCTAAACATTTTATTTTATCAAGAGAGAGAGATAATAAATAAATAAGCCTTTTTTTTGAGACAGTAATTGAAAAAGTAAAAAGCCTCATTATAATTTGTAATGATCTAATATTATGTGTAATTTTCTTTCTGATTATTTCTTGGCTCACCAGGAGCAGAAGCTGCTGAATGAACTGATAGACACAGTATGACAGAAGAGCTTTCCACAGTTATGATGCGTAATGACAACAGGATGACACCTGTGAGTCTGCAACACGTCGACACGTGTGAACTTATTCACTTCTAGCTCCTCTCCGCTCTCACTTAAATCACTTCTTGCTCATTGGACTTATCCTCTGTCCTTCATACAGAGCATCAGGATCACCTATTTATGCAAGTTCAAATCCTTATTCATTACCCCTACAGCAATTTTTAAAATAAATAAATAAATAAATAAATTAAATTAAAGTCCGGACTAGTGTAGCACATAGGTATTACAATGTTGATGGAACTAATATTTGTGTTAACTACATGTAATTTATATGGATATTATAATTGTATATACTATAATCATGTATACTAACTAAGCCAAAACACTCACAGGAGAGAGAGAGAGGTGCACTCACAGAAGAGAGAGAGGTGCACTCACAGGAGAGAGAGAGGCGCACTCACAGGAGAGAGAGAGGTGCACTCACAGGAGAGAGAGAGGTGCACTCACAGGAGAGAGAGAGGCGCACTCACAGGAGAGAGAGAGAGGTGCACTCACAGGAGAGAGAGAGGTGCACTCACAGGAGAGAGAGAGGTGCACTCACAGGAGAGAGAGAGAGGTGCACTCACAGGAGAGAGAGGAGAGGTGCACTCACAGGAGAGAGAGAGGTGCACTCACAGGAGAGAGAGAGGTGCACTCACAGGAGAGAGAGAGAAGTGCACTCACAGGAGAGAGAGAGAGGTGCACTCACAGGAGAGAGAGGTGCACTCACAGGAGAGAGAGAGGTGTACTCACAGGAGAGAGAGGTGCACTCACAGGAGAGAGAGAGGTGCACTCACAGGAGAGAGAGAGGTGCACTCACAGGAGAGAGAGAGGTGCACTCACAGGAGAGAGAGAGGTGCACTCACAGGAGAGAGAGAGGTGCACTCACAGGAGAGAGAGAGGTGCACTCACAGGAGAGAGAGGTGCACTCACAGGAGAGAGAGAGGTGCACTCACAGGAGAGAGAGAGGTGCACTCACAGGAGAGAGAGAGGTGCACTCACAGGAGAGAGAGAGGTGCACTCACAGGAGAGAGAGGTGCACTCACAGGAGAGAGAGAGGTGCACTCACAGGAGAGAGAGAGGTGCACTCACAGGAGAGAGAGAGGTGCACTCACAGGAGAGAGAGAGGTGCACTCACAGGAGAGAGAGAGGTGCACTCACAGGAGAGAGAGAGGTGCACTCACAGGAGAGAGAGGTGCACTCACAGGAGAGAGAGAGGTGCACTCACAGAGAGAGAGAGGTGCACTCACAGGAGAGAGAGAGGTGCACTCACAGGAGAGAGAGAGGTGCACTCACAGGAGAGAGAGGTGCACTCACAGGAGAGAGAGAGGTGCACTCACAGGAGAGAGAGGTGCACTCACAGGAGAGAGAGAGGTGCACTCACAGGAGAGAGAGAGGTGCACTCACAGGAGAGAGAGAGGCGCACTCACAGGAGAGAGAGAGGCGCACTCACAGGAGAGAGAGAGGTGCACTCACAGGAGAGAGAGATGTGCACTCACAGGAGAGAGAGAGAGAGGTGCACTCACAGGAGAGAGAGAGAGGTGCACTCACAGGAGAGAGAGAGGTGCACTCACAGGAGAGAGAGAGAGGTGCACTCACAGGAGAGAGAGGTGCACTCACAGGAGAGAGAGAGGTGCACTCACAGAGAGAGAGAGAGGTGCACTCACAGGAGAGAGAGAGGTGTACTCACAGGAGAGAGAGAGGTGCACTCACAGGAGAGAGAGAGGTGCACTCACAGGAGAGAGAGAGGTGTACTCACAGGAGAGAGAGGTGCACTCACAGGAGAGAGAGAGGTGCACTCACAGGAGAGAGAGAGGTGTACTCACAGGAGAGAGAGAGGTGCACTCACAGGAGAGAGAGAGGTGCACTCACAGGAGAGAGAGAGGCGCACTCACAGGAGAGAGAGAGGTGCACTCACAGGAGAGAGAGGTGTACTCACAGGAGAGAGAGAGGCACACTCACAGGAGAGAGAGAGGTGCACTCACAGGAGAGAGAGAGGTGCACTCACAGGAGAGAGAGAGGTGCACTCACAGGAGAGAGAGAGGTGTACTCACAGGAGAGAGAGAGGTGCACTCACAGGAGAGAGAGAGGTGCACTCACAGGAGAGAGAGAGGTGCACTCACAGGAGAGAGAGAGGTGCACTCACAGGAGAGAGAGGTGCACTCACAGGAGAGAGAGAGGTGCACTCACAGGAGAGAGAGAGGTGCACTCACAGGAGAGAGAGAGGTGCACTCACAGGAGAGAGAGAGGTGCACTCACAGGAGAGAGAGAGGTGCACTCACAGGAGAGAGAGAGGTGCACTCACAGGAGAGAGAGGTGCACTCACAGGAGAGAGAGAGGTGTAATCACAGGAGAGAGAGGTGTACTCACAGGAGAGAGAGAGGTGCACTCACAGGAGAGAGAGAGAGGTGCACTCACAGGAGAGAGAGGTGCACTCACAGGAGAGAGAGAGGTGCACTCACAGGAGAGAGAGAGGTGTTTAAAGGACAACAGCGGGGGCAGTGGTGCATTTAATTTAGTATGTACCAAAAACTGGGGATATGCACAAAAATATAGAAACTATATACAGTATTTACAAGAGTGTATTAATATCAAATACTGTAAGTTCACAGGAAAAGCTTTTCGCTGTTATGTAAGGGATGATGTATAGTACGCAGGTCATTATCGGAAAATAGGTTCTGCACGACTTACATGGACAGTATGGGGGAAGAGAGAGGTGCAGAGAAAGAATAGGTTACATAGAGCAAAAAGTATTGGTCTCAGACCAGAAGATAGCGGTGGCTTACGGGAGAGAGAATTTAAAAGAACAAAGACAGAGGCTGTGATATGATACAGTTGTAAAATTATAGTGACTAAAGTATTTACAAAAAACAGAATATTTACTGGGGATGATTATTGTATATTATCTATAAACTAGCGCTGTGGCGCCCGCAGCTCATCATGCAGAGTTCATACAGGAAACAACAAGTGCCCCGCGGTCACGCGTGTATTCTTTCAAAACTTGAATTCCCAGAGACCTGCTCTGTCCCCATCTTACACACGCATGTGTCCGCGGCATTCTGAGTGTTATTATGGGACGCATGGGCATGCGTCAAATGCGTTAATTTTTTTAACGCAATTAATGACAAAATTAATTGACGTGCGTTAAAGCGATAATTTTGACAGCCCTACTATAAACCTAAGTTTATTTGGTTGTTGGTTCTTCTATAGCAGACAATAGTTAGTGAGAGATCTGTTATAACCTTGACATCCTCCGACTGTTTACCACTGTCTTCTTCAGAAGTGTCACACATGACAGTTCCCAGGCACAGTGGATCTCATGTTTGGGAAGGTTAGTATGTACCCCATACCCAAACTATAGAATTGTCTGCTACTGTAGATAAGTGTGCACCGCCTCCAAACATTAAAAAGATATGTAATTAAAACCCGTGGTTTTGCACTTGCTTTTATTATTTAGGCAAAGTTGTAATGTTTTCATAACATTTCTTATCTCCTGTATTCCTTTAGTCTAATATTTGTACATTTCAATTAGATGGCATGTATTCTCTCTGTGTGAAGCACTTCATTGCTTGTTGTAAATAAACTACACCCGAAAGCACCGCCTCTTATGTCCCTTAGCCCCGCCCCTTTTATGGAGCATCTGTAAAACATGCTCAAGTCAAAGGATCCACTCCTCTATAGACAAATTATATTTTTTCCCCTTGAGAGGTGAATGAATCCTCCATATATCAAAGCTTCAGAAAGGAAGAATGCAAGGGGTTGGCAGGGGCTGGATTGCCATAGTCAGAGGACTGAGGGGAGAGCAAGGACGGTGCATACATGGGGACATAGATACCTCAAACATGCTTGAGTTGCAACATGCCCCACACTGAGAAACGTTTTTTATGTACCCTTTAAAACTACCCCAGGGCCTTTATCCCCACCGCTGTCAGACTGTACAACAAGTCACTTAAGTCACTGCATTAAGACCGAAAAACCTGCACTACTATTGACACTGTTTCTTGATTGCCACTTTTTATTGTACAAAGTATATCCTGCATTTAACATGTTGAGTGTTTCGATCCATGCCAGATGTGACAATGTTTCTCCTGTGTGAGATCAGTAAAGTATATCTTATCTTATCTTAAGGCATGATGTTGGTTCTTGCCGTCCTATAGCCACGGATCCTTGACCGCAGCCTGTAGCCCCAGCGCTCCCCTGGACTCCCTGAAATGGGCGTATTATGCGGCTCATTGACATTCACTCCAGTTGATGGTGATTTCCCATTCAGGCCTTTGATGCGGTCCAGATTTAAAAATTCTGTTTGTGCAGCGTCCATACCTTTGGTCTGTGGAGAGCTTGGCAGGATGGGAGACTGACAAGCCAAGCTATCGTCACCTCCCCCTGCTACCAGCCAGGCGGCGCACTTCAAAGGCCTCTTCACACCATCCTCAGCTCCACTTAACCGTTAGAAAGACTGTTCACTCTATGGCATTCCCCCAAATTACTTCATCAGTAGTGTCCTGCGTAATAATAACATTGTGCATGTGTCTGATATAAATTCATAACTGCTTACACCTGTGTATAATTATTTTTTATCTGAATGTAGATCTTTTTGTAATATAATTCAGTCTGCAAATGTCACAGGTTAAAAGAGTCCACTGATAAAAGTTGGAAGAAATGCAATAAAATGTTAGTCAATAATAAAAGGGTCAAAGTCAGTTAATAATCCTGTGGTTCTTGGGCCATGCTCTTCTTGGGGTCCATGCTGGTCCCTCCCAGGGTCCGCACTCCAACCTCTCCCGGGGTCTGCCAACAGCTTCTTTGCACCATTATTATCGTTCACCATCCTCGCAGCGTGCCTCTGCCCCATTGTGGCCCTTGCCACAGCCAGCGGCCTGGGCCTGGGCCTGGGCCGATCCTGCTCCACTTGTCCTCAGTCCTCTGTCCTCGTTCTGCACGCCGCCATTCTTTGTCCTTCATTTTGTTGTATAAAACAGGTGTGGGTGATTGGGGAAGTGGGGAAGGCAAAAGGTGTAGCTAAAATGCAATCATAAAATCAGGAAGTATAAAACATGCAAGGTAAAAACAGAAAGGTTAAAAGAATATTGAAGATCACAAGACCACGAGAACAAGATGTTGCAGGGCTAGTTCAAGCTGTGGCGGTCCGTGCATTTCAGACCTGCGCTTGCAGTGATGTCCTAACCCAGCGATCTCCAACCTTTTTAGTGCCACAGACCACAGCAGTGTGCCTCCTGTAGTTTGTATACACACACATGACACACTCGTGCACAATGCAAAACTTTCTTCTCAGACAGTATCTGAGAACATGACCCAGTTTTGAGCATTAACGTGGGAAAGTCCAACTACAATATAAGTATTGTGTGTGAGTTTGTTCTAGTTTCTTACCGGTGATGAAGCAGGACCTTATTATTATAGATCCATGGGCAGGACGCGGCTCCGTGTCTTCTGCATTAGCCTAGCTCCGCAGGTTAGCTTATTCACAAACTGTTCCATCGGCTTTTAGCCTCAGCTCTGCTGCAGCCGTGTTTGCTCTGGTCAGGGCAACATCCTGGCTCTCCTGGTCCTTCTGTCTCTGTTTTTCTGTCTCTGAGAAAGGTGTTCTAACTATTTAGTGACCAGAACGATATATTCACCTCCTTCAGCCGTTGAGGGTTGAAAAACTAAAATAATTTGTCGTGCTTCACATATTAGCATTTTTGTTTGTTTCTGTTTATCACATTATCGTGTCTGCACTTCTATGGTCTGCACCAAAGACTATAATTGACATCTCGTGTATCCAATCAGAAGACACGCAGCAGACTTGACACTGATTGGTTAATCCCACAGGTTTGTTTTCATTGACTTTAAGCTACAGCGAGCCAGCAGAGTCTGAAGGCCTAGAGGCAGATTTTGGGCCATAGAAACACATGATGCTGAGTAATGATTGGATAAAAACTCTGTTAGACGCCAGACCTCCCAAATGTCGACCTGAAGTTGAAGCTACTTAACCAACGTAGTTTGTGGAAAAATATACATAGAATAAAATAATAATAATAAGAAACATTATATATTATATATATTACAAGAATATATTTAATTGTAATCATGTTTAGGCCAGCAGTGAAGGCCTTGAGGGTCCGCCTCGGAGTTCAAGTGCAATCCTAAATACTTTAACATAATCACTGAATATGAACAGATTAAACTTCCTCCCAAACAAAGTTAAGCTCAATTTAAGTGGTATACTCTGTGAAACCCTGTGTTTTTCAGCCTTGTAAAACAAAAGTTGTGTTTATCATTAAAAGTAGAAGTTGCCATGATGAGTGACGTTGCAGCGTAGTGAAGGCGGGACAGAGACTCGAGACAGAGAGGTTTGTTCTTTGATAAGAAAAGATAAACCAATTCTTTGGATCGGATCATAGTTCTTCCGTCCTGATTCCGTACATAACATGCAGCCGATAACAAGCGACCACCAGGACAGTTGAGGAATGCACCTTTTAAAAACAATAACCCTTCAATAAATGAACCATTAATGTTGTTTTTCAAAAGTTTTTAAAAAAGTATTTATTTTTTATTGAACCATCTTGAATCCTTTCGATCTTTATTTAATTGAAAGTCCCTTGGAACTAGATTCAGGACTTATTGTATCTGTAGGCTAGCCAGTCCTGGTAAATAAAAGACTAAAGTAAGAGTACTGTTACACTGTTAAATAAATGACTCAAGTAAGAGTACTGTTATACTGTTAAATAAATGACTAAAGTAAGAGTACTGTTACACTGTTAAATAAATGACTCAAGTAAGAGTACTGTTACACTGTTAAATAAATGACTCAAGTAAGAGTACTGTTATACTGTTAAATAAATGACTAAAGTAAGAGTACTGTTACACTGTTAAATAAATGACTCAAGTAAGAGTACTGTTACACTGTTAAATAAATGACTAAAGTAAGAGTACTGTTACACTGTTAAATAAATGACTCAAGTAAGAGTACTGTTACACTGTTAAATAAATGTCTAAAGTAAGAGTACTGTTACACTGTTAAATAAATGACTAAAGTAAGAGTACTGTTACACTGTTAAATAAATGACTAAAGTAAGAGTACTGTTACACTGTTAAATAAATGACTCAAGTAAGAGTACTGTTACACTGTTAAATAAATGACTCAAGTAAGAGTACTGTTACACTGTTAAATAAATGACTAAAGTAAGAGTACTGTTACACTGGTAAATAAATGACTAAAGTAAGAGTACTGTTACACTGTTAAATAAATGACTAAAGTAAGAGTACTGTTACACTGTTAAATAAATGTCTAAAGTAAGAGTACTGTTACACTGTTAAATAAATGACTAAAGTAAGAGTACTGTTACACTGTTAAATAAATGACTAAAGTAAGAGTACTGTTACACTGTTAAATAAATGTCTAAAGTAAGAGTACTGTTACACTGTTAAATAAATGTCTAAAGTAAGAGTACTGTTACACTGTTAAATAAATGTCTAAAGTAAGAGTACTGTTACACTGTTAAATAAATGACTCAAGTAAGAGTACTGTTACACTGTTAAATAAATGACTCAAGTAAGAGTACTGTTACACTGTTAAATAAATGACTCAAGTAAGAGTACTGTTACACTGTTAAATAAATGTCTAAAGTAAGAGTACTGTTACACTGTTAAATAAATGTCTAAAGTAAGAGTACTGTTACACGTATACGACGGTAACAAATTGAGAAGTTGTACTCTATGGAAAGCTACATCATGAGAACTTAAAATACTGTGAATGTAGGGAGAATGTGAACTTTAAAAGAGATGAAAGGCGGAGGATCAATGGCTCCCGTTGGCATTCTCCGTCACTGGCATGGGGCTGTTTTCTCCCTAACAAGCTCCAGCATGATGTAGCAGATGGAAAGTTGCCCGTGGCATGTTGTGAAGTATTAAGATCTCATGTATGGTCGTTAAAGGAGACATGCACTATGCTATTCCTCATATAAATTAATATTAAACACTGTGTTTACTATGTGCTGCAGTATCGATTCAGAACAGCTTAATAATAGAATCAGGGTCTCTCCCTTCTCTTTAAAATTGCAGAACTGAGAAGACTCGACTAGCTTTAATTCAGTGTAGCAGTTACTATAGCCAGGGCCAGACGTGAGTTTAAGGACCCGAGAAGCCGGCCCCGTTGGGCCGCGGTGATACTGTATATTGGCACATTTAGGAACAGCTAATGCTGTTAAAAACGTCTCAGGCCCAGTCCCAATACCCACACTGCACCCTACGCTCTCCTATGAAGTGTGCATTTGTTTGAAGTGCACACCAGGGTTTGAGTGGCAGGTTACAAGTGTGCAAAAAAGGCAGAATTGGGACAGTGCACTGAGTGCAGGTTACGTCATCGACTCGTCAGAGATGGTCATTTTCAGACCTAAACTTTGTCTGACCCTTTGGGAAACAAATTGAATTGCTTCACACACGTTAAAATACATGTATATTAGTTGTTTTTAATTAGAGATAGCTGTATAATTTTAAGTTAAATGTGGGTAACTAACTATCTGGTCAGTTATTGTAAGTGTAAAGTTTAAATTGAATGTTATATGAACTCTTGCTTTAAAAAGTTATTAAATTGTAAAACACAATGTCCGTAATTCTTCGTCAGACGTTTATGTTTCTTTCCAAGTAACAGCAAAACTTATTTACACACATACTGCATATATATTTCAAAATGTATATTTAAATGCATTTTCCCGACGTTTTGGTGTGTACCGCAAAGAATTATGGGCAATATCCTTCGCCAGAGTGTGCATAGATGCAGGCTACGGCGAAGTGTGGATCAGGGGCGCAAAGGGGGCGGGGCCAAAGACCTCCCTGGAGAATAGCGTACCGCACGATATACGTCACCTCTTCTCATTAATATTCATTAAGCTAGCGACGGTTGCTAGGGGGGTCAAACTCGCGCGTGTCACTCATGCTAGACGCATGTAAACAGTTTACGGACGAGATGTCTACTGAGCTAAACCTGCTAACTCTGTCCGAGAATGATGTCCCCGGTGCCAAATTCACTGGTATAGAAGTAGAAGAACATACAAATATTCAATTGAAGAGATGGCTTGAGTGTAGAGGGCTGAAAAAGACGGGAAAAAGAGCCGACCTGATCCAGAGGTAGATTGTTATCGACATAATTTCTCCCCCAAAAAACATCGCCTTACGCCACTGACAGTGACTTTTTGCAGTTTCAACAAGCTATCTTTTACCACCCTATGTCCTGTCTGTCATATATACTATGTCCTCTGGTTGTCTTACGTCTGACAGTTTGTTGTGGGTAATTTATATTATTATTATTCATGTATTTATTTTTTGTTTAGCGATCGCTAATGCTACTTGGTCACAACCAACAACACTTAATTTTTAATTAATATCAAATCTAAATTCTCTCAATTTTACCCTCCCCCCAAGGCTGTTTCCTTACTACAGAAAAAGTAAATCTCTCAGATCTAGGGCCTACCTGTAGCATGAACAGGCTTGCTAGAAAAAGGCAGAACATGTCTTACATATTTAAATAAGAGTATTTTAAGAAAGTAGGCCTCATATGACTTTTATGATAAATACATGTCATTCAAGGCAGTAGTAGCACCTACAAGTAAAATATTTATATATATATATATATATATATATATATATATATATATATATATATATATATATATATATATATATGAGATAGAGAGAGAGAGAGATTCATTCAAAATAATGTCTAGGGCGTAGTACAGGACTAGTGTCTGTAGGCCTACATAAGTCTCTTAATTGAACTTGTGTCATTTTATGTATTTTTCAGATGTAAAGATTGCATTGCATCAGGGAAAGCAGGAGACATTGACGTATCAGTTGACAAAGGGAAATGGTACCAGAAATTAGCAGATACCCATACTGAGAGTCCACAAACTGCTCTCGAATCTAATGATTGGAAGGAGTTCCTACCATCAAACATCCCACCACTGTACAACTATGGCTACGTGTATCACTGGCTGGTGGAATCTCTGCCCACTCTTCCCACAAGGCCTTCTCAGACAGAAGACAGTGATGAGGAGGATGGACATAACTTCAGTTGTCACTGAAAAATCTCTGCGCCGTGGCTGGCAGTATGTTGACTCAAACTTTGTTCAGGATATCAAAGTAAGGCAGACTCATAATTCTATAGTATACAAAGCAAAAGTTGATGCATCTATGAAAAATGAACACCATGATGTATCAGTTGAGATGTCGTCAGTGAGTGGTGCAGTTTTAAGTGCAACGTGTAAATGTAAAGCATCAGCCCTAGGGCGGTGTAGTCACGTGGCTGCCCTTCTGCTTTTCCTGACAAAAGTTGTTGACACTGATGTTGGGAGAACACCGGCTTGTACAGACCTACCATGTGAGTGGAAACGGGGTCGGAAACGAAAAAATCCTGGTAGCATCAATGCAAAATCGTATGGTAAACTCCCTCCAACTAAAGTAAAATCTTTCGATCCGCGTCCAGATGGCAGTCATGTCAAAAATGAGGATGTCAATGCCTTCTTGACGGAGTTACAGGGAGCAAACAGTGGAAGTGGTGTTATTAGTATGTGGGAAACAGTCCTTGTATACCATTATGAGGACTATGATTTGCCAGAGAGCCACAGGGATGTCATCACCAGCTTACGTAGTGTGTATGAAGCCAACTTACTACCTAAGTGCAGTGTGCAATGCATCAGTTCGATGATTCCAGGGACAGTTGAGCAGTCATCCTCAGATGTTTGGTATTCAGAAAGATACCTCAGAATGACAGCTTCCACGTGTAAAGAGGCTCACAAGATTTGGGAGGTCATAGCAAACTGTGAACAAAAAATGAGTGCTGCGGTGAAGTTGAGACTGCTACACTACATCCGGAAAAATGTGTGGGGCCTCGACAGAATCACCACAAAACATATGAATGAAGGAATCAAAAACGAGGACAGAGCAAGGGACAGTTATGTGCTGTTTAAAAAAAAGACTGTTCCTGACTTCTCTTGTGAGAAGACCGGACTGTTTGTTTCTCACAGGCTTCCACAACTGGCTTGTAGCCCTGATGGCTTATCATATGATCCCTCCACAAATAGTTTTGGTCTTTCTGAAATCAAAATTTTAGGGCTTCTTCAGAAGAAATCTCCTCAGGAATGTGTTGATCAGTACAACTCTGGAGAAATGACCAGCAAGGACATCCAAGCCACCTGTTTCACGATTAGTGACAATAAACTTGTTTTGCGTCGTTCTCATCCCTATTATTACCAAGTTCAGTATCAGCTTGGTGTCACAGGCCTTGAGTGGTGTGACTTTGTCCTGTGGTCAGTGAAAGGAGATCCTTCCATTGAGAGAATCTACTCCGATTCAAATTTCATTGCTGACATTATTAACTCAAACTATAAGTTGTGGAGCTGTGTTGTCATGCCAGAGTTGGTTGAAATGAGGGCCCCTCGTAATCTAATACCATTCATTCTTCCCAAATAAAATATCAACACAGTATTGACATTGAATGTAGTTTTCTTTTGACAAGTTTACTGTGATAGACCTTTCACCAAACATTTTTTACAGCAGAAGTGCCTGCTCAGCATTTACCTCTTATTGTTAAAACTTTAACTTTGATTATATTTACTTAAGACAATGGCGACATTTTGATGCTATACAAATGTTTGCTTCAGAAATTATCAGTTATTTATGGGTACAGTATTTCATTGTTATTCATGATGATTTTAAACTATTAACTTTTGAATTAAAATGTTTAAAAGATCATTTCATGTGTATGCATTTCATTAGTTTTATGTAAAATACATTTTGATCAAAAATTCCCAAGATATCAATTCTATGTTAATCTACTCATAACCTCAAAACTTAGAATATTTTCTATTATCTTTCTTTATTGCTTTCACTGTACATACAATGAAGGCAATAGTGCACAACTGTTCTCTTTGCAATGAACCTTCATTCTCTCTGTGGATATAGGTTATAAATTACCCCTATATGTAAACAAAAATGAAATAATAAATCCAAGTAAATGTTTATAGAAAATAACTTTTTACATTTTCAAAGTTCAAGTGTACATTTCAGAATGAAATTGAATGGGGTCACTTGTTGGAAATATGATTGCCTTTAAGCATCAAAGTAATATTGAGATGACCCCTCTAAATATTGATAGATTTTGGATTAAATGTGCAGAATTAGTAGAACATTTTACAACTTCAATAAAGCTTTAACATGTCTTCTTTTATTTACTTTGCCAACTGATCTTGAAAGTTAACAAGACAACAAGCAACAAAGACAGCCTGACTTGCTAGTGGAGTTAGAGACAAGGGAATCGTGCCAGAGATCAGTTTAAATTTCTTAATACGTTCGTTATATCGCTCTACATGGATACGTGCCTTTGCTATTTTTCTTGTCAGAAGCTCTTCTTGGGGTGTGAGCTTATCCCGACCTTTCAAAAATGGAGGAATGTTCATCTTGACCCGTCTTGACATGAGTAAGTCTTTCACAGTAAAGCCTCTGTCAACTAATAAAAGATCACCGGGATGTAAATGCTCCAATATGCCACTTTGTTCAAATATGTCTCTGTCACTTATAGCACCCTCGTAAAGATCTGAGACGAACACACCAGTGCCATTAGGCGCAACAGCTATCAAACACTTAAATGTGTGATGGTGCTTATAATTCGAGAATAAGTTTCCTTGCTGAGAAAAGTTACGAGGCATTTGTACGAAGAATTCTGTACAGTCCACAGAGCACCGAATATTTTTGAACCCTTTGAATGATTTAGGCATAAATTTCTTGAGGACAGATCTATCTGGGAACAGTTTTACCTCTTTAAAGTGGCAGTACAATAATTGGAGCCATGTAGTAAATATTGACCTTAGTGAGGACTCCGATAATTTGAATAAGAATGACATTGTATAAAAGCAATAGCCACGACGTAGTCTAACAACAGTCATAAATAGTTCCTCGATTGGTTTTGTCTTTCTCCTCTTCTTAGTTGAACTCTGCTCACTTTTCCCAGTACTGTTCCAGTAAGTAAGGTTATTTACCGCGGGGCCGAGGAAGTTGAATAAGGCCATGAAGTGTAAAAACGAAAGTCCAGTAAAGAACTTCATTTTTCTGGCATCATCTTTAACATCATCTAAAGTCAGGAGGGCCTCATATTCAGGTTTCTGATCACTCGGAGGCACATCAAGAGAAGAAGGCCTGGATTTCGATACAGTTGCTTCATTCTTCAGTATGATGTTTTCAATCTTGGACTGCAACATGTATCGGTCATATACAGTCTGACAGCCAACATCCACCATCAACTTTGAACATTTGGAGCAGGGTTCCAGAGCTTCTGTTTGAATCCCTACAGAGTTAGCCTGACCGAAAAAACAAAAGATACATGTACATTAATACTGGTACAGATTTATAGGGCTACAAATATACCTGATAAATTAGAATTTAAGTGGACTAGATCAGGAATTAGCTTAAAATGTTTTGTGTATAAAAATCATTTTTTTGTTTTCTGGATGGCCCTCAAATTTGTGATAATTGAAATTTTCAAAGATGGTTTGGCTCCACCTTTTTCTGATGTTATTAAAAATGAAGCTGTTTCAAGAGGCCACTTTCTTAATACCCACAATGTGTTGTTTGATAGAGCACATACTCAAAGATCTAAATAGTTTAATATCACTTATTGAAGTATATGACAATCAGATTTACACTACATCAAAACATATCTTTGTACACTTACTTTATTTTCTTCTGTGTCAGTAACATCTAGAGGTGAGATCATACTGAGATCCAACAAGATGTTTGCTGCGTCGAGATCAGTATTTGCGGAGTCCACCACTTTTCTTCTTTTTGTCGCTGGAGTGCTTGCGAATGGCCTAGGTGTTGGTGCTTTTCTCCTCCGCCTGATAATACGTTCAATCTGCAACAATAAACCAAAATTCTTTACAAATATCCTCAAAAACTCTGCTTATCCTTTCTAATAATAACTTCTCATACATCTCACAGGTGAGGCCTTAGTTCAGGCCCATCTCAACTCTTAACAAGATAGAATAAATAAAGCATCTGTTTTATATAACACTTTTCTGGACACTCAAAGACGCTTTACATTGCACTATTCATTCATTCCACACTGGGTGGTGGTAAGCTACTACTGTAGCCACAGCTGCCCTGAGGTAGACTGACAGAAGCATACAGACAGAAAATATAAGGTTGTTCATCAATATCACGATTGATGTGTGAAGCAACAAAAACAGGCGGTTGACAACACAGGTTAGAACAACAGTGGCAGAGAGACCATTTTTTTTAAAAAATTCACGTGATTCATTTTTGTCAGACAGTAGCAGCAGTACGGCCAAACGCAAAAGCAAAAAAGAAAGGAAATTATATAAATGGCTTACCTCTTCGGGGCAGGCTGTGGCCGGCAATGGATCAGGATTGTCATCTGTAGGACCATGGCCCCCAACAAAATGTTTACTACATATGAAGGTGAATGGTTTCACGTTGCTGGCATTGAACTGGTCTTTTGGACGTCCGCACAAGTTGACCCATCGTTCACATTTATCCCTCTGGGTTTTTGGCTTCGGGAAACGAATAAAGAATACATCCTTCATATGTGGACGGTCATAGTGTCTGGAGTCGTTTCTGCAAGTTCCATAGCAGCAGTGTTTACTCGGCATGTTCTTATTTGAGGGATAACCGGCAGAAAACAAGCAGTAATAGCATGAATCGTAAGCGAGCGCGCTTCTATGTTGACCCTCTTCCGGTTTACGTTGCTGACGTCACGCGGCCTTGCAGTCTAAAAATAGCACTCGTGCGGCACGCTATTGGGACACCCTACGCACTCGCACCCTTTATCGGGAACGCGCAAATGAGGGGCGCGAGGGTGGAAGTGCGAGTATTGGGACGGGGCCTCTGCCTCTGCTGTGGCTGTGCGACTGACAACAACAAGGGGGAGGGAGGGGAGGGTTGAAAGTGCGACGTAAGGACGTAACGTATGAGGATCATGGGAGACGGCAAGTGACAACTTTAACAACCAATCAAATGGGTGATTCCGGATATGAAGGGCCTCGTAACAACACGAGTGAGAGCCCCCGCACTCCGGGGCCCTTCCAGCTGCGGGGCCCTACGCAGACTGTGTAGTCTGCGTATAGGAAGCGCCGGCTCTGGGCGAAGGGCAAACTGTCCTTTTGCTCTTAGGCAAGACACTTACCTGTGTGTGTGTGTTTCTGTCTCTGTGTGAATGTGTGTGTGTCTCTGTGTGAATGTGTGTGTGTTTCTGTCTCTGTGTGAATGTGTGTGTGTTTCTGTCTCTGTGTGAATGTGTGTGTGTTTCTGTCTCTCTGTGAATGTGTGTGTGTTTCTGTCTCTCTGTGAATGTGTGTGTGTTTCTGTCTCTCTGTGAATGTGTGTGTGTCTCTGTGAATGTGTGTGTGTCTCTGTGTGAATGTGTGTATGTATATTACTCTGGCTGTGTTCCCTCTGAAATCTAGAAAGAGCACTGACTGTAGTTTGTCATCGTTGAAGTCACTCAAACACCAACATTTCGACGGGTTTGATTCTTGGCTTGTTTTTAATTTTTTGTTGTTGAAAACATTGCGTGTAATGTGGTTTTCTTGGCAGATGTTAGGGCTGTTATTTTCCTTTTTCCGATGAAAGCAATCCCAGATCTGATCTCCGGCATTCCCCTCCTGATGTTTTTAAGCAGCATATTGCCGTTACATATGTTGGAAGCACTTAATTATGTTAGCGCCGCATTTTACCTCCACAACTTGATCATTTGGCAACAACAACTCGTATCCGCCATCCAATCCATATTTATGCTTTTCATTTCTCCAACCAGTGGCACTCTGGAACAGCTTGTGCAGATGAAACAACTATCTCTCCTCAGATTGTTGTAGTAAATAAAATATGAGGAAGAGCGCAACATCAACTGACACAATAAACAGGGAAAGTACATATAGCATGAGTTTGGAAAATAGAGCTGTAGACTTTTAATTATTCTTTTTTTACACAATACACAGACACAAATTTAGCATTTTTGAGCCTGTCACAGCTTTGGAGCAGTTATTTCAGACAGACAATATATGACATGCAATATATAAGATGTTTTCTCTTTAGATGAGGGACGCATCATTTAGTGAATTAACTAATATTCATTTGAAAGATCAGACAAAGCCTCTCACCGTGCTGTGGACTGAAGAAGTGAGTCCCAAGTGTGAGTCCCAAGTGTGAGTCCCAAGTGTGAGTCCCAAGTGTGAGTCCCAAGTGTGAGGCCCAAGTGTGAGGCCCAAGTGTGAGTCCCAAGTGTGAGTCCCAAGTGTGAGTCCCAAGTGTGAGTCCCAAGTGTGAGGCCTAAGTGTGAGGCCCAAGTGTGAGTCCCAAGTGTGAGCCCCAAGTGTGAGTCCCAAGTGTGAGTCCCAAGTGTGAGTCCCAAGTGTGAGTCCCAAGTGTGAGGCCCAAGTGTGAGTCCCAAGTGTGAGTCCCAAGTGTGAGTCCCAAGTATGAGTCCCAAGTGTGAGTCCCAAGTGTGAGTCCCAAGTGTGAGTCCCAAGTGTGAGGCCTAAGTGTGAGGCCGCAGTGTGAGTCCCAAGTGTGAGGCCCAAGTGTGAGTCCCAAGTGTGAGTCCCAAGTGTGAGTCCCAAGTGTGAGTCCCAAGTGTGAGGCCCAAGTGTGAGGCCCAAGTGTGAGGCCCAAGTGTGAGTCCCAAGTGTGAGTCCCAAGTGTGAGTCCCAAGTGTGAGTCCCAAGTGTGAGCCCCAAGTGTGAGTCCCAAGTGTGAGTCCCAAGTGTGAGTCCCAAGTGTGAGTCCCAAGTGTGAGTCCCAAGTGTGAGTCCCAAGTGTGAGTCCCAAGTGTGAGGCCCAAGTGTGAGGCCCAAGTGTGAGGCCCAAGTGTGAGTCCCAAGTGTGAGTCCCAAGTGTGAGGCCCAAGTGTGAGTCCCAAGTGTGAGTCCCAAGTGTGAGGCCCAAGTGTGAGTCCCAAGTGTGAGGCCCAAGTGTGAGTCCCAAGTGTGAGTCCCAAGTGTGAGTCCCAAGTGTGAGGCCCAAGTGTGAGTCCCAAGTGTGAGTCCCCAAGTGTGAGTCCCAAGTGTGAGTCCCAAGTGTGAGTCCCAAGTGTGAGTCCCAAGTGTGAGTCCCAAGTGTGAGTCCCAAGTGTGAGTCCCAAGTGTGAGGCCCAAGTGTGAGTCCCAAGTGTGAGTCCCAAGTGTGAGGCCCAAGTGTGAGGCCCAAGTGTGAGGCCTAAGTGTGAGGCCCAAGTGGTGAGTCCCAAGTGTGAGTCCCAAGTGTGAGTCCCAAGTGTGAGTCCCAAGTGTGAGTCCCAAGTGTGAGTCCCAAGTGTGAGTCCCAAGTGTGAGTCCCAAGTGTGAGTCCCAAGTGTGAGTCCCAAGTGTGAGTCCCAAGTGTGAGGCCCAAGTGTGAGGCCCAAGTGTGAGTCCCAAGTGTGAGTCCCAAGTGTGAGTCCCAAGTGTGAGTCCCAAGTGTGAGTCCCAAGTGTGAGTCCCAAGTGTGAGTCCCAAGTGTGAGTCCCAAGTGTGAGTCCCAAGTGTGAGTCCCAAGTGTGAGTCCCAAGTGTGAGGCCCAAGTGTGAGTCCCAAGTGTGAGGCCCAAGTGTGAGGCCCAAGTGTGAGGCCCAAGTGTGAGGCCCAAGTGTGAGTCCCAAGTGTGAGTCCCAAGTGTGAGTCCCAAGTGTGAGTCCCAAGTGTGAGTCCCCAGTCCCAAGTGTGAGTCCCAAGTATGAGTCCCAAGTGTGAGTCCCAAGTGTGAGTCCCAAGTGTGAGTCCCAAGTGTGAGTCCCAAGTGTGAGGCCCAAGTGTGAGTCCCAAGTGTGAGCCCCAAGTGTGAGTCCCAAGTGTGAGTCCCAAGTGTGAGTCCCAAGTGTGAGTCCCAAGTGTGAGTCCCAAGTGTGAGTCCCAAGTGTGAGTCCCAAGTGTGAGTCCCAAGTGTGAGTCCCAAGTGTGAGTCCCAAGTGTGAGTCCCAAGTGTGAGGCCCAAGTGTGAGGCCCAAGTGTGAGGCCAAGTGTGAGGCCCAAGTGTGAGGCCCAAGTGTGAGTCCCAAGTGTGAGTCCCAAGTGTGAGCCCAAGTGTGAGGCCCAAGTGTGAGGCCCAAGTGTGAGTCCCAAGTGTGAGCCCAAGTGTGAGCCAGTGTGAGTCCCAAGTGTGAGTCCCAAGTGTGAGTCCCAAGTGTGAGGCCCAAGTGTGAGGCCCAAGTGTGAGTCCCAAGTGTGAGTCCCAAGCCAGTGTGAGTCCCAGTGTGAGTGTGTGAGTCCCAAGTGTGAGTCCCAAGTGTGTGGGTCCCAAGTGTGAGTCCCAAGTGTGAGGCCCAAGTGTGAGTCCCAAGTGTGAGCCCAAGTGTGAGTCCCAAGTGTGAGGCCCAAGTGTGAGTCCCAAGTGTGAGTCCCAAGTGTGAGTCCCAAGTGTGAGTCCCAAGTGTGAGTCCCAAGTGTGAGTCCCAAGTGTGAGTCCCAAGTGTGAGTCCCAGTGTGAGTAGTCCGTGTGAGTCCCAAGTGTGAGTCCCAAGTGTGAGTCCCAAGTGTGAGTCCCAAGTGTGAGTCCCAAGTGTGAGTCCCAAGTGTGAGCCCAAGTGTGAGTCCCAAGTGTGAGTCCCAAGTGTGAGTCCCAAGTGTGAGTCCCAAGTGTGAGTCCCAAGTGTGAGTCCCAAGTGTGAGGCCCAAGTGTGAGGCCCAAGTGTGAGTCCCAAGTGTGAGTCCCAAGTGTGAGGCCCAAGTGTGAGGCCCAAGTGTGAGTCCCAAGTGTGAGCCCAAGTGTGAGGCCCAAGTGTGAGGCCCAAGTGTGAGGCCCAAGTGTGAGCCGGAGCCCAAGTGTGAGTCCCAAGTGTGAGTCCCAAGTGTGAGTCCCAAGTGTGAGTCCCAAGTGTGAGTCCCAAGTGTGAGTCCCAAGTGTGAGGCCCAAGTGTGAGGCCCAAGTGTGAGTCCCAAGTGTGTGAGTCCCAAGTGTGAGTCCCAAGTGTGAGTCCCAAGTGTCCCAAGTGTGAGTCCCAAGTGTGAGTCCCAAGTGTGAGTCCCAAGTGTGAGTCCCAAGTGTGAGTCCCAAGTGTGAGTCCCAAGTGTGAGTCCCAGTGTGAGTCCCAAGTGTGAGTCCCAAGTGTGAGTCCCAAGTGTGAGTCCCAAGTGTGAGGCCCAAGTGTGAGTCCCAAGTGTGAGCCCAATGTGAGTGTGAGTCCCAAGTGTGAGTCCCAAGTGTGAGTCCCAAGTGTGAGTCCCAAGTGTGAGTCCCAAGTGTGAGTCCCAAGTGTGAGTCCCAAGTGTGAGTCCCAAGTGTGAGTCCCAAGTGTGAGTCCCAAGTGTGAGTCCCAAGTGTGAGTCCCAAGTGTGAGTCCCAAGTGTGAGTCCCAAGTGTGAGTCCCAAGTGTGAGTCCCAAGTGTGAGTCCCAAGTGTGAGTCCCAAGTGTGAGTCCCAAGTGTGAGTCCCAAGTGTGAGTCCCAAGTGTGAGTCCCAAGTGTGAGTCCCAAGTGTGAGTCCCAAGTGTGAGTCCCAAGTGTGAGTCCCAAGTGTGAGTCCCAAGTGTGAGTCCCAAGTGTGAGTCCCAAGTGTGAGTCCCAAGTGTGAGGCCCAAGTGTGAGGCCCAAGTGTGAGGCCCAAGTGTGAGTCCCAAGTGTGAGTCCCAAGTGTGAGGCCCAAGTGTGAGGCCCAAGTGTGAGCCCAAGTGTGAGGCCCAAGTGTGAGGCCCATGTGTGAGGCCCAAGTGTGAGGCCCAAGTGTGAGTCCCAAGTGTGAGTCCCAAGTGTGAGTCCCAAGTGTGAGTCCCAAGTGTGAGGCCCAAGTGTGAGTCCCAAGTGTGAGGCCCAAGTGTGAGCCCAAGTGTGAGCCCAAGTGTGAGGCCCAAGTGTGAGGCCCAAGTGTGAGGCCCAAGTGTGAGTCCCAAGTGTGAGTCCCAAGTGTGAGTCCCAAGTGTGAGTCCCAAGTGTGAGTCCCAAGTGTGAGTCCCAAGTGTGAGTCCCAAGTGTGAGTCCCAAGTGTGAGCCCCAAGTGTGAGCCCAAGTGTGAGGCCCAAGTGTGAGGCCCAAGTGTGAGGCCCAAGTGTGAGGCCCAAGTGTGAGTCCCAAGTGTGAGTCCCAAGTGTGAGTCCCAAGTGTGAGTCCCAAGTGTGAGTCCCAAGTGTGAGTCCCAAGTGTGAGTCCCAAGTGTGAGGCCCAAGTGTGAGTCCCAAGTGTGAGTCCCAAGTGTGAGGCCCAAGTGTGAGTCCCAAGTGTGAGTCCCAAGTGTGAGGCCCCCTTGTCTCTTCTGATGTTCACTCACACTTCCTAATTTCAGTAGCATGTTGTATCTTATGGCATGATCTCATTCCACTTGATTTTCTCTATCACAGAAGTCGGATAATGTTAATTTGTTTTCCTGTGTTTATTTTACTTCAATTGATCTAGTTATTCACTCATTCTTTTCACATTTCTTCTGATACGCAATTTTGTGTCACGTGGGTGAAATTAAATGAGACCCAAAATGCAAAACTGCAAAAAGTAATGGATTTAATAAAAAGATGAAACAAATCCAAAACCACAGGGAACGAGGACAGAACTAAAACAGACTGTGAATGACAATGACGGAACAGGGAGTGAAGGAACACACAGGGCTAAATACAAGACTAACTAGACACAGGTGAGACACATGAGGGCAGGGCAGGTAATCAGACAACAGGAAGTACAACCAAAGAAGACACAGGAATAACACATTTCAAAATAAAACAGGAAATAAACTTAAACCATGACATTTTGTATTGAAAGTTCACCCTGTTTCTCCAATGTATTATAGGTTATTGCAGGTTCTACATGAGATTTTGTGTAGACGTCATGTGTCACCTCCGATAATTGTGGAATGGTGTCACTGAAAAATGGTAATTGAGCAGTAAAAGCTTATTTACACTCTTATTGGAAGAACACTTTCAGTCTGCCTAAATACAGTTGTACTGTACACCTACAGTACCGCAAAAGGATCCATCCCACTTCTGACACAACTTGTGTGATGGCAACATAACAGATGCAGTCTCACACAGGCCACGCCGCTGAGCTGAAAGAGGCATAACAAAATCATTTCTAGAGGGATTTATTTATGCTATATAAGAATGCATCAAACTGGGCTTTCTGTGGGCATAAGTCAGAAAACATTTACAGCTTGAATATAAAGACATCTCTGCTCTGTCTGCCGCTCGTCTTTAGAATATTTCACCAGAAGGCATGCAAGGCAAATTGCAAACGGCGGCGAGAATAGCAAAACAAGCCAACGTCTTTAACGAATGCATAACTTTACCCTGGGCTCGCGAGCTGATGAGGCTCAGAAAATCACCCGCTAATGTGTTTATAGAAATGTACAGAGAATGGCCTCATCTGGCAACGCGCACTCACGTAAAAGGGGAGCGCTGAGGAAACCAATTGCAGAACGCCAAATGAATTAATGCGGAACTGTGTGTGCTTCTTGAACCGTGCTTATAATCATCTAAAGTCAAAACAAGTTTGTTGAAAACTTCTTTGTAGTGTAGTAAAGATGGCAATGCATGTGTACATATTATTTAAAATCAATTCAATTCAAAATAATTGTGTATAGCCCTAAACCGGGGGTCATCAACCCGCCGCTCTGGAGCCGCATGAGGCTCTTTAGTGCTCCTGTGACTCCTGGACCTTTTTAAAAATGTCTGAAAATAGAGAGGAAGTGGTATTTCTAGTTTTAATGTGGTTTCTGGAGAAGGAAAAACATGCTTAACATTTTTAAATGCTGAAAAATTGCACATAACAACAAATATTTCAATTTCAACATTTCTCTCAAAGGAGATTTGCTTCATATCCTGCGACGCGGCCAGGGGCCCGCTGTTGTAAACAAACCGGCGTGTCTGCATCATGAATCTATAATTATTTCTAGATTTCTAGATTTTAGCTGTCCCACCTGTGGCACCGGGGGCGTCCGTGAAACTGCAGACTAAATTCACGTGGGCTACCCAAAAAAAAGTCCCATAGAACTCAATGTAAACTAAAACCTGAGCCGACCCTTGTCATCCCGAAATCCTTCAGTTTTCTTAAAATCCACACTTTACTGCCACAAACTTTGCTTGTTTCCTTTCCACTCTGGCTCTGCTCATCAGCGCTGATTGGTCGATGCACGGCCGAGCCCCTTTGTGCCCGTGCATGAGAGCTACACACGCGTATTTGGTGCAATGCATCATGGGAGCTCGTCCACTGCACAGAACCGGGAGGACCAGACGATGCCCAAATATAGCCATTCATTTGAATAGGATGCCATCTTGGATCACCGGGGCTTGGCTCCGCATGGATCCCAAAGCTAAACAGAGAAAGAGTCGATAACAACTGAGAAAGAATGGACTGAAACATTTTTTATCATTGCCAATGAGGATGCAACACTTCATGTTTACTTTGTAATGAAACGTTTTGTTGCAACACAAGGAACAATGACACGCAAAACACTATTCACTGAAGGATTCATTCATAACATTTTTGAAGCACCTCAGTGAGGCTAAAAGAGCTAGCACATCTTGCAGCCTGTTTGCCTTCATAAAAGCCTTATACAGGGCTGTTATATTTTTGCGGTTCCAGACAGATTTTTTGTTGTTGTAAAAATATGACTCTTTGAATCTTTTGGCGACTGCTGCCCTAAACCAGCGCCATAACAACAAACACAGTCATTGGTCCATTGGAAGCGGGAAGATGTCCTTTAATATCCAGGCTCATTGTCCTTGGATCCTCTGCATTGACAAAGAGCGATAAAGAGAGTTTTTAACCATGTCACTGTTACTCATCCAATTCAGACCTGGAGTTGTTTTTGGCTCCATCTACTCCATTATCAGAAACAATAACCCTCACCAGCCCTTTCTGTCCAAATACTGCTTTATTCAAATTGTTCACGAAGTTGTGACAATTCCTTGCACTGTGAACGTCTGGCACAAATACAACCAATTGCATCTTATTAACATTTCTGACATTGTTTGAGTACATTTTGAGCAAGATTTGCTCAAAGCAAAACTATCGAGAAGAGTCTGCTTTAGAATATTAAATAAATTGCAACTGCCCTTGGAATAAGATTACACAGCTAGTCCCATAGGGAAATGAAAACAAACTTCTGCCTTTAACCCTTTAATAGTTTCCTCAATCATTTGGTGGATCACCTTTTGAGTCACTTATCTACTTACACCAACAATAGATCTGTTCAGACTCAAGAAAATAATACACATAGAAGCCATTGGTCCATTCGGAGCAGGATGACCAATGTCCATACATGTTAATAAATGTTCTCCAGGTGCCACTCCAGGTGCCACTCCAGGTGCCACTCCAGGTGCCACTCCAGGTGCCACTGTGGGGTGGCTACGGCTCTAAAATGTCAAACTGTCACTGTGTCCTTAGACGAGACACTTCATCCACATTGCCTAGAATGAGTCTGGTGTGTTTGTGTGTGCGTGCGTGCGTGTGCGTGCGTGCGTGCGTGTGTGTGCGTGCGTGAATGGTTCGTGGTGGTCGGAGGGGCCAATGGGACATGCTGCTTGCCTCGCTTATGTGAGAGAGACGGCAAGCACTGTCTGCGACTCACGGCAACTTCCGGTGACTCACGCGCTATGAGCCGCGACTCAGCAGCCAGAAGTCGTGACGCACGGTTAAAAATAACACAATTCTTTGCTTTTTAGGGGTATCTGGGAATGATCAATGAGACAATATGGATCTGGAGGCATTGTTTACAAGTAATCAGTATGTTAGACACTCTTCATCAGCTAGTATGTGTTTGAAAAGCTCTCCAATATGGATCTGGAGGCAAAGTTTACACGCCTACTTCACGACACGCCTCTGTCCTGCAGGTCGCAGAATGACCCTACTACTTTGGACCTTTTTTAGTGACAGTGAACAGGTGTGGGCTTATTCTACACATTAGCGCATTTCAGGAAAAAGTAAGGGGGAGGAAAATACATACATTTCAACATGTTTAAACTCCTTATACAAACTTTAATCAGCAACAATAAAAAAATCAAGTAATCATCCAACAAAAAAGAGTGTTGCAATTACTGCTACACCTGGAACTTTGCACACACTTTCAGTTTCTTTTCGTCCACACAGTTTTGCATGAAACTTTCATAGTCACTTTTCAGTTCAAAAGTGAACATTAAATGTTGATAAGGGGATTCCTCTTCCTCTTCATTATCAGTGCTGGATTCTTTTAGGCTGGCGAAGAGCACACTCTGTTCATCTCCAGTCATTGAAAGCAGTGAAGGTAGCTCAACATGTCCTTCTAGTGATGTGTTGCGGCACCACTCTGCTGCTATTAATGAATGAGCTGTATATATATGTTCTTGTATTGGGAGACAAAGTAACAGCTCATGTTGTTTTGGTAAAAAAATAAAAAAATCATATTATAGTGCAATGTGTACAAATGTATTAGTTACAGCCATCAAAGTGCAACACTGAAATGTGTCAAACTTAAACCAAATCCTTATTCTTTAGTATTGGTCTATTAAAATGAATTATGTTGTGCAATTCTTTTAAATATTATTTGTTTTACCTTCTCTACTGTATTGGGAAGAATTTTTTCAAGTCGCTGAAACATGTCATCCATCTGAAAAATAAATAATAAAAATACAGTGAAAATCAAAGTATTTTGACCAGAATAGGGTACAAAGCTAGAATACCAGTGATTCTTGCATTGAAAGAAGATGTCTTTGGTACTCTTCTTTAAGAATAGGATCAAATCCTCTGTTTGTCCACATGTACATTCTGTTGGACAACACGTTGCCACTTTCAAGGTTTTTCCTCAGTTCCTAATAAAAATAAAAAATACTTTTACCTTTAATGTAATATGTACTATAAGCAGATATTGCCTTTAGAGCTTTACAAGTATTTCTCCATCTGTTAAAAAGTGTTCTCTTTTTGTTGAAAGAAAGATGTCATTCCTGTTTAAAAAAATATCAAAGTAACATGACATTTATGTTAAAATACACAGGGCACATTGCTGAAGTTTATAATAACTCTTACACATTTACTACTAGCTTGCATCCACAATAGAACGTGGTTTTGGACATGTCACCCATAACTCCAGCACATTCAAAGTGCAACCATTCCTGGCAGTCGTTGCACTGAATCCAAGACACATTTTTTATGTGGTTATGGAAAGCACTAGGGAAAAAAATTAAACACAAAATATTCATGTCAGAGCTGTACACAATTACTTTGTTTTCAATTCTATAGCTACTATTTCATACCTTCTTTGACCATTTGCTCTTTGAAATAAACAACATTGGGCGCTCTTGGCCAGGCAATGGCTTGCTGAATCTGGCTCTTTTTCTTCTGCTGAAGTCTTGCCTCTTTTGCTGCCAGTTGTTTCAGCTCCTCTTTTGATGGTGGAATGTCCTGTGGAGAGTCGGTTGGTGTTGATTTGTGATTCCATATTCATTGCATTTTCTTTTATTCAATGAACCAATATTTATGTTTACTTACTGCAGTTTCAATCTCTTCAATCATGTTGGATGCATGATGCAAGCGCAGAGCTCTGCACTGAGTGAGACCAAGTGACTCTACTGAGAGTTTTGTAGCTGAGCACTCATTTTCAACATGAGATTAGACAGCGCCCTCTGGTGTCATTAGACGAGTCGCGACTCATGTCTCGCAAGTCACTTGTTAACAATATATGGAGAGTAATACAAACACATAGCAGCTGGTATGTATGTATAAGGCACTGATAACATGGACAATGTTCACCCAGATACTATATTGTTTCATTCATAATTCATAAATACCCCTAAAAAGTATTTTTCATTAGAATATGCAGTAACCCCTGCAAATACATTCAATATATATTATGCCAATATCACTTTATCAACCACTTGCACTATTACTGTAAACCTGCACTGCGAATACTGTTTTTGTTCTTATAGTTGTTTATTTTTCTGAGGATGCACCAACATCGATATCAGTATTGTGCTGTTACCACATACTTGTACTCATACTGAGTACTACTACTGTATATAAGATACCACGATTGGGCCTGTTGCTTCAGAAGGGGGCTTCAGGCAAAGTGGGGTTAAGTGTCTTGCCCAGGGACATAACAGCTAGATGATGAAGAGTGTCTAACATACCGATTACTTGTAAACAATGCCTCCAGATCCATATTGCCTCATTAATAATTCCCAGATACCCCTAAAAAGCAAAGAATTGTGTTATTTTTAACCGTGAGTCACGACTTCTGGCTTCTGAGTCGCGGCTCACAGCGCCTGAGTCACACGAGTCACCGGAAGTTGCCGTGAGTCGCAGATAGTGCTTGCCCTCTCTGTTATGTGAGTGTGCCCCATCCTGCATCAGCAAGGAATGAAAATAAAAATAAAAACCTAAAACGAGGGAACGTGAGAGACCTTGGGGAGCCCCACTTTATGAGAGGGATCGGGTCCCGTGGACGAACGTGCTATAGACCCAAGACTCAGACTAGAAAATGAGGGCTGAAGCAAAATGAGTAAACAATTTTCAGTAAAAAACAGAAAACATTGCACCGCTGTGGTAGTGGGCCAAAGATTCCATGTAAGTGAAAACCAACACGCCAAAGTGTTGTGAGAGCTATTCAAATAAATGTAAATGGCTCCCAAGATAATAAGGTTCCTCAGCCGTACCCAAAGCACAGTTTTACAAACATCACAAACATTTTACTTCATTCAAACACAAATTTCCACTCTCATATAAAAGTTCACTCAATCGACTGTCTGCCCGTCACCTTACAAAAACATCTTTGCTTTCAGTCGGTGGCAGCAAAGGATGGATGAATCGTTGTGCGCTGAATCGATACGGAATGAGTCATACAAAGGTTGTGCGTATTATTCAGCGCTGGGTAAAAGCTGCCACCGCGGCGTTCAGAGGAGGCGTCCATGACACCTGTCCCGCTCCCAAACAGCACAATGAGCCTGTCAAAGCTGATATTGAGAGTGAACCCGCCAAGTCCTTGTGCGGAAAGTAAATGAGGATCAGATAAATAGGGAAAAAAGTGAATAGCTCGTCCACATGATACGCCGAGATGGCCGTGAGATTCTGAAAGTGCGAACGAGTACAAAGGAGGGAACATTTTGCGAGTTGGGGCTGTTGCTGTGGTATCATTGGTGTTGTGATGTTTGCATGTTTTCATCGGTGGTTCTCAGAGTGGGGTCATTGGTCGAAAAACACTCATGAGGCATTTGTTCACGGCAGACTTGTTTTTTATGATCGCTGTACCCGGGACAGCAGCGGGAAATGGAGGCCAGATTTTTCAACTTTCACCAAGAGGAAGACGGTAATGTGTCAAAACCAGACTTTCATTTTCTGTGTTCTAAAGTCACAGCTCGGTGCACACAGGAGCCCAGGGAAGAGCAGAATAATGGACTACTGCAAGTTCAATAGATCAAAATGTATATTTCAACACCTAACCTATACTGCACAATTTAACAGAAACACTCAATGAAAGATAGTTTTGAAGAGGTTGGACGATGCAAAAACCTATAAACCTCAAACTCCTCTCACTCATTCAACACAGAACAAGACAAAAGCATTACCACATAATGTAGCCCACACCTCTCTCCTGTGTCTCTGTGCTGAGGGCATCACTCTAGTTCAGTTCCATATGGAGCAATCTTATAAAGCACAGTAAACAGCGCCAACTCTAACAGTAAGAGCTTCACTCACAAAATGGTGGCTTCTAATGCCACCATTTTGGAAATGATTGCGCCCATCTGTGACGGGTCACTCAGCGTGTAAACCCTGGGTTTACCCGGGAGGATGATGAGGCCTGTTTTGGCCCCGATCCTCCCCTTCCTCTTTCTTACGAACGCCCGATCATAAAATAAGCAAATCTTATATGACATTTCTGCCATGTGTGGTGTGTTCGCTACCGCTCTCACCGTGTGTCCCCTGAGAGTGAGCTTATATAGTGTGTGACATGCAGCTAATCAGAAAGAGAGTAAACGTACTGAGGCAGTGATGTGACGGAGAAGCACAGAGGGAATCCCCAGCGCACAGTACTCACTTCGATTCTGGTGGACTTTGTATTATAAGGTAAGTCTAGTCTGTGCTGGCGTCTTCTACACTCATGCCTTTGAGTTTCAACAAACTATTATCAAATTGTGAACACTTCCTCCTCCATGTTTGTTGACAGAAAAATCGTGTTTGTTCTCGAGAGGTTTTGTGAGATTTACCGTCTGACCTGAGAATGATCATGAGTGAAATCAGCGTGTGTTGATTTTGCCGTGTCACACTTACAGTGACGTACGGTGAGTTTGGTGATTTGTCTGGCACTGACTTCAGCCCAATCAGATGAACATATATCATACAAGTCAACAGGACCTACAGAGCGGCTTATTCAGTTTGTTTGGCAAACACAACAGCAGAATGTTTCATGTCTGCATTGTTTGCTCATACAAAACGCAAAAGTTTGTAAAATGCACATTTAAAAGTGTGTTATGGTTTTACCTTATAAATGACATACACAGACCAGTTCAGACCAGTTTCATGTTTAAGTCCAGATATTAGTTTGGGCGTAGATATGTAATCCTCCATTTGGAAATAAGTCCAATGAGTTTTAAAAAGTAAAACAAAATGGGTGTCTCCTCCATAAACTCCAATCGTGTTTCGCTAGCTGTCGGTAGCGGACTCTCGGTGCATCCAATTTATAAAATCAACCGTCTTTTCCTTCACCTCTCTTCCTTATCATTCCTATCGTCATTGGAAGCATAAATGTACCGTTATTGGATTATAAATCATCTTAAAATGTGTTATATGTATGTTAGCAAAACCTGTTGCTGCCCTTAGCAGAGGAAGAACAAGAAAGGAACTTTATGACGGAATCGGATGCAGCCAAATTCTGAGCTCACATGCGCCCACCTGAGGCTGGCCTCAGGTGGTGACATTACAAGCCGTGGTTGAGTGCGATTAAAACCCATATTTGTTTTCAACAACACAATTTTGGACCATCCTCTCAACTGTAGACATGTAGATTGTAAAGAAAATATGTTTGAACTTTGTAAACGGCGATAAACAGAGAAAACAGTTTGATAGCACTGCACGGGCTTCTCCCTGTGGGCTGTGGATTTTACGTCTCCCAAGAGAGGCTCGCCTCAGCGCGCCGCTCTGTCAAATATGAGACAAATATTATGAACATTTGCAATGTAAAAATAAATAAAACCATAAGGCAAAGTTACATTGAAAAATTACAGTAGCACAAATCACTTGATATAGTGACAAAGTATTATTGTTTCCATTTTATTATTTTTCTCTTTCCATGCTCAGGTCGGGGCCTCACCTGTCTCGTCTGACCACACGTCACTGCACACGACACACACTGTTCAATCAGAACTGAGTTAATAATATTATGGACATATTGATGGATTCATCTCTTTCCATCTTTTTTTTTTTTTTACCGACAGACCAGTGAAAAGAAGAGGACCACCCTCACTCAGCCAATCAGCTCTCAGTGACTCACAGGGCTCTTTGCATTTGTTTAGACCATTTCATTTTTACCAGACTCTTTCTGTTCAGACAAACAACAACATGAAACAAGTTCTGCTCTCTAGTTTTGAGGTATATCATGATAACAAAATGCCAGGATTTGAAAGAGCTGGATTATTGCACGATATGTGGGAAGAAAGCAGAATACCAACAAAGGCCTACATTATATTACAAAAGTTTCCGAGTTGAAAATATACATTGTATTGCTGTTGATATTTGCTGGTGAAATCTTTCCAGTGGAGTTTAGGTTCTCTGGCTCGGAACAATAGCTGCAGAATCCTCAGTGTGTAGTTGTCTATGCCGTTTGATGGAGGCGGGATCCCTGCCCACACTTTCCTTCTTTCTCACACAATCCCGGCCAGTAATTGTTGCCTTTCTTCGTACTGCAGCACTGGAGTAGGCCCATGCTTTGTCATTTCTATTAGTACTGCAAACAGAGGCATTTATACTTTTGAGCAATACATTTTGGATTACAGAATGTACCTTTTAAACAGATTAGCAGCCGGTTAAGGACATCCTAATCAAACTATAAACATCATATGTATTTCTAGATAGGGATTTTGATGAGAAAAATAACTAGGCTAAACCTGTAAAGATCTGAGCTGATCAACTATGTGGTGACTAAAGACCAAAAGACTTACAAACAACATTCCAAACTCATCACACCTGTTCTAAAGGCTCACCCATACTCTACGTACTAGATGCATATGAATACTCGCGGAGGCCTCTGTCCGTCATGTGCACAGAGCTGCCCATCATTGCATGCGTCTCCGTGAATCTTCAAGAGTCCTAGCAATGGTGCAGAGCATTAGTCGATCTGTGTGGTAGCTTCCCTGCAACCCGGCTCAATGTCCACATGCCCCGCTTCAAAGCACTCCGTCTGCTCGTACCTGCACTGCCCTGTACTCCAGTGTGTACTTCACTTTGACCCCATCTTGTGTAACGCTGTCTCCCATATGTTGGTTGATTTTCTTCACACACTTGTATTGAACCAAACATTGTTCTTTTCATGACATATATCTTGACATTTTTAACGACTCCCACTGATGTCTGCTGTCGTTGTGTCCTTGGGCAAGCTACTTAACCCCACTTTGCCTGTAGCCCCCCTAAAAATCAAGGCAGCTCAGACTAGAGCAGCCGTCCTCCTGTGGACTGGGTGCAGCTCTGACAAGCTCCAGAAATGGAATAAGGGGAAGAAAATGGATGGATGGAGGTCCCCTCTTTTACACTTTTTATCTGAAAAAGCCGATCTTTGTTGAGGTTTCCTGAAAATGTAAGGTGCATTATAAATAAATTGTATTAATATTATCTAAAGATGTGACAGAGGCCAAATAGTATGTAAGTAAGTAAGTAATCTTTATTTATATACCGCCTTTCACAGAACAGAGTCACAAAGCGGTTTACAATTGTGATTTTTTTTTAGTAGTCAAATAGTAGTTTGATGGATTGTGTTACATAGGTCCGGTATTTGTGCTTTGAACGATACCCTGGCATGAGTCAATTAAAAATAAAAATTTATATAAATCTATGTCGCCCATCTGGCTGATTGGAGTGTTGGCACAGTTGGCCTCACCGTGCCCATCTCCCCTTTGTCACACTGTGTACTTTTGGTTATTTTAGGCTAATCGCACACTTCTTCTTCAAATCCCGATTCCTGGGTGTCCATAGGAGCAGCTGTTTATGTTTGATAAAAGCCGTTTGCCCACGCGCTCACACGGCAGGCGGCTCCACTGGCCAGTAATTGCTTCTATTTGAGACGCTGACAGTAAATAGGGGGGGGGCGCAAATAGTGTGTTCTAAGGTGCCTGCTTCCAATTGACGTTTGAGCATTCAAGGGAAGAAATATTGCGTGCCAGACCCAAACACATGAAGTCTAAATGGAATAAATCGACTGAGTCTAATCTAGAGCTGCAGGATTGGAGCATAGTCATATTTGTGATCATTTGATTTCAAATTGAAGCCAAAATATCTATTTTGGCATCATCTATGTGAAAATCAGGGACAGATAAGCACAAAGACACTTTCTGTTTAAAACAAGCCTATAAATGAACCTACAGTGCCTTGCGAAAGTATTCGGCCCCCTTGACCCTTTCAACGTTTCGCCACATTTCAGGCGTCAAACATAAAGATATAAAATTAATTTTTGGTCATGAATCAACAACAAGTGGGACACAATCGTGAAGTGGAACAAAATTTATTGAATAATTTAAACTTTTTTAACAAATAAAAAACTGAAAAGTGGGGCGTGCAATATTATTCGGCCCCTTTACTTTCAGTGCAGCAAACTCAGTCCAGAAGTTCAGTGAGGATCTTTGAATGATCCAATGTTGTCCTAAATGACTGATGATGATAAATAGAATGCACTTGTGTGTAATCAAGTCTCCGTATAAATGCACCTGCTCTTTGATAGTCTCAGGGTTCTGTTTAAAGCGCAGAGAGAACCATGAAGACAAAGGAACACACCAGGCAGGTCCGAGATAATGTTGTGGAGAAGTTTAAAGCCGGATTTGGATACAAAAAGATTTCCCAAGCTTTAAACATCTCAAGGAGCACTGTGCAAGCAATTATATTGAAATGGAAGGAGTATCAGACCACTGCAAATCTACCAAGACCCGGCCGTCCCTCCAAACTTTCATCTCAAACAAGGAGAAGACTGATCAAAGATGCAGCCAAGAGGTCCATGATCGCTCTGGATGAACTGCAGATAACTACAGCTGAGGTGGGGATGGTGTGTTCAGGGTGATGAGCTGTGTTGCTTTTACGCCAAACATATCGTTTTGCATTGTGGCCAAAAAGTTCGATTTTGGTTTCATCTGACCAGAGCACCTTCTTCCACATGTTTGGTGTGTCTCCACGAGACTTTTTATGGATATCTTTGAGAAATGGCTTTCTTTTTGCCACTCTTCCATAAAGGCCAGATTTGTGCAGTGCACGACTGATTGTTGTCCTATGGACAGACTCTCCCACCTCAGCTGTAGTTATCTGCAGTTCATCCAGAGTGATCATCGGCCTCTTGGCTGCATCTCTGATCAGTCTTCTCCTTGTTTGAGATGAACGTTTGGAGGGACGGCCGGGTCTTGGTAGATTTGCAGTGGTCTGATACTCCTTCCATTTCAATATAATTGCTTGCACAGTGCTCCTTGAGATATTTAAAAATTGGGAAATATTTTTGTATCCAAATCCAGCTTTAAACTTCTCCACAACAGTATCTGGGACCTGCCTGGTGTGTTCCTTTGTCTTCATGGTTCTCTCTGTGCTTTAAACAGAACCCTGAGACTATCAAAGAGCAGGTGTATTTATACGGAGACTTGATTACACACAGGTGCATTCTATTTATCATCATCAGTCATTTAGGACAACATTGGATCATTCAAAGATCCTCACTGAACTTCTGGACTGAGTTTGCTGCACTGAAAGTAAAGGGGCCGAATAATATTGCATGTCCCACTTTTCAGTTTTTTATTTGTTAAAAAAGTTTAAATTATCCAATAAATTTTGTTCCACTTCACGATTGTGTCTCACTTGTTGTTGATTCATGACAAAAAATTAAAATTTTATATCTTTATGTTTGAAGCCTGAAATGTGGCGAAATGTTGAAAGGTTCAAGTGCCTTTCGCAAGGCACTGTATATAAAGAAAAGCTGAATATAATGTCCTACTCATAGATGAAAGTCACAGATTTAAAGGGACAGTAATTCATATTTTCAATTAGGGTGACAAATGTCTGACCAACGGTTAACAGGAATTATTATTAATTCAAATGATAATGGATATGATCCACAATAATTATGTTTATGATTTTCAAGCAGGTGAGCAGCACTTGCAACAGTTGCATTGCACAGCCTCGGTCCTTTTCTAAAGCATAAGGCCCTGTTTACACAGAAACATAGTCAGGCAATTAGCCAAAGCGACCCCACTCCAGGTGTGTGGTCTGTGTGCAAACACAAACATGCCACACATGCTCCATGGACTCTCCAGAGCACTGATGTCCTCTGACCAGCTTCTTCTGCACTGTCCCAGGTCTGGACTAAAGACCAGAGGAGACCGAGCCTTTACTGTGGCAGGGCCCAAACTCTGGAACGTTCTCCCTTATTTTGTCAGAGCTGCCCCCTCTGTAGAGAGCTAACCCTCTGTAGAGAGCTTTAAATTGCAGCTAAAAACAAATTTAAACTCAAGAAATATTGAAACAAGCATGATTTATGATAGTTGACCTGTATTTTATGCTGTATTTTATTTGTGTTGTATTGCATTTTGTAATGTCTGGAAAGCACTTTGTGACAGACATGTACATGTGTATACATTTACTGCATATATATATTAATCTCACGCTCCATCCTCCCCTCACTCGTGAACAAGGCCCTGAGATACTTGAACTCCACTTGAGGAAGGACCACACCTGGATGGCACCTGGATGTGCTGATTCTTGTCCCAACCGCTTCACACTCCGCTGCAAACCGTCCCAGTGCATGTTCTAGGTCCTGGTTCATTGGAGCCAACAGGACAGCATCCTCCGCAAACAGCGGCCCCTGGCTGCGCCTACAAATTCTGTCCATAAAGACAGTGAACAGAACCGGTGACAAAAGGCAACCTTGGCGGAGGCCAACATTCACTGGGAGGATTGAGGAGAACCTTGAAGTATTCCTTCCACCGCCGACAATATCCCCGGTGGAGGTCAGCAGCTCTCCACCCGCACCGTATACAGTGTTGGCAAAAAACAGCTTACCCCACTTGAGGCGCCGGACGGTTTGCCAGAATCTCTCAGAGGCTGACTGATAGTTATGTGTGAGCAGTAGAAGGAAACTAATTTTGGTTTTAGAACAACAACGCCACTCAAAGAATATGGCCTTGGGACCAATACCAATCAATATATGTAGAAGTTAAAATTAGACAAAGCTGCAAGTCTTAAACATAACGGACATAAAGGTAAAAATGGTCACAAATAAGCAAAAAGCCCCATGGATAAAAGCAGGCCCGGTCAGGGCACAGAAGCAAGAGTGCCGGAGAGCAGAGAGAAAGTGGAGAAAGTCCAACCTCCAGGGTGATTATAAACTCTTAAAAGAGAAGTTGTGTGAGTTTAACAGAGTACTACGTAGAACAAGAGAATTATACTTTTCTGAAACTATTGAAGGCTGCAGCAACAATCTGCGTGTTCTATTTTCAACAATCAATAGATTAACGAACCCCCCTGTTGAGTTGCCATTAGAACACTACTCCAAATCCAGGTGTAATGAGTTTGCACAGTTCTTCAGAGACAAGGTTCAGGGTATCAGAAATGCCATCACCTCTACAACACAAGTAACAATGCAACATCCAGTGAGGCTTTGTGAGCTAGCTCAATTTGCACCTGTCAATGATGAAACTGTTAAAAAGATAATCACAGGTCTTAGTAAGTAAGTAAGTAAGTAATCTTTATTTATATACCGCCTTTCACAGACCAGAGTCACAAAGCGGTTTACAATTGTTATTTTTTGGGCACTTGTCCTCTCACTCCACACAGAGATGGGAGTGGGGTCGCCGAACAGGAGGCGCATTCCAGACCTATTGTTAGGTCTAACTGCAGGTTAGTTCCTCTACCTGCAGTCTGGATGTACTACCTCCTAGATTTCTGAAGTCTGTTATGTGTAGTCTATTACCCTCATTGACACAAATAGTAAACATGTCTTTTTTATCTGGAACATTTCCAATGGCCCTGAAAAAGGCAGTCATCAGGCCCCTCCTAAAAAAGAGCAGTTTGGATGCTGCGGTACTTGAAAATTACCGTCCCATCTCAAATCTGCCTTTCATGGGAAAAATTCTTGAAAAAGTTGCCTACCAACAACTTACTGAATTTTTAATATCTAATGACTCATTTGACATGTTCCAGTCTGGCTTTAGACCACACCACAGTACTGAGACCGCTCTAGTCAAGGTAACAAATGATATTCGGCTTAACACTGATGCAGGAAAAGTCTCTGTTTTAGTCATGTTAGATCTGAGTGCCGCTTTCGACACCGTTGACCATGAGATTCTCATGCAGAGACTGGAGGACTGGGTTGGTGTTGCTGGTACTGCCCTAAGCTGGTTTAGGTCCTATCTAGAAGAAAGGAAGTATTGTGTGGAGATTGGAAACTATGTCTCAGATAATATGGCCCTGACCTGCGGAGTGCCACAGGGGTCGATTCTGGGACCTCTCCTGTTCAATATTTACATGCTGCCATTAGGTCAGTTAATTCAAAGTATGAAAGTGTCCTACCACAATTACGCTGATGACACTCAGATCTATGTCTCACTGACTGCAGGAGAGCATGGACCGGTGGACTCACTCCTTCGCTGTATCCAGCGGATCAGTGAGTGGATGCAATGCAATTTTCTCCAGCTAAATGCGGACAAAACCGAAATGATTGTCTTTGGTCCCGAGAAACAAAGAGAGACAGTCATTTGTCACCTTCAGTCTCTCTCCCTAAGGCCTTTAAATAAGGTCAGAAATCTGGGAGTAATAATGGACTCTGACTTAAACTTCAATAGCCACATTGGATCGGTAACATCAGCAGCTTTTTATCATCTGAAAAATATTGCCAAAATTAAAAATATTGAGTCCAAAGCAGACTTGGAGATTCTTATCCATTCTTTTGTTTCCAGTAGGCTGGATTACTGCAATGGCCTGCTCACAGGTATCTCCAAACATGCAGTAAAACAGTTGCAGTATATTCAAAATCCTGCAGCCCGAGTCCTGACTAGAACCAGGAAGTACGACCACATTAGTCCGGTCCTCAGGTCTCTGCACTGGCTTCCCGTGGCCCAGAGGATAGACTTTAAAGCAGCTCTCCTGGTGTACAAGTCTCTCCATGGCCTCGCACCAAAGTACATCCATGATATGCTAGTCCCATATGAACCAGCCCGGACTCTGAGGAGCGCAGGGACGGGACTCCTGTTAGTGCCCAGAGTCAGGACTAGACAGGGGGAGGCTGCTTTTCAGATTTATGCAGCTAAAGTCTGGAACAGTCTTCCTGAGGATGTGAGACTGGCTGCCTCTCTGTCGATGTTCAAATCCATGTTAAAGACTTTTCTTTTTTCCTGTGCATACAACTAGAGAATTTTATCTTTTTAACACACCTTGTTATTTATTGTTGTAACTTTTTGTGTTTTTAACTATTTTATTGTTTTTAATTACTTGTGTGATTCTTATGTTTTTAAATTACTTATGTGATTTTAATGCTTTTTAATTACATATGTGTTTTTAATTGTATTTTATTGGTGATGATTTGTGCATTGTGTGGTGTGGACTGTGAGGCGCTTTGTGTTGCCCTGTGCAGGAAAAGCGCCCTATAAATAAAGATTGATTGATTGATTGATAATGAGCACATAAGATAATCAAAAACGGGGCAAATCAAACAATGAAAACACAAATAAATGAGCAAAGACAGAATAGCCATGTAAAAAAAAAAAAAACAAGCAACAGAACATGCAAAAATAATGCAAAAGGAAAGTAATTTACACGAGCAGCACTAAAACACACATCACCTAGTTACCCGATGCATCACTAAAGGCCACGTCATGAGCTGGACACATTATATAACTGGACAAAACAACGGGCTCTGCACCCAACACCTGTCATTAAAACAAACATTATTATTTCATAAACTACATTTAATTTACATTGTTTGGTAATCAGCAAAAGTGCGCACGGGAGCAGCAGGAGGAGGGGGAGGGCCGCAGTGATCGGCGGCGTGGTCCCACAACAGCTCTGGGTCTGGGATGAATAAGGTACGCTGTGGTCAGAAGACCAACTAAAAGCTGAACAATGAGCGCACTTACCTAATGTGAGCCCCGTACCTTCACCGCACCCAGTGCACCTACTCCCGATGTGGAAGGGAGAGCTGGCTGAGCAGCTGTGTATAAGCCCTATTCTACACATGCCACGTTAAACACACCTGACAACTATTTCTAAAGTAACGCAATGACTGACCTGGATGAAGAGGCTGGTGAGTGTTGACAGAGAATATCTCCAAACCAGGAGCAGCAACACTTGCACCAATGCCCACTCGGGACAGGTGTGTGGTCTGTGCACGCGCCTATAAAGGCAGTGTTGGTGCCGCCCACGCCGCACATTTAAAAGGTGTGCATACACAAACATGCCACACATGCTCCATGGAGTCTCCAAACTCCTCACAGGAGAATTTACCAACATTAATTTGTCAATGCATTTATTTTGGAAGTTTATCCTCAACATCATAATCTGAGGACTTGTTGCAGCGTAGTGAGTTTTCAAAAGGAGAATTCCAGGAGCATGTTCTGGCAGAACAAATTAAATTAATTATTAATGAATCCCACCTTAAAGTTCTTTTCAACTAATCTAAAAAACATTGAGATTGTAAATGTATCTATTGTGAGATCAAGTCTTATCAGTCACTGGCAGACAAAAGGTTAAGTAATCCTCTATCCCTTTTTACGCCAACATTTCTCCAGCATCCTCCCGTTCTCCTTTTTAGATCCATCCACTTACCACAATGACACCTACTCAACAAACTCCGCCGAATCCACACAAAATACACCAATTTGTTTCCATATCTGTGCCTTCATTTTCAGGCCAATAACTAAGAGATCCTTATCTGGACCCGGATATGTGCGCTGACACCTGGGCCCCAGAACGGCTCCAGCGCTGCCATCAAATCACATTATGCAAATGCGCAGTATAAATAGTCAAAAGCGTGCACTGGGGCCACAGCAGCTGGCCGGGACGATATAGGTTGAGTGCGGCTGTCTCGTCCTGTTTGTTTTTGCGAGGCGGTAGAAGGAGGTGTTGACAGAATAATATTTAGACAGCAGTAGTGTGGATGCGGTCACAGGAGGGATGTCAGCAGCATGACGAAAGAGGAGGTGTTTAGTGGCGTTTTTCAGTTTTAAAGAGTACAACATGCTTCTTTTAATACAAGTATTAAAAGTATCAGGTATCAATACTAGATAGTAGGAAGTGTCAATACTAAACATAATGACAACATGTTTGTGCAGTAGTTAGGGCTTCCTGTTACTTACATGGCAATAAAAATGATTCTGATTCTGATAATCTGTAGGTTGTGAGTTTGATCCTCACACAGTGCTCCTTTGCAAGATAACATATTAAACACCCCTCTGTGTGTGAGAAGAGTAGCACAGTTTGATTGGTTGTAGAAGATTCTTTTGTTGCCTTATTAGCGCAGTAGACAGCACGTCAGTCTCATAATCTGAAGGTTGTGATCATCACCAGTGTTGGGTACGTTACTTTGAAAAAGTAATTAGTTATAGTTACTTGTTACTTTTCCAAAAAAGTAACTGAGTTACTCCACTATAAAAGTAACTATTGCGTTACTTTTTAGTTTTGTTCTGGAACATAGTGTGCACTTGACGTGCACATGTTTACCTTTAACCTCAGTGAGTCTGAAATAGTGGTGATATTTCCATCTAGAATAGACTGTGTTGTTGCTGGAGTCCTGTTCACGCTCCATCTCTCTCTGTGCTGTAAGCACTAAACACCAACACGCTCCACTGTGAATGTGGAAACACTCACCAAGTGTTTATATCGTGTTGGTTCTGTGCTGTCGGAGGCGGCGGCTTCGCTGAGATGCTCTTTAGCGACTAGCTTAACAGTTGAGTGTTGACGCTGTTCGAGGGTGATCTGGCCGTGGTGGACAATCACATGCTGCCCGCACAAAGCTTACACTCCACGACAACGTTTTTATCTTTTTGGCTGATATAGTTAAAATAGTGTGCATGTCTCCAGCGGTAAAACCCTCTCCTCCGGCTCTGCCATGTTGCTCTACGAACAAACTCATGTGCTCAACGTGACGCAGGCAGCGGTACTTCAGCTTTCTCCTGCTTTCCCGAGGCCAGTGCCGCTGCTAACGAAGTATTTAGGTTGTAACTGTAATATAATTAAACGTATTTTCATAATAACGCGTTACACTACTACGTTACTCAAATGGTAATTTTGTTACAGTAACACGTTACTGTGTGTTACTTAGTAACGTGTTACACCCAACCCTGATCCTCACACAGGGGACAGGGCTACATCAAAATACACACACAAAAATGTGTCAGTTTGTGAGGAAAGTAGTTGTACTTGTTGTCCAAAAGCATGTCAGTCTTATAATCTGAAAGTTGAGAGTTTGATCCTCACACAGGGCATTTTAGCAAGATAACATTAAAAACACAATCAAAAAGGCTCTCATTGGTCATCCTTTGTGAAACTTGTTTGCGTGTAAATAAGGGTGTAAATGAGGCGTATGGCATTTATCAATCTGGAAGTGAGACACACCTGTGGCATAAATTGATAAATTCTAACTATTGGCCCAACATATCTGTCAACTCTTTGACATAATTATATTATTTTTCTTTCTAAACTAACAAGAATAACTCACCTCTGCAGGAGTGCGTACAGGCCCCACGCTGTGTGCAGATGTTGTCATCTCTTTCCATATTTTGTTTTTTAACCCCCGTTTATGCCGCTTTTGAAGCTTCCAAAAAGTAAAACTTTTTCCACTTTGTGCATAATAGTCTCAATATCCTGCGCCGTGAAAGAGCGACTAAACACCAAATCATATTTTTTTAACTCATTAACTGCATAAATATGTTAATATTTAAAATCTCACTTTTGAGCATAAAAACGTCTGTGTGGCGCCCTCTCTACCTTTTCGGTGGTACTACATTTGAATTTGGTCCTGGCTTCTCCATTGACTCTGAAATTCTCTATGACGTCAGTTGGTTTGTGTGACGTCAGTTGGTGTGTGATGTCAGTTGGTTTGTGTGACGTCAGTTGGTTTGTGTGACGTCAGTTGATGAGTGACGTCAGTTGGTGTGTGTGACGTCAGTTGGTGTGTGTGACGTAAGTTGGTTTGTGTGACGTCAGTTGGTGTGTGTGACGTCAGTTGGTGTGTGTGACGTCAGTTGGTGTGTGTGACGTAAGTTGGTTTGTGTGACGTCAGTTCGTGTGTGACGTCAATTGGTGTGTGTGACGTCAGTTGGTGTGTGACGTCAATTGGTGTGTGTGATGGCAGTTGGGGTGTGTGACGTCAATTGGTGTGTGTGATGTCAGTTGGTTTGTGTATGACGTCAGTTGGTTTGTGTGACGTCAGTTGGTTTGTGTGACGTCAGTTGGTTTGTGTGACGTCAGTTGGTGTGTGACGTCATTTGGTGTATGTGACGTCAGTTGGTTTGTGTGACGTCAGTTGGTTTGTGTGACGTCAGTTGGTTTGTGTGACGTCAGTTGGTGTGTGACGTCAGTTGGTTTGTGTGACGTCATTTGGTGTGTGTGACGTCAGTTGGTTTGTGTGACGTCAGTTGGTGAGTGACGTCAGTTGGTGTGTGTGACGTCAGTTGGTGTGTGTGACGTAAGTTGGTTTGTGTGACGTCAGTTGGTGTGTGACGTCAATTGGTGTGTGTGACGTCAGTTGGTGTGTGTGATGACAGTTGGGGTGTGTGACGTCAATTGGTGTGTGTGATGTCAGTTGGTTTGTGTATGACGTCAGTTGGTGTGTGTGATGTCAGTTGGTGTGTGTAACGTCAGTTGGTGTGTGTGACGTCAGTTGGTTTGTGTGACGTCAGTTGGTGTGTGACGTCATTTGGTGTATGTGACGTCATTTGTTGTGTGTGACGTCAGTTGGTGTGTGTGATGTCAGTTGGTGTGTGTGATGTCAGTTGGTTTGTGTATGACGTCAGTTGGTGTGTGTGACGTCAGTTGGTGTGTGACGTCAGTTGGTTTGTGTGACGTCAGTTGGTTTGTGTGACGTCAGTTGGTTTGTGTGACGTCAGTTGGTTTGTGTGACGTCAGTTGGTTTGTGTGACGTCAGTTGGTGTGTGACGTCATTTGGTGTATGTGACGTCATTTGTTGTGTGTGACGTCAGTTGGTGTGTGTGATGTCAGTTGGTGTGTGTGATGTCAGTTGGTGTGTGTATGACGTCAATTGGTGTGTGTGATGTCAGTTGGTGTGTGTGACGTCAGTTGGTGTGTGTATGACGTCAATTGGTGTGTGTGATGTCAATTGGTGTGTGTGACGTCAGTTGGTGTGTGTGACGTCAGTTGGTGTGTGTGATGTCAGTTGGTGTGTATGACGTCAGTTGGTGTGTGTGACGTCAGTTGGTGTGTGTGACGTCAGTTGGTGTGTGTGACGTCAGTTGGTGTGTGACGTCAGTTGTTTTGTGTGACGTCAGTTGGTGTGTGTGACGTCAGTTGGTGTGTGTGTGACGTCAGTTGGTGTGTGTGACGTCAGTTGGCGTGTGTGACGTCAGTTGGCGTGTGTGACGTCAGTTGGCGTGTGTGACGTCAGTTAGCGTGTGTGACGTCAGTTGGTGTGTGTATGTCAGTTGGTGTGTGTGACATCAGTTGGTGTGTGTGACGTCAGTGGGTGTGTGTGACGTCAGTTTGTGTGTGCGACGTAAGTTGTTTTGTGTGACGTCAGTTGGTGTGTGTGATGTCAGTTGGTGTGTGTGACGTCAGTTGGTGTGTGTGTGACGTCAGTTGGTTTGTGTGACGTCAGTTGGTGAGTGACGTCAGTTGGTGTGTGTGACGTCAGTTGGTGTGTGACGTCAGTTGTTTTGTGTGACGTCAGTTGGTGTGTGTGACGTCAGTTGGTGTGTGTGACGTCAGTTGGTGTGTGTGACGTAAGTTGGTTTGTGTGACGTCAGTTTGTGTGTGACGTCAATTGGTGTGTGTGACGTCAGTTGGTGTGTGACGTCAATTGGTGTGTGTGATGACAGTTGGGGTGTGTGACGTCAATTGGTGTGTGTGATGTCAGTTGGTTGGTGTATGACGTCAGTTGGTGTGTGTGACGTCAGTTGGTTTGTGTGACGTCAGTTGGTTTGTGTGACGTCAGTTGGTTTGTGTGACGTCAGTTGGTGTGTGACGTCATTTGGTGTATGTGACGTCAGTTGGTTTGTGTGACGTCAGTTGGTTTGTGTGACGTCAGTTGGTGTGTGACGTCAGTTGGTTTGTGTGACGTCATTTGGTGTGTGTGACGTCAGTTGGTTTGTGTGACGTCAGTTGGTGAGTGACGTCAGTTGGTGTGTGTGACGTCAGTTGGTGTGTGTGACGTAAGTTGGTTTGTGTGACGTCAGTTGGTGTGTGACGTCAATTGGTGTGTGTGACGTCAGTTGGTGTGTGACGTCAGTTGGTGTGTGTGATGACAGTTGGGGTGTGTGACGTCAATTGGTGTGTGTGATGTCAGTTGGTTTGTGTATGACGTCAGTTGGTGTGTGTGATGTCAGTTGGTGTGTGTAACGTCAGTTGGTGTGTGTGACGTCAGTTGGTTTGTGTGACGTCAGTTGGTTTGTGTGACGTCAGTTGGTGTGTGACGTCATTTGGTGTATGTGACGTCATTTGTTGTGTGTGACGTCAGTTGGTGTGTGTGATGTCAGTTGGTGTGTGTGATGTCAGTTGGTTTGTGTATGACGTCAGTTGGTGTGTGTGACTTCAGTTGGTGTGTGACGTCAGTTGTTTTGTGTGACGTCAGTTGGTGTGTGTGACGTCAGTTGGTGTGTGTGTGACGTCAGTTGGTGTGTGTGACGTCAGTTGGCGTGTGACGTCAGTTGGCGTGTGTGACGTCAGTTGGCGTGTGTGACGTCAGTTAGCGTGTGTGACGTCAGTTGGTGTGTGTATGTCAGTTGGTGTGTGTGACATCAGTTGGTGTGTGTGACGTCAGTTGGTGTGTGTGACGTCAGTTTGTGTGTGCAACGTCAGTTGTTTTGTGTGACGTCAGTTGGTGTGTGTGATGTCAGTTGGTGTGTGTATGACGTCGGTTGGTGTGTGTGACGTCAGTTGGTGTGTGACGTCAGTTGTTTTGTGTGAAGTCAGTTGGTGTGTGTGACGTCAGTTGGTGTGTGTGACGTCAGTTGGTGTGTGTGACGTCAGTTGGTGTGTGTGACGTCAGTTGGTGTGTGACGTCAGTTGTTTTGTGTGACGTCAGTTGGTGCGTGTGACGTAAGTTGGTGTGTGTGACATCAGGTGGTGTGTTTGACGTCAGTTGGTGTGTGTAACGTCAGTTGGTGTGCGTATGACGTCAGTTGGTGTGTGTGACGTCAGTTGGTGTGTGTGATATCAGTTGGTGTGTGTGATGTCAGTTGGTTTGTGTATGACGTCAGTTGGTGTGTGTGATGTCAGTTGGTGTGTGTGACGTCAGTTGGTGTGTGTATGACGTCAATTGGTGTGTGTGATGTCAATTGGTGTGTGTGTGACGTCAGTTGGTGTGTGTGACGTCAGTTGGTGTGTGTGACGTCAGTTGGTGTGTATGACGTCAGTTGGTGTGTATGACGTCAGTTGGTGTGTGTGACGTCAGTTGGTGTGTGTGTGACGTCAGTTGGTGTGTGTGACGTCAGTTGGTGTGTGACGTCAGTTGTTTTGTGTGACGTCAGTTGGTGTGTGTGACGTCAGTTGGTGTGTGTGACGTCAGTTGGTGTGTGTGTGACGTCAGTTGGCGTGTGTGACGTCAGTTGGCGTGTGTGACGTCAGTTGGCGTGTGTGACGTCAGTTGGCGTGTGTGACGTCAGTTAGCGTGTGTGACGTCAGTTGGTGTGTGTATGTCAGTTGGTGTGTGTATGTCAGTTGGTGTGTGTGACATCAGTTGGTGTGTGTGACGTCAGTTGGTGTGTGTGATGTCAGTTTGTGTGTGCGACGTCAGTTGTTTTGTGTGACGTCAGTTGGTGTGTGTGATGTCAGTTGGTGTGTGTATGACGTCGGTTGGTGTGTGTGACGTCAGTTGGTGTGTGTGTGATGTCAGTTGGTGTGTGACGTTAGTTGTTTTGTGTGACGTCAGTTGGTGTGTGTGACGTCAGTTGGTGTGTGTGACGTCAGTTGGTGTGTGTGACGTCAGTTGTTTTGTGTGACGTCAGTTTTGTGTGACGTCAGTTGGTGTGTGTGACGTCAGTTGGTGTGCGTGTGACGTAAGTTGGTGTGTGTGACATCAGGTGGTGTGTTTGACGTCAGTTGGTGTGTGTAACGTCAGTTGGTGTGCGTATGACGTCAGTTGGTGTGTGTGACGTCAGTTGGTGTGTGTGACGTCAGTTGGTGTGTGCGACGTCAGTTGTTTTGTGTGACGTCAGTTGTTTTGTGTATGACGTCAGTTGGTGTGTGTGACGTCAGTTGGTGTGTGACGTCAGTTGTTTTGTGTGACGTCAGTTGGTGTGTGTGACGTCAGTTGGTGTGTGTGTGACGTCAGTTGGCGTGTGTGACGTCAGTTGGCGTGTGTGACGTCAGTTAGCGTGTGTGACGTCAGTTGGTGTGTGTATGTCAGTTGGTGTGTGTGACATCAGTTGGTGTGTGTGACGTCAGTTGGTGTTTGTGACGTCAGTTTGTGTGTGCGACGTCAGTTGTTTTGTGTGACGTCAGTTGGTGTGTGTGATGTCAGTTGGTGTGTGTATGACGTCGGTTGGTGTGTGTGACGTCAGTTGGTGTGTGACGTCAGTTGTTTGTGTGACGTCAGTTGTTTTGTGTGACGTCAGTTGGTGTGTGTGACGTCAGTTGGTGTGTGTGACGTCAGTTGGTGTGTGTGACGTCAGTTGGTGTGTGTGACGTCAGTTGGTGTGTGACGTCAGTTGTTTTGTGTGACGTCAGTTGGTGCGTGTGACGTAAGTTGGTGTGTGTGACATCAGGTGGTGTGTTTGACGTCAGTTGGTGTGTGTAACGTCAGTTGGTGTGCGTATGACGTCAGTTGGTGTGTGTGACATCAGTTGGTGTGTGTGATGTCAGTTGGTGTGTGTGATGTCAGTTGGTTTGTGTATGACGTCAGTTGGTGTGTGTGATGTCAGTTGGTGTGTGTGACGTCAGTTGGTGTGTGTGACGTCAGTTGGTGTGTGTATGACGTCAATTGGTGTGTGTGATGTCAATTGGTGTGTGTGACGTCAGTTGGTGTGTGTGACGTCAGTTGGTGTGTGTGACGTCAGTTGGTGTGTATGACGTCAGTTGGTGTGTGTGACGTCAGTTGGTGTGTGTGACGTCAGTTGGTGTGTGTGACGTCAGTTGGTGTGTGACGTCAGTTGTTTTGTGTGACGTCAGTTGGTGTGTGTGACGTCAGTTGGTGTGTGTGACGTCAGTTGGTGTGTGTGTGACGTCAGTTGGTGTGTGTGACGTCAGTTGCCGTGTGTGACGTCAGTTGGCGTGTGTGACGTCAGTTGGCGTGTGTGACGTCAGTTGGCGTGTGTGACGTCAGTTAGCGTGTGTGACGTCAGTTGGTGTGTGTGACATCAGTTGGTGTGTGTGACGTCAGTTGGTGTGTGTGATGTCAGTTTGTGTGTGCGACGTCAGTTGTTTTGTGTGACGTCAGTTGGTGTGTGTGATGTCAGTTGGTGTGTGTATGACGTCGGTTGGTGTGTGTGACGTCAGTTGGTGTGTGTGACGTCAGTTGGTGTGTGACGTTAGTTGTTTTGTGTGACGTCAGTTGGTGTGTGTGACGTCAGTTGGTGTGTGTGACGTCAGTTGTTTTGTGTGACGTCAGTTTTGTGTGACGTCAGTTGGTGTGTGTGACATCAGGTGGTGTGTTTGACGTCAGTTGGTGTGTGTAACGTCAGTTGGTGTGCGTATGACGTCAGTTGGTGTGTGTGACGTCAGTTGGTGTGTGTGACGTCAGTTGGTGTGTGCGACGTCAGTTGTTTTGTGTGATGTCAGTTGGTGTGTGTGACGTCAGTTGGTGTGTGTGATGTCAGTTGGTGTGTGTGATGTCAGTTGGTGTGTGTATGACGTCGGTTGGTGTGTGTGACGTCAGTTGGTGTGTGACGTCAGTTGTTTTGTGTGACGTCAGTTTTGTGTGACGTCAGTTTTGTGTGACGTCAGTTGGTGTGTGTGACGTCAGTTGGTGTGTGTGACGTCAGTTGGTGTGTGTGACATCAGGTGGTGTGTGTGATGTCAGTTGGTGTGTGTATGACGTCGGTTGGTGTGTGTGACGTCAGTTGGTGTGTGACGTCAGTTGTTTTGTGTGACGTCAGTTGGTGTGTGTGACGTCAGTTGGTGTGTGTGACGTCAGTTGGTGTGTGTGTGACGTCAGTTGGCGTGTGTGACGTCAGTTGGCGTGTGTGACGTCAGTTGGCGTGTGTGACGTCAGTTGGCGTGTGTGACGTCAGTTAGCGTGTGTGACGTCAGTTGGTGTGTGTATGTCAGTTGGTGTGTGTATGTCAGTTGGTGTGTGTGACATCAGTTGGTGTGTGTGACGTCAGTTGGTGTGTGTGATGTCAGTTTGTGTGTGCGACGTCAGTTGTTTTGTGTGACGTCAGTTGGTGTGTGTGATGTCAGTTGGTGTGTGTATGACGTCGGTTGGTGTGTGTGACGTCAGTTGGTGTGTGTGATGTCAGTTGGTGTGTGACGTTAGTTGTTTTGTGTGACGTCAGTTGGTGTGTGTGACGTCAGTTGGTGTGTGTGACGTCAGTTGGTGTGTGTGACGTCAGTTGTTTTGTGTGACGTCAGTTTTGTGTGACGTCAGTTGGTGTGTGTGACGTCAGTTGGGTGGTGTGCGTGTGACGTAAGTTGGTGTGTGTGACATCAGGTGGTGTGTTTGACGTCAGTTGGTGTGTGTAACGTCAGTTGGTGTGCGTATGACGTCAGTTGGTGTGTGTGACGTCAGTTGGTGTGTGTGACGTCAGTTGGTGTGTGCGACGTCAGTTGTTTTGTGTGACGTCAGTTGTTTTGTGTATGACGTCAGTTGGTGTGTGACGTCAGTTGTTTTGTGTGACGTCAGTTGGTGTGTGTGACGTCAGTTGGTGTGTGTGTGACGTCAGTTGGCGTGTGTGACGTCAGTTGGCGTGTGTGACGTCAGTTAGCGTGTGTGACGTCAGTTGGTGTGTGTATGTCAGTTGGTGTGTGTGACATCAGTTGGTGTGTGTGACGTCAGTTGGTGTTTGTGACGTCAGTTTGTGTGTGCGACGTCAGTTGTTTTGTGTGACGTCAGTTGGTGTGTGTGATGTCAGTTGGTGTGTGTATGACGTCGGTTGGTGTGTGTGACGTCAGTTGGTGTGTGACGTCAGTTGTTTTGTGTGACGTCAGTTGGTGTGTGTGACGTCAGTTGGTGTGTGTGACGTCAGTTGGTGTGTGTGACGTCAGTTGGTGTGTGTGACGTCAGTTGGTGTGTGACGTCAGTTGTTTTGTGTGACGTCAGTTGGTGCGTGTGACGTAAGTTGGTGTGTGTGACATCAGGTGGTGTGTTTGACGTCAGTTGGTGTGTGTAACGTCAGTTGGTGTGCGTATGACGTCAGTTGGTGTGTGTGACATCAGTTGGTGTGTGTGATGTCAGTTGGTGTGTGTGATGTCAGTTGGTTTGTGTATGACGTCAGTTGGTGTGTGTGATGTCAGTTGGTGTGTGTGACGTCAGTTGGTGTGTGTGACGTCAGTTGGTGTGTGTATGACGTCAATTGGTGTGTGTGATGTCAATTGGTGTGTGTGACGTCAGTTGGTGTGTGTGACGTCAGTTGGTGTGTGTGACGTCAGTTGGTGTGTATGACGTCAGTTGGTGTGTGTGACGTCAGTTGGTGTGTGTGACGTCAGTTGGTGTGTGTGACGTCAGTTGGTGTGTGACGTCAGTTGTTTTGTGTGACGTCAGTTGGTGTGTGTGACGTCAGTTGGTGTGTGTGACGTCAGTTGGTGTGTGTGTGACGTCAGTTGGTGTGTGTGACGTCAGTTGCCGTGTGTGACGTCAGTTGGCGTGTGTGACGTCAGTTGGCGTGTGTGACGTCAGTTGGCGTGTGTGACGTCAGTTAGCGTGTGTGACGTCAGTTGGTGTGTGTGACATCAGTTGGTGTGTGTGACGTCAGTTGGTGTGTGTGATGTCAGTTTGTGTGTGCGACGTCAGTTGTTTTGTGTGACGTCAGTTGGTGTGTGTGATGTCAGTTGGTGTGTGTATGACGTCGGTTGGTGTGTGTGACGTCAGTTGGTGTGTGTGACGTCAGTTGGTGTGTGACGTTAGTTGTTTTGTGTGACGTCAGTTGGTGTGTGTGACGTCAGTTGGTGTGTGTGACGTCAGTTGTTTTGTGTGACGTCAGTTTTGTGTGACGTCAGTTGGTGTGTGTGACATCAGGTGGTGTGTTTGACGTCAGTTGGTGTGTGTAACGTCAGTTGGTGTGCGTATGACGTCAGTTGGTGTGTGTGACGTCAGTTGGTGTGTGTGACGTCAGTTGGTGTGTGCGACGTCAGTTGTTTTGTGTGATGTCAGTTGGTGTGTGTGACGTCAGTTGGTGTGTGTGATGTCAGTTGGTGTGTGTGATGTCAGTTGGTGTGTGTATGACGTCGGTTGGTGTGTGTGACGTCAGTTGGTGTGTGACGTCAGTTGTTTTGTGTGACGTCAGTTTTGTGTGACGTCAGTTTTGTGTGACGTCAGTTGGTGTGTGTGACGTCAGTTGGTGTGTGTGACGTCAGTTGGTGTGTGTGACATCAGGTGGTGTGTGTGATGTCAGTTGGTGTGTGTATGACGTCGGTTGGTGTGTGTGACGTCAGTTGGTGTGTGACGTCAGTTGTTTTGTGTGACGTCAGTTTTGTGTGACGTCAGTTTTGTGTGACGTCAGTTGGTGTGTGTGACGTCAGTTGGTGTGTGTGATGTCAGTTGGTGTGTGTGACGTGTGTCTGTCTGCATCAGTGATATAAACCCATTCAACTCTCACACACGCCCCAGCAGCAGGTTGGAGTATTCTGGCGACATCTAGTGGATTAAAATTAAATTACATGAGTGGACAACCACTGCTGCTGAGATAATTCTATGGATTAGGTTCAGGTGTGTAGCTACAATTATCTTAGTGTGTAAACAAGGGTGGAATTAGCCTGGTTGTACCACACCTTAATACAAATTGTTACACATTAGTACAAAGGTGCTCCATTGACTCCGTGAACAGGTGGGAGGGGTTAACTCCTTTTGCAGATTGAAACGATTGGATCTGAGTTTACCGTGACGTATGTAGTGTGCCTGAGTCTGTTGTTAGCATTTAGCTTAGCTTTAGCCATCTCCGTTTCTGCTAACGGAGCCCGTGGGGAGTAGCGCCACAATCTTGACCAGCGATTACATTTGCTAAACATTCCTCTTGCTCCTGCTTCAATTTCTTGATAGAACCAGACCGGATTTCTTTACTATCGCATTTTTCGCCATTGCCAAACTACGACCTGCCCGTTCGGCGCAAACTCTTGACGTCACCGGCACCGACCTACAACACCCGCCTTCCGCGCTCTCTGAGTAGCCGGTCGAAATACGACCGATTGTATTCGCTAACACAGGGACCAGACCCAGACGTTACATGCAGTGAAATGATGATTGAACGGAGTGTACGGATGGATAAGGTGGAATGAGACTTTCTGGTGTGTAAACTATTGCTTTAAAACTCATTGTGTCCCATTGACGCACAAATACGTCAAAGCAAATAGTAACGTCGTGTGCCATTGACGCATTAATCCGTCAATTGCCTTTTTCGCTATTTTCACGTTCCCAGATGTCTATTGTATCTAATATGTATGGGGATGACTTGAGACCATATTTTATCGAGCCAGCAGGTGGCAGCATTGCTCTCTGAATGGTTTGAAAACATGTAGGTGCACATGTTGTGCCTCTTTTTTCTCAGCTTTCTGGTGATTTCTGGTGATTTCAGTAAAACTTCCCTCTACTCAACAAAGGATTACAGGGGAACGAAAAAAGCTATAAACAAAATTCTTTTTGCTGAGGAAAGTAGACAGTCCATTCTTTTAGAATCTGGTGTCGGATTTCAGATAGTCATAGTACACAATATTCTGTGGGTCTTGAAAAATCAGTAAAAATCATCAGAAATGGCTGGCACTGTGGGAGTACCTGTTCTGAAATAGGCTGGCATTCAATGAGTTTTAAGCAGCAATGACAACTGTCTTTTTTGTGTGACAAGTGAGCTGTCAATCACAGCCCAGACCACGCCCAGTTTTCGGATTTGTTTTCGGATTTGTCCCGGAAACCGGATTCGTCCGGAAGTTCAGTTAATAAGTCCTTAAGTGGTGACTGATTAAGTTTTAGGTGTCTGAGTAGTGCTACATAAATAAAATAAAATTTGTGCAAGATGGTTAAGGTTAGGGTTAAGGTGGGTCTGAGTAAGATGGTTAAGGTTAGGGTTAAGGTGGTCTGAGTAAGATGGTTAAGGTTAGGGTTAAGGTGGTCTGAGTAAGATGGTTAAGGTTAGGGTTAAGGTGGTCTGAGTAAGATGGTTAAGGTTAGGGTTAAGGTGGTCTGAGTAAGATGGTTAAGGTTAGGGTTAAGGTGGTCTGAGTAAGATGGTTAAGGTTAGGGTTAAGGTGGTCTGAGTAAGATGGTTAAGGTTAGGGTTGAGGTGGGTCTGAGTAAGATGGTTAAGGTTAGGGTTAAGGTGGTCTGAGTAAGATGGTTAAGGTTAGGGTTAAGGTGGTCTGAGTAAGATGGTTAAGGTTAGGGTTAAGGTGGTCTGAGTAAGATGGTTAAGGTTAGGGGTTAAGGTGGTCTGAGTAAGATGGTTAAGGTTAGGGTTAAGGTGGTCTGAGTAAGATGGTTAAGGTTAGGGTTAAGGTGGTCTGAGTAAGATGGTTAAGGTTAGGGTTAAGGTGGTCTGAGTAAGATGGTTAAGGTTAGGGTTAAGGTGGTCTGAGTAAGATGGTTAAGGTTAGGGTTAAGGTGGTCTGAGTAAGATGGTTAAGGTTAGGGTTAAGGTGGCTGAGTAAGATGGTTAAGGTTAGGGTTAAGGTGGTCTGAGTAAGATGGTTAAGGTTAGGGTTAAGGTGGTCTGAGTAAGATGGTTAAGGTTAGGGTTAAGTGGTGTCTGAGTAAGATGGTTAAGGTTAGGGTTAAGGTGGTCTGAGTAAAATGGTTAAGGTTAGGGTTAAGGTGGTCTGAGTAAGATGGTTAAGGTTAGGGTTAAGGTGGTCTGAGTAAAATGGTTAAGGTTAGGGTTAAGGTGGTCTGAGAAAGATGGTTAAGGTTAGGGTTAAAGTGGACATATCGTGTTTTCAAATAATAGATTTTTACATCTAAATCATTAATTTGTGGTCTATATAAAGCGTAACTGCAATGCCTGGGTCTGAGTCTCATTATTTGTAGCTCCACGGGCCTTTCTTCTACACCTGTTCTGAGGTGCATCTGAGAGCAACCTGTTTTGGTGCTGTCTCTTTAAATGCAAATGAGGCGCTTTTGACCATGCCCCCATCCAGGTGACACAGGTTCAACTCCACCCCGAGCTGCCATTTTTGTAGTTTCTAAGCACAGATACAATTATCTCATAGAAACTTCTCATTACATCGCAAACATGAAGCAGTCCTTCCTCATCGACTGAAAGCAAATGTTACGTTTCATTCTTAGTCCAGTCTTATTATCGACTCTTCTCTTTTTAGCTTTGGGATCCATGCGCACGGTCTATGATGCTCACACGCCGGTTTGTTTACAACAGCGGCCGCCTGGCGCGGGCCTACGTCGCAGGATATGACGCACTACATTGACAGAAATGTTTAAATTGAATATTACTTATGCACAATTTTACAGCATTTAAAAACTTTAAGAACGTTTTTTCTTCTACAGAAGGAAAGAGACGCATGCGCCTCCAGAGCCGCAGGTTGCCGACTCCTAGTTTATACAGTATGTGGAAGCAAATACTGTAGAGGATCAGGATATGTGCAGTTTCAACAATAAAATAAAATGCAATAGTCTACATTAAAGAGAGTAATAAACATGTCTCAGAGTGAGGGAGGTGGACACAGACAACACTATTGTTTGTTACAGGGATGAGAATTGGTCAAAAAAGACTGAAATGCATATTGTCAGCCATTTGCTGGCTCTAAATCTGTTTAATTTGTTCACAACCTTTTACTTTTGGCTTCAAACATGAACTTTTAACTCATTGACTGCCAGCCTATTTCAGAACAGGTACTCCCATATTGCCAGCCGTTTCTGATGATTTTTACTGAATTTTCAAGACCCACAGAATATTGTGTACTATGACTATCTGAATATATATATAATTTTGTTTCTAGCTTGTTTCGTTCCCCTGTATTCCTCAGTTGAGTAGAGGGAAGTTTTACTGAAATCACCAGAAAGTTGAGAAAAAAGAGGCACAACAAGTGCACCTAACTGTTTTCAAACCATTCAGAGAGATGCTGCCACCTGCTGGCTCGATAAAATATGGTCTCAAGCCATCTCCATACATATTAGATACAATACATAGTTCCTACATGACGTCACTACATACGGGGATTTGCCGACCCGGCGCCATTTGTGTTGGCATGCTGTGGGCAAAACAATAGAAGAAGAAGCTGAAACGTGTTAATGTCGTGATAAAGTTGAAAATGGTCATCTCCTGCTGGGTCAATGGATGTTCAAATCGTGCCGGAGGTTCTGTTAAACTTGGATTTTACAGTATACCCATCATTAGACTTCATGAATGTGAGAAGACTAAGCTTTTGTCAGAACAACGACGGAGGTTATGGCTTGCGAAGAGAAACAGGCAAGAAACTCCCTCAAAACACGCAAGAATATGCTCGGAGCACTTTGTGTCAGGTGCGTATCGTATCTTATAATGTGTTGACAGACGTAATTTACTCAGTACTAACTTGTGTATGCTGATAGCTGGTAACTTGAGAGTTTCATTATTTAGCGTTAGATTACTTTATTATGAGGAGGATCGGTGTCGCGTCCGAGGCTCTCGAGGGCAACGTAAATGTATTAAATAGATAATAATAGTTCTATGGTGGGCTAAAACAATGTTCACAAACAGCATTGCTTCTGTAAAAAGATCTGTGTCATAAAATAAACTGCTCTTTACGCCTGGAAAAATCATTTGCCCACCATTCACCAAAACATACGGTCAAAAACGCGGAAATAAACAATAACAGCAATCCAGAGTGTCCCTGTGGCATTAGCATTAACATAGCATAACTTTGTAAACACAGCAGCGTGCCATCAAAGATGGCGTCTCCGAGGAGGTCATGTGACATTCATTGGTCTGTGGGAACTATGTATAGATATCTGGGAACGTCAAAATAGCAGGACAACCAATTGACGTGTTAACACGTCAATTGGCGGTCAATGAGTTTTAATGCAATGCAAAATGTAGGTGTCAGAGCTTTATTTAGGGCGTTTTGTAAGAGAAAATTTTCAAATGTTCATGTGGGCGGAGTCAGGCTGGGCACAGGTGTTTAGTCGCTCTTTAAGAAGCCAGGTGTAAATTGGCTGCAGGTGTGTCAGCCACACCCCCATCACCACAAGCTCTGCAGAGAAACAAAGAGGGAGGGGGGAGAAACAGAGCAACACAACCCTCACAACACTACTTTCAAAGATGAGCTGTAAACTAAACAAGTTTTCATCCTGCCACTTTTTTTTTCAATTGTACAGATTATATCCTGAAAAGACTATTATTTTTCCTTTAACATGTTTGCAAACTTCTGTCTTTTGCACAAATCTAAGTGATTCCATCCATGCCAAATGTGACCTGTACATTTCTCCTCTGTGAGATCAATTAAGTCTATCTTAGCTTATCTCCTTTTCTTTGTGTCTTTTCTTCTAGCATAAAAAGCATTACTCTGTACCATATGTTTTTCCTGCAGCCTGCAAAAGAAATAGGTCTTTAAAATAAAACAATAAAAAATGACCATCAAAGAGACAAACGCAAGTGTAGAAATGTGTTTAAGGGACTCAAAAGATATACAATACACATATACTGTACATATATATTATTACAATAACTATTAATGTGTGTATCTTCTCCAGGCGGCTAGGGCTCTGAAAGTCATGAGGTCGATGAGGCGAGGTCTCCCTGGGCAACGTGTGGCTGTGCGGGCAGACGGACAGCAGCCTTAAGGTCAAACTAGCGGGCTTTGATTCCATCTTACATCCCAGAGAGGACGCTCCGGGGAAGCTGGTGGAGGAGCTGAAATACAGGCAAGTTTTAAAGGAGACATAACATGCAAATGTACCTGTTCACACATGTTGGTTTTCTCTGGTCATACACTTTACACAGTTGTTTTTTATCATGCATGTTCTTTCTGGTTATATAAATCAAAATTAAATCAACTTAGCATGTACTACCATAAGCCTCCACAAAAGCCTGGGTAAGAAAATATCCTGACATTTCAACGATTGGATTTGGTTAGGTCACACTGACGAGATCATGACGGAATTATTGCTGTTGGAGGACACAGCACAATAATTTTTTATATGCTCATAAAAAAACAGACCTGGATCTCATCGAATGAGGAACTTCGGGCACGAACAAGTCCCCGTCCCTTTTGTTCAAATACCCCTAATACAAACTCTTTAAGCCATGATACATCCTCAGACTATGACAGAGCCATGTTCTGTGTTATAACATTTCTGCCAGTGCTACCCTCGGGTCAAAAGGACCCCCACAGAAAATGACCCTAAATTTGGGTCTGAACGGGATAAATAGGACCCAGGGCTGGTCAAGTTATATCAATACATCAAAATTCAGCTCGGGAAAAAAATGTGGGTAGTTTTTAATCATTGTGGCGGGTCAATCCGACCCGAGGATAGCTGAAAGGGTTAAAAATGTGTTTTGTTTTGTAACTTTCTCCAGTCAAATCACAAGTTTCCATCTCTGTCTTTCTTCTGGAAACCTCTTGACCCTCTCAGCCGAGTCATGAGCAATGTCCCATGTATAACAAGTTTTAGTCTGTTTTAAAATGCTGTTTTATGCTGTGTTCACACCGCTGACACATGAACGCAGAACCGGTGTGAACCTAAAAGTTAACCTACACATCTGTTGGTTTTGTATGTTCTATCCCTCTTTGACATATTCTCAACAAAAATATAAACGCAACAATTTTGGTTTTGCTCCCATTTTCCTTGAAATGGACTTTAAGATCTAAAATTCATTCCCGATACACACTATTACCATTTATCTCAAACATTGTTCACAAATCTGTCTAAATGTGATACTGAGCACTTCTGCTTTTCTGAGATAAACCATCCCACCTCACAGGTGTGTAACATCACGATGCTGAGCTGACATCATGATTAGTGCACAGGTGTGCCTTAGACTTTCCACAATAAAAGGCCACCCTGAAATGTGCAGTTCTGTCTCACTGCAAAATGCCACAAGCATCGAGGGAGCGTGCAATAGGCTGACAGCAGGAATGTCAGCCAGATCTGTTGCTCGAGCATTGAACGTTCATTTCTCCACCGTAAGCCGTCTCCAAAGGCGTTTAAGAGAATATGGCAGTATATGGCCTCACAACCACAGACCACCTTTAACCACACCAGCCCAGGACCTCCACATCCAGCAGGTTCACCTCCAAGATCGTCTGAGACCAGCCACAGAGACAGCTGCTGAAACAATTGGTTTGCAAAACCAAACAATTTCTGCACAAACCGTCAGAAACCGTCTCAGGGACGCTCCACTGCATGCTCATCGTCCTCATCGGGGTCTTGACCTGACTCCAGCTCGTCACTGTAACAGACTTGAGTGGACAAATGCTTACATTCGATGGCGTCTGGCACGTTGGAGAGGTGTTCTCTTCACGGATGAATCTCGGTTTGCATTGTTCAGGGCAGATGGCAGACAGCGTGTGTTGCGTTGTGTGGGTGAGAGCTTTGCTGATGTCAATGTTGTGGATGGAGTAGCCCATGGTGGTGGTGGGGTTATGGTATGGGCATCTGTAATGGTCGAAGAACACAGGTGCATTTTATTGATGGCATTGTGAATGCACAGAGATACCGTGATGAGATCCTGAGGCCCATTGTTGTGCCATACATCCATGAACATCACCTCATGTTTCAGCAGATAATGCACGGCCTCATGTTGCAAGGATCTGTTCTCATGTTGCAAGGATCTGTACACAATTCTTGGAAGCTGAAAATGTCCCAGTTCTTGCATGGCCAGCATACTCACCGGACAGGTCACCCATTGAGCATGTTTGGCATGTGCTTGACCGGCGTATATGACAGCGTGCACCAGTTCCCTCTGATATCCAGCAGAACAGCCATTGAAGAGGCTGTCAGGCCACAACTGACAATCTGATAAACTCTAAGAAGATGTGTTGCACTGCATGAGGCAAATGGTGGTCACACCAGATACTGACTGGTTCTGAGTCCCTGGACCCCCAATAAAGCAAAATAATGCACAATTCAGAGTGGCCTTTTATTGTGGACAGTCTAAGGCACATCTGTGCACTAATCATCTAACCCTAACCCATGTCAGATCAGCATCTTGATGTGACACACCGTGAGTTGGGATGGATTATCTCAGCAAAGCAGAAGTGCTCACTATCACACATTTAGACAGATTTGTCAACAACGTTTGGGAGAAATGGTAATATTGTGTATCTAGAATGAATTTTAGATCTTTAAGTCCATCTCATGGATCATGGGAGAAAAAACTAAAGTGTTGCGTTAATATTTTTGTTGATTATAAATATATAATATATATACATTTATCATGTGACTTGGACCGTACGCGCGCTCTGATTGGCTGATTACCGGTCTGATATTTTCCCATCTCGGACCGTTACCATGACAATTGGTCCGAACAGCGCGTATCACATTTGATATCTTTCCTCGGACCGTTACCATGACAATCTGTCCGCATGGCGTATCACACAAAACCAAGTCGGACATGAACATACTTCACAAATATCTCAAAAGCATTGGTAAAGACACAGACGAGAGTCATATAATAAAACATTTATTAACCTCGCTTTCTCTGTCTGTGCAGAGAAATATCAGACCTTGGCCTTTTTACACAGACCTCGCCACGGCTCTGTCTGTACATTAAAGGACAACTCACCCTCAAATCCACTTATTTTTGCTGATAAACGGTATAAATGAGTGTCCAATAGTGTTGTCTACATATCCTGGTCATAATTTTGTCACTTTGGTGCAAATTAGTTGAAAGTTAAACTTTCTGCCTAAAACCGTCTGTGAGGCGCCATCTGCTGGCGACCTGTGTTACTACATTTGAATTTTGAATCTGGCGCCAACACTGGCGCAGCAGCAAGACCTGACGTCTGAAGCAAGACCTGACGTCTGAAGCAAGACCTGACGTCTGAAGCAAGACCTGACGTCTGAAGCAAGACCTGACGTCTGAAGCAAGACCTGACGTCTGAAGCAAGACCTGACGTCTGAAGCAAGACCTGACGTCAGCAGCCCCCCGCCCAGAGCAATGTAAACGGCCCAGTCTCGTTCACGCCCCCTTTAGTCCTCCAGGCTACGCCCATTTAGAGGAAGATTTGAACAGGAAATGTGAGTGACGTAAACTCAGAGGAGCGGGGGTGAGAACCACTTTAAGGCCGCGGTCTGATATTTCTCCATACAGACCTCGCGCTCGGTTAATAAGCCGTTATTATTTGACCCACCTGTTGAATATCCCCAGTTTCCATGACTTTTTGCTATTATTCATGTCATCTTTAGTGTGTAATGGTCCTGATCTGTAATACAATAAATTGTGTCTTGACGCCAGACTCAACCAGAGGTGGGGAAAGCAGTATTGTAGTCTGTGATACGCAAGTATACTCCGTATAACCACCTAAAACACTCTGAAATGTCCGTATCCCCCACAATACATTTTCTGTGATACGTAACAGTACAAATGAACCAGCCGCTATTTACTTCTGGTCACAAGTCAGCATAAATCCACCATGGGTGTGTGTTTCTCTGGTATCGCTCACTGCTCTTGTCCACTGAGGCGCCTGCTCTCGATGTGAACATGTTTGGATTGGCCGGTTGCAGGGAAAAGTGGGAGTGGCTATGAAACAAATCTATAAGCAGCAGACGGGGGAGATGAGAGACAAGATTGAGTGAGCCTTTTTTGATTGAGATGAAGAGAAAACCATGCTTGATTGTTTTTGAAGCATCCCCCTGTTCCGCAGGCTGTTGGGGAAGTTTTTAGAAAAGAACAGCCTGACGCCATCGGGGTCTTTCCTCCTACTGGTAAACAGGCTTCTAATAGTAGCTAGCATAGTGTCATGTCAGTTTAGCAAACACGTATGAGTTCTTGTTGTTGTTAATAAATCCATGTGTTAATATGAATATGTTTGATCTATATATAATATAGCCATGTTGTATTTCTTTTAATCTTTCTAGAAAGTGTGAATTCCTGGCCAGCTCTGTGTCAAGAGAGACAGAGAATTTAAAAACAGGCAGCCATGGTCAGAATAGAGGGACAGAATATCAGTGACAAAGTTGCAGAAGAAATTGTGGCTTTATTAATAATTATTAATAAACGTTATCACTATTCCTCAACAATTATATATGCCCCTCACTGATCCTCCTGCAGGTGCTGAGTCCACAGAAGCTGAGATCTTTCAGTCAAGTTAAGGATGTACTCGAGGAATTCAAGTGAAGTTAATGTGCAATTTATTTCCAAGGTTTTTTCAAGTATACTTTACTTGCCAGGGTTTGTGTCTTCACTGAGAATGGAGTGGCCATATCAGAAGAGTGGTTGTCATTAAAGATCCAGCCGTCAGGCACAAATGACAACCGTAATAAATAAAAAATAAAAAACATGTATGTGTAAATACAATTGTATATATCAGGAAATTAACTGATTTGGGCTCCAAGAATAAGATTAGTCCATACATATGACAGGGTATGTAAAAGAGCGTTCCAGTTTTCATGTTCTTATCCCACATACAGTGTTAATAGTATTATTAATATGTTTGTGTAAGCTTTCAGTCGTACAGGGATTAATCAGAGCAATGGAAGGTTTCTCACCCATCATCTGTACTTCTTAGCAGGATTTTTTGACATTTCGTCCTTTTTCAAGGGAATGAAAGCGCAGACTGTTTGAGATTTATAACCTGTGGGTGTGGTTAGCCACTAATGGGCAGCACGGTGGCTGAGTGGATAGCACTCTCGCCTCTCAGCAAGAAGGTCCTGGGTTTGAATCCCAGTCGGGCCAGGGCCTTACTGAGTGGAGTTTGCATGTTCTCCCCGTGTCTGTGTAGGTTTCCTCCGGGTACTCCGGTTTCCCCTACCACTAAAAACATGTCCAATAGTTCTGGCATGTGCCTCCTGTACTGGCCCTGCTCCCATCTCTGTGTGGAGTGAGAGACAAGTGCCCAAGAAATAACAATTGTAAACCGCTTTGTGACTCTGGTCTGTGAAAGGCGGTATATAAATAAAGATTACTTACTAATGTCATTGCTTCCATCTTGCCCTGACAAGTTTGAAAAAGGGATCATGGAGGACCACAGTTTAAAGAACGACCCGAACACGAATCTTTTAGAAAAAGGCACATTGCTGTAGTTTGTACACAACAGACTCACACCTGAACAATATAACGTCTTCACACTGACAGTAATGAGAACGAGGCACCTGGGTGTACATCTAAACCACAAACTGGACTATAAAAATACATGAGGTCATGAGGGTCAGGTCATTTGGAGTGAATGGGCCACTTTTAAAGACCTCTTTGGTCTTTCCCGCGTTGTTGATGAGATGGTTCCGCTGACACCAGTCCATAAAGTTCTGTGTTAGTCCTCTGTAGTTCTAATAAATATTCATATTCCACATTGTGAAGGTGGGAGACAATTTGATATTAGTGTCTTTCAGCTGTTGGAATGTTTGAGATGAGGAAGGGAATAGTTGTCTTTAAACATGATCAAACAATGTTTCGGTGTGAAACAAATGAGAAGCAATCAGCCACAAAGTACTTTTAAATGACATGAGGCCCTTGTGGCTCTTAAAGCGGGCCCCATTTGACCCCTGGCCCTGGAATACTCCCTCCTGTAATGGACACGGGCAGGACAGCTTCTTGGACCACGGCACCAGGAACGATCACTGCCCAGAGCTCTTCACTTAATGAAATCTCTCTTTGTCCTATTGATCAGCTGGAGCTGCAGACGCACATAACAGATCAGGCCTGAAGCAGAGCTCTGTATCTGGGATGGAAGCACTGGAGCTGGGGCTGAGGCTCCAGAGCACTGGGCCAGAGCCAGGACTCCTCATTAAAGCATTCTCATTATTGCCACTATCGCTGTAAAGCGAAGACTCAATTTTGGTTTGAATGCAAATATTAGGATTTTTTTTATTTCCATCCATCCATTTTCTTCCGCTTTATCCGTTGCCGGGTCGCGGGGGCAGCAGTCTAAGCAGAGACGCCCAGACTTTCCTATCCACACACACTTCCTCCAGCTCATCCGGGGGGACCCGAAGGCGTTCCCAGGCCAGCTGAGAGAAATAGTCAATCCAGCGGGTCCTGGGTCTTCCCCGGGGCCTCCTGCCGGTGGGATGCACCCAAAAAACCTCCCCAGGGAGGCGTCCGGGGGGCATCCGGAACAGATGGCCGAGCCACCTCAACTGGTTCCTTTCGACGTGAAGGAGCAGCGGCTCTACTCCGAACTCCTCCCGTGTTTCTGAGCTCCTCGGCTGCAAACCGCCCCAGTGCATGCTGCAGGTCCTGGTTCGTCGGAGCCAACAGGACAACATCGTCCGCAAACAGCAGAGATTGAATCCTGTGGACTCCGAACTGGACCCCCTCCAGCCCCTTGCTGCGCCTAGATATTCTGTCCATAAAGACAGTGAACAGAACCTTGGCGGAGGCCAACATGCACCGAAACAGGCCCCAAATGACAACCCGGGGAACACGGTCGAACGCCTTCTCCAGATCCACAAAGCACATGTGGACAGGTTGGGCGAACTCCCATGAACCCTTGAGTATCCCGTGGAGAGTATAGAGCTGGTCTAGAGTTCCGCGGCTGGGACAAAAACCACTCTGCTCCTCTTGAATCCGAAATTCGACCATCGGTCGAAGTCTCCTCTCCAGTACCTTGGAGTAGACCTTACCGGGGAGGCTGAGGAGTGTGATCCCACGATAATTGGAACACACCCTCCAATCCCCCTTCTTGTAGAGAAGGACCATCACCCCAGTCTGCCAGAGACGTGCAGCCAAGACAGTCCTACAAAATCCAGTGACTTTAGATAGTCAGGACGGATCTCATCCACCTCCGGAGGATGAGGCTGGCATTTAGAAGGGCATGGATGGAGCATTTTGAATATTTCTAAATCCCCATTAGTATCAGCATTTATCTCTTTTACTCTTGTAGTAAAAGAGCTACCAACTGAGCTACTATCGGGCGATAGTAGCTCAGTTGGTAGAGCATTGGCCTTTGGGCCTGAAGGTCGTGGGTTCGAGCCCACCGTAAGACCTACTTCACGACTCCCACTGATGACTGCTGTCGTTGTGTCCTTGGGCAAGACACTTAACCCCACTTTGCCCAAAGCCCCAACTGAAAGATCTCAGCTCCTGTGGACTCACCACCTGCAGAAGGATCAGTGAGGGGCTAGTGCTATGTGTACTGGGTGCAGCTCTGACTGCCACCCCCCTGACCCAGAAATGGATTAATGGGAAGAAAATGGATGGATGGATGGACTCTTGTAGTCCTTATGCCAACATAATAGTGGTAATCTATAGGCGTTTTCACAAGTTGCCAAGAGGTTTGGACCTGTGTCAACTTTCAAAATAAGTTTTCTAAAGTCAGAGCGCCCATGACCACGGGGAATAGAAATATAATGGCACGTTTATCATCCAAGGGGAGAAATATAGACACTTTCCATCATATGTTTTAGGATGACAAAAAATAATAATTTTTGATTGTTGTCGAGGACTGAATACTTTGTAGAGTGCTCAGAGACAACTGCTGTTTTTACTGCAGATTTATGGCTATTTAGGAATACATTGATTTAATTAGACTTTTTATGTTATATTAGAACTCAATATTGAACTACTGTAACATGGTCAAAAGCTGTGTGAGCTGCACTACAACTGTGGAAGTTGAATCATTTTGAAGCTGATTAGTGAAAAAATCTGCAATGAGAATGTTCTATGATCATTTCCAAAGCCAACTTCATCAAGATGGCGATGCAGGGTGGCGAGTCGTGCCGAGTGCTGCGTTTCTGTAATTAGAGGTAAAAATAGCAGTGTTAATCACAGATATTATAAGCACTGTACTCTTCTAAGCACGCAGAGACTTTAGTCACTTATCTCTTCTCAACAAACACCACGCTAAAACAACAAAAAAACAGCACTGAAAGTGCTGGTTTAAATGTGAAATTGGATTGGTACCAAAAGATCACCTAATATTGTTTGACATTTGTCTCACAAACTTATGTTCAAGAAGTCAACCTGCAGCATTAAAGGGAACACATTATGCAAAATCTATTTTATATATTATACCCCTCATCAAAAACATTTGTTTTTAGTGCTAGTAATAACATTAGGAACTCATTGGCAGAGACACATCCCCCTGTTTTTCTGCTAAAAAATATATGTATGCATTTTAATGCTGGCAGGGAAGGCCTACATCGAACGCCATAACCAAGTGGCTGGTATAGTGTACAGAAACATGTCTGCAGAGTGTGGGCTGGAAACCCCAAGGTCACAATGGAAAACTCCTCCAAAGGTGGAGGAGCATGGACTTCCAGATACAGACCGACCAAATGGTAATGGCAAACCAACCTGACATCATGGTGGTGGACAAAGGGCAGAGGACAGCCGTGGTGGTGGACAAAGGGCAGAGGACAGCCGTGGTGGTGGACAAAGGGCAGAGGACAGCCGTGGTGGTGGACAAAGGGCAGAGGACAGCCGTGGTGGTGGACAAAGGGCAGAGGACAGCCGTGGTGGTGGACAAAGGGCAGAGGACAGCCGTGGTGGTGGACAAAGGGCAGAGGACAGCCGTGGTGGTGGACAAAGGGCAGAGGACCGCCGTGGTGGTGGACAAAGGGCAGAGGACCGCCGTGGTGGTAGACAAAGGGCAGAGGACAGCCGTGGTGGTGGACAAAGGGCAGAGGACAGCCGTGGTGGTGGACAAAGGGCAGAGGACAGCCGTGGTGGTGGACAAAGGGCAGAGGACAGCCGTGGTGGTAGACAAAGGGCAGAGGACAGCCGTAGTGGTGGACGTGTCAAAAGGTGGAGTAGCTGCTTGGTTTGGACCATTTTTCCCAGACTTTTAAACAAAGCTCTTAGGATTGTCAATGACTCTTCTGGCCATCCTGGGAAAGCCATGTTCCAGCTTCTTCCCTCTGGCAGAAGATATCGTTCTCTGAGATGCAGGACATCTCGTTACACTAATAGTTTTTATCCACAGGCTGTTATCAGTGTGAACAGAGCACTTTAATGATTTGCACTTGTTTTGAAACTGTTTTAGTCGATCGATTTCACAGTGACATTTGTTTACTGTTTTATTTGTTTTATTTCTGTCTTTTATTGTCTGTATTTGTCTGTGCACACTGGAGACTTTTGCTAATGTATTCCAATGTGGTTTTTTTTACTGCAAATGGCAAATAAACTGAATCTGAATCTGAATTTTCTCTGCTCTAGTTCAAAGTAAAATGCAAAATGCTTCATTGGCCTTTTTCAAAAAGTCAGCATTCCTCCAGTGGATTCTCCCTAATCCGCTTGGTTCGGACCATGAATCCTCTCTGCTCTGGTCTGGACCAGTGTAAAACCATGAACACTGTACTGCAGCAACATCTCAGGTAGAAAAAATCAACAAAAATAAAAATTCTAAAGCACAAAACAACAACTGTTTCAGAGCTACTTAGGACTTGCAGCCGTTTTCCATCCACCCATTTTCTTCCCTTTAATCCATTTCTGGGTCAGGGGGGTGGCAGTCAGAGATGCCACCCAAGTCTCATAGCACCAGCCCCTCACTGACCCTCTGCAGGTGGTGAGTCCACAGGAGGACGGCTGCTCTCTGACTGTGAGCATAGCCTTGATCTTTCAGTGGGGGCTTTGGGCAAAGTGGGGTTAAGTGTCTTGCCCAAGGACACAACGACAGCAGTCATCAGTGGGAGTAGGTGGAGAAGGTGTAGAGGGTAATTGAACCCACGACCTTCTGGCCTTAAGGCCAATGCTCTACCAACTGAGCTACTGTCGCCCACGCCGTAGCTGTTTTCCAGCGCATTGAAAATAGCAGCCTCATCAAAGCTAATTATAAAGACACGGACAGATCAGGATCCCGGTCGTAGATGTGTCAATTTACGAATCGTAATATATTGTATATACTGTACCCATATCAAATCAGTGTAGAAATTCTCAGGCTAATATATGAAATCGAATCAGATTTTATATTTTAGGGTAAATATCTCTCACAGACAGATTCTTACTCAAACTGTCTAAAGTGGTGCAGCTTTTGGCGAGGCAGCTCACAGAGAACAGAGGAATACATTTACCATCTCTCCTTGGGCTTTCACTTTCAGACAATGGGAATAAAAAACACCCACCGAAATGTGGAAAGATTTGTCATTTTTCTCCCACAGAGAATTGGTGAGGCGCTTCTTTTCTGCCTCAACAAGTTAGCGTGGGTCTAGCCAGGAGCTGGTTTCTCATCGCGACAGCCCAGAAAAGGCATCGCAGCGGTGGGTCCAAAGCGCCTTCCGTACTGGCGTTTTGGGTAAAGAGACTGTTTTCTGCGTGATGGGAGACGGAGGAGCCATCGGAGGATCGCAGGGGGATAACTCTGATACATAGGGAAGGGATGTGAATATCTGGGGTTTGAAGTATAAAGCCAAAAGTGTGCCGTGAAAAATAAGTCGTAACTTTGCTGAGTGTGCAGAATAGTGCGGAGAAGTCATTCACTGGATTTAGCTTTATTACTAACTCCTCTTCGTCTCCAAGGGAAACAAAAAGTGCAGAGAAGTGATGGAGATTGAACTATAACAGATGTAAAGGCTGAAGATGAATGGGTCCAGAGGGATTTATTTGCTTCTTAAGTGCCTGTCATATGTTGTACTTTGGGTTGGGACTAAATAATAGTTACAAAAGGAATTAGTTGATTAAATAACATGTATTAGTGAAATTAGAAGCACGGCCAACCACTTGAAACTTGTATTAATGAACATAGAAGGATTCCTAACCATATCCAACCTGTATTAGTGAACTTAGGAGCATGGCTTACCACTTCAAACCCGTTTTAATGACAATAGAAGCATGGCTAACCACTTAAAACCTATATTTGTTAACTTAGAAGCATGGCTAACCACTTCAAATCCACATTAGTAAAATTATAAACATGGCTAACCATGTCAAACCATTGTTAATTAAATTAGAAGCACGGCTAACCACTTCAAACCTTTTTTATAGTCGACCTAGAAGCATGGCTAACCACGTCAAATCCACATTAGTGAAATGATAAAAATAGAGCTCTGGTTTGGGCCCTCTGGTGAACACTGGGGTAGTCTTGCACAGTTTTTATGGTAAATAAATACTTGTATCTTGTGACCACTTAAAGCCTGTATCAGTGAAATTAGAAATATGGCTAATCACTGATTGTTGATTAAACTTACAACTTTGGGGTTCTTGTTTTTATATCATGCAGTCTTTAAAGTAAAGTTCACATTTTTCAACTATAAGTTCAAATATTTGGGTTTAAAAGCAATTAATTGTGAAATAAAAACCACTTTGACTTGCCATGGCCAAAAAATCACAGAGAATAAAAAATGTGCTTCTTGGACTAGAAGAAGAAACTAGAACAATAGAATAGAAACATTATTCAGCTGCTTCAGGATCTCTGAGGGGAAAGGATTACGATGGTATTTGTGTTTATTGTGGATGAACTCTTTTATAGACATCAAACTTGCGTCATTATTGGCCTCTCAACTGACGTAACTTTTCCGCCTCCCGTCTCCTTGGACTCAGCTGAGAATATAGAGCAGTGTGACTCAGTTTGGTCGGCTGGACTTTATAATTTTCCAATAAAACCTGCATGTATATGTGGCTCAAAGCAAACATGTGGGGAGCTGTACTCAAACCCACGCCTTATTAGCATATGCAGGTATTCAGAGCATTCCTCTTATTGAGGGATGTACCAGGACACTCTGGAGTGCAAAGACGGATTGCCAAAACAAAAATAATGTCTACTTTGAGTCACATTTCTCATGGAAATTATACACACTTTTTTGTGATTTGTAGGATTTGGATCTTGTTTTAGTGGATGGTGGTGCGTGCATTTCTCTAAATCAAAACCCTTATCACACAGTCGCAGAGGGACTGGGGCTATTGGATTTTACTTCATATTTTTTATTAGCCAATAGATTAGAATTACAGTCATATAACTCCTGGTAAGAAGATGGATCAAAATAAATATGCATCTCTCTTATTTCAGTCAAATCAAGCATTCTGGGATGAACCAGGTCCAGTTGCAACTCCAGAGTCACAAAGATTTGTTAAAAAGGGGGAAAAAATAGATATATCTTTTTAGCAAATCTGTTTTTATTTTTGTAAGCAAAACGAAAAGCAAACAACAGTTATCACACCAAAATTAAAAAGGCTTTAACCCTCCCACCCCCCACTCAACCCAACCAAACTCATACACTCACGCTCACACTTTCACAACTAATCTGTCTAAAAAATATGAACCGCTCTTAGTGTAGTCCACATATTCATCATCACAATATTTCAAAGTTTACCATTTTTTAAATATACAAAATTATAATCCCCAGTAATAAAATTAGGAACAGGAACCATCAGATAAAATGCAAAAAGAGTTTAATTAGGTAACACAAAACATCACAATAATTTATTTTCCTCATATTTGACGTTGGTGTCATCAGCTCACAGTGGGCCGTACTGTTTCCTCTGTTAGTGGCCGTTATAAAGTTCAAACATATTTGCGTTACAAACAATATCTCTGCAGTTTAGCGGATTTAAGAAATGGGATGCATCCAAAATTAAAACCACAGCTTCACAAAGAGTCCAGCCATTCGTTTGTACTCCTAAAACAGATTCAGTTGGATTTTATTTAACCATTTATTTTTAGGCGTTTTAGAGAAAAAAAAATGTTGCTGTTTTGAGCAGTCAGAACGTATGATCACAAGTCATATTTTCCATGATAATAATACGGAACACTTTGAACGGCCTCAGGTAAAACCACCTCGATGCAGTCCTCTTACAGCCGCACATCTATATTTACGCCTGCGCTCTCGTTAGCGTGAGCGGGGCCCCCGGTTACCTCTCGATCCTTCTCTGGGGGCCGCTGCCAGATTCCGCCTGGCCTTTACCAAGCGTAGGAAGTGCAGAGCTTTGTCATAATTGCCCCCCGCCGAAGCCAGCCCGCACTCTTCCCCCATTAACCGCTGCATATGTTTCCAAGACCAATCTTTTACGCTGGCGGTTTGAAACTCTTTGCCAATTAGCCCTCTACTGATGCTTCGCCATTAAGGTCCCCTCCTTGGAATTACGCCTTGTTAGTCTATTTGTTTACGGAGGTATCATCTCCAGACTTATTATGTGAAAAACCCTCATGCCATTCCCCAATTTGGTCCGACCTTTATCCAATTAGTTTCTTAAAAGTGCTAATGGAACCCCAAAGAAAAAGCAAGCATTAAATGGTGTAGGCATTGTTTACTAAGGTACAATTCTGGCTTAAAGGGACAGAATATCCTTCATTCATTTTGAATTACATCTACATTAGGGCTGTCAAAATTATCGCGTTAACGCACGTTAATTAATTTTTCTCATTAATCGCGTCAAAAAAATTAACGCAATTAACGCCTGCCCATGTATCCCATAATAACTCAGAATGCCACGGACACGTGTGTGTGAGATGGCAACAGAGCAGGTCTCTGGGAATTTAAGTTTTAAAAGAACACAGGCGTTCCCTGTATGAACTCTGCGAGCTGAGCTGCGGTTCCTCCAATGGCTGTGATCACGGCGAACGGCGCCGCGTAACACGTGATCCTATACAAGACCATACACCACAGAGCTGTTCTCTGAATGTAGTACGTCCACACAATATCTACAGCGCTGAAGCTGGACTTCGGAGCATCAGTCTCCTCCGTGTCTTCTCCCGAAGCGCACTCGCTAAATTAGAGCTGGGGTACCTAATTTTCTCTTCCACTAGCAGTTCAAACAAATCAAACAGATTTAATGACATTCTGCATTTCAGACTGTTTTGAAATGTCCCTCATCTGTAACAAACAATAGTTTTGGTCTGAGTCTAAACAGAAAGACAGAATGTTAATGTTATGTGGATTTACAGTACATATGTTCACTAAGCTGTCATTTATCTTTCCATTCAAACAACCATTTACATGAAAAATAAGGCATAATTTTGTTCATAATTTGAAATGTGATTAATTACGATTAATTAATTTTTAAGCTGTAATTAAATCAATAAAAAATTTCAATCGTTTGACAGCCCTAATCTACATCTTTTAATTAACGATTCAATTGTCATATTTTCTTCAATATTTACGTATTTGTAATAAAAACATTTTTCAAGCACAGCCTGGATTGATTATCAGAAAGCCTCCAACACGAGTCTACTCTGCAGAGGAGAGGCTCTCTCTGCACTTGTCTGCATCATAAACCGTATGTGTGATATTCTGAATGGTAACACTCCCACATGAATCCAAGATCACGGCTCAGTGACTGATGTTAAAGTAACTCTTGGTTTGACACAGTGTGGGCACCCCTGCTCTATACACTGTATAACAAAAACAAAAGAGAGAGTTGGCAGGGTGAATAGCCTATGGTAGACAATCCAAATATTTTCTTTTTAGAAGAAATTAGGTTTTTGCTTTATCCAATCCCCTTTCAGCCCAAGTCAAGGGACATTTAGGGAAAACAGGGAAATATATGACACATCAGGACAAAAGAACACAAAAAGCTTGAGGAAAACCAAGGCCTCAGAGAGGAGCTGGAGAGGGCCTGGAGGGTAAAGGTCACAGTAGTGAGAGAGCCTGGAGGGTAAAGGAGACAGTAGTGAGAGAGTCTGAAGGTAAAGGAGACAGTAGTGAGAGAGCCTGAAGGGTAAAGGAGACAGTAGTGAGAGAGTCTGAAGGGTAAAGGAGACAGTAGTGAGAGAGCCTGGAGGGTAAAGGAGACAGTAGTGAGAGGGCCTGGAGGGTAAAGGAGACAGTAGTGAGAGAGCCTGGAGGGTAAAGGAGACAGTAGTGAGAGAGTCTGAAGGTAAAGGAGACAGTAGTGAGAGAGCCTGGAGGGTAAAGGAGACAGTAGTGAGAGAGTCTGAAGGTAAAGGAGACAGTAGTGAGAGAGCCTGAAGGGTAAAGGTGACAGTAGTGAGAGAGTCTGAAGGGTAAAGGTGACAGTAGTGAGAGAGCCTGGAGGGTAAAGGTGACAGTAGTGAGAGGGCCTGGAGGGTAAAGGTGACAGTAGTGAGAGGGCCTGGAGGGTAAAGGTGACAGTAGTGAGAGGGCCTGGAGGGTAAAGGAGACAGTAGTGCCCGGGGTGATCGGTGCACTCGGGGCAGTGACCCCAAAGCTAGAAGAGGTTACAGCGGATCCCCGGAACAACCTCGGACATCTGGGTCCAGAAATGTGCAGTGCTAGGAACAGCAAAGATACTGCGCAGAACCCTCAAGCTCCCAGGCCTCTGGTAGAGGATCCGAGCTTAGAGAGGGATAACCGCCCACGGAGGGCAAAAGGTGAGAATGTTGTATTATATTTTTATTTTTTATAGCTATAAATACTAGCCTACAGGACGGCACAGAGTTATAGAGGCTCAGATTTACCACACCAGACAAGACCCAAGGTGTCGGTTGTGCAGAGTCACCTGGGACAATACAACACATAACTGCAGGGGGCAAGATGTTGGCAGGGATCGTGAGTGGATAGCCCCCTTGCCCCTCAGCAAAAGGTCAATCCTGGTCAGAACAGGGTCTTCCTGAGTGGAGTTTGCATGTTCTCCCCGTGCCTGCGTAGGTTTCCTCCGGGTACTCCGGTTTCCCCTACCACTAGAAATATGCTCACTAGGTTAAATCCTCCAGCTCCGGTAGTTCTGACCAAGCCGAGCATCAACATCTGGAGATGGGTTCCCGGGCGCTAACGTAAGTCTTCGCGGCATTAGGATGGGTCAAATGCAGAGGATAGAATTGCCCTACGGGGATCAATAAAGTGCACCTTTACCTTTACCTGCAGGGAAGGCCTACATGGAACGCCATAACCAAGTGGCTGGCATAGTGTACAGAAACATCTGTGCAGAGTATGGGCTGGAAACCCCAAGGTCTAAATGAGAAACACACCAAAGGTGGTGGAGAATGAGAAGATCCTGTGGAACTTCCAGATACAGGCCGACCAAATGGTAATGGCGAATCAATCCTCCAGCTCATCTGCCATTAGAATAAAACACAAAATTGAAATGCAATGAGTTGGCAATATTTTTCAAATAAAAAGTTCAAGGTATTAAAAATTCAATTCAGTCCACATGACAAGCAGTGAATCCACAGCCACCTAAGCATTTGGAACTGTCCTCCTTTTCACCTGTTAGTGAAAACATGATCCATGAGATTATTTTCAAATTGAGTTCATCTACCTGCAGCGTTGACTTTCTACCCACAACTTTTCTAAAATCTGTAGTGAGCAGCCTGTTACTATCCATCACCAGAATTGTAAATTCATCACTAGAGAAATCTTGGGGTAGTTCTGGACTCAGAGTTGATTTTTCAGAGGTAGATAAATTCAATAACATCAGTGGATTTTAGCATTTAATTTTTTTTTCCAGAATCAAAGGTATTGTGTCTAAACCTGACTTATCCATGATTTTGTCTTCAGTAGGTTAGACGACTGTAATGGCCTGCTCACAGGTCCCTTTAAACAAGCGGTAAAACAGCTGCAGTATATCCAAAATGCTGCAGCTTGAGTCCTGACTAGAACCAGGAAGTACGACCACATTAGTCCTGACTAGAACCAGGAAGTACGACCACATTAGTCCTGACTAGAACCAGGAAGTACGACCACATTAGTCCTGACTAGAACCAGGAAGTACGACCACATTAGTCCAGTCCTCAGGTCTCTGCACTGGCTTCCTGTGGCTCAGAGAATAGACTTTAAAACAGCTCTGCTTGTTACAAGTCTCTCCATGGCCTCGCACCAAAATATATTAGTGACATGTTAGTCCCTTATGAACCAGCCCGGACTCTGAGGAGCACAGGGACTGGACTCCTGCTGGGACTCTGAGGAGCACAGGGACTGGACTCCTGCTGGGACTCTGAGGAGCACAGGGACTGGCCTCCTGCTGGGACTCTGAGGAGCACAGGGACTGGACTCCTGCTGGGACTCTGAGGAGCACAGGGACTGGACTCCTGCTGGGACTCTGAGGAGCACAGGGACAGGACTCCTGCTGGGACTCTGAGGAGCACAGGGACTGGACTCCTGCTGGGACTCTGAGGAGCACAGGGACTGGCCTCCTGCTGGGACTCTGAGGAGCACAGGGACTGGCCTCCTGCTGGTGCCTAGGGTCAGGACGAAACATGGGAAGGCAGTGTTTCAAATCCATGCAACCAGAATTTGGAACAGTCTCCCTGAGACAGGCCTCGACCCTGGCAATGTTTAAGTCCAGGTTGAAAACTGTCTTTAATCAGGTGTGAATATAACTCATTTTCTAAGTATTTATTTTTATATTTTTTGTAACTTTTACAATGTTTTATATTTATATACACTGTTTTTCTTTTAATTTCTTTTGAAGCACTTTGGGTTACACTGTTTGAATTGTGCTTTACATATAAATTTGATTGATTTAACCAACCTGACATTGTGGTGGTGGACAAAGGGCAGAGGACAGCCGTGGTGGTGGACGTGGCAATTCCAAGCGATGGTAACATCCGGAAAAAGGAACATGAAAAGCTTAAGAAATACACAGGGCTCAGAGAGGAGCTGGAGAGGGCCTGGAGAGTAAAGGAGACAGTAGTGAGAGAGTCTGAAGGTAAAGGAGACAGTAGTGAGAGAGTCTGAAGGTAAAGGTGACAGTAGTGAGAGAGTCTGAAGGTAAAGGAGACAGTAGTGAGAGAGTCTGAAGGTAAAGGAGACAGTAGTGAGAGAGTCTGAAGGTAAAGGAGACAGTAGTGAGAGAGTCTGAAGGTAAAGGAGACAGTAGTGAGAGAGTCTGAAGGTAAAGGAGACAGTAGTGAGAGAGTCTGAAGGTAAAGGAGACAGTAGTGAGAGAGTCTAACGGTAAAGGAGACAGTAGTGAGAGAGTCTGAAGGTAAAGGAGCCAGTAGTGAGAGAGTCTGAAGGTAAAGGAGACAGTAGTGAGAGAGTCTGAAGGTAAAGGAGACAGTAGTGAGAGAGTCTGAAGGTAAAGGAGACAGTAGTGAGAGAGTCTGAAGGTAAAGGAGACAGTAGTGAGAGAGTCTGAGGGTAAAGGAGACAGTAGTGAGAGAGTCTGAAGGTAAAGGAGACAGTAGTGAGAGAGTCTGAAGGTAAAGGAGACAGTAGTGAGAGAGTCTGAAGGTAAAGGAGACAGTAGTGAGAGAGTCTGAGGGTAAAGGAGACAGTAGTGAGAGAGTCTGAAGGTAAAGGTGACAGTAGTGAGAGAGTCTGAGGGTAAAGGAGACAGGAGTGAGAGAGTCTGAAGGTAAAGGAGACAGTAGTGAGAGAGTCTGAGGGTAAAGGAGACAGTGGTGAGAGAGTCTGAAGGTAAAGGAGACAGTAGTGAGAGAGTCTGAAGGTAAAGGTGACAGTAGTGAGAGAGTCTGAGGGTAAAGGAGACAGGAGTGAGAGAGTCTGAAGGTAAAGGAGAGAGTAGTGAGAGAGTCTGAAGGTAAAGGAGAGAGTAGTGAGAGAGTCTGAGGGTAAAGGAGACAGTAGTGAGAGAGTCTGGAGGGTAAAGGTGACAGTAGTGAGAGAGTCTGAAGGTAAAGGAGACAGTAGTGAGAGAGTCTGAAGGTAAAGGAGACAGTAGTGAGAGAGTCTGAAGGTAAAGGAGACAGTAGTGAGAGAGTCTGAAGGTAAAGGAGACAGTAGTGAGAGAGTCTGAAGGTAAAGGAGACAGTAGTGAGAGAGTCTGAAGGTAAAGGAGACAGTAGTGAGAGAGTCTGAAGGTAAAGGAGACAGTAGTGAGAGAGTCTGAAGGTAAAGGAGACAGTAGTGAGAGAGTCTGAAGGTAAAGGTGACAGTAGTGAGAGAGTCTGAGGGTAAAGGAGACAGGAGTGAGAGAGTCTGAAGGTAAAGGAGAGAGTAGTGAGAGAGTCTGAGGGTAAAGGAGACAGTAGTGAGAGAGTCTGAAGGTAAAGGAGACAGTAGTGAGAGAGTCTGAAGGTAAAGGAGACAGTAGTGAGAGAGTCTGAAGGTAAAGGAGACAGTAGTGAGAGAGTCTGAGGGTAAAGGAGACAGTAGTGAGAGAGTCTGAAGGTAAAGGAGACAGTAGTGAGAGAGTCTGAAGGTAAAGGAGACAGTAGTGAGAGAGTCTGAAGGTAAAGGAGACAGTAGTGAGAGAGTCTGAGGGTAAAGGAGACAGTAGTGAGAGAGTCTGAAGGTAAAGGTGACAGTAGTGAGAGAGTCTGAAGGTAAAGGAGACAGTAGTGAGAGAGTCTGAAGGTAAAGGAGACAGTAGTGAGAGAGTCTGAAGGTAAAGGAGACAGTAGTGAGAGAGTCTGAAGGTAAAGGAGACAGTAGTGAGAGAGTCTGAAGGTAAAGGAGACAGTAGTGAGAGAGTCTGAAGGTAAAGGAGACAGTAGTGAGAGAGTCTGAAGGTAAAGGAGAGAGTAGTGAGAGAGTCTGAGGGTAAAGGAGACAGGAGTGAGAGAGTCTGAAGGTAAAGGAGAGAGTAGTGAGAGAGTCTGAAGGTAAAGGAGAGAGTAGTGAGAGAGTCTGAGGGTAAAGGAGACAGTAGTGAGAGAGTCTGGAGGGTAAAGGTGACAGTAGTGAGAGAGTCTGAAGGTAAAGAAGACAGTAGTGAGAGAGTCTGAAGGTAAAGGAGACAGTAGTGAGAGAGTCTGAAGGTAAAGGAGACAGTAGTGAGAGAGTCTGAAGGTAAAGGAGACAGTAGTGAGAGAGTCTGAAGGTAAAGGAGACAGTAGTGAGAGAGTCTGAAGGTAAAGAAGACAGTAGTGAGAGAGTCTGAGGGTAAAGGAGACAGTAGTGAGAGAGTCTGAAGGTAAAGGAGACAGTAGTGAGAGAGTCTGAAGGTAAAGGAGACAGTAGTGAGAGAGTCTGAAGGTAAAGGAGACAGTAGTGAGAGAGTCTGAAGGTAAAGGAGACAGTAGTGAGAGAGTCTGAAGGTAAAGGAGACAGTAGTGAGAGAGTCTGAAGGTAAAGGAGACAGTAGTGAGAGAGTCTGAAGGTAAAGGAGACAGTAGTGAGAGAGTCTGAAGGTAAAGGAGACAGTAGTGAGAGAGTCTGAAGGTAAAGAAGACAGTAGTGAGAGAGTCTGAAGGTAAAGGAGACAGTAGTGAGAGAGTCTGAAGGTAAAGGAGACAGTAGTGAGAGAGTCTGAAGGTAAAGGAGACAGTAGTGAGAGAGTCTGAAGGTAAAGGAGACAGTAGTGAGAGAGTCTGAAGGTAAAGGAGACAGTAGTGAGAGAGTCTGAAGGTAAAGGAGACAGTAGTGAGAGAGTCTGAGGGTAAAGGAGACAGTAGTGAGAGAGTCTGAAGGTAAAGGAGACAGTAGTGAGAGAGTCTGAGGGTAAAGGAGACAGTAGTGAGAGAGTCTGAGGATAAAGGAGACAGTAGTGAGAGAGTCTGAAGGTAAAGAAGACAGTAGTGAGAGAGTCTGAGGGTAAAGGAGACAGTAGTGAGAGAGTCTGAAGGTAAAGGAGACAGTAGTGAGAGAGTCTGAAGGTAAAGGAGACAGTAGTGAGAGAGTCTGAAGGTAAAGGAGACAGTAGTGAGAGAGTCTGAAGGTAAAGGAGACAGTAGTGAGAGAGTCTAACGGTAAAGGAGACAGTAGTGAGAGAGTCTGAAGGTAAAGGAGTGTCAATGGAGTATGTTATTGTGTTATTATCATATTAATAAATGTAACGTTAGACTAGTAGTATTGATCCAGGCAGGGTGAAGAATGTGCGGAGTCAAACCCCCAGCTATTATACACAGGAAGTTAGATTAAGGCAAGGACCAGAGAACATCTGTTTAGAGTAGCCTCCAGCTACTCACACAGGGGCTATTTGTGTGTCCTGAACAGAGAAGCTATTGTCTCACCTAAGGATGTTGAGACATATGTCTTCAATTATCATGTCATGTGACTGTGTGCTTTTCATCGATAGCCTGTCTTGAAACAGGGTCTTTTGCTTTGGGTGTGCCAGGGAGCAGGGCCCAGACTGATCAAGCAGTCTGCCACTTGTCTGTATCTTATATTCTGTCTTTTTATATATTAAACCCTTTTTTATATATCTAAGCAGAATTTGTGGTCCATTTTTCGAAGGAGAAACCGTGGCTGAACCAGCGTTAACATATTTTGGTCCTTCTTGAGCCGGATGTCAAAACATCATTTTTTTGGAGCTGACCGTCGTCCTACTAGAGATCTGAAGCAGCAGCGTGGCTTGGAGGTTGCAGGTCGAAAAACAACTGCAGCAACAGTCTCTCTGTGTGGGGTTTGATCAGCTTCGAATTTCGGATTGAAGACACAAAAGCCACGGACATCGCGATAACAGGCAAGTGTGAATTTACTTTTGAAGTCAATTTACTTTTGACTCAAAAAAGAGGCCGGGGATAACGAGGTTTATTCTTTTTAATAGTCGAGGAGCTATTTCTTAGGCCTGGGATAACGAGGTTTATTCTTCTAATAGTCAGAGAGCTATTAAAGACAGTCAGAGGGGGAGCCCGGAATAACAACAGGTTATTCTTTTAGATAGTCTGTAACTATCATAGACTGTAATAATAACGGGGTTATTATTCAGAGTAAGTCGGGGACTACTTTTTACTGCAGTTAAAAGTGAACGGAGTTCATTTTGATTTAAAGACGTCTGTGTGAATGTGTGTGTGAAAGGAGGTCAATCTATACTCGAAGCACCGGACAACCAGAAACCTTGCGGTGATAACGAAAAGTTGTCGGCTTGGTGAAGTAGAGAAAGGATTGCATCTCATTATGTTTTAAGTAATCGTGAAAGTGGTCTAAAACAATTACATTCCTTGTGATTAAACACCCAGAGAGAAACCGGATGAAACATTAAGTTTTATCTAGAAGCTTGTTTCTCAAGGAAGTGATTTGGCCCGTGAGGCATTCCACTAAGATCGTTTACAAATGTGTAATTAATATCCACTGTTGTATAAGCAATAGTTATTAAATAGAAGTTGAAGAAGATATCTAAGTAATTTACTAAAGAGTAAATATGGGTTCATCTTGTACTAAAACTGTGGATCTGAAAGGAGATCCTAAGTTTATGCAGAGAAAAAATCCTGAATCAGTTAAGTATTTAAAAAACTGGAAGAAGAAGTATGGGTTTGAAGGTAAACTAACACTGAAAGAGTGTGAAACACTGGTGATGAAAGTTAGTTTAGGACTTAAATCCAAAAAGTTGCCATCAGAAAAACAATTGCATGAGCAGAAAATGGCGGAGCTGTGGTTAGTTGCAGCAAAGTGTAGGAATAAGCAAATTAAAGAGAAGAAGAGTGAAACCAGCCTAGTTGCCTTTACAACAGAAGAAGACAATTTGGTCCAATCAGGGAGGCGCCATGTGCAGCACCAGCAGCAGCAGCAGCAGCAGCAGCAGCAGCAGCACCATGTGCAGCAGCAGCAGCAGCAGCAGCAGCAGCAGCAGCACCATGTGCAGCAGCAGCAGCAGCAACAGCAGGCTGTAGTACAGGCTCATAAATACACAGCGGCACCACCTCAATATACCCCACTGCAACAGACAACAAATCTATTCCCAGATAATTCTGTAAAACTGCAGGATAGTTTGTATCCACATGCAGAGCTAGAAGCAGCAGCACAGCCACAAGTCTGTGATGGACAAACACCTGTTGCTACTAGATCACGGCTTCCAATGAACAAGTCTTGGAGCAAACAATTTGGAAACCTTTTCAGTCCAAGGGTTGACTTCTCAGAGAGAGGTGCAGATGCATTCCCAATGATAGAAGTCCCAAATCCCACTCATGATCCACAAGTGGTTGGAAGTTTGCCTACTATGTATGTCTTTCGTACTTGGACGAAAGCAGACATAATTAAAGCCACAGAAAGTGTCCCAAGCCATAGAGAAGACCCAGATGGATTTTGCGATGGTATGAGACAACTGGTGGACATGTATAGGCTTAACGGAATTGAAATTAGGGACATTTACATGACGAAAATGGGAGTTGATTGGACAAGAGTAAGACAACACTATAACCCAAATGATAATGCAAACCCACCTGTGCTTCTTCCTGCAGCAGACCCACTCATTAATGATAGATTAAATACTCTACATACTCAAATCAGAGAAATGTTCAAAACTTTACCTGACTATGGGAAGTTAGCTCAGGTAAGACAAATGGAGGATGAGACAGTAGTAGATTTTAGAGTGCGGTTTGAAATAGCCTTTAGAAAACACAGTGGGTTGAGAGACAATAATGCAGCGGAACGTGTAATTTGGGATCAACAGTTTAAACAAGGGATGTTGGCTAATTTAAGACCAGAAGTCTCTGAATGGATAAAGAGAAATTTTGTTGGATTGCCTACTGCGACGCTGCCTGATTTCATAACACATGCTATTCATGCTGAAGTGGTTGCTAGAAATAAAAAGAGAAATAAAGAGAGAGAAGAGCAAGCCAGATCAGTAGATTCTTTCTTGCAAGATTTGGGAGATGTGTGTTTCCAGAAAGCACAGGGCCAATCAGCAAGGAGGGAGCAGAATAGAGGCAGAGGTCAAAGCAGAGGGAGGGGGCAGATGAAGACTAGGAGAGAGAGAAAGTTGGACAAAAGCAATGATTATTGTTACATATGCAAAAAGAAAGGACATTGGGCGAGAATGTGAAGCATGGACCAGAGAATGTGAATCAAGTTCAGATGGGGAAAAGAGAGAAGAATATGTAGAAAAAAAAAGGGAGAAATCAAAAACATCACAATGCATGACTAGGGAGTAATAACAAAACTAAAGTTCTGACAAAAAGTAATGATGAAACAGTGAAAATTCCAAATTTAAAAATGACTTCCATAATTGAAAATGAAAATGGATATGATTCTGATTTGGCAAAGCAATGTGATGAGGTTATAGATTTCACTCAATTAGATATTTTTCATGTGTCTAAACCAGAAATAACACTTTACATTGAAGAAAGGCCCTATGTGTTCCTTTGTGATTCTGGAGCGGATAAAACAGTGATTAGGGATGTGAGCAATATACCCATTTCAAAAAACTCAATCACAGTGAGATCAGCTAATGGGTTAGTGCAAAAACAAAATTTGAGTCAGTTGATTACAATAACAAATCCAGAAACATGTGATGAAGCCATGCTGAAAGTGGTTCTCTCACCGCTGTGCCCGTACAATCTACTCGGACGTGATGCTATGGTTGCATTAAAAATGGGAATATTTCCAAACAAAAATGGAAATATGGAAGCTAGGCGCTGTAGCAACACTGATATCCATGTCCTACAAGGGGAGGGATCAGTATTGTATTGTTGGACTTTGGACATGCCGACAAGTGACCCTGGTGAATCAGGGAAAGAAATTGTAAAAAGGGCAAAACAGGCATTAAATCCAAGTGCCATTGTCAAACAACATGATGAGTTACATGTCACTCTGAGATTTAAAATAACTCCAGGAGGTGATCCAGTTTACGATAAGCTTGTAAAAAAATTGGGTCCGCAGAGAGTTCAAATTAGAGACATTTACTGGAGAGACAAAACAAGTTTCTGCACTGTAGGAGTGGCAGATGCAGTAAAACAACTCATGGGAGATTTGCAGAATCCACATATCTCTATATCCAAAGACCCAGAGGCAGAGTGGAGGGATAACAATGCCTTTGTTGGTCAAGTGGAATCAATTAGAGATTGGGAGCAAGATAAAAAAGTAGGAGTATACTGGAGTAAAACAACTGGCTGGAGAAAACAAAAGATAAACTGGACAGTAGTATGTACGCCAGCTGTACATCTGACTGACCAGGAGCTTGCATGACTAATGACTCTAACACAGGAAGAGGAGGAGGAGCTTGAGCAAGTTCCAGATGAGGTGTGGTCAAAAGGACCCACAGATGTTGGGTTAATTAAGTCAATGTTACCAGTGGAGATCAGAGCAAAAACTGAGTACAGGCCCAGGATAAAACAATATCCTTTAAAACCTGATGCAGTAGAAGGAATAAAACCTGTAATACAGGATTTAATTAAAAAAGGAATAATTCAAAAATGCTCAGATTCCCCTTGTAACACACCAATATTCCCAGTTAAAAAGGCATCTCCATCCGTAGCTTGGAGAATGGTTCAAGATCTGCGAGCTGTGAATGAAGCAGTTATTCAAAGAGCACCTAATGTACCAGATCCACATACACTGCTTAATCAATTATGACCAGAGGCTAAAATCTTCTCTGTGATTGATCTCAGCAATGCATTTTGGTCCATTCCAGTGCATAAAGACAGTCAATTTTGGTTTGCATTTACCTTTGAAGGGGAAAGATATGTTTTCACAAGATTAAGCCAGGGGTTCGCTGAATCCCCAACTATTTTCTCTGATGCAATAAAAAATTGTCTTGCTGATTTTAATCCACCGGAGGGAAGCCAGATTTTGAGCTATGTGGATGACATTTTGGTGGCGTCTAAGACAGTTGAGAGCTGTAAAAAAGATACTATAGCTTTACTGAAACACTTGTAAAACTGGCAATAAGGTCAGCAAAAATAAAATACAGTTATGGAAGACAGAAGTTAAATACCTAGGTCATACATTAACCAAAGATGGAAGGTTAATTCATGGGGAAAGAAAAGCTTCTATTTTAGCTGCACCTAGACCCGAAACTAAAAAAACAGATGATGTCATTTTTGGGGTTATGTAATTATTGCCGGCAATGGGTAGCTAATTATGCAGAATTAGTAAGACCATTACAAAATTTAATTTTTGAAAAGCCAATGACACCTAAAGAAAACATTCATTGGACTGATGAAGCAGTCAAAGCCTTTAGCAAAATTAAAGGAATTATAGCTAGCTCAACAGTTTTAGCTTTGCCGGACTACTCTAAGCCATTTGAACAGACAGTTGACTGTAAAAATGGATTCATGACATCAGTGTTGACTCAAAAATGGGGGTCAAAACAAAGACCAATTGCTTATTACTCTTCGAAGCTTGACCCGGTGGCCAGAGCGACTCCAGTGTGTCCAAGCGGTTTTGGCTGCAGCATTAGCTGTCCAGGCATCTGCTGAAGTTGTTCTGTTTCACCCATTGACCTTGAAAGTACCACATGCTGTGTCAATGCTACTTTTGCAAACAAGCATGACATTCCTATCACCAGCCCGTCACCTTTCCTGCATGACACTCCTGCTGTCACAATCACATGTGACCGTAGAAAGATGTCATACAGTAAATCCATCTACTCTAATTCCAACAGAAGGAGATGGCACTGCACATGATTGTGTTCAAGAAGCATATAAAGACTTCCGTCCAAGACCTGATATAAAGGACATGCCACTCTCTGAGGGAATTACAGTGTTTGTTGATGGCTCAGCAGGGAAAGATGAGTTTGGGAAAAATCATGTAGGATACTCTGTTACCACTGTGGATAAAACAATTGAAGCAAAAGTACTTCCAAGTAACTTATCTGCACAAGCAGCAGAATTAGTAGCTTTAACAAGAGCTTGTGAATTGCATAAAGATAAGAAATTAACGGTGTATACTGATAGCCAATATGCATACGCTACAGTTCATTTGTTTTGTCAACAGTGGAAACATCGTGGTTATAAAACTTCTGCGGGAAAAGATGTAAAACATGCAACATTATTAAAGAATTTACTCAAAGCGATAATGTTGCCACAGCAGCTTGCTGTATGTAAATGTGAAGCTCACACGCGAGGGACAGACAAAGTGTCAACAGGAAATGACACAGCTGATAAAGCTGCAAAAGAGGTAACAGGATTACTGCTTAGTGAAGAAACACAAGATTCTGACGATCTTTTAAAAGAAATGCAGCAACAAGCGCCAAAAGCAGAAAAAGAGAAATGGCTTAAAGAGGGAGCTATATTCAATGGGAGTTTGTACATGGGTCCAAACGATAAGCCAGTTCTACCTAAATCAATGTTTAAATGGGCGGCTTTAGTGAGCCACGGAGTAACCCATGTTTCTTCTGCAAGTATGTGTGGATTGGTGAACAAATATTACACAACATATGGGTACAATTTATACTCAAAACATTTTTGTAATCAGTGTGTAATCTGTATAAAACACAATTCACAAGGAAATATGAGACCAAAAAGGGGGGTATTTCCTAAACCCACACATCCTTTTGAAGAAATCCACATGGACTTTATCCAGTTAAATAAAGTGAATAATTTGGAATATTGCCTCGTGATTATTGATGCATTTTCCAAATGGGTAGAATTGTTTCCTTGTCACTCTCCGGACGCTCTAACAGTGGCTAAAGCAATATGTAAAAAGAATTTGCCAACATTTTCGATTCCCAGAGTTATCAGGAGTGACAATGGAACACATTTTGTAAATGATGTGATTGATAAGGTGGGACAAAATCTCAACATAAATCTAAAAAGACATTGTAGCTACCATCCACAAAGTGCAGGTTTAGTTGAAAGAAATAACGGCACTGTTAAAGCTAAATTGAGGAAATGCATGGAGGAAACAAACAGACAATGGCCTGAATGCATAGACTTGGTACAGTTAAGCATGCATATAACACCTACTCAGGGTAGTGCATTGACACCATTTGAAATATTATATGGTAGGTCATACACACTTCCAGATTTACAGCCAAATAAGCAGTTCTCTCCTGATGATAATCCTACGTTGGCTGACTATATGAGAAAAACATTATTGACTAGAGCGTGTCAAGAAACAAATAATGTTCCGAGTCAACCATTTTGTGCACAGGAGCTGCCTGTTCGAGTTGGAGACTGGGTGTTTGTTAAAGTCATCAAACGAAAGTCCTGGTCCAGTCCACGGTGGGAAGGTCCGCATCAAGTGCTTCTGACGACACCCACTGCTGTGAAGATAGCAGAAAGGCCCACGTGGATTCACCTCTCACACTGCAAAAAGAGAAATCTGAGAGATTTTGTGTCAACCACAGCGGAGGGGAAGGCTGACCTACAAAGGGGGGCAGATGTGCTCGTCTCAACAGTCAGTGAAGCAGGGAGATCCTCCAGTGGTTTAATGCACAAGAAACACAGTTTGTACAACTTGATGATGTGCTAGTAACCTCTCATCTTGTGATATTGGTGAATTGGACTGTTTCAAAAAGGACTGTTTACAAGATGGTCTTCAAAGTATTCTCCACTCGACATGGACTTCGATGCAGTAGTGGTCTAATAATGCTGATTACATTGATAGTTATTGTGGTTCCATCACTGCTCTGGTGGGGGAGTCAACAATATAACAATGTCAAGCGTACAGCTAGAGCAGAAATAGATGTAGATCATTATAAAGACAACTACTGGTATCGCATGGCTGAAATAACGGCTCAGGCAAATAATATGTCAGATTGTTATGTTTGTGCATTTGTTCCTCATCATTCAAATTCAAATCCTTATATAACACCACATCCAGTCTCAGCTTTAACAACTATATGCACTATGGCTTTTTATACCTTACATTCAATTGGCATGAACTACTCTAAATATGTGGAATGGCTGCCAAATTGTACTACTCTTTCAATTCAAAAGGTAGCAGATTGGAGAGTTCCATTGAACTTTTCTTTAAGTACAAATATGACTAATGAGAAAGGTGTGACTGTGGCTCGATTTCCAGCCAATTCTCCTCTGTGTCTGAGTAGGAAATGCAATGTGCCGGGGCCCTGGGAGGATGCTAACCAATATGTAGGAACATCCACCTGTGATGATGTTCTGCCTATTGCCACATATAACCAACAAACCTCTGAGATACATCACAGATTATACTTCACTACTACTCCGACCGCACGGGAGTTCCCAGTGATTAATTTCACTAAAGTGGGTGAGGTCAGTGGAGTGGCCAACTGGCACTCATACCCAGCTTTTTTGGTTGAGGTCCCGGGGTTTTGGGGCTATCCATGCCCGTCAAACCAGGTGTGGGTTTGTGGAGATAAAGTGTATCTGTGGCTTCCAGAGAGATGGTGTGGAACTTGTCATCTGGCCACCCTAGGTCCGGCCTCCTACATCATTTCAAGTGATAACTTGACACAGCACTTGGGCCAGAGGCAGAAAAGGGCTGCTGCCACAGCGGCCAGAAGCCCACCTTTAATCTCAGATGTAAGAGGAGTGTTCATGACAGCCCTTCCCATGTATGGAGTTGCATATTTAAGTCATAGGATGAATGATATTGCATGGAATTTGGAGAATTTGACTAATATTGTCATGGACCTCACTGAACAAATCAGGGGAGATTCAGAGAAAGAGGCTATGCGTCAAATGATCATGCAGAATCGAGTGGCATTAGATTTTGTTTTATCTGAAACTGGTGGTGTGTGTCAGTTAATTAAGGATCATTGTTGTACGTTCATTCCATCATCCAACTCAAATTATTCACTAATTTTGGATCGACTAAAAAGTTTTAAAACTGAGATGCTAAGTGAGCGAGACAATGACAACATGAATTGGGACTTATTGTCATGGTTTTCTACTGGAGCATGGTGGCAACTGATATTGAAAATAGCGACACCTGCAATAATGATTTTGGTTTTATTTTGCATATTTGTCACTTGTTTGTTGCCATGTGCGAAGTCTTTAACCAACAGGATGATAAACACTGCAGTTGCAGACACATTGTTTTCGGATCAATGTCAAGCGTTGTTAGCTCACACAAATGTAAATGATGATTTTGATATTTCTGTGTAAGTTTGTTATGAAGGTATTGCAGAAAACTGAAAAGAGATGTAATGCTGGATGTTAAAACTTTACATTTATATATTATGAATAGGGGGGAATTATGTCAATGGAGTATGTTATTGTGTTATTATCATATTAATAAATGTAACGTTAGACTAGTAGTATTGATCCAGGCAGGGTGAAGAATGTGCGGAGTCAAACCCCCAGCTATTATACACAGGAAGTTAGATTAAGGCAAGGACCAGAGAACATCTGTTTAGAGTAGCCTCCAGCTACTCACACAGGGGCTATTTGTGTGTCCTGAACAGAGAAGCTATTGTCTCACCTAAGGATGTTGAGACATATGTCTTCAATTATCATGTCATGTGACTGTGTGCTTTTCATCGATAGCCTGTCTTGAAACAGGGTCTTTTGCTTTGGGTGTGCCAGGGAGCAGGGCCCAGACTGATCAAGCAGTCTGCCACTTGTCTGTATCTTATATTCTGTCTTTTTATATATTAAACCCTTTTTTATATATCTAAGCAGAATTTGTGGTCCATTTTTCGAAGGAGAAACCGTGGCTGAACCAGCGTTAACAAGGAGCCAGTAGTGAGAGAGTCTGAAGGTAAAGGAGACAGTAGTGAGAGAGTCTGAAGGTAAAGGAGACAGTAGTGAGAGAGTCTGAAGGTAAAGGAGACAGTAGTGAGAGAGTCTGAAGGTAAAGGAGACAGTAGTGAGAGAGTCTGAAGGTAAAGGTGACAGTAGTGAGAGAGTCTGAGGGTAAAGGAGACAGGAGTGAGAGAGTCTGAAGGTAAAGGAGAGAGTAGTGAGAGAGTCTGAGGGTAAAGGAGACAGTAGTGAGAGAGTCTGAAGGTAAAGGAGACAGTAGTGAGAGAGTCTGAAGGTAAAGGAGACAGTAGTGAGAGAGTCTGAAGGTAAAGGTGACAGTAGTGAGAGAGTCTGAAGGTAAAGGAGACAGTAGTGAGAGAGTCTGAAGGTAAAGGAGAGAGTAGTGAGAGAGTCTGAAGGTAAAGGAGAGAGTAGTGAGAGAGTCTGAAGGTAAAGGAGACAGTAGTGAGAGAGTCTGAAGGTAAAGGAGAGAGTAGTGAGAGAGTCTGAAGGTAAAGGTGACAGTAGTGAGAGAGTCTGAGGGTAAAGGAGACAGTAGTGAGAGAGTCTGAAGGTAAAGGTGACAGTAGTGAGAGAGCCTGGAGGGTAAAGGAGACAGTAGTGAGAGGGCCTGGAGGGTAAAGGAGACAGTAGTGAGAGAGTCTGAAGGTAAAGGAGAGAGTAGTGAGAGAGTCTGAAGGTAAAGGAGAGAGTAGTGAGAGAGTCTGAGGGTAAAGGAGACAGTAGTGAGAGAGTCTGGAGGGTAAAGGTGACAGTAGTGAGAGAGTCTGAAGGTAAAGGAGACAGTAGTGAGAGAGTCTGAAGGTAAAGGAGACAGTAGTGAGAGAGTCTGAAGGTAAAGGAGACAGTAGTGAGAGAGTCTGAGGGTAAAGGAGACAGTAGTGAGAGAGTCTGAAGGTAAAGGTGACAGTAGTGAGAGAGTCTGAAGGTAAAGGAGACAGTAGTGAGAGAGTCTGAAGGTAAAGGAGACAGTAGTGAGAGAGTCTGAGGGTAAAGGAGACAGTAGTGAGAGAGTCTGAAGGTAAAGGAGACAGTAGTGAGAGAGTCTGAAGGTAAAGGAGACAGTAGTGAGAGAGTCTGAAGGTAAAGGAGACAGTAGTGAGAGAGTCTGAAGGTAAAGGAGACAGTAGTGAGAGAGTCTGAAGGTAAAGGTGACAGTAGTGAGAGAGTCTGAGGGTAAAGGAGACAGGAGTGAGAGAGTCTGAAGGTAAAGGAGAGAGTAGTGAGAGAGTCTGAGGGTAAAGGAGACAGTAGTGAGAGAGTCTGAAGGTAAAGGAGACAGTAGTGAGAGAGTCTGAAGGTAAAGGAGACAGTAGTGAGAGAGTCTGAAGGTAAAGGTGACAGTAGTGAGAGAGTCTGAAGGTAAAGGAGACAGTAGTGAGAGAGTCTGAAGGTAAAGGAGACAGTAGTGAGAGAGTCTGAAGGTAAAGGAGACAGTAGTGAGAGAGTCTGAAGGTAAAGGAGACAGTAGTGAGAGAGTCTGAAGGTAAAGGAGACAGTAGTGAGAGAGTCTGAAGGTAAAGGAGACAGTAGTGAGAGAGTCTGAAGGTAAAGGAGACAGTAGTGAGAGAGTCTGAAGGTAAAGGAGACAGTAGTGAGAGAGTCTGAAGGTAAAGGAGACAGTAGTGAGAGAGTCTGAAGGTAAAGGAGACAGTAGTGAGAGAGTCTGAAGGTAAAGGAGACAGTAGTGAGAGAGTCTGAGGGTAAAGGAGACAGTAGTGAGAGAGTCTGAAGGTAAAGGAGACAGTAGTGAGAGAGTCTGAAGGTAAAGGGCAGTAGTGAGAGAGTCTGAAGGTAAAGGAGAGAGTAGTGAGAGAGTCTGAGGGTAAAGGTGACAGTAGTGAGAGAGTCTGAAGGTAAAGGAGACAGTAGTGAGAGAGTCTGAAGGTAAAGGAGACAGTAGTGAGAGAGTCTGAAGGTAAAGGAGACAGTAGTGAGAGAGTCTGAAGGTAAAGGAGAGAGTAGTGAGAGAGTCTGAGGGTAAAGGAGACAGGAGTGAGAGAGTCTGAAGGTAAAGGAGACAGTAGTGAGAGAGTCTGAAGGTAAAGGAGACAGTAGTGAGAGAGTCTGAAGGTAAAGGAGAGAGTAGTGAGAGAGTCTGAGGGTAAAGGAGACAGGAGTGAGAGAGTCTGAAGGTAAAGGAGACAGTAGTGAGAGAGTCTGAAGGTAAAGGAGACAGTAGTGAGAGAGTCTGAAGGTAAAGGAGACAGTAGTGAGAGAGTCTGAAGGTAAAGGAGACAGTAGTGAGAGAGTCTGAAGGTAAAGGAGACAGTAGTGAGAGAGTCTGAAGGTAAAGGAGACAGTAGTGAGAGAGTCTGAAGGTAAAGGAGACAGTAGTGAGAGAGTCTGAAGGTAAAGGAGACAGTAGTGAGAGAGTCTGAAGGTAAAGGAGACAGTAGTGAGAGAGTCTGAAGGTAAAGGAGACAGTAGTGAGAGAGTCTGAAGGTAAAGGAGACAGTAGTGAGAGAGTCTGAAGGTAAAGGAGGCAGTAGTGAGAGAGTCTGAAGGTAAAGGAGAGAGTAGTGAGAGAGTCTGAGGGTAAAGGAGACAGTAGTGAGAGAGTCTTGAGGGTAAAGGTGACAGTAGTGAGAGAGTCTGAAGGTAAAGGAGACAGTAGTGAGAGAGTCTGAAGGTAAAGGAGACAGTAGTGAGAGAGTCTGAAGGTAAAGGAGACAGTAGTGAGAGAGTCTGAAGGTAAAGGAGAGAGTAGTGAGAGAGTCTGAGGGTAAAGGAGACAGTAGTGAGAGAGTCTGAAGGTAAAGGAGACAGTAGTGAGAGAGTCTGAAGGTAAAGGAGACAGTAGTGAGAGAGTCTGAAGGTAAAGGAGACAGTAGTGAGAGAGTCTGAAGGTAAAGGAGACAGTAGTGAGAGAGTCTGAAGGTAAAGGAGACAGTAGTGAGAGAGTCTGAAGGTAAAGGAGACAGTAGTGAGAGGGCCTGGAGGGTAAAGGAGACAGTAGTGCCTGTGATGATCGGAGGAGTGGTTACAGCAGAGCCCTAGAAATCCTCTGAAATCTCTGTTCAGAAATGTGCAGCGCTAGTAACAGCAAAGATACTGCGCAGAACCCTCAAGCTCCAGGCCTCTGGTGAAGGACCCGAGCTTAGAGATGGACACTTTGCACTGTTTCTCACTGAACTCCAGCAGGTGGACTGCTAGAATTGTACCAAAAGTGTATTTAGTCCCTTTAATTTGCGGCAAACAAAAAGAATGTATAACTTTTTTGTCAGAGAAAAAGTGATCACAGACTGCTAAGTGCAACATTATAATTCCAAGTTGGTTGGCTCTGAATAATAAAATGGCGCCTCTTTTTGCATCCCATAACAGGCCCATGCAAGTCGCACGCAATCAATTTAGCCATTAGTTTGATTGACAGCTCATTGCTAAGCACAGACTTAAAAGATGTACTATTTTCAAGGTTGTTTTTAAAATGTGATCAAACTGAATACTAAATGTTGACTTGACAAGGCTGGATGTAATTTCTGCCATGACATGTTTGCCAACTTTTACTAAATATGTGCAACATTCACACAACACACATGACGCTAAGTTTGAAATAGTTGGAGGGCGGGTCAGTGTGGTTTTCTAGGATATCATTTGCTGTAGAATTGCAGTATTGGCTCATGAAAAGCACTCCCAGACTTGACCCCGATACATTTTCCAAAGTATACTTTTGTTTCATTATTGGTATGTGCATAATTTAACCTGCATAAACATAAAGTGTAGAGTTGTTCCTTGCAGATGCAGGAGGGTCTAAAGACGGTGGTGATCCAGGACAGTTGACGTTCAATGGCATTTATGGACTTCATCAACATTTATGGACGTTGGTCATCTGCCCCTTATGGACCATTTTAGGATCTTTGCATTTCATGTGTTTGAACTGTTTGATTCTCTGATCTGTGTTGGCGAATCAACAGCTTTGTTAAGTCCTTCGAGTTTATAAAAATGACCGTGTTCAATTCTTGAACAGAGCCATTATTGACAACATTATTCATAGCAAAGTCAGAAAGTAAAAAAATAAAACAATATTATGCAGTATCAAATTTTAGCTTTTAACAAGGTCACAATAATGTTCTCATCAAAAACAGACCTGGAGTAGTTTTTAGATCCATCTACACTACTATGAGGAACTTCAGGCACACACATGTAACTGCGCTGTCTTAAATCTCCTGTCTCAGACCTGTATTGGTATGATGTCATTGCACCACTGTGGCTATGGAAGCAGATTTCTGCCTTTTAAACCATTTAAACCATCTACTTAAGATATTATATCACATTCTAAAACGAGAAATGATAAATTGTGTCATTAGCCAAAAATAATGTGTAATATGTCTCCTTTAAGATCACAATGAATGAAAGAATGAATCTTCCAGAGCGGTCACTAACCTTTGAAACTACAGCCACATTAAACATGTTTACTGATTTCTAAGGTTTTCTTGTTTTCGAAGGCACAAAACAGCTCTGAGTCATCGCGATTCCACAGTCTGAGGATTCGTAATAACATAACAAATCTGAAATGTGTGCAGGGGTTGGAGCTAATTCCAACTCCAGACATGTTTTTGATGAAGGAACAATGTTGCAGCATGGTTAAGAGTGTGCATGGTATGTCTCTAAAGAACAAGTTAGAAAAGTTTGTTATTCACACTATCTCGACTTTGCTTTAAACTTATTTTTCCTTTTTAGAGAGCCATCGTTGCTTATTAAGAAAATCCCCTGAGCATTCGTATTGTTCCAGCTGCCCCCCTCCACAGTCTGGCTCCGCTCATGCATGTTGACTTTGGCTAACCTTTACTCGGCTTTCACCTGATGGGACTGGACTGACTCTCCTGGAGCTCAGAGCAGGCTCAGGCTGAGAGAGGGCCAGTGCTTTCTGTGGCTCCGTATAGGTCAGCATGTCTAGGGAGTTGTTTTATTGTTCTGTGGATCGTCTTTTTCTGTATGCGTTAGGGGACAGGTCATGATTCAACTTCTCTAACTTTTGTGGGAGAAAAAGCAAGTGTATTATACTTTGAAATATTTCTTCCCATCATCCCTGCCAATCATCTCTCAGCCAGTGGCTCTTTGTAGTATACAATGAAAACTATTTAGATGCACATTGTGGAGTTATTATTATTCTGAATGTTTTATCATCATTGAGAGACATTTAAACCCTCGCCCAGAATTATTACTGACTTCTCTAATCAAATTATGGTATTTTGAAAATGTGTGCCTTCAAGACCTCACCATGTTAGATTTAAAATGTGAAATATCTATCACTCAATTTGCTTCAAACAGGCAAACAAAAATGCAATTTAAGTATATGCTGGGGCAATATAAAAGCATAGAGCATTTGCAACAGAAGCACCTCTTTGTTAAAACCAAGTGCAAGTTTTTTTTACAGATATAGGAACATTATTTCAGCTCAAGGCTTTCATTCTCTCCTCATCACATCCTTTGCAATTGTTGGAAACTTTCAACATAAATCTTGCATCTGACGGTGATAAAATCTTGGTCCTGCTTTGACTTTCTTCCTCATCCCATTTTCTCTTCACCACCTTCCATTAACTAGATTCTAGCGACTTGATGCTCGGAGATACAGCCTCACTAACTCTTTCTGCTGTCTTTATCACACCACAATGTCACACCGCCGTCATTTAAAAACTTGTGCAATCTGTTAAAAGCCTCGCAACACCAAAAGATAAACCATCCCTTCCTATAAATACTAATAAATTCCACATATCGACGCTTTTAAAACCGGGGGCGTAATCTGGCTAATTGCGCTTTTTCGTCAGTGAACAATGAAAAATATCTCATGAAAAGAGAAATTTGACATCCAGCCGCGTCCAAGCTGTTACCGCTGATCAGAGGTAGAAAGAGTAGTGAAAAAGACTCTTAAACGGCACCAATTCTGCCAATGCGACTACAATAAGCATACAGTTTTAAAGAAATATTATGCATCACAAATGATAATGAGATTTATTTGGTAATTTCATGTCAAATAATATCTAAAGTAGAAAATATATGGTGGAACAAGCATAAAAATGCTTTCCAAGCTCGTCAGTGTGTCTTAGGTTGTTTGCTGTGCCTTTGTACATTTTCCTCTATCAGTTAATTAGTCAAAATAATGTGAAAAGAACATGATGTGATAAGATTAGAAAGGCTTGTTTGTTTGTTTGATTCGATGCACTTTGATGAGATTATCTTTGCATTGTTAATAATAAAGTGTACAGTTACAGCTGATGATAGTAGTGATCAAAAAGGTGTGCCACGGCTAGGGCTGGGCGATAAAGACACGTGTTCGATATCAATAGAAAACGGGGTCGATAGAACTTCAATAGTTTCACTTCAGTCCGTTCGAAAAAAACAGGAACAAAACACAGGAACTAAAAACGAGTCAGAAGCGCACGGCATTCTGGGGGATGTAGGCAAAGGCTTCTTGACCTATCACAGCCGACTACAAACCGCAAAACTTTCTGGGAAAAGCATAAAAACAACAAGCGCACCATGCGTAGCGTCCATGGATCATGGATCTGTTATGAAAGCTCTAGATCTAAAAATCGTGTTTCAGGCCGTGTCAAAGGTTAAACACGTCCGTGCGAGGATCAGCATGTACGGCGGGAGAGGCAGTGTGTACAGAGACTCCATGCATTCGGCAATAGCAAGAGATTCACTTTTTCCGGAGCCGCCACGGGGACACAAGACACTCGAAAACAGCCAAAACAGGAGATAAACCAGGACTAAACCAGGATTAAACCAGGATTAAACCAGGACTAAAGTGGGGGAGACTGTTTGTGAACATTTGGCTCCAGCCTCATTCCCCCGTGACTGTAAACAGAGCTGCTAACATGTGTTAGCTGACACGACAAATGTATTAATTTACGTTTAAAAAAATAAATAAAAACAATCAATATGTTATCGACCGATATGAATGACTTATATTGTGATATAGTTTTCAGCCATATCGCCCAGCCCTAGCCACGGCTCAGAAAGGTTGGGGAATACTGAAATATCGTGGCTATACTTGCATGCAAAAGCTGGGCAGGGCCTGGTTAGTACTGTGATGGGAGACAGTGAAGCAGCTGCGGCTGTAAAGTGCCAGACTGAAGTTGTGTCCTTAGGCAAGACACTTCACCCACATTTGCCTAAGAATGTGAAGAAGAAGAATGAGTCTGGTGTGTGTGAATGGTTGGTGGTGGACAGAGGGGCTGATGGCACAGACTGGTTGCCTCATTTCAGTCAGTGTGTCCCAGGGCAGCTGTGGCTACAGTAGTCGTTCATCATCACTGTGAAAGAATAATAACAAGTGTCTTTGAGGATCCAATAAAGCACTATATAAACCCAATGCTTTGCTGTTTTTTAATATTACATACACAGTTTCATTTTTTGCAGATTGAAAGTTTTAAGTAGGTGCAATTTCCACCTCTAGAATTTGAAAAATGACTTTATGGGCCGATGCCTCTTGTCCAACCTTGCGTAGCCCAGGCCTTGTCACCAGGTCTTGGGGGAGAGAGTGTCCTCCTCGGCTCCTATGCGCACTCTTTGCTGACACCCTTACAGCAGCTTGTCATTGATCATAAGCCAGCAGCCCCAAAGTTACTGCGGTTACATCATACTTGCTAGCCTCTCTAGTCTACGCAACTATTATGCAGCACATAGAAAGCAAGCGGGATTACTTATTTTTTATCCCTTTTCTCCAAGCCACCAGTTTGAGATCTTGCACGTTCGAACTAAGAAATGTCTCTGAGGGATGTTCGTTGTCTGTCGGATGGCAAAATAATTCGGCTTGTACATGCGGGCCAAGGTTATTTTTAATGACGTGGCGTTCAGGTGCGATTTGGGATGGGTTGCATCAGGATTTTGTCAGCCAATCCGGATGAGTGCGAGCGGCCGGAGAAGCTTCATGGCGTTTTGTCCGTGTAGAGTGTGATTTGCTGCTGCTGTCTTCAGGTTTTACTGAAAGAGTGTTTTGTTGCAATTATAGTTATAGGAGAAAAAATTATTAACACTGACAATTACACCGACAATTATAGCCAATGCTTGTCACTGTCAAACTGGCTGGGACTAGCTCAGTGGTTCTCAACTGGGGGTACGGGGGTGTACAGGGGGTACACATGCAAACAGAATATATGAGCTGTTTTTACAGCTAATTCTCTCCAGAAAACAACATTATTTATTCTATTCTAAACCAAGATAAATAATGATAATAATAACAACAATAGTAATCCATCCATCCATCCATCCATTTTCTTCCGCTTTATCCGTTGCCGGGTCGCGGGGGCAGCAGTCTAAGCAGAGACGCCCAGACTTCCCTATCCACACACACTTCCTCCAGCTCGTCCGGGGGGACCCCAAGGCGTTCCCAGGCCAGCTGAGAGACATAGTCCCTCCAGCGTGTCCTAGGTCTTCCCCGGGGCCTCCTCCCGGAATAGTAATAACAATGATCAAACAATAAATGTTTGATCATTGTTATGACAGTTTTTGTTCAGTCCAAATATGTATTAATTTTAGGAAATATCAAAAACTTGAGTTGAATAAAAGTAATCATATGACTTATATAGTTGTGTTCATTCTTTTAAATACATTCAGAATGTGTTAAAGAAGTTTCAATTTAATTCAATTATGCAATCAAAGGCAACGGACAGAAACAAATAAACAAATACAGTTTGAAAACGACAGAGTCAAATCTTATTTGGCTTCAATCCGAAAATATTTATATTTTCAACTATACTGTTTTTCAACTTCTCCAATCAAACATGTGCCTTCAGACCAGGCATTAGACCAGGCCTTAGACCGGCATTAGACCAGGCATTAGACCAGGCCTTAGACCAGGCATTAGACCAGGCATTAGACCAGACATTAGACCAGGCATTAGACCAGGCATTAGACCAGGCATTAGACCAGGCCTTAGACCGGCATTAGACCAGGCATTAGACCAGACATTAGACCAGGCATTAGACCAGGCATTAGACCAGGCATTAGACCAGGCCTTAGACCAGGCATTAGACCAGGCCTTAGACCGGCATTAGACCAGGCATTAGACCAGACATTAGACCAGGCATTAAACCAGGCCTTAGACCGGCATTAGACCAGGCATTAGACCAGGCATTAAACCAGGCCTTAGACCGGCATTAGACCAGGCATTAGACCAGGCATTAAACCAGGCCTTAGACCGGCATTAGACCAGGCATTAAACCAGGCCTTAGACCGGCATTAGACCAGACATTAGACCAGGCATTAGACCAGGCATTAGACCAGGCATTAGACCAGGCATTAAACCAGGCCTTAGACCGGCATTAGACCAGGCATTAGACCAGGCATTAAACCAGGCCTTAGACCGGCATTAGACCAGGCATTAAACCAGGCCTTAGACCGGCATTAGACCAGACATTAGACCAGGCATTAGACCAGGCATTAGACCAGGCATTAAACCAGGCATTAAACCAGGCCTTAGACCGGCATTAGACCGGGCATTAGACCAGGCATTAGACCCGACTTTAGACCAGGCATTAGACAAGGTATTAGACCAGGCATTAAACCAGGCCTTAGACCGGCATTAGACCAGGCATTAGACCAGGCATTAGACCCGACTTTAGACCAGGCATTAGACCAGGCATTAGACCAGGCATTAAACCAGGCATTAAACCAGGCCTTAGACCGGCATTAGACCAGGCATTAGACCAGGCATTAGACCTGACTTTAGACCAGGCATTAGACCAGGCGTTAGACCCGACTTTAGACCAGGCATTAGACCGGCATTAGACTAGGCATTAGACTAGGCATTAGACTAGGCAATAGACCGGCATTAGACTGGGCATTAGGCCAGGCATTAAACCAGGCCTTAGACCGGCATTAGACCAGGCATTAGACACCGACTTTAGACCAGGCATTAGACCAGGCATTAGACTAGGCATTAGACTAGGCATTAGACTAGGCATTAGACCAGGCATTAGACCGGCATTAGACCAGGCATTAGACCAGGCATTAGACCCGACTTTAGACCAGGCATTAGACCCGACATTAGACCAGGCATTAGACTAGGCATTAGACTAGGCATTAGACTAGGCATTAGACCAGGCATTAGACCCGACATTAGACCAGGCATTAGACCAGGCATTAGACCAGGCATTAGACCAGGCATTAGACTAGGCATTAGACTAGGCATTAGACTAGGCATTAGACTAGGCATTAGACCAGGCATTAGACCAGGCATTAGACCAGGCATTAGACTAGGCATTAGACCAGGCATTAGACCTGACTTTAGACCAGGCATTAGACCAGGCGTTAGACCCGACTTTAGACCAGGCATTAGACCGGCATTAGACTAGGCATTAGACTAGGCATTAGACTAGGCAATAGACCGGCATTAGACTGGGCATTAGACCAGGCATTAAACCAGGCCTTAGACCGGCATTAGACCAGGCATTAGACCAGGCATTAGACACCGACTTTAGACCAGGCATTAGACCAGGCATTAGACCAGGCATTAGACTAGGCATTAGACTAGGCATTAGACTAGGCATTAGACCAGGCATTAGACCGGCATTAGACCAGGCATTAGACCAGGCATTAGACCCGACTTTAGACCAGGCATTAGACCCGACATTAGACCAGGCATTAGACTAGGCATTAGACTAGGCATTAGACTAGGCATTAGACCAGGCATTAGACCCGACATTAGACCAGGCATTAGACCAGGCATTAGACCAGGCATTAGACCAGGCATTAGACTAGGCATTAGACTAGGCATTAGACTAGGCATTAGACTAGGCATTAGACCAGGCATTAGACCAGGCATTAGACCAGGCATTAGACTAGGCATTAGACCAGGCATTAGACCCGACTTTAGACCAGGCATTAGACCAGGCATTAGACCCGACTTTAGACCAGGCATTAGACCGGGCATTAGACTAGGAATGTCCAAACTCAGTGTCATATTAACTGACCGTCTTCCTTTCTAACCCAAAGTAGTCTCCAAGATAATGTACCCAAGTTTACAGTGTCATCCAGCCAACTTCAGACTGGCCGTTAAACGCACGCTGTACAGAGTAAAATGCAGAACCGATGGAATTCAGTTAATTAGTTTATTTGTATACTGACATCTGTTTTTAACTGTGTATTGAAGTTAAGTTCTGTCCGTGGGGCTGGTGAGAAAGCTGGTGAGGGAGTAAACATTTGTTAATCAGCCAAGCTTCATTTCTGTTGAATATGAAACAATATGAATGTGATGTTTTTCGTCATTTTAAAGCTGAAGCTCGCTCGAATCATGTCAAACAGCTTTACAGCTCGGGGTTACTTACAAAAGGTTTGGACACCCCTGAATTAGACACATTCTAAAACATGAAATGCCAAGATAAATATTCTCAAGACCGCTTTTAAAGGACAAAATGCACACAGAGAATGCATAACGTTTGCTCTTTAACCTCATACCACTGTTTATGCCATTGTGCCCTTTGGAAAGGAACGCCACGAGAAGCAGGTCAGCTGTGTCAGGAGAGCAGTGGGCAGGGAGAGAAAAAGATGAATGACTTTGAGTGTTTAAAAATGTGCATTTCTCTACAAGTTTTGCATTTACTACTCCACCATTCTAGCTTGCAACTTGGAATTCCTTACCGCTTTCTTTATCTTTCATATCAAGAGTTATTTGTACAATACCGCTGAATCCAATTACACTTCTTTGCTACCATTATTCTCAATTACACGAAGAAGGGCCCTACACAGACTCTGTTTCCCAATGCAATAATCGGCTGGCTTGTGTTGGCGTGCTGACTGATGAGCTGTTCCCATGGGAAGGCCTGGGGGGCAGAATACCATACATGTCTGGGTATAATGCGGGGTGAGGCCGGGTTCTGGGAACAAGCTGAGGTCACACATTAGAGCCTCGCGTGGGCACGGCTGACGGCCTAAATATATAAATATATCACTGAAGACGGGAAGGGTCAAAGAGAGGACAGAGCAGACAGGAATGTGACGTCTGTGGTGGATGATTGCACTCACATGTTGTGTGTGATGTCACCTACTCAGTGGACAGGCCAGATCTGTGGAGAGGGCGCAGTCCGCTTGCTGTAAATATGCATTATCGTCTTTTCTCATGACTTCATTTGATTTTTTTTTCCGAAACAGAAGTCTGATGATTTGACTGGAGTTAATGCACATCCCAGGAATTTGTTGGTCAATCAATCAATCAATCAATTTATTTGAGCAGGTCATACAAAACAAAAAACAATCCAATAGGAAAACATTTCAAGAAAAAGTAGACACAGCTCAAAGGGTCATTTTTAAATAAACTGCGGCTCAGTTGGAAGCGTTGGTCTTCGAGCCCGATGTTTGTGGGTTCGACTTTGCCTGAAAGATCAAGGCCACTCCTGCATCTCACCGCCTGCAGGAGGATCCATGAGAGGTTGGTGTCCGTGAATTAAGTGGATTAAGGGGATGAAAATGAAGGTTAAAATAAAACTAGAGTGATGTCCAGTTGTTCCAGTACTAAAGCCCAATTCATGCTTCATAAGACGTACAAACTTTGTTCATGACAAAGTTCAGACGTGGGAAAACTTTGTCCTGCAGAGCTGTGTGGCAGCTGCACACTGGTTCACTGATGTTCAATGCAGTAATGCACTGGGAATATAATATTCTTACCCTTGACATGAAGTCCATTAAACAGCCGCTGATGCTAATGAGTGTTTTGCTAAAATGAGAGCATGCATGTTATTTCTTCTTTAAAACAAATGTTTTTCTATAAATTTGTTTGACTTTTACTTCTGTCAAATGATATTCTTTTGATGGTCTAACTGAGTGCACGCTGTTGAAATTTTAGATTTAGAACTAACATTACAACAGCAGTCTCACAGAGTACACTTTCTCTCTTTACCACAGATGGGAGTGTTGCTTTTTATCCATTTATTTTCTACAAAAGCAGTATCTTATATTCTAAAACATAAAAAAAAAACATCTAGAAATGCCATATTCTCAAGATCATATTTACCACAATTAATGGGTGCTCTCTAAACCCTTTTTTTGGCCTGACATTCACACTCACAAAACCATTTGGAATATTCAACACATTATGTAAAGTCCAATCCTGTTTTACACGTGCGCTAAATGGACGTACAAATGTAAAAAGTACAATAACGTGAAGGGAAAGTGGCTGCGCTCGCCAGGGTCAGTGCGAGGACATTACAGCGCGGATCCGCATTACGCCATTAGAATGGGCAAATGCACAGCGCCCATTCAATTTGGTGTTGGCGCCGCGCAGGGGGAATGGAAATCGCCCGCTATTTAAATCATTCTCAATCTCAGCAGTCATTAAAATCACTAGATATCCCCCGGTCCGCCCTGCATAAGGAATTGAATTAGAATAATACAAGCGGGATATTACAGCTATGGTCGGGCCGCCGTAAGAACAATCTCTCAATTTGGTTGGAAATGGCATATATAAAGCAGTTAGATTTAGACAGTGATACTATGCTTAAGGTACAGATGAGTTTAAATAATGATGAATATCTAGACTTTAGTGCGGTTATGGAGTAATATCAAATAAATGGTTCTTTGCTGGCTGTTTAAAGGGACAGTGTGTGGTATGGTTACAACTGCATCTACATCTTCTAAATGCAACAGGTGCAAATCCTTTTCAGCCTTTTCTGAACAACAGCTGGACTTGTGTTTCAATGGACATAATGCCCATATGTATGTCCATATGATTATCCAATCAGAGAGCAGAATGAGGCCCTTACTTGTTGTTGTTTGTTTGAAGAATTTTGGCTAAAAAAACAACAATTTACAAACAAATTCACCTTTAGGATCCCCGCTTTAAAGATGTTTAGGAAGATGTTTGAACTAAGTAAAAGTCTAATATCTCCCTAATTCACTGGCAATGATTGTTTCTGGCTGCCCATGCTCGGCGGATTGTGGAGTAGCAGCAAATGTCAGTTCTTTACAATTGCAGCAAAAGCAAACAACTGGAAGTGTGGATCACTGAGAAGATGTGAAAGACTGTAGAGGACTGGGATAACACTAGGCAAAAGACAGGAGAGGATCAAAGAAAATTATGGTGGCTCTAGTGTCATAAAAAATCAACTGTAGTCACTTTACCCCCCTGGGCCTTCGTTTGTGATTGACATGCAGGTTTGGTAATGAATTCAATGTCCACACTTAAAAATATGGTTTCTGGTGATTTAATGATGCCTTATATTCCACAGGTTCCAGAATAACATACAGTACATCAGGCATTAGTGCAGCAAACTCAATGCTTCAGGGCTCCCCCAACTACATATTTAAGGCAGTTCACCTGAACAAAGTCCTTCTCTTTTGGCAATAACTATGAGACACATTTAGCAACTAAATAGTTAGCACAAAGTACTAAAAAAAATATAATATAATAACTATTTGCCTATAACAGTAACCTTGTGGTGGTTGGACTCCCTAGATACCTTTAACTTGAAACCATTAATTAGCACAAAACTAGATGGAAAAAAACGCATTTAAAAGCTGTATATGAGTGTGTTCACAGTAAAGTGACAATTGAAGTATCTGGACTTTAAAAGGTTATAACTTAAAAACTAAAATTACTTTCATAGATTGGAAGAAAGATTTCAAACACAGACACATTGAAGAGATAGTGTGGAAAAAATCTAAAGGAAAGATTGACATAAAAATTTTTAGCAAAATTTTAAACGACCAAATCAGCCTCTGATTGGAAAAGCAGAAGATGAAATCCCACAAGATTTACATGGTTAACACAACAGAAGGGAATCACTTGATATAAAAAGGAATCGTGAAAAAATTAAAATTAATTAATTAATTAAATGACCCCTGAAAAATGTATAATGGACGTGATGAGGACGGTCCTCTTTTCTCTAAAAATTAAACTTGAGAAAAATCTGGTCTTATTTCACATTTAATTGGTTGACAATATGGAATCACTTTGCATCTACTTTGAGTAAAAAAATAGAATCTCTGAATCAAATGTGGACATCTGAAAATACCATCAAACTTCCACAAAGCTCATTCCGTCAAATCATCACCGTTACATAAAATAAACAGGGCCGCTATAGGAAACTTGTCTAAAGCATAAAACAGTTATGTTTTAGCAACTTCTAATGAACAGAAGAGGTGCTTGGAAACATGAAAAACATAAAATATCTTCTGATTATTAAAATCAAATTTTTGGCCTTTTATCACACTTTTGTGCCCTTTAATGTGAACAAGCCCAAATATACTGTATATTGAACATGAGTTATGCAGTGGTGTGATGCCGTGGTAAGGCGAATGCACTTAGGGCTGTTGGGGCGTGAATACCAAGTGAGCTGTGAAGTATAAATATTAATCAGAAGTAATACAGTGGTGATGGCATGTGTGTGGTGTCCCTACGGGTTTCCGTGGTAACCCATATGCACTCCAGCCGCACAGATATGTGCTCAAGACATGCTACGTTTGTGAATGTGGACTGCTGCTGGGCTGCAAGGGCAAGTGCTCACATTTGATTAGAATGTAGCACGAAAAACACACCTGAGTTGTGCGCTGTTTTATTCATGTATGCGTGAAAAAGGACACAGATAATTATGCAGAACTCACCTTTTTTATTCAAAGTTCAATTCAAGCCCAGTTTGACTACTGATTACATAAACAAAAGCTGCTGTAGTTGAGATGGAGTTTTCAGACTTGTGTATATTGTGTATGTTTGTAGTCTCACTGTACTGCAGAGGAGAAAATACTGCAGAGGAGAAAAGAGAAAGATAGATACTTTATTGATCCCAGTAGGAGATATTCAGGTGTCCAGTAGCAGCAAAAACACACACATCCATACAAACAAAACAAATAAATAGATAATTCAACAAGTAGCTAATGATAGTAATAAAAATGTAGGTCACAGCAGCAGAGACGGAGTAGCCGCTGCGTGGAACAGGACGAGGCACAGCAGAAGTCGGTGTAGCCGCTTAGTTCGGACCATTTTCTCTGCTCTGCTCCAGAGTGAAATGCTTTGTTAACATTTAATAAAAAGTTAGCATTCCTCCAGTGCAGGGGAATGGGCGGAGTCTGCTCTGGTCCTGTTGGGTCTGATAGAAAACCTGCAGCCACAGCGGCCCTTTCTGGACCAGTTTGGACACCCCTGCTCCAGTGGATCTCTGCCTGATCTGCTTTGGTTCAGTTCTTGAATTCTCTCTGCTCTGAGAGAGATCAGTGTTAAATTATGAACACTGTACAGCAGTAATATTTACAGGTAGAAAAAGTGAGAAAAATAACAATTGTAAAGCACAAAACAGTTTCAGAGCTACTTAAGACGTGCTGCCGTTTCCAGCAAATAAAAAAAAAAAACAAAGAGTAAGCAATAGTGTAAAACATGGGGGGAAAATCAACAAATGGAGTCTTGTTTACTAAAGACAAGGCAAATCTATTCCATTCATGTTGAAGCAGTGTCGGGTGTTCAACAAATACAGAAAGAACATTGGGAAACAATTACACATTTTGAGAACGAAAAACATACAATGAAATAACTACATCATAATAATATAAACAAATAATCAGCAGGAGTCAATAAAAAGCATGTTTTAAGGCCGGATTTAAAATCATCTAAGGTTGGAATAGTTTTTTTCACAGAATAGGAGCATAAACATGAAATGTCCCTCATGTTTGGGACTTATGGTAAACTGGCTTCTGTTTATCCATCATGATTATTGGTTGCAGTGGGTTTTTGTGGTGTTGTAAGTGTCACTTACAACATCTGACTGGGAAACAAATTCACTCTGTGTTCGGCGTCACAGACTTGGGATTTTTCTTTGCGTGATGAGTTCCGACAGGGCTGATTTTTGCCAGAATTTTATCCGTCCGTTTTCTTCCGCTTCATCCGTTGCCGGGTCGCGGGGGCAGCAGTCTAAGCAGAGACGCCCAGACTTCCCTCTCATACACTTCCTCCAGCTCGTCCGGGGGGACCCCAAGGCGTTCCCAGGCCAGCTGAGAGACATAGTCCCTCCAGCGTGTCCTGGGTCTTCCCCGGGGTCTCCTCCTGGTGGGACCTGCCCGGAACACCTCCCCAGGGAGGCGTCCAGGAGGCATCCGGAACAGATGCCCGAGCCACCTCAACTGGTTCCTCTCGACGTGGAGAAGCATCGGCTCTACTCCGAGCTCCTCCCGTGTGACTGAGCTCCTCACCCTATCTCTAAGGGAGCAGCCACTCTGCGGAGGAAGCTCATTTCGACCGCTTGTATCCGCGATCTCGTTCTTTCGGTCATTACCCACAGCTCATGACCATAGGTGAGGGAGGGAACGAAGATTGACCGGTAAATCGAGAGCTTTGCCTTTCGGCTCAGCTCCCTCTTTACCACAATGGTCCGATACAGCTCTGACTGCAGACGCTGCTCCCTCTCCACCACAACGGTCCGATACAGTGACCCAAAATTTTATTATATATAAAAATATTTATCATAATATAAAAGTGTGAATCAGACAAACTGGTTTCTCATTTTTGAAAAAGGTTTATACATGCATGTGATGTAACCTCTGTAACCTTTGGAATATGCTATTGAAGTAGACAAAGATATAAAAAAATTGACTTCCAAATTGGCAGTCAAAATCCACTTGGTGTTAGGTACAAAAATGAATTTGAAGAAAACCTCATCAGCGAGTGGTAAAATATTGGAGACAGATTATGGTCTCAATTGGCTTCTTCATAACATACAATCTTTATTTGACCAAAATTCAATTTTTAAGTAATATTACAGGCAAGGCAAGGCAAGTTTATTTGTATAGCACAATTCATACACAAGGCAACTCAAAGTGCTGAACAAAACAAGAAAGCATAAAGCATAAATAATCACAGAACATTAAAAAGAAAGATAAAAGTATAAAATCCCTCAGTTGCAGCACAGCTAAACAGAACTGTCTTTATCCTGGTTTTAAACATTGTCAGAGAGGAGGCCTGTCTCACATCTTCAGGAAGACTGTTCCAGATTTTAGCAGCATGAATCTGAAAAGCAGCCTCCTTTTATTGTTGTTGCCCATAAAAAAATTATATAGAGACTATTTGCAGTGGAATAGTTTACCTCACTTGCACTTAGATGGACAGGACCTTTATTGATCCCAAAGGAGAAATGCAGGTGTCCAGCAAATGAAAAACACATCCATATAAACACATTTTTACATCAATTATAAACATTTCTAACTAACTACCTAACAATATTGCATGTTTTTAACTCATCCAGGTTTGTTGTACAGTCTGACAGCCATTCAGCAGCGCAGTGATATAAGCCTGTTGCTACGACTACTCCTCTGCACATGTTTTAGTGGTAGGGGAAACCGTAGAGCCCATAGGAAAACTGCACAGACACAGGGAGAACCTGCAAACTCCACACATTTGTACGCCTTGGCTTTTAACTCCAACTGAGTTTCATTGTTTTAACATTTTATTTTTTAACATTATATTTGCCAAAAATAATTTATGGCCAATAATTCTGTTTTAAAAGGCAAGAAACTGCTCTGAGCGTGACGTCACAGGGGTTGGATACATCTTACTATTTCAGGGGTGAGACAGGAGTTTTGGACAGACGTCATGCTTGTGATGACAGAACGATGTTGTAACTTGGTTAAAAGCTACTAAAAGCATGTCGCCTTTAAACAAATCCTTGTGCGGTAACTCTCCCAGTCTTCTCAGTTTAAATTGAAATACCTGCCAGCTTACCAGTATAAAGTGAGAGCCATAATGTAGGTCTGACTCCACTGTAAATCCTCTGGGATCCACGTGCATTATGAAGATGAATGCCTTGATTTACGTCATCTGTGCTTTCTGTCCATAACCGCATGACTGTCTGAGCCCACACTGTTCGCAGGAAATGAAATCCTACTGTGCGTCTAGCGACAACTGCTGAGGTGATCAGGCTTCTCTCGGCTGCTGTTGGAAAAACGCAAAAGTACGCTCCCCACAGGGCCGAACATATTTAAAAAAGAGACAAATTATACAAAATTGTCCTTGAGTTTTTAACCATTGTTTGCTTGTTAATAAACTTTCCAGTGGTTTGTTTTTGTACTCTTGTCTCAAACTGTGATATGCACACGATGATCCTGCCTTGTGCTCTGATTTATTATTATTACCATGTTTTATCCCCTTTTATAACATTGTTGTATAATAATGAGACCCGGATACTTAAAGCTGCTGTTACCCAGATATGAACTAATACCAGTGAAGGTTCATCATATCTCAAGTATCTGATAGAGGGGTTGATCTCTGGAATGTATGCACAGATGGATTTAAATCATGTAACTCACTTTACCAATTCAAAAATAAGTTTAATATTATCATTTTGGATAGCTACATGAACTCAGAATCCTGATGTTTATACAGTTGCTTGTACAAACATTTAACGTGTACATTCACATGTACATACGACACCTTTTCAGTCTTTCTGCTGTAAAGTTACTGCTCTGTAATGGTGTATATAAATATGCAAGAGACCAAAAAAATACCTTAATTAATTTAAGATAGCACTTCTCTCCCCACAAGTCTAAATTGGCATAACTACTGTCTGAATAAAACTTACACTCACTGTATGTGGCATGCTGGGCTAATATCAGCCAGTAAACAGCAGCTAAAAGCCTTCTCAAGATATTGACTGAACAAATATGGTCAACTGATCCAACATGTGTCTGACACAGTCTCGTATCAGTGTGTCCCTAGTCATAACCAATACTATGTCTCAGCAGTATGTTCAAGTGTCTAATCTCTTACACAATGGGGCTAGCAAGCAAAGAAGTGCAACTACTTGTATGTTCAAGTAGTTTTGAAGCTAAAGCAGAGGTTCAGACTGGAGAAACAACTGCTCTCAGTCCTCCCTCCTTTGCTGCGCTGCAACAGCTGTCAATCACACTCACCTAGTGGCTCTGTGCCGCCAACTCTCACCTGGCAGCATTTAGTAAGTAAGTAAGTAATCTTTATTTATATACCACCTTTTCACTGCAGATCTGAGTCTCAAAGCGGTTTACAATTGTTAATTTTGGGCATTTGTCTCTCACTCCACACAGAGATGGGAGGGGCCAGTACAGGAGGCACATGCTAGAACTATTGGACATATTTTTAGTGGTAGGGGAAAACTGAGTACCCGGAGGAAACCTACGCAGACACGGGGAAAACATGCAAACTCTACTCAGAAAGGCCCTTGTCCGACCGGGATTCGAACCCAGGACCTTCTTGCTGAGAGGCGAGAGTGCTATCCACTCAGCCACCGTGCCGCCCAAGCGTTTAGCACAGCTCTCATTGAGCTATCATACTGTGCAGAAAGCTTTCATCAGTTTTGCAACTTTAAATTGTGCAGAAACCCTCCTCCTCCACCCTTACTGCCTTGGCAGCTCTCTTAGCAGCTCTTTAACAATTCTTTTAGCTCCCACTACCGGGGACTAGGCCTCAGGGGACTTCATCACATAATCTCTATTTTAATTTCCCCTCTGCTTTCATCCATGCACTGCTAAGCTCCAAATCACGACCACACTTCATGTATAGCATGCAATAAATGTAATCCATGGGTGTAAGCTAATTTATGTTGTGACAAATAACAAAACACAGTTATATTAACCGCCTATTGCCTGTTTGAGTCTTTCCAGATTAACACACCTTTCTTTTATTAGAGTATTATTCAAAGATAACAAGTGTGGAAGTTTTATAACTTTTTATATGGACATAACAGTTACATTGAGCAGACAGAGGCACTGCGTTTGAGTGTGAGAGAATCTATGTTCAACAGTCGTCAAAGGTAGGATTTTCTTTTATCACTTGTTCCTTATCGTTGTGTTTGTTGAAGTCATGCAAGTTCATTCACCTCTAGAAAGTGACATGCTGCTGCTTTAAGACTATTTTACCACAACTGAACTAATTTCTCCACTAAATATGAAAGCCCTCTGAACATTAGATTTTCACATCCATTTAATTCAGCCAAATGAATTTTTGATAACGCCGTAATTACTGCCAACATAGAACTTGACGGGGGCGTGCGTAATTATTATGAAATAAACAAAGAGTTTAATCCCCTCTGGCTTCAACATCTTAACAATGCAATTAGTATTTTTGCAGATGTGTCAAAACCCAAAGTTCATTGCGGGTTTAAAAAGTGCTCATTTTTTAAACCCGCAATGTTGTATTAATAACTGCAGAACTTTTATTACGCTGGAGATTTACCATAACGCTTCAGAGTAATAATGTTGGATGTTAGCATTAAGTATTACAGGGAATGTACACAGTAGGCGTAAACAGCGCGTACGTGTTTACTGCGCGCTCTCTGCGCGTAACATTCTTTTGGAGTATCTACACAGGCCGTGCGCAGGTCTGCGTCTTCTGATGCTGTCCCTGTGTAGTCTCCTCCTGCTGATGTTTAGATACAAGTGCTGTGTGTGTGTAGATGTGATCTAAAGCCAAGGACCGCTAGAAAAGTCATGTGTTACATGAGATTTCAATGGGAGACGCGTTGGTGCGCACACAAAATTGGAAATCCATCCTAAATTAGAGCGCAGCTTCGCGTCATACGTCCGTCATACGCGCGTATAACGCTAGAAGTGTAAATATCATCATAGGTTAACATGGAAAAAAGTTAAGCGCGTCTGCTGCGCGTATAACGCGTACGTGCTGTAACGCGTGATGTGTAAATTAGCAGTTAGGATTGGAGTAATCACAATATGTATATGCAGTATTCGTGCAGTAGATTTGCTGGAGATGTGCAGTAGTATTCTCGCTAGAGTATTTGGTTGTGTGCACTCTCCTCAGGACCAGGAGCCACAGCTCGAAGCGTGCTCTTACGCTGTAAGTCTCAGCATCCACAGCTTTCAGTTGGTAGGACTCTAGTGCAGTGCTTATAGGATATATACCGTTTTCTTGTAGCTGAAGCTAATGTAAGTTGTAAATGATGACCAATTGACCAAGTGCAGTGAGTACTTGTGAAATGAGGCCAGAGCCAGTGCAGTGCAGTACAGAGCACATCATATTAGAGGTGCATTATCAGGTGCAAATCGGCAATTATCCGCATTGTAGTACCAAAAATGACTTTCCGTCATCATTTTGATTAGTCTGTTCACTTCCCACTTTTCCATTGTCCGTTTGGCATGACGATAGGACCCCTGAATCCTTTCATCTGCAACTGTCGACTGGTCTCCTCCAGCCCCCTCCCTGCCTAGGAGCTGCCCCGGTCCTCGTTCTACAGCCTGGGTCCTTAATCTGTAGCCTGTCCGTCCATAAACATCCATCCATCCATCCATTTTCTTCCGCTTCATCCGTTGCTGGGTCGCGGGGGCAGCAGTCTAAGCAGAGACGCCCAGACTTCCCTATCCACACACACTTCCTCCAGCTCGTCCGGGGGGACTCCAAGGCGTTCCCAGGCCAGCTGAGAGACATAGTCCCTCCAGTGTGTCCTGGGTCTTCCCCGGGGCCTCCTCCCGGTGGGACATGCCCGGAACACCTCCCCAGGGAGGCGTCCAGGAGGCATCCTGAACAGATGCCCGAGCCACCTCAACTGGTTCCTCTCGACGTGGAGTAGCCAACAATTTTCATAAAATATATATACATGTACATCAATAATAGTTTACTTTTATAGTTGATAATGCAGCACACATTTTGACACATTCTGTTTGGGTAAAACTTGGCACAGGTTCAAGCAGTAATTGAACCCAATTGTGCACCGAGAAAATCCTATGCATTTTAGAACATGTTTTCCGCGCTCTAAAATACAGGGTTTTGCACATCATAATCCTCCATGGAGCGAGAGTAAAATTATATTTTTTTATTATCCCGAGCTTTTGTGGTTTACTTTTCAATTTCAATGAATCATTCAGATTATATACACACAGCACCAGACTCGGCGAGAACCCCGCGCAACTGAAATCAGGCATTCCACTTGAAGCGGCAGGTAATGTATGTCGGGTTAGCCGCGGGCCCCGACGGCTCATCACAAATACAAGCCTAAAGCACTGTTGTTATTGACGGGTGACATTTTGGGTGAGGAAAAAAGAAAAAAAATCGACATCAAACGGCAGCTCTGGAGTGGCAGAGATCTAAGCGTGCAATTTGATTTGGTTTGCGAAGGGCCCGTAGCTACGTGGTTAGCAGCGAGCTTTAGAGCACGGAGTCAAATTAAAGTGTTTTTTTTTTTCATCAAGACTGGGAGAACACAACTCGGCCTGGGGGAGGAGTGCGGGGAGAATGCCAATGCTGTCTACTGTTGTATTCTGTACTTTTCACTCAAGGAGAGACCGTAATGCAAAGTCATCAAAACAGACCGCGAGTTGGTTTTATAGCTCTATCCACGTTAATCAGGATCGTCTGGCACATTCCTGTCCCCCCACCCCTTCTGTATAAATGCTTTTTTTTTTCAATTCGCACAAACTCACACAAACAAAACAAAAGGTACTGCTCTGTCAGGAAACCAAACTCGCAACCTTCTTTCTATGAGGCATAAGGTGAAAGGCTTTAATCACCTCATAGTCGGTAAATGTTGGCGCTGCATCGTACATTATAGTAGAATAGAAAAAAAACGCACACACACAGGCTGTTTTAAAGGCTTCTTTAGCTTTATGATTACATACACTTTTAAAATTAAATAAATATACCTTTGATCCTCTTTAGATATAAAATGTAACATTTAAAAGTAGGTTTTGCGAATAGTTAACCCTGCACCACATCCGTAAAAAGAAAACGTTTCCAGTCAAAAGAGCTTTTCACTGATTATATACCAGTTTATTCATCAAATTATTCCACATTCTAAAACCATCCATCCATCCATCCATTTTCTTCCGCTTCATCCGTTGCCGGGTCGCGGGGGCAGCAGTCTAAGCATTCTAAAACTATGAAAAGCCAAAGTAAATAAAATCCTAGCTCTCAAAACAGGTTCTATCCATGGTTTCCACATGCAAGTACATTTGGCCTCTGTCACATCTTCAGATATTCTTTTTCAGATCGAAACAAACCAACCCACACCATCAGCTCTGACCTCAAAGTAAGTAAGTAATATTTATATATGACATTTTACAGACCAAGATCACCTAAAGCGCTTTACGATGATGATGATGATTTTTCCATTTACTCCACACGGTGATGACGGAATTGTTTGTCAAAAAGTTACTGACCGGGCTCTTTCTTCAGGGTTCGTTCAGGGTCATAAAAAATCATACAATCATTGGATTCATTTATTAGGAGATAATACCTTAAACTTACTTAAATCTTGAAGTCTTCAAGAATGTTGATATTAGAATTTTACAATGTGTGCAGTATTTAACTTCTTTTTAACTTTTATTTTTCAAGAGTGGTGCGACGTGGTGCCCCTGGTTCAAACCACAAGACAAAAACAATGTTCACATTTGTTAATGAAGTAAATTAACAAAAAAGCTTTGCCGCAGGTCTGTGGAGTGGGAAATAGGTTTTGATTCTTAAAAACCTAAAACTGTGAAGAAGTCCTTTCTTGGATAAATAATCTAGTCTGATTTGTTCACAACATTTAACTTTTACAGTGCTCTTTCTGGGGGCGACAGTGGCTCAGTTGGTAGAGCATTAACCTTTGACAGCTCTGACTGCCACCCCCCGACCCAGAAATGGATTAAGGGGAAGGCGTGGGAGAGGAGGCGAGAGAGAGGAGGTGCGGGAGAAGAGGCGTGGGAGAGGAGGCGAGAGAGAGGAGGTGCGGGAGAAAAGGCGTGGGAGAGGAGGCGAGAGAGAGGAGGTGCGGGAGAAGAGGCGTGGGAGAGGAGGCGAGAGAGAGGAGGTGCGGGAGAAAAGGCGTGGGAGAGGAGGTGAGAGAGAGGAGGTGCGGGAGAAGAGGCGCGAAAGAGGAGGCGAGAGAGAGGAGGTGCGGGAGAAGAGGCGTGGGAGAGGAGGTGAGAGAGAGGAGGTGCGGGAGAAGAGGCGCGAGAGAGGAGGCGAGAGAGAGGAGGTACGGGAGAAGAGGCGCGAAAGAGGAGGCGAGAGAGAGGAGGTGCGGGAGAAGAGGCGCGAAAGAGGAGGCGAGAGAGAGGAGGTGCGGGAGAAGAGGCGTGGGAGAGGAGGCGAGAGAGAGGAGGTGCGGGAGAAGAGGCGTGGGAGAGGAGGCGAGAGAGAGGAGGTGCGGGAGAAGAGGCGCGAAAGAGGAGGCGAGAGAGAGGAGGTGCGGGAGAAGAGGCGCGAAAGAGGAGGCGAGAGAGAGGAGGTGCGGGAGAAGAGGCGCGAAAGAGGAGGCGAGAGAGAGGAGGTGCGGGAGAAGAGGCGTGGGAGAGGAGGCGAGAGAGAGGAGGTGCGGGAGAAGAGGCGTGGGAGAGGAGGCGAGAGAGAGGAGGTGCGGGAGAAGAGGCGCGAAAGAGGAGGCGAGAGAGAGGAGGTGCGAGAGAAGAGGCGCGGGAGAGGAGGCGAGAGAGAGGAGGTGCGGGAGAAGAGGCGAGAGAGAGGAGGTGTGAGAGAAGAGGCGCGGGAGAGGAGGCGAGAGAGAGGAGGTGCGGGAGAAGAGGCGAGAGAGAGGAGGTGCGGGAGAAGAGGCGCGAAAGAGGAGGCGAGAGAGAGGAGGTGCGGGAGAAGAGGCGTGGGAGAGGTGGCGAGAGAGAGGAGGTGCGGGAGAAGAGGCGTGGGAGAGGTGGCGAGAGAGAGGAGGTGCGGGAGAAGAGGCGTGGGAGAGGTGGCGAGAGAGAGGAGGTGCGGGAGAAGAGGCGCGAAAGAGGAGGCGAGAGAGAGGAGGTGCGGGAGAAGAGGCGTGGGAGAGGTGGCGAGAGAGAGGAGGTGCGGGAGAAGAGGCGCGAAAGAGGAGGCGAGAGAGAGGAGGTGCGGGAGAAGAGGCGCGGGAGAGGAGGCGAGAGAGAGGAGGTGCGGGAGAAGAGGCGCGAAAGAGGAGGCGAGAGAGAGGAGGTGCGGGAGAAGAGGCGTGGGAGAGGTGGCGAGAGAGAGGAGGTGCGGGAGAAGAGGCGTGGGAGAGGTGGCGAGAGAGAGGAGGTGCGGGAGAAGAGGCGCGAAAGAGGAGGCGAGAGAGAGGAGGTGCGGGAGAAGAGGCGTGGGAGAGGTGGCGAGAGAGAGGAGGTGCGGGAGAAGAGGCGCGAAAGAGGAGGCGAGAGAGAGGAGGTGCGGGAGAAGAGGCGCGGGAGAGGAGGCGAGAGAGAGGAGGTGCGGGAGAAGAGGCGCGGGAGAGGAGGCGAGAGAGATCTGATAAAAGCCCCTTCTGCAGGAGACCGAACAGAACATGAGTAGTGCTATACAACATGTCATAACCGTCCAAAGTTAAAGTTTAATACAATCCAGGAGCCTCAGATACAAAGGAAACATACAGGATACAGTTTTACATATCTAAAACATACAGGAGTCACTCAAAAATACATGTCGGAGAAAGCTTTTACAGTAAATGCCATGTAGATGACCAAACCAGCGCCTAAACTAAACACATTTCCATCTGCGATTACATTCTGCCAAATTTCAGCCATTTCCGCTGATGTAAACGTTCCCATTTTGCAATAAACGTGCAGCATTCAAAATCATAATCCGCGGCCGAAGATAGCGGTCATTTCCTAGTCAGCGCTGGAAATAATACTTTTTTCCCGTATCTCATATTTTTGCAGAACGGGCCAATATCACAACAGCCCGGAGGAACATGCATTTGTAAGCTCCACACTGGGTCTTATTAAAAGCGTGCAGTGTCCAGCCGGTGGGGGAAGCCTGCTGCATTGTGGCTGTGCACCGCGTGGTGTGATGACCCGATGATTTATTACCAACAAGGCAGAAAATATGAACACGTATAGTCTGGAAATAGCAAGGATGGATCTCACATTTTTCACTGCCATGTTGGGATATATAGTAAAGGAGGAGACGGTGGAGTGCTGTGTATGTCGGCCGCTGGAACTACTACTAACATTTTCTGCACAACTCAGCAGTATTGGATAGACACACGTGGGGTGTAATTATCAGTCCAGGTGCGGAACTGTTAAGTAAAACAGCTTGTGCGATTTTGGTTTACTTCTACACATATGATACAGTGCATACAGTGTTTGCAGAGTGTGAAGCGGCTGGGATGAGGATCTGCACCTCCAAATCCAAGGCCTGGAAAAAGGTGCCATGCCCTCTCCTGGTGGGTGGAGAGGTCCTTCCTCAAGTGGAGGAGTTGAAGTATCTCAGGGTCCTGTTCACGAGTGAGGGAAGGATGGAGAGTGAGATTGACAGACGGATTGGTGCAGCATGTGTAGTGATGCATTCGCTGTATCTGTTGTGGTGAAGAGGGAGCAGCGTCTGCAGTCAGAGCTGAATCAGACTCTTGTAGTGAAGAGGGAGCTGAGTTGAAAGGCAAAGTTCCCAATTTATTGCTCGATCTACGTTCCCTCCTTCACCTATGGTCATGAGCTTTGGGTAATAACCGAGAGGACGAGATCACAGATACAAGCTTCCTCTGCTGATTGGCTGGGTGCTCCCTTCGATAATGCCTCCTGGCTGGGGAAGGCCTCCTGGCTTGGGAAGGCCTCGGGATTCCCTCGGATGAGCTGGTGAAAGCGTGCATAGCAGTCTGGGCGTCTACTTAGACTGGTGCCCTCAGCAACCCGACAATGGATAAACCAGATTGATTGAAGCATTCAAAATGATTATGAGCCTACATACTTATTATCTTATCATTTAATGTAAAATAATATCCTAAGTGGAAAATAGATTGTGATTTCATGGACGACCTAAAGTTTGTGACTGGAGTGTAAAGGCATATGTCTTTCTTTTGCTTGCCAGTGCAGTTAAAATATCCTCTTGGCGATGCACTAAAGCTGTTTTGATTCCGATGGCAGTCTGGAAAAAATGTTTTGCAGTGAGTTTTATTCCCTCCCTGGTGGCTGGCTGCCTTTGGACAACACCACAATAGCTGCTTCTTTGTCTAAGCGAGGACTACAGCTCACTCAAGTATTCCCATGACCAAAAAGCACTGAATAATGGTCACGCAAACTTCAAAACAAATGCACCCCACCAACATATAAACTTTCAGCTGAAGATGTATTTATAATCAGTTTTCACCAAAATAGGCTTGTGTGGGAAGGTGGAATATATTGGAATTGGAGCAGTTTTGAGTCTTGCTGGCGTGAGTGGAGGATCCCCGTGGAATTTCTTACTAAAACATTGGAAGGCCTGAGTTTAGCAGCTCCAGAAAGAAAGAAAAACATGTAGTTAGACTTTCGAGCTGCCGGGACTTTTATGGTAAAGGCAAGAGTTGACTCCGGGTTAAAAAAAGCTGTCGATTATGTCATGCATGGTTTTTCTCAAAAGTGCATTTTCTGCTCGCAGCCAAAGGGCACTGCACAAGTTTCTCATGAACTTTAAAGTGCACATCTCAGGTCAGAATATACTTTTCACTACAGCACAGCTACAATCATTATCTTCATCATTAAATTCCAGTGTGGTTATTATTCACGCTTGTGATTTTACCTGTCAACCACTAGACTGGGCCAAAATGTTAAGTGTTACTATTCTGTCCTCACTATGGTGTCACACTACCAGGGCTAGACAGATAGCGAACAACAAAAGAGAGTCCGGTAGACCATGTAGAGACGTTAACTTTTACTTTTTGCTCCACACTTGTCTCTTTAAAGTTGTAAAACTGTACATAGAAACAAGTATCAATAAATTGTACCAAACAATGAGCTTCCAAAAGAAATGAATGAATATTACACAGTCAGTAAATGAAACACTACATCTTACATTTGTACTCGTGTAACACAGAAAAAACACATTTTTGTACTTCTGAACTTTAGATTGGAGCGTATGGCCTAGCTTAAAACAAAATGGAGCTAACACACAAAATTAGCAGTTAGAAAAGTAGTAAAAGAACTTCTCATTTTCTCAAATTCTTATTTGTACACATTTTTATCAAAAACCACACATCATACATCACTTACAAAGATGCCCCAAGGCTGAAAAACGGGTGTCTGAGTGAGCTGAACTGCACGTGAGCTGACCGTTGAATGACGAGTGTGCGGAAAAAAAACGAAACTTATATCCAAGTTGTCCACTAGAGGGCAGTATTCAAACTCGCCAAAAAAAACAATTTATAAAATGTACATAACAAAAAAAGGGTGTAACAGTACAGTTACATACATGTATTTATTCTAACTTGTATGTACAGTGTATGTCTTCTGCGGCTTTCTCGTTCCTGTATCAGCCTGATGCGCAAGATGGCGGACGCATTTGTTTGGAGCCTTTTTTGAGTTGCACATTTTTATGAGTTATTTTTAAAACTAAGTTTCTATCACTGTTTTTATTCGCCCTGCTCGACGGATTACGCGGATTTTAACAGACTGCATCAAAAAGGATTACTGTCACTTTTAACAGGACTGTCTATCAGCCTTTTACCGGTAACCACTACACATCACCATGGACACCGATGCTCCCCCCGCGAACTCATACAAACAGATATACAAATCACAACTTGCTTCAATCCTCCCATCAAAACCAGTAAACACCATGACCCCCGAGGAACTTCAGCGCACTGTCACAGAACTATCCACTGAACTCATACATAAAGAGAAACTTCTGGAACATTTCATGGACATATCATTCAAACAGTCACAGCAAATATCCCTCTCCGTACTCAGACACTCACAGCTCCACGACACTGCACTCTGGGATCCAATCGCCTGTCCTCAGCCCTCATCATGCTCTACCCCGGTGCTTACCTCACGCTTCCCGGTTGCGGTTGCTCCTGTCCCTCCCGGTGCTCTTCCCTCCTCTACGGTCCTGGAGCCTGCTGCCCATACCCGGAGCGGCGCGGAGCAGAGGCCTGGAGGCCACACGACATCCACGGTGTCCTCTCGCCGCAGGTTGGTGGAGGAGGCTGTGCGCAGACGCTCGGGGAGCTTCCCACGCTCTAAAACAGCGCGGGGCTCTCCGGGTGTCACGCAGGACCAACTGCGGGAAGCCCCGGGGGGATCTCTGTGCCCCGACGCGGCACCGGATACCCCCGGGAGCGCTGTCCCTGCTGTGGGAGGGTCCGTGTGCTCTGACGCGGGGGGAATCCCCAGAGACGGGACACGAAGCAGGTCCTACGCTGAGGTGGCCGCGAGGGGGCCTCTGCGCTCTGGCACGGTGCAGAGTCCTCCCGTAGTTGCTGCCTCGCCCGCGGGGGAGTCTTTGCGCTCAATTTCGGCGCGGAGCTCCCCCGCGGAGGCTGTCTCGCCTGCTGGAGGATCTCTCCGCCCGGTCCATGGCCCTCCCACAACCGCCCGCACTACCACCACCACCAACCCCGCTGCAGGGGCGCCGGCTCGGTCTCCGGCTCCATCCTCCTGCTCCACTGCGGCTCACGGGGCTCGCAGCAGCTCTGCTCCGGGCGCATCCCAACGCTCTCCTGTCCCCTGCTCTCCCCCGGGCCCTACTCCAGTCACACCCCCCCCTCCACGACCTCTATTCGCACCAACTACACTCCTGGTGGGGGACTCTATCATCAAACACTGTAAGTTCTTCAATGCCATCACGCACTGCTTTTCCGGAGCCACTGTCCCTACCATCCTCACGAAACTACCCGCACTTCTACAGACAGCACCCCCCACAATAACCCGGATCATAATACATGTTGGTACAAATGACACTTCACTTCGCCAAACTGAAACCACCAAACTCCATTTCAAGGACCTTTTTAACCTTTTATTGAAATCCGGCAAAAGTGTTTTTATCTCTGGCCCTCTGCCCACTTTGAACTGGGGCGTGGAACGTTTTAGCAGGATATTATCACTCAACACTTGGCTTCAAAACTCATCACAACAGCACAACTTTGGTTTTATTGACAATTTTAATCTGTTCTGGAACCGCCACCCCTTCTTCACACCCGATGGACTCCATATCAATAAACTCGGCACCCGGTACCTGATTTCAAACATCACCCACTCAGTCCAATCCCGTCCCCCGCACCTCTGACGATTCACCACTCCATCCCACATCATTCCTGCCCCTCTGGACTCCAACATCGGTCCCTGCTCCCCCCCCCTCCAGCAAGGAATTTCAGTTCTGTCCAGACCCCGCCCCTACAGACCGCCCATAATCCGGAAACCGTCCCTCAACACCCTCATCCCTGTTGCCCTTTGCTCCTCCACATCTTCTTCTCCCCTCACCACAAACAAAAATGACTCTCCATCCACCATCAGGTTTGCTCTTTTAAATGTACGCTCTCTTTTAAATAAGACTTTTACTGTAAACGATTTGATTTTAGAACACGAACTGGATGGTATGTTTTTAACTGAGACGTGGCTGGGTCCGGATGCTCCGGCTGTTCTTACAGAGGCCTCCCCTCCCGATTTTAGCTTTGCTTTTAAAACAAGAGAAGGAAAGAGAGGTGGCGGCACAGCCTCAATATGCAGTAACGCCCTGGCCACCAAACCTATTGTTTTTAACCAATACTCAAGTTTTGAGTATCACTCTCTTGTTTTTAGCAACCCCAAAATTTTAACAGTAATTATTTATAGGCCACCTAAAAAGTGCAGCCTTTTTATTCATGAATTCTCAGCGTTTTTATCACAGTTACACAATTCTTACAATATGATAATTTTAACCGGTGATTTTAACATACACATTGACAATCCCTCTGACAATTTTACCCTAGATTTCTTAGATGTTCTTAATTACATGGATTTTACCCAACACGTCACACAGCCAACACACAACAGGGGACGCACCCTCGACTTGGTCATTACCTATGGCCTGACTGCGGATGTGTCCTCTGTTGTCGACTTGGCTGTCTCGGACCACTACTGTGTGTTTCAGAATCAGAATCAGAATCAGAATCATTTTTATTGCCACGTGAGTAACAAAGTTATCACTTGGAAATTGTTTTGGCAGAGAGCGTGCCACTTCGCCATTTGCGGCGCTGTGTGCAGCAAGAAACAGCAGAGAGCAATAACATACAGTTCACAGACAATTGGATAGACACATTGTGCTTTTTATAAACCACGGATTTTTTTCTCGGGAAGAGCACCTCTTCGGCCGGCCCAATGTAGCTGTCAGAGGGGGGCGGGATCAGGGAGGGGGTGAGTAGGAAAACAATAAGGAATGGAGGGGAGGGAGGGAGCAAGATGGATAGGTAGAGGGAGGCGGGGGTGGGGGATCCTTGCTGAAGACTGAAGTAGTGTGAGTTGTTGTAGATTGTGGGACCTTGTTTATGGCCTTGGCTGAGGAATGTGAGATAAGAGTGGAGAGAAGCCACAGGAGGAGAAAAACACATCGCCTGCAATGTCGCAGTCAAAAGCAGGCAGATATTCTATTAATTCCAATTAAACCGAATTGCGGCGCCCTCAGACCCCGTACACAGGGGCAAATCCAAGCCGGGTCAGAGAGATCAAGCCTGACAAACAATGTCATTCAATCTCAATTCCAAAGTCTTATGTCCATCAAGTGAACGAGCTGCGAGGTCTTTGATCAACTGTTCCACCAAAACCACCCTTCTTTGTCCAGACACGGCACTCTCAACCACGACACGGCTAAGCTCCTTGTACATCCCATCAATTTTATCGGCCAGCAGGTCGTGAATCTTGCGAACTGCCATGCCTCCGAATTTGTGGTAGAAGAGGATCGCTCCAAACCCAAACAGGAGGATTCCCACCACCAAAATGCCAAAGATATATACGTCTTCCGAATCTTCAATGGACAGGGTCGACAGACAGAGGGGCTGCCACTTGTTCCAGCTGTCAAGAGTATACCCCGCTGGTGAAGTCCCGTCCGGACACACGGGCTCTCCAGACCCACGCTTACGTGTTGAAAAGATAGAATCAATTGCGTTGAGGGACCAATTAATCATTTCCATTCTGTTGTTTTTTAACATCACTGGTTTTATACAGCGTGAGACCTCTGTGAGAACCGTGAGGAAGTGACATCTAACCCCTGAACTGGCTGCAAATTTTATCGACATCCTAAACAACACTCCCCACTTGGTTTTACCTGCCCCCTGTGATTTTATAGCAAATGATTTTAACAGTAGACTTAGTTCCGCATTGGATCAAGTCGCTCCTTTAAAAACAAAAATCATAAAAACAAAATCTGCACCCCCAGGGAGAAATGAGGAAGTACGGAAAATGAAACGAGAGTGCAGGGTGGCAGAACGAAGGTGGAGGAAAGATAAAATAACAATCAACTACGAACTATATAAAAGCAATCAAAAAGCATACAATAACACAATTAGAAATCATAAGAACAAATACTTTGCAAAGCTAATCACCCAAAATAAAAATAACCCAAAGGTCCTCTTTTCAACCATCGACACCATTTTAAACCCTGATTTTAACATGTCTCTTTTAACCCCCACAGACTCCCTCTGTGAGGATTTTGCAGCCCACTTCACGGGGAAGATAAACACAATCAGATGTAACATTTTATCCAACCGCACAACTGTTTTTAACACATCTGATTGTTTGTCTTCGCCAGAGGAAACACTGGACAGTTTTGTCCTGGTTGATGCTGAGATGCTTGATAAAGTTTTCTCCTCAGTGAGGCCCACCACATGTCTTTTAGATCCAGTCCCCACTCCATTTTTTAAGTCATTTTATGAATCTTTTAGAGAGGAGCTTTTAAACCTGATGAACTGCTCTCTTCAGACTGGGGTCTTTCCTGCAGCCTTCAAAGCGGCTGTGGTGAGACCCCTTCTGAAGAAGAGCAATTTAGATTTTAATGATTTTAACAACTACAGACCGGTATCCAACCTGCCATTTTTAAGCAAAATTTCAGAAAAACTTGTTTTTACCCAGCTCAATGCCTTCTTAGATCAGCAACAAATTTTAGAGAAATTTCAATCAGGTTTTAGGGTGAACCACAGCACAGAGACTGCTCTTTTAAAGATTTTAAATGATTTTAGACTAAATTATGATTCTAAAAAGGTGACCGTGTTGGTTCTACTGGATCTAAGCGCTGCCTTTGATACAGTAGACCACACCATTCTTTTATCCCGCCTGAAACACCTCGGCCTCTCTGGTGCTGTCCACAAATGGTTCACTTCTTATTTAACAGACAGACCCTTCATGGTAAGTTTGGATACCTGCTCCTCTCAGGTCCATAAAATCACATGTGGTGTGCCCCAGGGTTCCATTTTAGGTCCAGTCCTTTTTAACCTGTACATGCTCCCTCTTGGCGGTGTCATCAGGAGACATGGAATTAACTTCCACAGTTATGCAGATGATACTCAGCTGTACATCTCCATGTCTCTGATGATACCAGGCCAATGGATGCTCTTTTTAACTGCATTTTAGACCTGAAATCCTGGATGGCAGAAAACTTTCTCCAGCTCAACCAGGACAAAACTGAGGTTTTAGTCATCGGTCCTGAGGCCCAGAGAGAGAAACTTTTATCAAAACTCCAATCACACTCTTTTAATCCATCACCACATGTGAAAAACCTGGGCGTAATTTTTGACTCTGAGCTGACTTTTATTCCTCACATCAAGAACATCACAAAAATAGGTTTTTATCATTTAAAGAACATCGCCAGAGTCCGCCCCATTCTCTCTCGGGCCAACACGGAGACGCTGATGCATGCTTTTATCACCAGTCGCATTGACTACTGTAATGCCCTGCTCTCTGGTCTTCCCAAAAAGAACATTTCAGGTTTACAATTACTCCAAAACTCGGCCGCACGTGTCCTGACTAAGACCAGGGGGCGTGTCCTGACTAAGACCAGGGGGCGTGTCCTGACTAAGACCAGGGGGCGGTTTTAAAATCGCTGCATTGGCTCCCCGTGTGTTTCAGGATCGATTTTAAGGTTCTTTTAATGGTTTTTAAATGTCTTAATGGTCTTGGGCCTTCTTATCTTTCAGATTTGCTTTTATCCTATGAACCTTCCCGGCCCCTGCGCTCCTCCGGCAGCAGACTCCTAACCATCCCCAAAGTCAGGACACACACTCACACAGACACACACACTCGCACAGACACACACACAGACACTCACTCACACAGACAGACACACACACTCACACAGACACACACACAGACACACACACTCACACAGACACACACACTCACGGTGAGGCATCTTTCCAGCACTACGGCCCCCGTCTCTGGAACAGTCTGAGGAGGAGCTCAGGGCCGCAGAGAACGTTCATATTTTTAAGGGCAGGCTCAAGACGCACCTTTTTAGAGCAGCTTTTGATTAGTTTTTACTATTTCATTTTATATATTCTATTTATCCTCTATTATTTATTGTATTGCTATTGCTTTTATTCATGTATTGTGTGTTAGTTCATTTTAGTTTCATTTTAGTTTCACATTTTTGTGTTTTACATATTGTATTGTTATTGTATTGTTTTTAGTGTACCCAGTGTTTCCTCTGGAGGAGCCCTCTGCACTGGGAGCGGTGGTCGGCATGGCTGTGGGGGTCGGACTCTTGGACCTGGTGGGGGCCTGGGGCCTCGGTTTCGGGTCTCCTCTAGATCCTGTGTCGTCCCCTGTGGCTACAGGCGGCTCTCTGCTCCTGGTGCAGACGGCTCCTTGGATGACGCTTTTTCAACTGGTTGCATCCGAACCCTGCCAAGTCTCTCATCATTGTTTTACTGTTTTACTTGTGTGTTTGTGTGTTTGTGTGTTTGTGTGTGTGTGTGTGTGTGTGTGTGTGTGTGTGTGTGTGTGTGTGTGTGTGTGTGTGTGTGTGTGTGTGTGTGTGTGTGTGTGTGTGTGTGTGTTTGTCTGTGGTTTGGGGTGGGTCTGTTGGGTGGTCGGGGGGAGGGGTCTTGGGTCGGCGGGATTGTTTTTAACCAAACTGTAAAGCACTTTGTGTTGCATCTTTTGTATGAAAAGCGCTTCATAAATAAAATTTGATTGATTGATTGATTGATTGATTGATGCAGTGACCTCACCTGCAATTATGGATCCAAACAATTATACTTATCAAGTCATTTGTGCTATTGTATCATTTCAATGTAACTTTGCCTTATTTGATGTATTTTTACCTCAAAATTCTTGATATTTTTTGGGGAAAAATACCAGTGCAGTTGATTTGATTTTTTTTTAAAGCTCAACTGGGCTTATTTTCAAACAAAACTATAATCTGGACTTAAACATGGAACTGGTTTGAACTGAAGTGGTGTATGAAGTCCATTTATAAGGTAAAAAACTCTTAAATGTGCCAAACAAATTGTGAGTGCGCCGTAAATCAACAGAATGTGCATCTTCCTGTTGATATAAATGTAAATCGGGATCAAGTTAGTGCCTCACCAATCAACAACGTTGCTGCATGTCCCTGCTATGATGACATTGTACCACTATGACGCAATCACACTCAGTTTCTGCCCTTTTAAAACACAAGAATTGCCCATAAATAAGTTTGGACCACTTATTTTCCACTAAGATAGTATTTCACATTCTAAAACATGAACTGACAAAGTAAAAATCATCATTATTTCTTTCTGTAAAGAATTGTGCAGTGGATTCAAACCACTCCGGGGACTTCAACACACGAGAGAGAAAAAACATACTTTTCATTTCAGAACATGAAATAATGTTTCTATTTTGGCGGTTTCTCTTCAAATTTAGATCAAGTTTGTCTATAACAACACATTATCCATCCATCCATCCATTTTCTTCCCTTTAATCCATTTCTGGGTCAGGGGGGTGGCAGTCAGAGATGCACCCAAGTCTCATAGCACCAGCTACACATTATATGGTTTGCAAAAAGACTTATAATTATGCTTTCTATACTTGTTGTGACCATTTTCTTTACAAACTTTGACACCTGTTGAATACATACATTGTGTTTTTGTAAGCTTTACCCTGCACTTGTCCATGTCTGGTGCCGGCCTTCACAGTGAACACCCAGACCTCTGAGACCTGCGTGGTAGTGAGGGGGGGGGCAGACAGGAGAGAAGTTCAAAAACTGATCAACTGGACGACCTTTTGGAAAAGTCAGCTGAGAGTCCAATCAAACAAAGGAAAGGGCAGGGAGCAGCAGGAGGTTTGCACTCAACACTTGGAGGAGGTCAGGGGTGTAGAGAACGTTTGACTTTAAAGGAATGGGTAATAAGAGCGACAGTAGCTCAGTTGGTAGAGCATTGGCCTTTGAGCCTGAAGGTCATGGGTTCAAGCCCACCGTAAGACCTACTTCACGACTCCCACTGATGACTGCTGTCGTTGTGTCCTTGGGCAAGACACTTAACCCCACTTTGCCTGAAGCCCCCACTGAAAGATCTCAGCTCCTGTGGACTCACCACCTGCAGGAGGATCAGTGAGGGGCTGGTGCTATGTGTACTGGGTGCAGCTCTGACTGCCACCCCCCCGACCCAGAAATGGATTAAGGGGAAGAAAATGGATGGATGGATGGGTAAAAAGAGCTTTCACCCATCCTCGTCTCATTATTTGACCATTTGTTGTCTTTTGTGATGCTCAAATGCTGAAAAAGACCATACGGTTCTCTCTGTCAACCCCCCCTTCTTTCCAAACGCCCCTTTTTAAAATGCGTTTCTCAATGTAATGTGTGCTTATATTATTGTAGGACTGCAGCTGTAATTGCTGACACAAGAATGGAAGAGTGGTCTGCATGTGCAGAAGTTTGGACACACCTTCTTATTCAAAGAGATTTTTATTTTCATTATTATGAAAATTGTAGATTCACACTGAAGGCATCAAAACTATGAATTAACTCATATAGAATTATGTATATACAGAAAGTATGAAACAACTGAAAATATGTCTTACAGTATATTCTAGGTTCTTCAAAGTAGCACCTTTTGCTCTGATTACTGCTTCACACACTGTTGGCATTCTCTTGATGAGCTTCAAAAGGCAGTGACCTGAAATGACTTGTTGGCCCTTTCGCCTTCACTCTGTGGTCCAGCTCACCCCAAAACCATCCGCACTGGGTTCAGGTCTGGTGACCACATCTCTCTCCTTATTGGTCAAACGGCCCTTAAACAGCCTGGTGTGGATCTACAGTCAATAGTCATGAAAAGAAAGGACACTCATTGAATGAGAAAGTGTGTCCAAACTTTTGGTCTGTACTGTTTACTGAAACAAGAGTGGTCTGCATGTAAATTGAGACAAGAACAGTGATATTAATGGATGCCATTTTTGGAACAAACCTTTGTGCATTTGAACTAAATGTCAAACTGTAAAAGCAGGAGTGAAGCCTGATGTTTGCACAGATACATGTAGCTCTAATTGTGACACCTGCTGGGCGTTGGATAGAGGAGCTCAGGCTGTAGATAGTGGAGACTATATATAATGTGCCAGACTACGACACAGAGAAGATAATGTTCACCTCAAACCGACGGTGCTCAATGTAAAATCCAATCAATCCCAGAACATCAGCATTACAAGCTCTTTACAAAGTCCATGTATTTTTTTAAATCTTTGACTAATTTAAAACTTTCAAAGGCAAACAAATGCCAACATTTGTCCTTAAAACATTTCATGCAAAATTATTATTATTATTATTTTTTTTTTACTTTCTTGGGGGAGTCATACATAAGAATAGTTTTAATGTTCAAATGTTGTAAGCTTGACAAGTGAAGTTTTCCCCTCCTTTACCATATTTGGTCGCAGCTCACCAACCATTGACCTGTCCGAAAGCTCACAGATGTCTTAATTCAAAAGTTGTTTATGCAAATTATGTAGTATTTAATTAAAACGGTATTCTGGAGTCCTTCCAGTAGGGTTTTTAAACTGGTCATCACACAGAGATGGCTCTGTTAAAAGTCTTTGATGACATCTTGGCCACAGAACTGGGTTGGTTTTAGACCAGACAGAGATTTTCAGTCCAACTTTGTGGGGCTGTATCCTTCACTAACATTTGGGATGCCCCAAGTGTCAGTTCTTAGCCCACTACTTTTTTCTATGTTTCTGTTGCCTCTTGGATTAAATACCTGGAAAGATCGACTGTTATATGTGCCACTGATTCAGTCCAAATCACCTCTCGATGGCTTAGATGAGGTCAAAGGGTGCGGGTGTGAAAACTGACCTTTAAAAATCAATGCTGTTGAAAATAGGCAAGTTCTCATAATAACTTTAACATTTTAAACTGTGCTATTATTATTTCACTTACTCGCAGAAACGCTGAGCAAAAAAATAAAATAAAAAAAATCCTTACCTTTATATTTTATCATATAAAATCTTATGTGTAGACATTCCTTTTTCTTGATGTACAATCTTTTCTGCCAGTAAATTATGGACGTTTTAGCATTAGCAGCCTCACAGTAATGAGGGTAAGGGTTAATGACTCTGTGTGCCTGTTGTACAATATGTTCGTGGCGCTTGCATGCTGTCGCCTCATTAAAATGGAAGAACATAAAAATAATACGTGAAAAATACCATCAACTGTAAGTATGGTGAGCAGTGCGTTCTGGAGCAGAGCAGCATTACAACATGTATGGACAGTTTTTTAACATGTGTTCTTTTTGTGTTTTAACTGTTGATTCTCTGATCTGTGGTGATTTCAATGGTTTTGTTAAGTCTCTGAGATGATGCTGTTGTAATTTAGGGCTATATAAGAATACATTGTATTGTATTGTATTGTATTGTATTGTATTGTATTGTAAGAATTTGGCCACTAAGAGCAACTCTTAGCACTAAGAATCTTTAGGAATACAGTCTCAGATTATCAGCTTTCACCAGGAGCTGCGTCCACATTTTGTGTGGATTCTGTGTTTGGCACATCTAAGGCTTGTCCCTGAATAAGTTTGGTTGAAACTTGTGACATACTGTAGTGGGTGGACTAATGCTCGGAGCGGGTCAGAACATCATAAGACTGTGAAGCACAGGGGTGTCAATTATACGGCCTGCGAGGCGAGCCAGATCCAGCAATAATAATAATAACAAAAATAAAATAAAAAATCTGCTCAGCAGCGCAACGCACTGCCGCTCTCAGCACCAAGTTGAGTGCGTCTGCAGTGGCTCCCAGCAGAGCGTGTTCTGTGACGGACGCCATCAGCCAAAAGTCTTTGTCAAAAAGGCAAAGTGTCAATGTTCGCGAAGGTGAATGAAACACCGGTCTGCTCCAGTGTGTACGCTTCAGTGTGTACGCTTTAGTGTGTACGCTTTAGTGTGTACGCTTTAGTGTGTACGCTTTAGTGTGTACGCTTTAGTGTGTACGCTTTAGTGTGTTTGCTTTAGTGTGTTTGCTTTAGTGTGTTTGCTTTAGTGTGTTTGCTTTAGTGTGTTTGCTACAAGTGGCTGAAGGAATATCATGATTTTTAGATCTTTAAGTCCATCTCATGGAAAATGGGAACAAAAACAAGTGTTGCGTTTATATTTTTGTTGAGTGTATGTTTATTGTAAATGTATTACACACAATAAAATTATGTCAAATATTATATGATAATCTTAATTTATCCATTTATTGTTTTCCAGTGAAAAAAAATCTTAGTTGATTTTCTTTCATAATGTTGATAATCGTGTAAATTGTAAAGTAGCCATATTTTCTCTCGCAATAATAGGGCACTGTCCGGTTTCCGAAATGTGCTAAAAATAGTTCCAATGACTGCGCATGCGCGCATGTTTCGGACAAACTCTGTCCGACTCCGTTGAGTACTACTGTGTTCTCCACATAAGCGTGTGTATTTATTTGGGATAAATCATTGAATCATGGTGACAACAAAACACTGCAGTTATGGTGCTTGTGGGAGCGATTTCAGATACTCTGAAAAGGACTATATGAAAGCAGTAACATTCAACCTGTTCGTTAAACCACACCATCGAACCAGACCAGGACCAGACCAGGACCAGACCAGGACAAGTGCAAGAGGTGGGTGCTTGTGGTCAGCAGAATTTCTCTCATGAAAATGTTAAAAAGGACATGTTTTTTCAAAACACTTCGCTGGACCAACTGTGGAGCCTCCAGATCCAGTCCTAGCTACGTTTAGCTGGGACTGGACCTGGACCGCTGTATCAGGTCCGTCTGAGCTCTTCTGAATGTAGTTAGCCCCATCAATCCATATTAGTATTGTTTGTCCTAATCCAGAATGTATACAATTCTCACACCTGAAGAAAGATGAGAGGGATTTTTTCAACTTCGTGACTATCAGAAAATAAGCGCGTCGGGGTCCGCTTATTATACGGCTTTGTACCAACTGAACACACAAAATAAACTTCTGTCACTATTCATGCCAAAAGGTTTATTTAATGAGTGCAAAGAAAATAGTTCCCAAAGGTTTTAGTTCACCTACTTTAAAAAAGCAATCGCTTTAGTCGCATTAAAAAAGTATTTTTGTCATGAAAACCTTAACAGATAATTCTGAAAACCTCTGTGCACGTGTGTTGTATGAATATTATATTCTAGCATTAACATTTAAATATGTTGATTGATTGTCGTTTGCGTTTACTGAGTGTGGCTAGCTCCGATAGTTTCTCTCTCAGAGACAGTAGTGGTGTAGCCCGTTGTGACCCCATGGATCTATTATAATATCGGCTGACTGTAGTTAACTAAATGATCAAACTAATTACGAAATGGACAGTACAAAAAACAACTTGATAAATGGAAGTTAATCAGAGCAAAATAAACAAAGAAGGCGCTAACATTGCAATTTAAATGACTAGATAATGTTAGCATAATCCTCACCATTACCTTTTTATCAAATCAAACTTTCTACCAGTTACTGGAAGACCACGACATTCAAGCCAACGTTTTAATTGGTCTACACTATGATCCCTGATGGTTTGATGGTGGAATTTTGCCCCTGGTTTATCATTTTCGTCTAAAGTGACAAGAGGTATTTGATTCATTTTGGCAGTGTTTGTCCGAAACATGTGGGCGGGAGTTGACAGGCGGCGGGGGCGTGTCTTAGTGACGTCATTCAGATAGTTCGCTATCGTGACTCAAAACTTGAAACCGTGACAACCCTAGTGTGAAGAAAGTTACTGTTGGTGTGAAGAAAGTTACTGTTGGAGTGAAGACAGTTACTGTCGGTGTGAAGACAGTTACTGTTGGTGTGAAGACAGTTACTGTTGGTGTGAAGACAGTTACTGTCGGTGTGAAGAAAGTTACTGTTGGTGTGAAGAAAGTTACTGTTGGTGTGAAGACAGTTACTGTTGGTGTGAAGAAAGTTACTGTTGGAGTGAAGACAGTTACTGTCGGTGTGAAGACAGTTACTGTCGGTGTGAAGAAAGTTACTGTTGGTGTGAAGACAGTTACTGTTGGTGTGAAGACAGTTACTGTTGGTGTGAAGACAGTTACTGTTGGAGTGAAGACAGTTACTGTCGGTGTGAAGAAAGTTACTGTTGGTGTGAAGACAGTTACTGTTGGTGTGAAGACAGTTACTGTTGGTGTGAAGACAGTTACTGTCGGTGTGAAGACAGTTACTGTTGGTGTGAAGACAGTTACTGTCGGTGTGAAGACAGTTACTGTCGGTGTGAAGACAGTTACTGTCGGTGTGAAGACAGTTACTGTTGGTGTGAAGACAGTTACTGTCGGTGTGAAGACAGTTACTGTTGGTGTGAAGACAGTTACTGTTGGAGTGAAGACAGTTACTGTCGGTGTGAAGACAGTTACTGTTGGTGTGAAGACAGTTACTGTTGGAGTGAAGACAGTTACTGTCGGTGTGAAGACAGTTACTGTTGGTGTGAAGACAGTTACTGTTACTGTCGGTGTGAAGACAGTTACTGTTGGAGTGAAAACAGTTACTGTCGGTGTGAAGGCAGTTACTGTTGGTGTGAAAACAGTTACTGTCGGTGTGAAGACAGTTACTGTTGGAGTGAAGACAGTTACTGTCGGTGTGAAGAAAGTTACGTATTGTTCACGTGTTTGTACAAACTGTCTGTTGTGTACAAACTACACAACGTGCCTCTTGTTGTTTAACCTTTTGCCTTTTGTGTTCGTGGTTTGCGATGTTGACACTTTGCTGTTATGTTATGTTCATATAACTTTGACAAATCTGTGGTCCTCCATGGTTCCTACTTTAAACTTGTGAGGGCACAGTGGAAGCAACGATATCAGCACTTGTGAAACAATAATGCGATTCTCACATCCATTTTGTCCCTTATCAACCACTGTACTTCCAGATGGTGCATTGACATGGTTAGTCCTCAGCTCTCATGGACATTTATCACTCAAAGTCTATTAAAACATTTCCAAAACATGGTGGAGGTAAATATTCTTAGAAAGGTCACATTTGGTATTGGTTAACATGTTTTTTTAAGACAGAAATGTTATCTGTATGTAATCCCCTAGGCAACCTCCAGAAGGAATGTGTTTAATTTTAACATTTAAAAATCAAACAGTGCTTTTGAGGTGAAGGTGATGGTGGTACTATCACATCATTGTAGGAAACTGAGACAAGAGCTTCTCTACAGAAGGGCCGGAATTTTTGGATTTGTGGCTGTTGCGACACATTCAGTTGTGTATGAAATGTGCTATACAAATAAAATTAATTTCTTGCTGGGCATGATCCATTGATCTCCAGATTTTTAGTACAGTCCAAAGTGCTATTTGTTTACGTTTAAATGCGCTGGAAAACGGCAGCTCTGAAACAATGGTTGTTTTGTGCTTTACAATTGATGTTTTTCTTTCTTTTTTCTACCTGAGATGTTGCTGCAGTACAGTGTTCATGGTTTTGCACTGGTCTAGACCGGAGCAGAGAGGATTCATGGTCCGAACTAACCGGTGACCCGTCCTGCTCCACCCAGAGGCTACTCCACCTCTGCTGCTGTGACCTGTCCTGCTCCACCCAGAGGCTACTCCACCTCTGCTGCTGTGACCTGTCCTGCTCCACCCAGAGGCTACTCCACCTCTGCTGCTGTGACCCGTCCTGCTCCACCCAGAGGCTACTCCACCTCTGCTGCTGTGACCTGTCCTGCTCCACCCAGAGGCTACTCCACCTCTGCTGCTGTGACCCGTCCTGCTCCACCCAGAGGCTACTCCACCTCTGCTGCTGTGACCCGTCCTGCTCCACCCAGAGGCTACTCCACCTCTGCTGCTGTGACCCGTCCTGCTCCACCCAGAGGCTACTCCACCTCTGCTGCTGTGACCTGAAAGACTGTGGCTGATTGTTACTATTGTTAGCTTTTTAGAATGATCAGTTTTATTTTTTGTATTTGCTGCTACTGGACACCTGAATTTCTTCTACAGGGATCAATAAAGTATCTATCTATAAATCTGTTGTTTTTAAACTGTGCATAAGAATACACAAATCATCCGTTGGCCATTCTCTTTAAAGACAGAGCTATTTCAGCATTTATACCTTTTCAACAACAGCTTGAGAATGTCAGGTAAGCACGATGTCTCTTGTACAGTAATGACATGTCGCACATTTGAAAGCACATCGTGACATTTCCATCTCGTACTGCCTGCATATGACCACGCAGCCTCAGCGCTGTTATTAACACCCTTCACTTTTAATTGTACGCCACTATTCTATAAGCCTTAATTGGAAGAGCTGACTGCTCCATGGCAGCCTGTCAGACGGACTTCACCCCCTCAATAGTCTCCGTGTACATTATGGAGCTGTAAATTAATAAGCTTGGGCCTATTAGCCATGGGCAGTGCAATGGCGGCTCTATAGTGACCCTTGCTTTGGCTGGGGGACAGAGGCGTGGAATAGGAGGAGTGTATATGCGCACACTACTAATCATTTAGCATCAGGGCATCGCTGCATCCGTGTGCCGCGGGCGACTAGGAAATAAACTGTCAGTGAGGGAAAACACACATTTCATGCTTTGGTTTTGAAAGAAACATCAATGTATTGGCAATCTTAGGAGAGGCACACAAACGTCAATATAACGTCCTTTTTACACTGCCACTATGAAGGTGAAGTCACTTTGTCTCAAAATTCAATCAATAGGATTTTCGACCAAAGAACCTCCAAGTAATCAATGCCTTTCATAGCAGCCAAAGCTCTTAATAGTTCCTCATGCAAGATATTTTTAGGATGTTATTTACACTCTATAATGAAACCTGCAGTTATTGCTGACCACTATCATGTAACAAAATATTGATAATATTTTTGGAATGCATAGTGTGCAAGCAATATGTATGTACGTATTTTCAAAACATACGTGTCACAATTAGTGCTAATCAAGTTTGAAATTCTTGTTTTGTGTCTCTACAACATAGATCCATCGAATATACTACGCGGTTTGAAAAGGGGTTGGACGAAGCAATTGCTATAAACCAAACTCTCACTCACTCAACAGACAAAAGAATTTGTAGAGACAAAGACACCTGTTTATCAGCACAATTTTAACTTTTTGTTTTACCCTTTTTTATATTCCTAGGAATAAAGGCCAGGTGCCACTCCATCATGTAAACCTCAGTCAGAAAAATCCTTTATGAATGGCAATTAAAGCCACTACAAACTTGAATTGTGTGCATGTACCCAAAATCCCACAATTATACACATTGAGACACTGTGGTCAGCTACAATTGAAACCACAGCTGCCCTGGGACAGACTGACTGAATCGTCCCCTCCAAACACCACCGATCATTCAGGCAGACGCCAAAACCAATACGCGTCTTGCCTGTGGATGTTTTAATGCATCTTATTGACTTGACATGCTATAATGGTGTCCTTGAAATTGGCGCAAACAAAAACGTTAATGAAATATATTGTAGAAAAGGTAAAATAAATAATGTTGTTCTGCATGTATGGTTTTACTGCCATGATCTGGGGTTTTGTTCAGCACATCTTGAAGATACCATATTCAAAGGGAAGCGTGCTTACTTACACTGTGCTCACATTAAACATACATCATGTAGATTAGCCTCGGTCGACCACAAGGACGGAAGGAAGCGCTAACGTCAGCACGCCGACACACGGAGGAATTCAGAGGATACAACCTTCACGGACTGCTTTTTTACACTACTCCCTTTAGACATGGATGAAAACAGTATGAAAACAACCTGAAGGAAACTAAACCACTCGGACGGTACTTTTAGGAGTCTATTCTTCTTTTTCTGTGTGTGAGTCATCCGTAGGAATCTTCTACATTAATGATCACATCATGGTTGACTACTCGGCTTAAAGGACATATCGTGTGCATTTCATTGTTTTACCTTTTACAGAGCTGGGGTTGTTTTCAGTGTTGTTCCATATATCCATTCATTTTGTTCTGCTTTAGGGATCAGAGACGCTGCAGTCTTTCCCAGTGCCCAGTGCGTTCTGCCCCGGTCCTCATAGAACCTGCAGGTGATCCACTGGAGGGGACCATTGCCTCCTAAGGCCCCAGACTAGGAGCTTTAATTTATCTCTGTCCTTGGGAGAACCATATAGGAAAACCTATATGGTTGAATCCCTACCACAGAGAGGAGGCAGTCCACAGGGGGTAAAACATGAATGTGAATTAATCACATTAGGTTACACTATAGTTAAGAAAAAGTTGGACTGGGAGAACTCCCCGAAGGAAAATGCGCAGCACTTAAGAAGAAGAAGAACGTCCTTTATTCGTGCCGCAAAGGGGGAAATTCAGTTTGATGCATACACACACACAGTACATACACATAAACACATCAAGGCATGCAGCGAACATCACTTCCGCGCTCCTTATAGGCAGAGTTGGTTAAGTGTCTTGCCCAAGGACACAATGACAGAAGGCCTCAGTGGGAGGCGGTGGAGAAGGTCTCGTGGTGGGCTTGAACCCAGGACCTTTGAGCCCAAAGGCCAATACTCCACCAACTGTCCACTGTCGCCCTTACATGTGGTTTAAACTAATTCTTCCTGACCTACACAAACACAGATGACTTAATGATGTGTGTGAAGCTGACATGCATCACCAATGTTCAACATGCAGGTATTCAATATGCTTTAATAACTATGGATATTTTTAGTGAAATGTAAACATAGGTAGAATATTGATGGTGTCGACGATAAATGATTTATTTTAAAATAGTGTTAAAATGAGTAAAACTTTTTCTGATATAATAAGAAAAATACAAAACACCTGTCAAATACAACAGGGAAACATATTTTAGCTCATGAACTGAAGCGTCTTATCTGGTCCTGGCAACCTGCACTGTAAGCCGAGGAAATCAATACGGACTGGCGCTGTACTTATTTCCTCCACAGTCACATTTGTATTAATGAGTGCAAGAATCCAGCCGCTCTGGCATTAAAAAGTTCAACCATCATAGGCGGCTGCGCATGGTGTGAGGCCGAATCGACAAGGCACAACTATCGACTCCTCCAGCTCTCAAAGTTCACGGGCGGTGGACCCCTGCACTGCAGCCTCCATCGTCCGGCACCAATAACAGTCATCATGAAAACAGGATGTGGAAGAGCTTAAACAACACACATGATCATCCATGTGTCTGTGGCTATTATAAACCTGAAACTTCAGCCTCAAACATGAGGATGTGAAATCATTAATAATTTGGGACAGACTGTGCATTAATGAACAGCTGGTGTTGTAAATAAACCAGATTGTTGCCTTGGGCTAATTTCCATCCATTCACCGGCAACGTTTGTGGAGAGTGGGGAGTGAGCGGCCGCTGATCCGTACAATCCGTAAAATTCAAATTGCAGAAAGACAATAACATAGGTATTTTTACATTTAATTGCTGGTTGATGCTACTCCTGATAGACGCCTAGTGGCATCAGGATGGGTCAAATGCATCCTGATGCGTGGTATCCTACGAGGATACATAGTGCACCTTGACCTTAACCAAGGACAAACATGTTAAATTATATGATAAATATATTAATTTCCCGGAAGAAATCTTAATACTATGCAACGGAAATTAATATTAAGTATTTTAGTAGTGGTGCTGATCTAAGACCACACCACACATCATACAATGTACTATGTATTTTGACTGAAAGTTGTGTGTCTTGGGTTTATAAGCAAAAAAACTCCAGTCATTCCCATAAATAATTTCGAAGCAAGCACAAAACTCTGTCTATTACATAATAGTGTAAGGATTTGTCATTGTTTCATATTTTTGAGTATCGGCTTTGTGCCAATAATTGGGAAATGTTTTTTATTAATGAGGATTAAAAAGAACACAGTTAAAAAATTTGCTTCAAAGATCAAATAAGAGGCTTTACTTGTTCTAATTAATGAGTGGTCACTACAAGCTCAAATATACAAAAATATAAAATTATTTCTGGCCAATAAAATGGTAATGAAACTATGCCATGTTTTCTACCTAAGTAACTGAAATAATAACTTAAGTAGAAAATATATTGTAAGTGTGAAGGCTTAAGATGCGTTCACACCGTCCTGCAATGCCGCAAAACGCAGGGCGGAAGTGGTGGGCGGGCTTTGATGTCAACGAGCTTAAGCTAGCGGCTTTTTTCTCCAGAGACATATTACAGCAGTATCTGCTCATAAAAGTTGGATGTATTATATTATTAACCATTACTTCCGTTTCGGTGAACATGTTAGCAGCACTTGTTTACAGTCACGGGAGAATGAGAACTCACGAGTCTCACATTGTCAGTCCCGGTTTAACCCTCGTTTTGCTTGTTTTTGTGTGTCTTCGTCTTCTTGCTCTACCTGGCTATTGTTCTCGTGATCACTTTGCTGCTCTCTCATTGGTTGCTGCACCTGCGTCCGGCGAAAAGTTCAACCATGTTTATCTCCTGCATTCGCTGGATGCGTTGAGTGGCTGTACCCATCGCGTCTGCTGCGCTGGACTATAACATAACTTAACATAACATACTATAACATGCGTCACCATTGACTTTGCATTGTAACGCGACCCCTTAACAGCTTTCCAGCTGAAACTCCCTATGCTACCACCAGGGGGAGGGGTTAAATTTGAAAACTATTTTAGGGGCGACAGTGGCTCAGTTGGTAGAGCATTGGCCTTTGGGCCTGAATGTCATGGGTTTGAGCCCACCATAAGACATACTTCACGATTCCCCCTTATGGCGGCTGTCGTTGTGTCCTTGCGCAAGACACTTAACCCCTCTTTGCCTGGAGCCCCTGCTGAAGATCAAGGCTCCTGTGGACCCACCCCCTGCAGGAGGATCAGTGAGGGGCTGGTGCTGTGGACTGGGTGCAGCTCTGACTGCCACCCCCCAACCCAGAAATGGATTAAGGGGAAGAAGATGGATGGTGTGCAAACATAACCATGCGCTTGTAAAGAACAACATTTCACGAGAACTTGCCACAATGAAACTGGCATGCTTGGAAGCCTGTTTCTGCCATGTAAAAAACAAAACAAATCCGAGTTTATAACTGTGCATGTGCAGTTACTGCCGTCTTTGCCTCCATGTTATGTTGAAGATATTGTCACTGCATCCATGAAGTAGCCTGCAATAATGTTGGGACATTGATTTGTTAAACCTTTCCTTATTCACGGCTGAAAGAATGCCCTTTCTACGGGGTTTAACTAACTTTTCAATGACCCTCACTCTTATCTGCAGTGTTACTTCCTCAGATTGTTGCTCAAAGAGTCTGGGCTTTAATTGGTCAAAATAAAATAAAACATGCATGTGTTTTGATATTAATCCTCCACAGGCCGTTTATGATTAGAACCCGCTCTGTCACGTTCGTGAATAATAAGTAGACCCAAAATGCAAAACTGCAAAAAATAATGGATTTAACCAAAATATAAAACAAATCCAAAAACACAGGGAACAAGGACAGAACTAAAACAGACGAGGGATGACAATGACGGAACAGGAAGTGAAGGAACACACAGGGCTAAATACAAGACTAACGAGACACATATGAGACACATGAGGGCGGGGCATCACACAGGAAGTAACACTAAAGAAGACACAGGGATTTAACAAACTACAAAATAAAACAGGAAATAAATCTAAACTGTGACACGCTCAAGGAGCATCTCCAAAGTACTTCTGTACCAACAACTGTGCCATCTTGTTCATATTAGATTAACTAATCATATTAGTTATAAAAGAAACAGGATCTACATCTTCTACAATCAAACTCGTGCTGATGACGATGATTTACGGAGGGCAACTTAAAACTTGAAATGAGTTTGTCAGCTTTTTATTATTATTTTTTTTTTACATAGCGGAAACAGGCTTCCATACACACAAATCCATTTGTTTGTAGAGATATAGAAATCCTTTGTTCCTTCCAGTTGAGGGATCACAAGTTACTGCACAGTAGGAACTCACTACACAAGACGAGTCAATATACTTTCAGTATGTTTTACTGTGATGATGATACTACTGTACATGTGAGCAGAGTGAGACACTACTGTACATGTGAGCAGAGTGAGACAGTACTGTACATGTGAGCAGAGTGAGATACTACTGTACATGTGAGCAGAGTGAGACACTACTGTACATGTGAGCAGAGTGAGACAGTACTGTACATGTGAGCAGAGTGATATACTACTGTACATGTGAGCAGAGTGATACTACTGTACATGTGAGCAGAGTGAGACAGTACTGTACATGTGAGCAGTGTGATACTACTGTACATGTGAGCAGAGTGAGATACTACTGTACATGTGAGCAGAGTGAGACACTACTGTACATGTGAGCAGAGACAGTACTGTACATGTGAGCAGAGTGAGATACTACTGTACATGTGAGCAGAGTGAGACAGTACTGTACATGTGAGCAGAGTGAGACAGTACTGTACATGTGAGCAGTGTGATACTACTGTACATGTGAGCAGAGTGAGATACTACTGTACATGTGAGCAGAGTGATACTACTGTACATGTGAGCAGAGTGAGACAGTACTGTACATGTGAGCAGTGTGATACTACTGTACATGTGAGCAGAGTGAGATACTACTGTACATGTGAGCAGAGTGAGATACTACTGTACATGTGAGCAGAGTGAGATACTACTGTACATGTGAGCAGAGTGATACTACTGTACATGTGAGCAGAGTGATACTACTGTACATGTGAGCAGAGTGATATACTACTGTACATGTGAGCAGAGTGAGATACTACTGTACATGTGAGCAGAGTGATACTACTGTACATGTGAGCAGAGTGAGACACTACTGTACATGTGAGCAGAGTGATACTACTGTACATGTGAGCAGAGTGAGATACTACTGTACATGTGAGCAGAGTGATACTACTGTACATGTGAGCAGAGTGATACTACTGTACATGTGAGCAGAGTGAGACACTACTGTACATGTGAGCAGAGTGATACTACTGTACATGTGAGCAGAGTGTGACAGTACTGTACATGTGAGCAGAGTGAGATACTACTGTACATGTGAGCAGAGTGATACTACTGTACATGTGAGCAGAGTGAGATACTACTGTACATGTGAGCAGAGTGTGATACTACTGTACATGTGAGCAGAGTGAGATACTACTGTACATGTGAGCAGAGTGATACTACTGTACATGTGAGCAGAGTGATACTACTGTACATGTGAGCAGAGTGAGATACTACTGTACATGTGAGCAGAGTGAGACAGTACTGTACATGTGAGCAGAGTGAGACAGTACTGTACATGTGAGCAGAGTGAGATACTACTGTACATGTGAGCAGAGTGAGACAGTACTGTACATGTGAGCAGAGTGAGATACTACTGTACATGTGAGCAGAGTGAGACAGTACTGTACATGTGAGCAGAGTGAGATACTACTGTACATGTGAGCAGAGTGAGATACTACTGTACATGTGAGCAGAGTGATACTACTGTACATGTGAGCAGAGTGATACTACTGTACATGTGAGCAGAGTGATACTACTGTACATGTGAGCAGAGTGATACTACTGTACATGTGAGCAGAGTGATACAGTACTGTACATGTGAGCAGAGTGATACTACTGTACATGTGAGCAGAGTGATACTACTGTACATGTGAGCAGAGTGTGATACTACTGTACATGTGAGCAGAGTGATACTACTGTACATGTGAGCAGAGTGATACTACTGTACATGTGAGCAGTGTGATACTACTGTACATGTGAGCAGAGTGTGATACTACTGTACATGTGAGCAGAGTGAGATACTACTGTACATGTGAGCAGAGTGAGATACTACTGTACATGTGAGCAGAGTGATACTACTGTACATGTGAGCAGAGTGATACTACTGTACATGTGAGCAGAGTGAGACAGTACTGTACATGTGAGCAGAGTGAGATATTACTGTACATGTGAGCAGAGTGAGACAGTACTGTACATGTGAGCAGAGTGAGACAGTACTGTACATGTGAGCAGAGTGAGACAGTACTGTACATGTGAGCAGAGTGTGATACTACTGTACATGTGAGCAGAGTGATACTACTGTACATGTGAGCAGAGTGAGACACTACTGTACATGTGAGCAGAGTGATATACTACTGTACATGTGAGCAGAGTGAGATACTACTGTACATGTGAGCAGAGTGAGATACTACTGTACATGTGAGCAGAGTGAGATACTACTGTACATGTGAGCAGAGTGATACTACTGTACATGTGAGCAGAGTGATACTACTGTACATGTGAGCAGAGTGAGACAGTACTGTACATGTGAGCAGAGTGAGGGTCTGGGCTACACAACTATACAACTATACAACTACACAACTACACAACTATACAACTATACAACTACACAACTACACAAATATACAACTACACAACTACACAAATATACAACTACACAACTACACAACTATACAACTACACAACTGTACAACTATACAACTACACAACTACACAACTACACAACTATACAACTACACAACTGTACAACTATACAACTACACAACTATACAACTATACAACTTCACAACTATACAACTATACAACTACACAACTATACAACTATACAACTATACAACTACACAACTATACAACTACACAACTACACAACTACACAACTACACAACTAAACAACTACACAACTACACAACTATACAACTACACAACTACACAACTATACAACTACACAACTACACAACTATACAACTACACAACTATACAACTACACAACTATACAACTATACAACTACACAACTGTACAACTATACAACTATACAACTACACAACTATACAACTATACAACTACACAACTGTACAACTATACAACTACACAACTACACAACTATACAACTACACAACTACACAACTATACAACTATACAACTACACAACTATACAACTACACAACTGTACAACTATACAACTACACAACTATACAACTATACAACTATACAACTACACAACTATACAACTACACAACTACACAACCAACAACTACACAACTACACAACTATACAACTATACAACTACACAACTATACAACTACACAACTGTACAACTATACAACTACACAACTATACAACTACACAACTATACAACTACACAACTATACAACTACACAACTACACAACTACACAACTATACAACTTACAACTACACAACTATACAACTACACAACTATACAACTACACAACTACACAACTATACAACTACACAACTGTACAACTATACAACTATACAACTACACAACTATACAACTATACAACTACACAACTGTACAACTATACAACTACACAACTACACAACTATACAACTACACAACCGTACAACTATACAACTATACAACTACACAACTGTACAACTATACAACTATACAACTACACAACTATACAACTACACAACTATACAACTACACAACTACACAACTGTACAACTATACAACTATACAACTACACAACTATACAACTATACAACTACACAACTGTACAACTATACAACTACACAACTACACAACTATACAACTACACAACTACACAACTATACAACTATACAACTACACAACTATACAACTACACAACTGTACAACTATACAACTACACAACTATACAACTATACAACTATACAACTACACAACTGTACAACTATACAACTACACAACTACACAACTATACAACTACACAACTACACAACTATACAACTATACAACTACACAACTATACAACTACACAACTGTACAACTATACAACTACACAACTATACAACTACACAACTATACAACTACACAACTATACAACTACACAACTATACAACTACACAACTACACAACTATACAACTTCACAACTACACAACTATACAACTACACAACTATACAACTACACAACTACACAACTATACAACTATACAACTACACAACTGTACAACTATACAACTATACAACTACACAACTATACAACTACACAACTGTACAACTGTACAACTATACAACTATACAACTACACAACTACACAACTATACAACTACACAACTGTACAACTATACAACTATACAACTACACAACTATACAACTACACAACTACACAACTGTACAAATATACAACTACACAACTATACAACTACACAACTATACAACTACACAACTACACAACTATACAACTATACAACTGTACAACTATACAACTATACAACTATACAACTACACAACTATACAACTACACAACTGTACAACTATACAACTATACAACTACACAACTGTACAAATATACAACTACACAACTATACAACTACACAACTATACAACTACACAACTACACAACTATACAACTATACAACTGTACAACTGTACAACTATACAACTATACAACTATACAACTACACAACTATACAACTATACAACTATACAACTATACAACTACACAACTGTACAACTATACAACTATACAATTACACAACTATACAACTACACAACTGTACAAATATACAACTACACAACTATACAACTACACAACTATACAACTACACAACTATACAACTACACAACTACACAACTACACAACTATACAACTATACAACTACACAACTATACAACTATACAACTACACAACTACACAACTATACAACTATGCAACTACACAACTGTACAACTATACAATTACACAACTGTACAACTACACAACTACACAACTGTACAACTACACAACTACACAACTGTACAACTATACAACTATACAACTACTAAAGGTATGACCTGCAGTAAAGTTGTGACATTATTGCACAGATGTATGACATCACAGAGCAGAGAGAGGCTTTTAAACAGAAGGGGCAGAGCTACAGATGTATGACATCACAGAGCAGAGAGAGGGTTTTAAACAGAAGGGGCAGAGCTACAGATGTATGACATCACAGAGCAGAGAGAGGGTTTTAAACAGAAGGGGCAGAGCTACAGATGTATGACATCACAGAGCAGAGAGAGAGGCTTTTAAACAGAAGGGGCAGAGCTACAGATGTATGACATCACAGAGCAGAGAGAGGGTTTTAAACAGAAGGGGCAGAGCTACAGATGTATGACATCACAGAGCAGAGAGAGAGGCTTTTAAACAGAAGGGGCAGAGCTACAGATGTATGACATCACAGAGCAGAGAGAGAGGCTTTTAAACAGAAGGGGCAGAGCTACAGGTTTGTGACAGAGGTTCTTGATATTAGTGTGGATGGATCTAATAACTTTGTCTTCTTTAAACACATGTTTGAGACAATCCTTTAATTGAATCTGGCAGAAAGCTTCTTTTCACGTCGTTGTCCTCAACTCAGTTCAATCAGAAAACAACTGCACAGTGCAAAACCCGGCTCAGTGGCCATGCTCGGGTTGAAGACTTCACACGCTCAATATACACACATATTCTTTAGACGGCTATATTTATTATTGATTGATTTTTGCACCACCGCCTGCAAAAAATTATTAATAATGAAAAGGGGAAGAAACAAACAGTGGCGCTGAAGGAATGGTTCAAAGCGTTTACGGAAGTCTAATTTCTGGCTGGCACATTTCACGTTAAAAAACATTGTCATTCCGCCACGCAAAAAGGCCTTTTCATATCCATTTCTCCAACCGCCGACTTGATTTATAGCTCGGGGTTTATCGGCAGCCTGCATTCTGAGGAGCGGAGGTGCTTTGGAGGCGAGGCTACAGCCAAACGCCAAGCACTGGGGGAGAAGAGCAGAGAAATATATATTTTTGAAAAACTGTGAGATAATGGAGTCTTTAGCGCATTCGGCAAAAAGGATGAGGCCAGGAAAGTAAATTGTGTTGTGCGGATGTGAGAACATTTTATAAAAACCATATATGATGCATGTTTGTGTCCATTTCAGCTCATAATTGTGAGTTTAAAGGGGACATATTTTGCAAAATACCCATGTTACCACATTGTCCCATAATCAGTCCCAGACCTGGAGTTGTTTTTAGATCCAGCCACACCCATATTAGTAACTTCTGGAACAAACATTTAACCCCACGCCTTCTGTCTAAAAGCTCCTGTTTCAGTCCTGTAATAGTATGATGTCGGTGTACCACTCAAATACGACACAGGCCCAAACTGTCTCTGATCCTACAGCTCTCCCTAACACTGGGTCTCTGCTGAGGTAATCACTCCCTTTCTTCCACGTACTTCTTGGTTCTTGTTTTTTTAACTGAATCATACATGTACACTAGTTACCCACATTTACATAACAGATGGACATAACCACAAAATTCAATTCAACTATATTTTTCACAACAATGACAACAACAGTCGACAAAGTTCTCAATTCACCAACAAAAGATATCAAACATTTCAAACGCTCCATGAAACAAACAATGGGACAGTGGGTGAATAGCAATGAACAGACGACAGCTCTAAAGTCGGAGAGATGAGAGAATAGTGCTCAAGTCAAATCTCCCAGAAAAGTGTCTCCAAATGCAGCTTTACTGACAATCTGTGTTTTTAGACTTATAGTGGTATTTCTAATTCTAGCAGTCTTACCTACTAAAATTAAAAATATTTTAAGACTGGCCTTGAATTCGAGACTGTGTCTGCCTCCTTGAACTGGATTCCACAGTATAGGAGCTTGGTAGATAATTATACTTGTTGGAGATTTTAGAATACTTCCCTTTTATGCTAAAGCTAGAAATGTTTTACTTGCTTCTTTTTTATGCAAAAGTTAGAGATTTCAATCTGTTTTTTGTTTTAGTTATTGTTCATTCGTCTTGTGCTGTGTGCTACGATTTTGTTTTTATTGTACATTATGCCACTTGGTAAAATTATTAATCACTTCAAGGATGTATCCTACCATTTCTGTGCTGATGACGTCCAGTTGTACTGTTCTTTTAATGATTCTGAGTTCCTGCGCTTGTCATCATTCTTGGAGTGTGTGTCCTCCATTAAAGACTGGCCACTAATTACTTACAGTTAAATTCCAACAAAAGTGAAACTCTTATCTTTGCTCCAGACCATAAGATCCCGCTGATCAAACAGCACCTTGGCTCTCTTGGCTCCTCCGTCAAATCCAGCCTCAGAAACCTAGGGATTGTGTTTGACCAGGCCATGTCTCTGGAGACACACTCCAAACAGCTCGTCCGTAACTGCTTTTATCACCTTAGGAACGTTGCAAAAATCCGCAATATGTTATCAAAGAAGGACCTGGAAATGATCATTCATGCTTTTATTTCAACAAGACTTGACTATTGCAACTCTGGTTTTACCTGCTTGAATAAGTCTGCACTCAACCAACTTCAAATTGTTCAAAATTCTGCTGCTAGACTTTTAACAGGTGCCCCTCGAAGGTCCCATATCACTCCTGTTCTGTCTGTTCTTCATTGGCTCCCAGTAAAATTCAGGATTGATTGTAAGATTTTAGTGCTGACCTTCAGAGCCTTAAATGGTCAGGCCCCCAGTACATCCTGAACCTTTTGAGGCTGTACTCCTCTGGCCGCACTCTCCGGTCCTCTGGCCAGAACCTGTTTGTGGTCCCCAAAACCCATTATAAAACTCGAGGGGACCTGTCTTTTCAGTCTGTGGCCCCCAGACTGTGGAACGCCCTGCCCCTGTCCCTACATCTGGCCGACTCTGTGGACTCTTTTAAAAAAGGCTTGAAGACTTATTTAAGAAAGCTTTTAGTTGATTGGGTTCTCACTGACGTCACTTTTACGTACATGTGTGTAAATGTATTTTATATTGTTTCGTCTTTGTCCACTGTCCTGTACAGCACTTTGTGATTTTTATCTGTGAAAAGCGCTTTATAAATAAACTGTTAATAAATGTTATGTGTATTATCATATTAATAAATGTGTGTAGATTAGTAGGGTCTAGTCAAGTTAACCAACTCATGCATTGAGGGTGGCGAGAATGCAGAATTCTTTCAGCCCCCAGGCAAGAGTGAAAGACGAGAAGAGTAAACAAGCATGAAGACAGAAAACATCTGTGTTGAGTTGGTCTCATACAAGAGAGGCCTAACTATCAGCGTGGTCTTTTGTGCTTTGCCTCTCGTCCGTGCAGACCCAGGCTTCTCTCTCTGCCTGTCTTTTATATGTATTCTGTTTTATATATTAAACCTTCTTTTATATCTATCTAAGTTTGTAATTTCCTTCCTTTCATCGGGCGACTGTTTAAGGAAACCTGGCAACTAGCATAACATTTTTTGGTCCTTCTTGCGCCGGATTTCAAAACATCTTTTTTTTGGAGCTGACCCTCATTCCAACTGGAGATCTGACAACAGCAGCGAGGCCTGGAGGTTGCAGATGGAGGAACAACAGCAGCGAGGCCTGGAGGTTGCAGGTGGAGGAACAACAGCAGCGAGGCCTGGAGGTTGCAGGTGGAGGAACAACAGCAGCGAGGCCTGGAGGTTGCAGGTGGAGGAACAACTGCAGCGAGGCCTGGAGGTTGCAGGTGGAGGAACAACAGCAGCGAGGCCTGGAGGTTGCAGGTGGAGGAACAACTGCAGCGACCGTCTCCGTGTGGGTTTGATCAGCTTTGAAATTCGGATTGAAGACATAAAAGCCACGGTTTCCTTACGTCGCCAAAACAGGCAAGTTGGTTTTACTTTTTGAGTCGGGGATTCAAATTAAAAAAGGCCTGGGATAACGGGGTTTATCTTAAACTTTACTTACTTACTTACTCCTCATTCCTACTGTTCTAACTAGTGATGCACACTCAAATTTCCCCACCGTGGCACGAATAAAGAATCCCTAATCTTAATCTTAAACACTACACAAAATGATTAAACATGATGTAATATTTGCTTGAGTGAAGTGAAATTATCCTAATTATATATTGTGAATAGTGCAAGTTATCCTCCAGGCTATGGGAACCATGTGTGGAACCATGTGTCATTCCTTACGAAAATACAAAAAACTACTTATTTTCAATCTATTCCTGTCTAGTCATTTTTAAATCAAATTCTACTAAAGTCAGTACAAACTTCTCTTGCTAAAACACCAGCATACAACACTTGTTGGACGGGAGTGTGACATCATCAAGTCTTTAAACCTCTTTAAAAAAAATTTTTTACGGCAATTATTAGTTACAGTACACCGCGTGCTAGCAATCAACATCTTTGTCTATGGCTAATGGCTGATATAAAAGCAATACCTCAGCCGTGCTACGCCTGTGCTGACTGCTTTCACTATGTGTTTGGCTCCACGTCAATAAATCAGCACACTCTTCATCCCTGTTTTGGACCAATAAGCCCCAATCGTCATACCCTAATATATAATTATCAAAGTATATATTTATATGTATATTTGTTAAAGACGCTGGTTGAGGCGTGACCAGTGTTTCCTAAGCTGGCAAACACTATTGGCTGCCAGCCGTTTTTGATGATTTCACTGATTCTCAAGACCCACAGAATATTATTTCCTCAGACCATGTGAAATACAAAACCAGATTCTGAATGTCTGGATTGTCTACTTTGATCAGCAAAAATAAGACTGTTTCTAGCTATTTTTATTGTCCTGTAATCTCGAGTCAAAAAGAGGGTCTCAGACAAATACGTCAATGGCAGTCAATGAGTTAATACTAGGCAATATAACTTGAGATATAAAAATCCCCATAAAGTAAGAATGTCTACCTTTATAAGTCACATGTATGTCCACGTTGTGTTTCTCATAAGATGTCACTCCTAACGGTCGCTTTATTTTCTCATTCCAGGAAGACATTTCTTGTATCTTTTTAAAACAAGAAAACTTAGCTTGTCCCATTAGCAAATGTTGTTTTAAGACAGTCAAAATGAGCTCAAAGAATACACTTTTTTGACTTTTAATAACTTTTTGCAGTGAATGCTCTGCCTCCATTGTGCTTTCCATTTCAAACAGAAACAGTGAATTGACAGATTGATTACATCCCGTTCTAAAAGCCCATACATGTAATTAATCCTCCTTCAGTTGCCTTTCCTCGTCGAATCATTGCACCTTTTCTTACCCTGAGAAATATGACAAAAAGGACTCCGGGCCTTGGCAGTAATTAAACTCTTGCCGAATCATTTAATCAACGTGATGCACCGAGGCTGTGCGAGTGGAAATAAAACCGCACGCGCTGATTAATGCTGTAAAAATGAACAATGCGCGCGCACTCGACAGCTTGACAAACTGTTTTAATGCCGTCCACTTCTCCCGGTCCAAGCGGAGACACTCGGAGCAGCAGATGGCCGTGGCTTTTTATTTATTTATATATTCACAATACGACAAATCAGCCTTTTATCACAGAGGGTGCAGTTTGGAGGAAAGTGCAGAAAGTCCTTGTTAAAGCGGCAGCAGCTGTTTACGGCGATGTGTCTTCTTCTTTAGTGCTGAGCTGAGCGCACCGCGGCTAATAGAAGCTTTCATTATTCATGTGGGTCTTCGGAGTTGATTTGGGGAAGAAGAATGGATCTGTTATCAAGACCATATAGAATCAATATTGTTATTTACAGTGAGCTTAAATCTGTTGTTTAAAAAGATGTCTGCTCGAACATTACCAAGACACTTGTGGAAAGCACTCACACTTCTCAGCAAGAAGTTCCTTGGTTCAAATCCCGGTCGGAACAGGATCTGAGAGGAGTTTGTATGTTCTCCCCGTGTCTGCGTAGGTTTCCTCCGGGTGCTCCGGTTTTCCCTACCACTAAAGACAAGCACAATAGGTCTGGCATGCGCCTCCTGTACTGGCGACCTCGCTCCCATCTCTGTGTGGAGTGGGAGACTAATGCCCACAACAGTTGTAAAGTGCTTGGTCTGTAAAAGGCGGTATATAAATAAAGATTATTCAGAACACTTATAATGGCCGTAATTCACAATTATTTTGATAATGGATTAGCTGACAGAGTATACTATACTGTAACTTTGTCCAGTGTGAGTTCAATAAAGGTTATCACATCTAATGCATTCAATTTAGGCATGTAACACGTTTTTGTTATAGTGGTATTTAGTCACTGATTAATCGTATTTTGAACCTTGCTATGACTTAAATACTGAGAATAGGTTTTATGACTCAGAATGAAACAATCAAACAACTCAAAGTGCAACATGTCATCTCTGTGAACATGTTCTCAGGGGCATCACTTTAGAATCAGAATTATTTCAAATGCCATGTACGTGACAGGAAGTCACAGAGGAAGAAATTGCTTTGGCTCTCGGTGGAAACAAGTCATAAAAACAAGATACATTTCTAAAATATTCAAATTAAAATTATTTCAATTATTAAAAATATAGAAAAAAATCCCATAATCACCGACCTATTAGAATCTAATTAACAAATTAATTAATCAAAAGAATAAATCAACCAACTAATCCAACCAAAAATTAACTGCTAATTACAGCTCTAATGCAATTAATAAATCAGTGGTTTCGATCGTAAAAGGCATTTAAATAGGGAATTGTAAATAGATGAGGAAAAGAAAGATCTTAGTTATAACCAAATTAGTTTTTACTTTAATAAACATGTTTATTTATTTAATGTGTTTCTGTTGTAGCTACAGCTCTCTAGGGAATCGTCCTGTGATTTCCTAGAGAGCATCTGTCTGTAGTATCTGTAAGAATTTGTTGACTAAATTAGTTCAAATGAAAGAAGTATTATTATGCATTATTTTGGTCAATAATGACCATGAGAACATAAACAGTTATGTCCTGTTTTAGAATGTGAAATATTATTTGAAGTAGAAAGTAAATTACTGCAACCACAGCCATCCGATTGTAAAGAACGTCATTTCACTTGAGAAACTGCCAAAACCATTTTATTTACTAATGGTAGAATGACTTCATAACATTACAAGACTGAGACTAAGGGGCGGAAGGACGTGTTTGTTCCAGGGGTTCCTGATATATATATATATATATAGGGTGTTTATATCTCAATTAAATTCAGTGTATAATGTCTCCTTAAACTTGGTACCACTCTAGCATTTATTTTACTTTTGATTATTTATTTTTTTACATGACTGGAATGCACAACTGAGTTTACTCCAAACTAGGGCTGGGACAACGCGTCGACGTAATCGGTGACGTCGACGCAAAAAATACACCGACGTATAATATGCGCGTCGGTGCGTCACACACAAAACAAAGATGGCGGCGAGCGGTAGCAATGCAAGTGCCGTGTTAGAGAAGTGCAAGCCGGTGTAACGCTGAGATACACTGTCTTGAAGAGATGCACTGCCTCAGCTGTTTTGATGTAATGCAAACCTGCGTATGCGCGTCTCACGGCAGCCGAAGCAAACCAAGATGGCGGACCGTGAATTTCTTTAAAAGTTAAAATACGAACGAATTCAGACACGAATGTCACTTTTAATGCAATTTGAGGCGAGATGTTGATGGTTCCGTTTTGTCACATGTGGGTTTTAAGAGTCAAAGTTTCGTGCAAAGTTTAGTTTAAGCAGTCAACTGCGCCTGTGAAACCACAAAGCTAATGTTTTCATAGCAGTCCGCAGCTGCTGACGTAGGCTGATGACGTAGGCTGATGACTCGTCCTGTGGCAACTCTACAGCTTACAACTAGTCTGTCTTTCTTTGTATCAAACGGAATATTGGCGCCCGTAATAGCCCCTACATGTATTATTCACTGTCACGCCCGCCGTATATGGACATTTTTCAACATGTGTTCAATATCCTTAATGTGTTTAACTGTTGATTGATTCTCTGATCTGTGTTGGTGACTTCAATGTTGTTTTAAGTCCTCTGAGATGACTTCTACTGTATTCTTTCAGTAACTCTAAAAGAAAGGATGACTGGTTGACCTTTTTATTTGCTACACAATGCATTGTTTTTCTCTTGTACACTCTTACTTGAATTTTATTTTTGAATTTTGAGTTTAAGAAAAAGGTGAGTGGCAGAGTTTTGACTGTTATTTTTATATGAATGAAGAATTTAAGAGATGCACTTTAATTAATGGACTTCAGTAATATAGGCCTATGTGTCTTCAACTTAAATGTTAAACTCTGTTGGTTCAGGAAGGACGCCATGACAGGCTGATGGCTCCCACTGTTTTTGCTGGAAAAGCACTCTTTGTTTAGCTTAAAGCCTTCAAGTTTACATTGGTTACTGTTTTCTTTTAGTTGCTCTACACAAGTATTTGGCTGAACTTTTTATATTTTTATTGAATGCTAAGCATCAAATGTTTGTTTCAAGAATGATAAGATGCACTTTTTTCAGTAAGCTGTGTTTTCAAGGCTTTAAGGTTTTATGCTACCTCTAAGAATGTCTTATTTTTTAATTTTAAGAGCAAGCAATACATATTTTTTGTGAAGGAATTCATGTTTTTTTCATTAAAATATTTAAATCAACATGTATACATCAATATTAGTCAATTAATGGGGAGATAATCGAGAATCGAATCGAATCGAAATCGAATCGAAGCGAAAAAAATAATCGTTAGATTAATCGATGCATCGAAAAAATAATCGCTAGATTAATCGTTTAAAAAATAATCGTTTATCCCAGCCCTACTCCAAACACAACCCTTCATTCTGCCACTGTCAATATACACACACATACACAAACACACACTTTTAAGATGCGACCAATAAAGGCGAGTGAAAAATAATCTAACGGATGGGAAAAGGATTTGGGCAAGTGCGTCTGTGGCCCGGAGTCAGGGGTGGCTAACAAAACACAGAGGAGCGGAAATGAAGTTATGTTCCGCAGGGATTTAGGCTGACAGATAGCAAAGGTAAAGACGGGCCTCCCTTTCCAATCTGTCGCCAAGATCACCGTCGATCAGAGCCCACGAGCCAAATCCCACTCTGCCACTCAAGATAACGCACAAGCTGCCCAGAGAAAGGGCTGCGGAGACCAGGAGAGCTTTTGAGCAGCTAGTGAATAGAAAAAGTTGGCCGACTGGAGTTTGTGGCATCAACAAGAAAACACTCAACCCTGTCTGGTTTGGTGTCTGTGTTTAAAGAAGACACATAATGCTTGTGTCTGAGGTGTAGTGAGATTTTATGACAACTTTGCCTTGACATGGCTTGTTCCCACGGAGGAAAAAATGTAGGTTTTTTGGATCCAACCCCAAGTCGCCTCTTTCTTACAGACTGAAAAAAAAAAGTTGCTGTGACTGGTGAGTCACAGCAACTCGGCCTCCAACCTCGGTCCTGCAACTTAGTCTTTTTTCAAAGGTGTGTCTGGTGTGAAGACTCTACAAAAACAGTTTCAAGCCCATTGTTTCCTTGTGGGTCGGTTGAAGAAGGTTACATAGCTACACACAATCTACTTTGCATAATGACAGCGTGAGAAGCTGTGGAAGAACAGTTTATTTTGATATCTTCCAGTTTTCCCTGTTTTCCATTTTTTTTTATGTGGCTTGTAAGTAATAACCAAAGTTCATCAATTCTTAGAAATACTCTGCTGTTCGCAACTAAAGTTCTTGGTACAAAAGAGAGATCACTGGGGGTCCCCTCTCTCAAATATAATGATTTCCGTACATGCTGGTTATCCACATAGTTGTGTTTTGTCTTCATTTGAAAGGGACAATCCAGTACCAATAATCTCAATATTCTACACCAGATTATAGTTAGACAGCTAGTTTCCATCTGCAAGTTATATGACAGATAAACAATAACAGGTACAATTGCATAAAGCTCTGTCTCAAACGCTGAGCCCACCCTCCACACACACATCATAGAACCAAACCTCACATTTATCATCACACATTCACTTCATATGAGATCACTGACTGTAGTACTAGAGTATATTCTTTATAGTGTATGTCGGACCCACTCTGACATATCTGATCATCCAGAAGGATTATTAGCAAGTTTCACAGCTTTCACTGAACAAAAACACACAATAAATATATGTTTCTGCCGCATCTGTCGCATATAAAAATGATTTATTCTGTAATTACTTGTAGATGGCGCTTTGAGGTCACGTTTTTACGGCAGGGAAAGCTTTTTATTTTGCCCTTTACCGTCGCATAGGGAAATTTGTCACTTTCATTTGATCCATTCTTCACTGCTGCTTGGGCTTTGGGGACCCATGTCCAGATCTTAAGCTACGCTAGCTCGGACTCAAGACTAGTTTAACTGGAGGATTGGAACTGATGAAGTCAGTCATTTAGATCGAGAACAAAACGTTTCAATATTTTAAAAACGTTTTGGCTGTTTGTGTTAGTGCTGATACAATACGGTCAGGAGTTGGACACATGCATACTGTACAGAGTTGGACACATGTATACTGTACAGAGTTGGACACATGTATACTGTGCAGAGTTGGACACATGTATACTGTACAGAGTTGGACACATGCATACTGTACAGAGTTGGACACATGTATACTGTACAGAGTTGGACACATGTGTACAGAGTTGGACACATGTATACTGTACAGAGTTGGACACATGTATACTGTACAGAGTTGGACACATGTATACTGTACAGAGTTGGACACATGTATACTGTACAGAGTTGGACACATGTATACTGTACAGAGTTGGACACATGTATACTGTACAGAGTTGGACACATGTATACTGTACAGAGTTGGACACATGTATACTGTACAGAGTTGGACACATGTATACTGTACAGAGTTGGACACATGCATACTGTACAGAGTTGGACACATGCATACTGTACAGAGTTGGACACATGTATACTGTACAGAGTTGGACACATGCATACTGTACAGAGTTGGACACATGTATACTGTACAGAGTTGGACACATGCATACTGTACAGAGTTGGACACATGCATACTGTACAGAGTTGGACACATGTATACTGTACAGAGTTGGACACATGTATACTGTACAGAGTTGGACACATGTATACTGTACAGAGTTGGACACATGTATACTGTACAGAGTTGGACACATGCAAACTGTACAGAGTTGGACACATGCATACTGTACAGAGTTGGACACATGCATACTGTACAGAGTTGGACACATGCAAACTGTACAGAGTTGGACACATGCATACTGTACAGAGTTGGACACATGTATACTGTACAGAGTTGGACACATGTATACTGTACAAGTTGGACACATGTATACTGTACAGAGTTGGACACATGTATACTGTACAGAGTTGGACACATGTATACTGTACAGAGTTGGACACATGTATACTGTACAGAGTTGGACACATGTATACTGTACAGAGTTGGACACATGCAAACTGTACAGAGTTGGACACATGCATACTGTACAGAGTTGGACACATGCATACTGTACAGAGTTGGACACATGCAAACTGTACAGAGTTGGACACATGCATACTGGTACAGAGTTGGACACATGTATACTGTACAGAGTTGGACACATGTATACTGTACAGAGTTGGACACATGTATACTGTACAGAGTTGGACACATGTATACTGTACAGAGTTGGACACATGTATACTGTACAGAGTTGGACACATGCAAACTGTACAGAGTTGGACACATGCATACTGTACAGAGTTGGACACATGTATACTGTACAGAGTTGGACACATGCAAACTGTACAGAGTTGGACACATGTATACAGAGTTGGACACATGTATACTGTACAGAGTTGGACACATGTATACTGTACAGAGTTGGACACATGCAAACTGTACAGAGTTGGACACATGCATACTGTACAGAGTTGGACACATGTATACTGTACAGAGTTGGACACATGTATACTGTACAGAGTTGGACACATGTATACTGTACAGAGTTGGACACATGTATACTGTACAGAGTTGGACACATGTATACTGTACAGAGTTGGACACATGCAAACTGTACAGAGTTGGACACATGCATACTGTACAGAGTTGGACACATGTATACTGTACAGAGTTGGACACATGTATACTGTACAGAGTTGGACACATGTATACTGTACAGAGTTGGACACGTGTATACTGTACAGAGTTGGACACATGTATACTGTACAGAGTTGGACACATGTATACTGTACAGAGTTGGACACATGCATACTGTACAGAGTTGGACACATGCAAACTGTACAGAGTTGGACACATGCATACTGTACAGAGTTGGACACATGTATACTGTACAGAGTTGGACACATGTATACTGTACAGAGTTGGACACATGTATACTGTACAGAGTTGGACACATGTATACTGTACAGAGTTGGACACATGTATACTGTACAGAGTTGGACACGTGTATACTGTACAGAGTTGGACACATGTATACTGTACAGAGTTGGACACATGTAAGTTTTAGTAAGTTAGTAAGTTTTTATTTATATACCGCCTTTTCACTGCAGATCTGAGTCTCAAAGCGGTTTACAATGTATACTGTACAGAGTATACTGTACAGAGTTGGACACATTTATACTGTACAGATTTGGACACATGTATACTGTACAGAGTTGGACACATGTATACTGTACAGAGTTGGACACATGTATACAGAGTTGGACACATGCATACTGTACAGAGTTGGACACATGTATACTGTACAGAGTTGGACACATGCATACTGTACAGAGTTGGACACATGTATACTGTACAGAGTTGGACACATGTATACTGTACAGAGTTGGACACATGTATACTGTACAGAGTTGGACACATGTATACTGTACAGAGTTGGACACATGTATACTGTACAGAGTTGGACACATGTATACTGTACAGAGTTGGACACATGTATACTGTACAGAGTTGGACACATGTATACTGTACAGAGTTGGACACATGTATACTGTACAGAGTTGGACACATGCAAAACTGTACAGAGTTGGACACATGCATACTGTACAGAGTTGGACACATGTATACTGTACAGAGTTGGACACATGTATACTGTACAGAGTTGGACACATGTATACTGTACAGAGTTGGACACATGTATACTGTACAGAGTTGGACACATGTAAGTTTTAGTAAGTTAGTAAGTTTTTATTTATATACCGCCTTTTCACTGCAGATCTGAGTCTCAAAGCGGTTTACAATGTATACTGTACAGAGTATACTGTACAGAGTTGGACACATTTATACTGTACAGATTTGGACACATGTATACTGTACAGAGTTGGACACATGTATACTGTACAGAGTTGGACACATGTATACAGAGTTGGACACATGCATACTGTACAGAGTTGGACACATGTATACTGTACAGAGTTGGACACATGCATACTGTACAGAGTTGGACACATGTATACTGTACAGAGTTGGACACATGTATACTGTACAGAGTTGGACACATGTATACTGTACAGAGTTGGACACATGTATACTGTACAGAGTTGGACACATGTATACTGTACAGAGTTGGACACATGTATACTGTACAGAGTTGGACACATGTATACTGTACAGAGTTGGACACATGTATACTGTACAGAGTTGGACACATGTATACTGTACAGAGTTGGACACATGTATACTGTACAGAGTTGGACACATGTATACTGTACAGAGTTGGACACATGTATACTGTACAGAGTTGGACACATGTATACAGAGTTGGACACATGTATACTGTACAGAGTTGGACACATGTATACTGTACAGAGTTGGACACATGTATACTGTACAGAGCACATCAATCAAACTCACCATCACTAAATCAATGGATAATCAACACATCTCATTTAGACTCATGAATCAAAGGCAGTGAATGTCTGACCCTCCCACACGCCGACCGCTTGATTGTTATTGTGTTTTATTTCATTTCGCACATGGATGGTTTTGGCAGAGCAGCATTGCCAAAATCATCAATTTACTGCTCACACTATCTGCACTTTGAATTAACAAAATGTGGGGTGTTTGTGACAATGTCTTTAATTAAACTAAATTAGGTTACTATTGAGATCTGGGGCCAATATGGAAAAGGCAGCAGTCTCACACACTTGCAGCTCACCTGGAGGAATCGTCAAATGTTCCCAGCTGAGAGACACCAAGAGGCATCTAAAACATGGGTTAGCCGTACAATATGTTAGCCCCCTTAGCTGGCTTGTAAAGGAACAGCAGCTCTACTCTGAGCTCCTATCATAAAAAGAGAAGCCAGCCGTTGCCCTCATGTATGAAAGTTGCGCAGAAAAGGGTGTTTATTTTGGGTGTTTATTCCAGATACGCAAGATCCGACGTGGCATTTATGAACGTGTGAGATCCGCACAGATTCGAGCGTACGCACCTGCGGCTGTTTAATAAATGCCTGCCACAGGTTAGTGAGTAAACGGCTAAGGAAAAATACTTCACGGAGGAGGAGATTGAGACCATTATGAACGAAGTGGGAAAAATAATAAAGTCTTTCTATTTGGAATCCTCAAAAGTGGCATCAAGGGGCTCAAAAAAGAAAATATGGAAAGAGATGACAAAAATAAGGCGTTTAGCGCAGCCCATAGAAGAAGTGCTCAGCAGCGAAGGGGGAGGACCGCCAGACCAAAGCATCCAAAAGAAAATACTAAGAAATAAAATTAACTTCAAATTATGTGATTATTATTTTAAAATGGTTGAATGAAGCCTGTCTGAGCTGTAGAGGCCGAAGGCGCTGCTGGCCATGGTCTCTCATCCATGGTCTCTCATCCATGGGCTGATCCACCAGTGGCACACTGTGGTCCTGTGCCTGTTGTGGAGAACCGAGCCAGGACCATGTGGCACACTTGTACCAGGAGGTACCAGAGCGTACCCCCTACATGTCCCAGAGCCTGATCAGACCCGCGCAGCGCTCCACGGTGCAGCGCGTCTTTGCTTGGACCCGCATGAACCAAAGACATTACGCACTGATTGTCGGTGCATATAACAATCCACACATTTGTGGGAGACTAAGTTTGACATCTTGTTATTTAATAACACAAACTAGCTCTAACATAACATCGTAAAATTGCATGATCTTGCCATAGTGGGAATACGTTTATTGTTGTCCAAATCTTGCATTTCATGCGTGTTTTGGCGTGTTGTGACGAAGGTTGAGATGGGTGTAAAATGTACACCACCTCCAGACTTGGTGTAAATTCTGTGCGTATCGTACGCTCATGTCCAGATTGATAAATGCCAAAAAGTGTAGTTTTTTTCCGTATGGCCAAATCCGGGTGTAAATGAGGCGTTTCATACATGAGGCCCATTGTGTGGAGTAAACTCATTTTGCATGTAAAAATACATACACATGAAAAGCCAGTGTCATATATTAAGTTGAAGCTACCTTTCAAACTACATTTGTTCAGACAGAAAAGTGAAAAAGAGAGAACCTCATTCAGCCAATCACGCTCAGCCCAATGTGTCAAACTGTGACTCACACGGCTCTACCTTAGGAATGCCAAAAACAAAATGTATCAAACAAAATAAAGACTGAAAGTTGTCGGATTTTCTTCAGCTCTGAAAGAAGCTGGAGAAAATCAATTTCATCATCCGCCTGTTTTTGTTACTGTCACCTTGTACGCTGGCATTCTGCACATGTTTTTGACCCTTAGAAAAGCAATGACTCAGCTGTAAGAAAAAAAAAAGACTTTTCAGATCAAGGTCCAATATTTGAGGGCACAAGAGACGTGTTGCTGTGACAGTGCGAGCTTTGTGCACAAACACAATGCTTTCTGATTATCAACGACCTTAATGGTCAAGAGGATCACTCAATGTTATTTGTCGAGAGCTGTTCTAGTTCAAAAGGAAAATCATGTCCAATCAAATTTCAATAACAGGATTGCAAGTTTGAGAAAAACATGACATAAATTAGAAAGAAGATTCTTTGTTAATTATAATGGCGAATCGTGAAATGTTTGGGTCACTCACCGCTGATGTTCAGGATTCTGTGTTGGATGAATTCTGTCGGTACTTATTTTCCGATAATGACCTGCGTATACACGTTATCCCTTACATAACATACAGACCTCAGTGGTAATGTTTGGAAACCCGACAAATAGAAATGTATAGAAAGATCAATTAAACTAAAAATGTTTAGATACACTTTATGGATCAGCAGCAGAAACACATCCATCCATACAAACTAATAACCATATAATTCTAAAAGTTACTAAATATAGTAATAAAGTGCCACAACCTAATCGTTTAATGACATAAATATTAGTAGACGTCATTGTTGTTATGAGCCTGAGTTATGTGGCTCATAACAACAATAATGTCAGTGATAACACTCTCCTTGAGCTCAATGATGCAGAAGTGAAGTCCCCAGACCTCTCTCTATTGTGCGTTAAATATTCATCCATGTAACTTCATCTGTTCTATCCGCTGAGTTTGTTTTGTAACCAGTTCTTTGTGATTTTGGCAAAAATAAAAACATTTCTCAGTGTGTGGATTGCTGGGAAATTGTGAAAGACAGTTGAGGGCCAGCACAAAACGCAGAGAGGCAGGACTTTTACTTTTGAATGCACTGGAAACGGCAGCAAGTCCTAAGTAGCTTTGAAGCAGTTGTTGTTTTGTGCTTTACAATTGTTATTTTTATTTCTTTTTTCTACCTGAGATGTTGCTGCAGTTCAGTGTTCATGGTTTTACACTGGTCCAGACCAGAGCAGAGAGGATTCATGGTTTTACACTGGTCCAGACCAGAGCAGAGAGGATTCATGGTTTTACACTGGTCCAGACCAGAGCAGAGAGGATTCATGGTTTTACACTGGTCCAGACCAGAGCAGAGAGGATTCATGGTTTTACACTGGTCCAGACCAGAGCAGAGAGGATTCATGGTTTTACACTGGTCCAGACCAGAGCAGAGAGGATTCATGGTTTTACACTGGTCCAGACCAGAGCAGAGAGGATTCATGGTTTTACACTGGTCCAGACCAGAGCAGAGAGGATTCATGGTCTGAAACAAGTGGATCAGGTTAAAATCCACTGGAGGAAGGCAAACTTTTTGCTGTGACCCGTCCTGCTCCACCCAGAGGCTACTCCACCTCTGCTGCTGTGACCTGTCCTGCTCCACCCAGAGGCTCCTCCACCTCTGCTGCTGTGACCTGTCCTGCTCCACCCAGAGGCTCCTCCACCTCTGCTGCTGTGACCCGTCCTGCTCCACCCAGAGGCTGCTCCACCTCTGCTGCTGTGACCTGTCCTGCTCCACCCAGAGGCTACTCCACCTCTGCTGCTGTGACCCGTCCTGCTCCACCCAGAGACTACTCCACCTCTGCTGCTGTGACCCGTCCTGCTCCACCCAGAGGCTACTCCACCTCTGCTGTTGTGACCTGTCCTGCTCCACCCAGAGGCTACTCCACCTCTGCTGCTGTGACCTGTCCTGCTCCACCCAGAGGCTACTCCACCTCTGCTGCTGTGACCTGTCCTGCTCCACCCAGAGGCTACTCCACCTCTGCTGCTGTGACCCGTCCTGCTCCACCCAGAGGCTGCTCCACCTCTGCTGCTGTGACCTGTCCTGCTCCACCCAGAGGCTACTCCACCTCTGCTGCTGTGACCCGTCCTGCTCCACCCAGAGGCTGCTCCACCTCTGCTGCTGTGACCCGTCCTGCTCCACCCAGAGGCTACTCCACCTCTGCTGCTGTGACCTGTCCTGCTCCACCCAGAGGCTCCTCCACCTCTGCTGCTGTGACCCGTCCTGCTCCACCCAGAGGCTGCTCCACCTCTGCTGCTGTGACCCGTCCTGCTCCACCCAGAGGCTACTCCACCTCTGCTGCTGTGACCCGTCCTGCTCCACCCAGAGGCTACTCCACCTCTGCTGCTGTGACCCGTCCTGCTCCACCCAGAGGCTGCTCCACCTCTGCTGTTGTGACCCGTCCTGCTCCACCCAGAGGCTACTCCACCTCTGCTGCTGTGACCTGTCCTGCTCCACCCAGACGCTACTCCACCCGTCCTGCTCCACCCAGAGGCTGCTCCACCTCTGCTGCTGTGACCCGTCCTGCTCCACCCAGAGGCTACTCCACCTCTGCTGCTGTGACCTGTCCTGCTCCACCCAGAGGCTCCTCCACCTCTGCTGCTGTGACCCGTCCTGCTCCACCCAGAGGCTGCTCCACCTCTGCTGCTGTGACCCGTCCTGCTCCACCCAGAGGCTACTCCACCTCTGCTGCTGTGACCCGTCCTGCTCCACCCAGAGGCTACTCCACCTCTGCTGCTGTGACCCGTCCTGCTCCACCCAGAGGCTACTCCACCTCTTGGGCGGCACGGTGGCTGAGTGGATAGCACTCTCGCCTCTCAGCAAAAAGGTCCTGGGTTCGAATCCCGGTCGGGCCAGGGCCTTTCTGCTGCTAGGCAAGGCAAGGCAAGTTTATTTATATAGCACAATTCATACACAAGGCAATTCAAAGTGCTGAACAAAACAAGAAAGCATTAAAATCATAAATAATCACAGAACATTAAAAAGAAAGATACAAATATAAAATCCCTCAGTTGTATGCACAGCTAAACAGAACTATCTTTAACCTGGCTTTAAACATTGTCAGAGAGGAGGCCTGTCTCACATCTCCAGGAAGACTGTTCCAGATTTTAGCAGCATGAATCTGAAAAGCAGCCTCCCCATGTTTAGTTCTGACTCTGGGCACTAACAGGAGTCCAGTCCCTGTGCTCCTCAGAGTCCGGGCTGGTTCATATGGGACTAACATGTCACTAATATATTTTGGTGCGAGGCCATGGAGAGACTTGTACACAAGCAGAGCTGTTTTAAAGTCTATTCTCTGAGCCACAGGAAGCCAGTGCAGAGACCTGAGGACTGGACTAATGTGGTCGTACTTCCTGGTTCTTGTCAGGACTCGAGCTGCTGCATTTTGAATGTACTGCAGCTGTTTTACAGCCTGTTTGGACAGACCTGTGAGCAGGCCATTGCAGTAGTCTAACCTACTGGAGACAAATGCATGGATAAGGATCTCCAAGTCTGCTTTAGACACTATGTTTTTGATCCTGGCAATGTTTTTTAGATGGTAAAAAGCTGCTGATGTTACTGATTTGATGTGGCTATTAAAATTTAAGTCTGAGTCCAGTATTACCCCTAGATTTCTGACCTTGTTTGAAGGTTTTAGGGAGAGAGACTGTAGGTGACAGATGACGCTCTCTCTTTGTATCTGGGGACCAAAGACAATCATTTCAGTTTTGTCTGCGTTTAGCTGAAGGAAGTTGTTTTGCATCCACTCACTGATCTGTTGGATACAGTGAAGGAGTGAGTCCACTGGTCCATGTTCTCCTGCAGTCAGTGAGACATAGATCTGAGTGTCGTCTGCATAGTTATGATAGGAAACTTCGTTTCTGCGTATTAACTGACCTAACGGCAGCATGTAGAGATTGAACAGAAGAGGTCCCAGGATCGACCCCTGTGGTACTCCACAGGTCAGGGCCATATGATCTGAGACACAGTTTCCAATCTCCACAAAGTACTTCCTGTCCTCAAGGTAAGACCTAAACCAACTTAGGGCGGTGCCAGCGACTCCAACCCAGTCCTCTAATCTCTGTAAGAGGATCTCATGGTCGACGGTGTCAAAGGCAGCACTTAGATCTAACAAGATTAAGATTGAGACTTTGCCTGCATCAGTGTTCAGCCGGATATCGTTTGTAACCTTGACGAGAGCAGTCTCAGTGCTGTGGTGGGGTCTAAAGCCGGACTGAAACATATCAAATGAGTTGTTGATTATAAGAAATCTAGTAAGCTGTAGGTAGACAACTTTTTCAAGGACTTTCCCCATAAATGGCAGATTTGAGATGGGACGATAGTTGTTAAGTACCGTAGCATCGAGACTGCTCTTTTTTAGCAGGGGCCTGATGACTGCAGTTTTCAGGGCCTTTGGGAATATTCCAGAATGAAGGGACATGTTTACTATCTGTGTGAGTGAAGGTAACAGACTGCTCAGAACAGACTTCAGAAATCTAGTGGGTAGTACATCCAAGCTGCATGTGGAGACGCTCAGACTGGAGATTATCTCTTGGACAGTTTTATCATTTACAGGTGCAAAGTGAGTTAGCTCAGAGAGCCTTTCTGGCTGTTGGATGGTTATCTGTGGATTGGAGACAATGGCGTTTTTGATGCCTTGAACCTTGTCATTGAAAAAATTTGCAAACTCATTGCATTTACGTTTGGAAGTAGGCTCTAATGGCATTTGAACAGGGGGGTTTGTTAATCTATTAACTGTTGAAAACAGAACACGCAGATTGTTGCTGCAGCCTTCAATCATTTCAGAAAAATACCTTTCTCTCGTACTACGTAGCACCCGGTTAAACTCGCACAACTTATCTTTGAAGATCTCGTAATCAACCTGGAGGTTGGACTTGCGCCACTTCCGCTCGGCCCTCCGGCACTTTCTCTTTTGTGCCCTGACCGAGTCTGCTTTAGCCCACGGCGCCTTCTGCTTATTTTTCACTATTTTAACCTTCACAGGGGCAACGGTATCCAGAACATTCAAAACACTAGAGGTGACAGAGTTAAACAGTTCATCTACAGTAGAATACGATGCATTCTCAAAGTTTATCATTCCCATAAATAGTTCACTCGTATTTTCATTTATGTGTCTTCTTCGTACAGTTGCAGAGTCCACTGGTGGTTTGTTAGTGAAACACATGTCAAAAAAAACACAGAAATGATCCGAAAGAGCAACATCGACCACGTTTACATTTGAAATATTCACCCCCTTAGTAACTAACAGATCTAGAGTGTGCCCTCTGCTGTGGGTGGGGCCACTTACGTGCTGAGTGAGATCAAAGGATTCAAGTACAGAACTCAGCTCATTTGCATTTCTGTCATCAACATTATCCACATGAATATTAAAATCACCTGTAATAACCAAACTATCAAAATCTGTGCATACAACTGAAAGCAACTCAGTAAAATTATCAATAAAACTGTGACATGACTGCGGTGGCTTGTATAGGACAATGAAGAGTATTGGAGGAGATTGTTTTTGTTGTATTTTAAAAGACACATATTCAAAAGACGAAAACTTTCCAAGAGACATTCTATGGGAGACAAAGTGGTCTCTGAAAATGGCAGCTAAGCCTCCTCCTTTTTTGTTTTCCCGTATTTCAGATTCAAACTTGAAATTTGGTGGAGATGCTTCTATTAAAACTGCATTTCCTGAATTTTGGTCAAGCCAAGTTTCAGCCATGAACATAAGATCAAGATTATGAGAACAAATAAAATTATTGATTAAAAAAGACTTGTTACAAAGAGATCTGACATTAAGCGTAGCAAGTTTCAAAGTTTCAGTATCAGCGGTTGTGGTCGGCTGATTCTTACACGGAACAAGAATTAGATTTTCCAGATTAGACTTATTAACTCCAGATGTCTTTCTGTAATGTATTCTTTGTGTTATCACTACGGGAATGGCACAGGTGGCTTCATGACAGGGCCCCAGCCGGGTCTCTCCTCTAACTAGACTGCCAGTGGCTGCGAAGCAGAGACCCTGTGCATCCTAGTGTTTAGAGAAAAGAGGGGAAGGGGAAGGCGGGGGAGGAGGATGGAGAGGTGGGTGGCTTTTGGGTGTTGAACGAGGGGGGCAGGGAGGTGGAGGGGTTTTTGGTGATGGGTTAGGGCCGGGGTGGGCTGAGGCAGAGGTTTTGTGATGATGTTGAACGAGGGGGAAGTGGGGGTGGAATGGTCATGAGGTTAGGGGAGGGACTGGCTGAGGTGGTTTTTGTAGGTGAATTGGAAACCCTAGGTGGTTTTGGAGGTACATATGGGGAGTGGTTTAGCATGTTGTCACAAATTTGTTGAAAAACAAAGGGACGTGTCCCCATTCTCCGGATCACCCGCTGATTTGGTCATCGGTTTTTTTGTTATTGTTGTAACTATTACAAAGGGGCATGGACAATAAGACAATGTCTTCATCATGCTCCTTTTCACCATGTACTGTTATATTAATGTATGATCTTGTAAAGAAAAAACATGAACATGGATGAATAAATAAATAAATGAAATGAAGTAAAGTAGCAGGTTACTTAAAAAGAAAAAAACAAACAAGAAAAGGCACTTTTTAAGAGTAACTTCCTGTAGCTGCTGAACACCTGCATCTATCGCTCCGTGCGTCCTGTCGCTTCACTAATATCCGGCTCACAGTGTGAGTTTGAGGACAACACACACCTGAAAATTGCATGAAATCGCACAATGTCTGCCCAGCTTTAGCTCGCTGTTGTGTTTGAGGCGTTGCTTTATTACTTGTCTGGCATGCTCACGCTGTCCACTCATCACAAAAGACCGTTTTCTAAGTCCACATTTTCATTTTTTACACTGCACACATAGCAGCCCTCGCCTGTTTAGGTGAAACATTTACACTAGTTAGGGACCCCTGGGCTATAGATCCAGGACTCAGGCTGTAGAATGAGTACTGAGGGTATGCGGGTAAAGGGCTGAGGCACTCCCAGGTGGGGAGGGGGGTGCAGATGAAAGAGGCCGGATTCACGCCAATCATCACGCCAATGGGACAGTGGGTGCATAGCAATGAACAGACTACAGATGAAATCATAATGACGTAAGATAAAGCCGGAGAGATGAGAGGGTAGTGTTGAAGGTACCATACTTGCCCCAGCAAAGTGTTTCCATATTTAATACATTATTTGGCATGCATAGACCAGGTATAGTATAAAGGCATTATTCATCCTTTAAGTGTGGCCTTGAACCACAAATGAGATCGTTACAGGTCAGCTCTGTTTAGAAAGGACTATTCTTTGCAGTAGAAATCATTGATGTTAGGGGGACTGAATCATTCTAAAATACTCTGCTGTAAAATATATATAACGTCACCCCTTGGACTCCAACAAAATTACCAATCACTTTGAGTATTTGAATGATTGATTTGAATGTAGTTTGACATATTGTCCAAAATGCACGTTTTTGCCCATCCACATTAATTCAGCATCTCGAGACACAAATCAGCAAAAAGATCATTGTAGAATTTGAAAAAACAGTCTATACTTTTACCATTAGATCCATTAGATTTTGGTTCAATCCAAAGACAACTGAACTTAATTTGTTCAGAAAGAAAATCCTGAAAAGAGTGTCTAAAGTCAATATGTTATAATAGTTTGAATCCTTTGTAAAAAAAAATACCTCCATAAATGAAAACACAAGCATACCAAAGTAAGTACTTCTATACTATATAATAGTTTAGAATCTTGCTTATAGGGACAAAAGAAAACAATACATTTATAAATGTGTCCATAATGTTGTATCTTATCTATACAAGTGCCTAGTACTGGTTTATAGCAGCTCATAGCAGTCAGTGGGACAGTGGTGTCTGGAGTCCAGGGCAGGGCCAGTGCTCCTTTTGGCTGTTGATTAAAGTTCCGGGTGGTGTTTGGCAGGTGCCCTCCACATCTGCTCCGACAGGCTCAGGCAATTCCATCCCTGACCCCCTGCGGTTATCCCCAAGCGGGGCAGGTGGAGAGGCTAATGCTGTGACCACCCGGCACTTTATCCACAATAAAGTGACCCTAGTTTTCTGCTCTGTGGTTCTGTGGTTTGGCGTTTGTATCTCGTTGCCATCTCTGGAGACAATTGCGGCTTAAAGCTGGGGTACCTAACTTTGCACAGTAAATATGTCTTTGTCTCAACAAAAAGATGTCTTGTCTTGGGTTCATCTTCTGAAAAAAACATCTTTTGCGTACATTGTGGGCTACTATTTGACTCTTTGGGCTGAGAGCTGATTGGCGAAGATTGTCCTCTATTTTTCAAGTTTCCGTCTGAAACATTGTATCTTTGTGACATAAGCTAAACTAGCATAACAGAAACTAGATAGATTTGATTACTTTGTTTGATTTATGTATGGTTTAGAAGTGAGGCTCCCAGCTTTAAAGAAAGGTTTTTATCTCTTTTTTAGTTTTACTCTATGAATGTATGAATGGTTCTCAATTTTTTTTTGTCTCCCTCTTTTGTTATTCCTCAAATGTATTCATACCTAACCGATCTGTTTAATAAAGTGGTCATTGCTCATTTATTACTTTTAAATCTTTTTTAAATTGATGTGTCAAATATATGCCAGATTTTAAGGATCTTGTTTCATTCAATTGCTTATAAAAGTTGGGTACCTCACTTTCAAACCACAAAAAATGTAATCAAATCTCTTTTGGTTCTATCACCAGTTTAAAGTGAAAAAGAGAGGACCACTCTCACTCAGCCAATCACCTCTCAGCCCAATACGGCAAATAGTGACTCACAGGGCTCATTCTTAGGAATTTGCTTAAAAAACCCAATAACTTTTTGAAAATAATATGTTGCAAATGCAGTCGTAGCAGGACATAGCAGGAGCACATCCCAGTAAACCCCAGGACCATCCATGAGTATAAATGTATGACAGGAAAACAAACCAATGGTGGAGGCAACGAGGATCGTCAGAAGAACTGATCAGCTGGATTCTGTCTGAATATAACACATTATAGGGAACGACCATCACAACAAGGCTAAAAGCTCTTCAAAAATGTCATATTAGTTACTCGTTTAAAGAAAAAAACATATTTTTATTGTTTCCCACCGTTCATGTTTTGTAATGTTCAGAATATTTTTTTTCCCTTTTAATTAAGAACACCATTTCACCTGAGAAATTGCCAAACACTGATTTATGGGCTATAAAAAGGCAGAAAGTCTTGTGTCATAGGTGTACAATGACATCATACTAGTAGACGAGACTGACTTTTAGACAGGAAGGGCCGAGTCACATGTTTGCACCAAGTTCTCGATGGCTTGAAAAACCACTCCTTGTCTGTTGTTGCTCTGGGAACAATGTTGTAAAATGGGTAAAAGCTCATAAAAAGTACATTTTGCATAACGTCCCCTTTAAAATCTTGACATCTTGAAAGTCATTCAAACGGCTCAGTATCTTTCACCCGCTCACACTAGTCCCATCCCCACCTCCCTCCTCTTTATCACAGCCTAATTACATCGACTCCAAACGATCGGCCTGAAGCGGCGGGAAACTTGAAAACAATAGAATTCCTGATGACTTTAGCAGCATCGGGATTACAGCTTACCACCCATCTCTCGGCACGCCACTCCTCTCCATCTCTTCACAAAGAAACATTAATGTTAGCGAGTTGGGCGTGCAGCGGAGGGAAGTGGATTAAAGGCGTTCGGCATGGTTGGGCCTCAGAACCGCCGCTCTTTCTCCCAGTCAAAAGTCTCCTGCCTGTAGACTTCATTAAAGCGCATTGAGGGGCTCTTGGCTGGCACTGTTGTTGCCTTCATTATCACACTCCTACCGCAGCCTGATGGAAAGCTTTTTTCTTACTATCAGCTAGTGCTTATTTAATGATATGCTACGGCACGGCGGAGTCTTTTTGCCTTTAGTTTTTGAGTGCGCCGAAGTCACGGTAACTAGTTTTTGAGGTACGAGGTGATTGTCTATGTCGGTGGTCGAGAAGATGTTTTGTGCCTAGTTGGGGTTTTTTGCATTTAGAATGAATGAGCTGATGTGCTTTTTATTTGCTATTGATTGCACTCACAATGCGTAGAGCTCTTGATTAGACAAGCCTAGAGAGAAATGTGTTGCCTGGGTTGACTTTGATAGATGAGGCAGGCTTTTTGGAGCTTAAAGATGCAATGTACTGTACTTCTGGTTTCACCTATGACACATAATGCTTATTATTATATATTTAGTACATATGAAATCTCAACATTGATCTAAATTGTTGTATTAAAAAAACACGTTAGCAGAGTCATGGCTGCCCTTGACACTTTAAACCCTAGATACACTCACCAGACAAGAGCCAACACCTTCACCCCTGTGGAGGGAAAGGGTTTGTTTGACTTGCGCACCTGTTGTAGTGGCTGCATGACCCCTCACGCCAGAGCGTTGCATATCCTGATGCAGGGGTCGCAGCTCATAAAGACACATCAACCCAAAATGTGAGGCGGCTTTCAGACAAAATATATGCAGTAGAATACACAGGGGAACAGGCTCTGGTCTTTGACGACTAGATCATGACCAAATGCTCACAAGGCTAGCACCAGCCGCCTTTCTCCCACTCGGAGCACACACTCACCCTCCCACTCTCCCTCTCACACGTCACTCGGGCAGTTTGCACAGACCAATCAAAAGACTGGACAGCTTTCTCCAACTGTGCGTGCTGAAATTGTCCCGACAGCCTTCTGCACAACACTGGATCATACACCCAGGCTGTATAAAGTATAACAGTTGCCAGAGTACAGACTGTACATAGATGGAGAATGCTAACCCCCTCGCTAAATGAAGCCCAATAGGGAAGTGCTTATGGACGTCAAACTCCCTCTGACTATCGATTTACATTGAAAAGAAAACTCCTGTAGCTCAGTAAAAACTTTAAACTTTTTACTTCAACACAACCTAGAGAGCGGCTTATTCACAATTTGTTTGGCTACAGCAGAATATGCTTTATGCCCGCATTGTTTGCTCATACAAAACGCTAAAGTATGTAAAAAGAACGTTTAAAAGTGTGTTATGGTCGTACCTTATAAATGACCTGCACAGACCAGTTCAGTTCAGACCAGTTTCATGGTAACAGTCCAGATAATAGATATATAATCCTCCATTTGGAAATATGTCCAATGAGTTTTAAAAAGTAAAACAAAACCTTTCCCGATATCATTATAGATACATGGTGTCTCCTCCATGGACGATAAAGGTCTGTCTGTTTCACCCACATGTGAAGTGTATTGCTCAAGAACATACCAGACTGCACTTGTGGCAGTCAGGATTCAAACCACCAACCATAGGCCCCCTTTACAAATGAATCTACACATTACACATTAGCACTGACATTATTTGACTTTTGTCCTGAGCGTGTTGTGGCAGTCATAGATAATTTGCCACTTCAAATCCTTATTGATTGTCTGAAGTAGTCTGAAGTAATGGCAGCTTTTGTAGGCAAATTTACTACTTTGATATTTATAAAATTCGCCCATTTTCCCCCAAAAATACTGATAACAATGACATGTCCCATAAAATTAATTATTGCGCATAATTTCATTATTGGGCATAGATAGAAGCTACTTGGACTCATACCTGTTATTATAATAGATCAATGCTCATACCCCTTTAAGAAATGTGAAGTGGGCGTGTCATGAAACATGAAGTGGGCGTGTCGTGAAACATGAAGTGGGCGTGTCGTGAAACATGAAGTGGGCGTGTCGTGAAACATGAAGTGGGCGTGTCGTGAAACGTGAAGTGGGCGTGTCGTGAAACATGAAGTGGGCGTGTCGTGAAACATGAAGTGGGCGTGTCGTGAAACATGAAGTGGGCGTGTCGTGAAACATGAAGTGGGCGTGTCGTGAAACATGAAGTGGGCGTGTCGTGAAGTGGGCGTGTCGTGAAACATGAAGTGGGCGTGTCGTGAAACATGAAGTGGGCGTGTCGTGAAACATGAAGTGGGCGTGTCGTGAAACGTGAAGTGGGCGTGTCGTGAAACATGAAGTGGGCGTGTCGTGAAACATGAAGTGGGCGTGTCGTGAAACATGAAGTGGGCGTGTCGTGAAACACGAAGTGGGCGTGTCGTGAAACGTGAAGTGGGCGTGTCGTGAAACGTGAAGTGGGCGTGTCGTGAAACGTGAAGTGGGCGTGTCGTGAAACATGAAGTGGGCGTGTCGTGAAACGTGAAGTGGTGAAACGTGAAGTGGGCGTGTCGTGAAACGTGAAGTGGGCGTGTCGTGAAACATGAAGTGGGCGTGTCGTGAAACATGAAGTGGGCGTGTCGTGAAACGTGAAGTGGTGAAACGTGAAGTGGGCGTGTCGTGAAACGTGAAGTGGGCGTGTCGTGAAACGTGAAGTGGGCGTGTCGTGAAACGTGAAGTGGGCGTGTCGTGAAACGTGAAGTGGGCGTGTCGTGAAACATGAAGTGGGCGTGTCGTGAAACATGAAGTGGGCGTGTCGTGAAACGTGAAGTGGTGAAACATGAAGTGGGCGTGTCGTGAAACATGAAGTGGGCGTGTCGTGAAACGTGAAGTGGGTGTGTCGTGAAACGTGAAGTGGGCGTGTCGTGAAACGTGAAGTGGGCGTGTCGTGAAACGTGAAGTGGGCGTGTCGTGAAACATGAAGTGGACGTGTCGTGAAACGTGAGGTGGGCGTGTCGTGAAACATGAAGTGGGCGTGTCGTGAAACATGAAGTGGGCGTGTCGTGAAACATGAAGTGGGCGTGTCGTGAAACATGAAGTGGGCGTGTCGTGAAACGTGAAGTGGGCGTGTCGTGAAACATGAAGTGGGCGTGTCGTGAAACGTGAAGTGGGCGTGTCGTGAAGTGGGCGTGTCGTGAAATGTGAAGTGGGCGTGTCGTGAAACATGAAGTGGGCGTGTCGTGAAACATGAAGTGGGCGTGTCGTGAAACATGAAGTGGGCGTGTCGTGAAACGTGAAGTGGACGTGTCGTGAAACGTGAAGTGGGCGTGTCGTGAAACGTGAAGTGGGCGTGTCGTGAAACGTGAAGTGGGCGTGTCGTGAAACATGAAGTGGGCGTGTCGTGAAACATGAAGTGGGCGTGTCGTGAAACATGAAGTGGGCGTGTCGTGAAACATGAAGTGGGCGTGTCGTGAAACATGAAGTGGGCGTGTCGTGAAACGTGAAGTGGGCGTGTCGTGAAGTGGGCGGGTGAAGTGGCGTGTCGTGAAACATGAAGTGGGCGTGTCGTGAAACATGAAGTGGGCGTGTCGTGAAACGTGACGTGGGCGTGTCGTGAAGTGGGCGTGTCGTGAAACATGAAGTGGGCGTGTCGTGAAACATGAAGTGGGCGTGTCGTGTAACATGAAGTGGGCGTGTCGTGAAACGTGAAGTGGGCGTGTCGTGAAACGTGAAGTGGGCGTGTCGTGAAACATGAAGTGGGCGTGTCGTGAAACGTGAAGTGGGCGTGTCGTGAAACGTGAAGTGGGCGTGTCGTGAAACATGAAGTGGGCGTGTCGTGAAGTGGGCGTGTCGTGACGTCACTACACGGCACGCCTGTCTTGCAGGCCGCAGACAGATACACTTGCCATAGACTCCTCTCGTGTTTTGCTAGCTGCTCCCGGGTGCATTCGATTTATAAAATCAACTTTCTTACCTTTCACCTCTCTTCCCTATCTCTTTTATATATAGAAGAACCCTATACTTTTAATTATCTTCCATATTTCATTTCATTTCATTTATTCATTTATTTCAGGCAATGGCACAGTTGAGTAAATAAGGTAATTGAATGCAGTTAAATAATATAAATCATATAATGCAAAAATACAAACAAACAAAAACTCAATAAACAAAAAACATAATACACAAACATTTTATAAACAATAAATGCACGGTATAAACTTGGCCAATTAATTCTGCCTGAAAAGGAGTGGGAAGAAGAAAAAACGTATTTAATCCCACCCCTTTATCCCCATTCAGTGATCAATGATCAACTTCACTGTTACTTTGTTCAAGCATTATATCAATTAGGGCTCAAAATTATCGCGTTAACGAACGTTAATAATTTTTTTCATTAATCGCGTTAAAAAAATTAACGCATTGACGCATGTATGGAATGACCCGCCCATAGCGATCTGATAGGCAATAGTTAGCATTAGCACAACTAGCACTGCTAACAAAATATACAGTACAATAGCTGAAAGATTACCTCCAGTTTTGCGTCCAAAGTTAGTCCGAGGCGGCCCACACTTTACAGTCTATGGTCCACTCCCACAGGTCTCTCCCATAGACTCTAATTAACGGACGTAGTCACACCTATCTTCGCCGTTCAAACTAATGTGCTACCACTCCCGCAGTCTGTGTGTAGCCGGTCTCTCTGCGTTGTGTATTGTGTAGGTAGATGCGTCAAGAATCAAACCAGACACAGGGGTTCGTCATTCGAGGGGTTTACTGTGTGAAACACAGTAAATCAAAATGCTGTATAGCACACGGCAGTCCCTGACACAGATCTCCCCTCTGCTTTCTTTCCAGCAACTCGGGCTACTAATCTGCATATAATAATGATATTCTTAAAGTGTAATCATATAGTTTTTTTAACCAGTAAACTCCCAATCATGACATTTTTATGAAACAAAAACTAAATCATGTACAAAAGACACTTGTGAAAGAAAATACAAAACATACCTGTGTGAAAAACAAATCTAAATGCTGTATAGCACACGGCAGTCCCTGACACAGATCTGCACAGACAGAAAAAGTGCCACAGACAACAGTGAGACCATGCTCGCTAGCTTAAATACACTGGCTTTTTCAAAGTGCTTTAACTCGACAAAAAAACACTGTTTCACACATTTACACCAAACATAAACATTGGCAAGTGCCTTATAAATAATGAACAACAAAAATTATCAACCTAAATCAACTTTATATGAAATATTTTATAACTTGAATCACGAGATTTTACTGCTTACCTTCCCTCTGCTTTCTTCCCAGCAACTGAAGGGGAAGCCCGCGAACCCACAGGAAGTGGCGACACCGCCAAAATAAAAGCCTCGATTTAAAAATATACAGAAATAAACTTAAATAAAATACCAGTAAATACTAACAAAAAAAAATATGATTTTGGTGAAATTGACAAGACAGACCACATGGGCTACATCTGGACAGTTTCAAAATGGCAGCGGGGGCTGGACGCATCTGACGCATCTGCGCATGCGTCAGCCGGCAGGAGTCCCTTTCATTTATTGAGTGCCTTCAAAAGTCCACAGCGACTAAACTAGACTGGTCCAGAACACTCAGCATTGACACACATGTGGAACGGAGCTTTGGGCCAAGAGCCGACTTTTGGTCCATCCTGTAAAGACGTTTTCGAGTGGTCAGCCAATGCTATATGTTAGCATTGAATAATTCTTATTCCGGGTCCACCCCCACAGGCCCGGGGTGGTATTGCAGCATGTCAACGCACGTCATTTTGGCCACTTTTGAGCAAGGATCCACCCCCAATGGTTTCTCCAGAAGATACGATGTAAGCTAGCCATGTTCACCCGGGCTTGATTTCTTCGTTAATAATTTTTTCTTCTTCTTCTCCTCACTTTTGCATCTTTTGGGCTGTTTTGCTGTGTCTGCAGTTACAGCCAGAGACTGCCATGCTGCTGTTGTTTACAGACGCTAGATGAGGCGTGGCCTAGGAAATGCAAAGTTTCTACTCAGCACTTTTCATGGCCTGAACCATGGATCTATTAATAACCTGGCCTGAACTCATACACAGCTGAATCAATGAGCTCACATTTTCAAGTAAATTACGGGTTTTTAATACAACTTAGAAAAAATACTGTCTACTACAGAAATACAGATTGTTAATTATGTCGATGCCGTTTTATGTGGATTTAATGTTATGAAAAACAAATACAGTACATATGTACACTATGCTGTCATGTATCTTTCCATTCAAACCACCATTTACAGAAAAATATGGAATAATTTTGCCGATAGTTCAAAATTCGATTAATTACGATTAATACATTTTTAAGCTGCAATTAACTGCATTAATTTTAATCGTTTGACAGCCCTACTTAAAATGTGTTATACAGTATGTATGTTAGCCAAACCTGTAGCTGCCCTTAGCAGATGAACAACAAGAAGCCTCCCTACCCTGAGGCTGGCCTCACTTGGTGACATTACAAGCTGTGGTTGTAAAAACACAATTTATGACCATCCTCTCGACTGTAGACATGTTGATTGTAAAGAAAATATGTTTGAACTTTATAAATCACAATAAACAGAGAAAACAGTTGGATAGAGTCACAGTGCGCCGCTCTGTCAAATTTGAGAGGAATCTGACGAAAATCTGCAATTTCAAGGTAAAAATAAATTAAATAATTCAAAGTTACGTTGAAATAATACAATAGCACAAATCACTTGATTTAGTGACAAAGTATTATTGTTTTTTATTCTTTATTCTTTCCATGATCTTAGGTCAGGCCTGCCTCATCTGACCCTCACTGGTCTGCATTCCTTAAAGAAGCTATACCCGATTTTTTTTCTAAGTAGTTCATAAAAATGCTTTTTACTACATACAAGTTGTATCATAATACATCATTTAATTGAAAACTTGAGGTAATTGATTCAGCTGTGTAAGAATTACAAGCAGTGAAAAGTGCTGAGTAGAGTCTGAGCGGGACGCTCTTTCTCCTCCGCTCACAGAACAAGCAGCGAACAGCCTGCGTCCTCTAGCCTCTACAGCGCTGCTTAACACCAGGGCTTCAACTTCAAAATTCGAATATAAATTCTAAAATAAAAAATGATGAACAAAATAATTGAATAAAAAAATGTGAACAAATATTAGACAACCCTTGTAATTCGAAATGTATTTAATGACTGCAAATAAAATAGTTAGCTCCCAAAGGTTTCACCGGGACGTGCTAGGCAGGTAACAGCTAAGCTAGCTAGCTGTTTCATGGTAACTTCCGGGTTTTTCGCAATCGCTTTTTGTCACATTAAAACAGTATTTTTGTTATGAAAACGTTAACAGCAAATTCTGAAATCATCCGTGCATGTGTGTTAAGGATGTATATGTGTACTGTATTGTCCGATTGACGTTTAATGGTGTTGATTGATAGATATGTAGTTGTTTATTGAGCGTGGCTAGCTCCGCTAGCTTCTCTACACAGACAAGTGTGTAGTGACAGGCGCTGATAGCTTGTACTTGCGGAGTAATGGCAGTATTTTACACACCTGAATTACAAACAGAGGTTGCATTGGGGCTTCGGTCATTATTGGTTTGAGAGTTCTGTTTTCAAGAAAAAATTATCGGAAGAATTGCTGCTGCTGCTTTGAGGAGCTCTATAACAAATTATAATTCAATATTAGAATATATTCTAAGGTTTTAAATTAATACATTCGGACGCAAAACTAGCGGTATTCTTTTACTTATATATTGTGTTAGCAGTGCGTTGCTTTAGTGCCATTTCATCAGTGATTGTTGTTGAGCTTACAAGAAGTTGCGCTAATGCTAATGTTAGCATATTTATCAGATCGCAAATAAAACTAGGTGGCTCTGTGTTATGAGAGCGTAGGGGAAATAAGAAGCCATTGAGTGAGTTGGGGGGCGGTGCTAAACATTCAAACATTGCAGAAACGGGTATAGCGCCTTTAAAGAAGCTATACCCGATTTTTTTTCTAAGTAGTTCATAAAAATGCTTTTTACTACATACAAGTTGTATCATAATACATCATTTAATAAAAACTTGAGGTAATTGATTCAGCTGTGTAAGAATTACAAGCAGTGAAAAGTGCTGAGTAGAGTCTGAGCGGGCCGCTCTTTCTCCTCCGCTCACAGAACGAGCAGTGAACAGCCTGCGTCCTCTAGCCTCTACAGCCTGTGTCCTCTAGTCTCTACAGTCTGTGTCCTCTAGTCTCTACAGCCTGTGTCCTCTAGTCTCTACAGCCTGTGTCCTCTAGTCTCTACAGCCTGTGTCCTCTAGTCTCTACAGCCTGTGTCCTCTAGTCTCTACAGCCTGTGTCCTCTAGTCTCTACAGCCTGTGTCCTCTAGTCTCTACAGCCTGTGTCCTCTAGTCTCTACAGCCTGTGTCCTCTAGTCTCTACAGCCTGCGTCCTCTAGTCTCTACAGCCTGTGTCCTCTAGTCTCTACAGCCTGTGTCCTCTAGTCTCTACAGCCTGTGTCCTCTAGTCTCTACAGCCTGTGTCCTCTAGTCTCTACAGCCTGTGTCCTCTAGTCTCTACAGCCTGTGTCCTCTAGTCTCTACAGCCTGTGTCCTCTAGTCTCTACAGCCTGTGTCCTCTAGCCTCTACAGCCTGTGTCCTCTAGTCTCTACAGCCTGTGTCCTCTAGTCTCTACAGTCTGTGTCCTCTAGTCTCTACAGCCTGTGTCCTCTAGCCTCTACAGCCTGCGTCCTCTAGTCTCTACAGCCTGTGTCCTCTAGTCTCTACAGCCTGTGTCCTCTAGTCTCTACAGCCTGTGTCCTCTAGTCTCTACAGCCTGTGTCCTCTAGTCTCTACAGCCTGTGTCCTCTAGTCTCTACAGCCTGTGTCCTCTAGTCTCTACAGCCTGTGTCCTCTAGTCTCTACAGCCTGTGTCCTCTAGTCTCTACAGCCTGTGTCCTCTAGTCTCTACAGCCTGCGTCCTCTAGTCTCTACAGCCTGTGTCCTCTAGTCTCTACAGCCTGTGTCCTCTAGTCTCTACAGCCTGTGTCCTCTAGTCTCTACAGCCTGTGTCCTCTAGTCTCTACAGCCTGTGTCCTCTAGTCTCTACAGCCTGTGTCCTCTAGTCTCTACAGCCTGTGTCCTCTAGTCTCTACAGCCTGTGTCCTCTAGTCTCTACAGCCTGTGTCCTCTAGTCTCTACAGCCTGTGTCCTCTAGTCTCTACAGCCTGTGTCCTCTAGTCTCTACAGCCTGTGTCCTCTAGTCTCTACAGCCTGTGTCCTCTAGTCTCTACAGCCTGTGTCCTCTAGTCTCTACAGCCTGTGTCCTCTAGTCTCTACAGCCTGTGTCCTCTAGTCTCTACAGCACTGCTTAACACCAGGGCTTCAACTTCAAAATTCGAATATAATTCTAAAATAAAAAATGATGAACAAAATAATTGAATAAAAAAATGTGAACAAATATTAGACAACCCTTATAATTAGAAATGTATTTAATGACTGCAAATAAAATAGTTAGCTCCCAAAGGTTTCACCGGGACGTGCTAGGCAGGTAACAGCTAAGCTAGCTAGCTGTTTCATGGTAACTTCCGGGTTTTTCGCAATCGCTTTTTGTCACTTTAAAACAGTATTTTTGTCATGAAAACGTTGACAGCAAATTCTGAAATCGTCCGTGCATGTGTGTTAAGGATGTATATGTGTACTGTATTGTCCGATTGACGTTTAATGGTGTTGATTGATCGATATGTATTTGTTTATTGAGCGTGGCTAGCTCCGCTAGCTTCTCTACACAGACAAGTGTGTAGTGACAGGCGCTGATAGCTTGTTGTTCTTGCAGAGTAATGGCAGTATTTTACACACCTGAATTACAAACAGAGGTTGCATTGGGGCTTCGGTCATTATTGGTTTGAGAGTTCTGTTATCAAGAAAAAATGATCGGAAGAATGGCTGCTGCTGCTTTGAGGAGCTCTATAACAAATTATAATTCAATATTAGAATATATTCTAAGGTTTTAAATTGATACATTCGGACGCAAAACTAGCGGTATTCTTTTACTTATATATTGTGTTAGCAGTGTGTTGCTTTAGTACCATTTCATCAGTGATTGTTGCACAGCTTACAAGAAGTTGCGCTAATGCTAATGTTAGCATATGTATCAGATCGCAAATAAAACTAGGTGGCTCCGTGTTATGAGAGCGTAGGGGAAATGAGAAGCCTGTGAGCGAGTTGGGGGGCGGTGCTAAACATTCAAACATTGCAGAAACGGGTATAGCGCCTTTAAGAATCAGGAGGTGTGGTATCAGATTCTTTCCTCTTTTTATATAACAAAAGACTGAATTAAATTAGACTTGTAGAGGTATACGTTGTAGTAGAGCAGCTGCCCATATCTACTGTAGCCACCACCTTTCAGAAAAGGTAGAAGTGCTGCAGAACTATCCCGGCTGCTATAGTCACTTATTCTCATGTTAATGTTCTGCCACCTGAGCCATTTTGAAAAACGTGAATGTAGTTGACCTCTATTAAAATGTCGCAAACATACAAACTTGATTCTGTTCTTTTTTTTGTAATCTATGACCCTGTAGTTTATTAATAAATTATATTAAAAAATAGAGGATTTGTGCACTTCCCATTTACTCCTGTAGAATGCCCCGTTACCTGCTCACCCGAAAGCCACGACTCAACTGCGGCCTAAGTTGCGATAGAAGGGTGTTTTATTTTCCTTTGAGCAAAAATAACTCCCCAAGGCGGGTGAATCCTCTACATCACAGATTCGGAAAAGAAAATGTTTGAACTGAGGGTTCATAAATGTGCCAAAAACACATTATGTGAAAACTAGCGACAGAACCACGGACAGGGCCTACTTACTTGGATTTCATTACATAGTTTGCTTTTGGTGTGAAATTTGGATGCCCCAGTTTTAAGTCGGCAAGTCCCAAGAATTTTGATTTAAGTAATATACAGTAACTATTTTGTATTGAGGTTAGGGTTAAGAAATAACCTCTCTATGAAAACCGGACCCCATCATAAAAAGTTACACATTTAACCTTTAATTGATTTAATTAACAACAGTCTGATATCAATGTGCCATAACAACCTCTTCCCCACACCATATCATACACAGCACATAAAATAAGGACGGGTTAAGTGTTACACCCAAGGACAAAACATCTGACAAATGACCAAGATTGGACGAGTAATGAGGTAAAACATCACCTGGCCCGATTCCAACCTGCACTGAATCTAATGTGTTTTATTCTTAGAGCCGCTATAACGCAATGCTTGTCCCCTGAGCAGGCTAATATGAGTAACTCAAATTGACAGTCCATGTAATAAGTTTAGATATCAACCCAGGCTTGTGCATATCTGTTGCTATCATAAAGCCTTGCTGTCCAATTTGTTTTCAATTCGTCTAATTGAGTTTTATGGCACCATGTTTATTGATTTATGTTATCCTATTTATTTTTTCTAAGGGCTCAAGTATAGACAACATTTTAAGGGCAAGCTGTTATACACAAAGGCTAAATGTGTACAGTAGTTTGAAATTTTATCACAGAATACCGGTAATGAGGTACAGCTTTTTAACTTTCAATCTATTGAGAATCAGAAAGACTCCGGGTCGCGGGGGCAGCAGTCAAAGCAGAGACGCCCAGACTTCCCTATCCACACACACTTCCTCCAGCTCGTCCGGGGGGACCCCAAGGCGTTCCCAGGCCAGCTGAGAGACATAGTCCCTCCAGCGTGTCCTGGGTCTTCCCCGGGGCCTCCTCACGGTGGGACAAACCCGGAACAGATGCCCAAGCCACCTCAACTGGTTCCTCTCGACGTGAAGAAGCAGCGGCTCTACTCCGAGCTCCTCCCGTGTGACTGAGCTCCTCACCCTATCTCTAAGGGAGCAGCCACTCTGCGGAGGAAGCTCATTTCGACCGCTTGTATCCGCGATCTCGTTCTTTCGGTCATTACCCAAAGCTCATGACCATAGGTGAGGGAGGGAACAAAGATTGACCGGTAAATCGAGAGCTTTGCCTTTCGGCTCAGCTCCCTCTTTACCACAACGGTCCGATACAGCTCTGACTGCAGACGCTGCTCCCTCTTTACCACAACGGTCCGATACAGCGACCGCATCACTGCGCACGCTGCACCGATCCGCCTGTCAATCTCACGCTCCATTCTTCCCTCACTCGTGAACAAGACCCTGAGATACTTGAACTCCTCCACTTGAGGAAGGACCTCTCCACCCACCTGCAGAGGGCAAGGCACCTTTTTCCGGTCGAGCACCATGGCCTCAGATTTGGAGGTGCTGATTCTCATCCCAGCCGCTTCACACTCGGCTGCAAACCGTCCCAGTGCATGCTGCAGGTCCTGGTTCGTTGGAGCCAACAGGACAACATCGTCTGCAAACAGCAAATATGAAATCCTGTGGTCCCCGAACCGGACCCCCTCCGGCCCCTGGCTGCGCCTAGAAATTCTGTCCATAAGATAAGATAAGACTTTATTGATCCTACACAGGAGAAATTTATATGTGACATCTGGCATGGATAGTATCACTCAAGATTGTGGATAAAGACAGTGAACACTTTTCTTTAAGGTTTGTCAGTTTTCACAAACACCTCATTTTCTCAAGTTTCTTTCTAAGACTGGTTCTTTTTGGAACACTTCTCTCTTTTCGACTGGCGATTACAGAAGAACTAAACAAGCTAGTAACAAACTTCTTGTTGCTGCTGAAAGTATTCAGTCCAGTCTTTCAGATTCTGGTTTCATACAATCATAATTACAGCACACAATATTCTGTGAGTCTTGAAAATCAGTGAAGTCATCAAAAATGGTTGGCAGTCAATGAGTTAAAATAGGCTTGTATGGATAATTATATGTAGTTTACATTTTCTAAAATTCAATAATAAAATGTATACATCACAATCTGCAATATGAAAAATAAAAATGCTATCATACTATCTAAACTACGTGATTTTGTTTTTCTACATTTATGCAAACTTTGTACTTTAAAGCCTGTTATTAGTATTGGTATATGATATCTGCATGCACTGAAAAGTATTTGTACAGGTTTTGGTTTTGTAAAAAGAGGTAATGGAAAGTTACCTCTTGCCATGCTGTACTTATATCCATGACTGTAATCTCTGGAGGACACTCTGGTTACTCTGGAGAGTAGCTTCAGTGACAGGCTGATCCACCCTCTGTGTGAGGAAGAGAGATAAAGAAAGGATCATCTTATATTATCAAGGAATCTAGCCTCTTGACAGGCAACACTGCACACTCACCAAGACGATCTGTACAACACTTGCATTTTCTAAAATGGACGGGCCTCGTGAAATATCTAATGAAAAAACAGCTTTCAAATTTGGAATTGCGGTGATCAATTTGGATAGGATTTTGGTGATGGTATTTTAACAAGGAACATCAACCCCACATGTGTGATTGGCAGGCAACCATGCAGAGATTTTCCATTTGAACACAGTTTGAAAGCATGTGTCTGTATTCACCTGCATGTTCGTACCCGGAAACGTGGTAAGGGTTAATATTATGAGCTCTTTTAGACAAGGAAGGCCAAGTCAAGTGAATGTAACCCTTATTCACTGCCTCTGGTTACGAGTGGTCCCAACAAACCCAGCGTCTGGACTCTGAATAATGTACCTGTGAAGTATGAATGGCTAAGGTGTAGGCGCACTGCAGATTCTTCAGAAAATCTTTTTGATTGTGGAAGTGTGGGTTTAATGATGCTTGGCTGATAGAACCTTATGGAGAGCGAGTAATTAATCATTACACAAGTTGACAGCCAAAAAATGGTCAGGGGTTTCTCAACTGATTTAGACTAATTTTGGTGTTCTGAGTCCGAATATCACATGCATTTTGCTCTATTCACCTGGAAAACCCTGGACTATTTTCAAAAAATATTTTTTGTTACCCAGTGTTATTTATTACACTTACACGATATTCCAAACAAAGCAGAAGCATACCAGATCGAGGTACATTACCGCCAGACCATATGTCTTTTTGTTTAAGTGCAAATAAAATAACAAATATATAGATGCTGATTATGAATAACAAGAGCACAATATAAATAAACAAGAATTTGCTTGAACGTGTGGGCCAGAGCAAAGAGGGCAGACGTGTAATGCCGCCTCTTGACGTCGCCTCTACGTTGACCGGCACAGAACACAACGGCCTAAAATACAGCTACCAACTAAAACAAAGTCATTGTGCACCATCTAGTGGCCACTCTCTTACATGAACACCAGAAATGGCTACTAATAATGAAAAGAAAGCTAGTTACTCCAGATTTATTACACCTATTTTGAATGATAAAAACAACACTTGCAGTTTAGTGTCATGCAATTACAAAAATGTAGATAGGAAAATGAAAGCAAAAGAACATGCTCATTATCCACATTATCAGCAAACATTTGTACAGATCAGCTGCATCCTCTCCAAAACTTTCCATTTATGATCCATTCACGTCGCGCACAGAGAAGCCTCCGCTCCCACGGCACCCTTAGCAGAGACAGGGTAACAGGGAGCAGCTGGAGGCCCGGTGACAAGCGGAGCCACAGGTGGCCGCTCATGATGGCGACTCCATCCTGTCCTCCTGGCAATCGCGCCCTTTACTCTGCACATGACGCAATCTAGTGCACTCCAGCGCACAATAGCGAAATCAGAGGGCTTGGAGAGGTGCTTTTGATACACCGACCGTGGACTCTGAATAGAAGCCGGCTGTGGAGTGCCGGAGACAACTAATTCAATATAATAACAAGTGGATTAAAAAGTACATGTGAAAATGCTAGCGTAAGAGTAGATATAGTCGTGACAGAGGTGTGTTAGAGTGCCACTTTTGTTTGGTCTCACAATTTGTGTGGTTGTTGGGTCTATACTAAATTGGAGCATTTAAATAGAAAGATTTGCCCTAACTTTAAATGTATCTTTAATGGCGAATTGTGTGACATTGGTCTGGGATAAGTATAACTTGAGCACTATCTTCACCTCCTTCCTACCTTATCTGTCTGCATTGTTATGATTTTGACTGTAGTCTGTTCATTGCTATTCACCCGTTGTCCCATTATCTATTTCATGGCGCGACGACGGGACCTCTGGACCTGGCCCTCTCCATCTTCACCTGTGGACTGCCCTGCCCGCCTCGCTTTGTGGGCCTCACCCGCTCCCTCACCCGCTCCCTCACCCGCTCCCTCACCCGCCTGGGAGTTACTTCAGTGCTGCACCGGACCTGTACTCGTTCTACAACCGCTGCATGGCCTTGGTCCTCACTCTGTAGCTTAGGTCCTGGATCTACAGCCCATCCATCCGTGTGGAGCGGATCCCTCTCTCAATGTGGATCTCCTCGAGCTTTCTCACTTTTCTCCCACTGGAATTTAGTTTTTCCTCGCCGATGCAGAAGGGTCTGTGGTGATGAGGACACTCGACATTCTACAACATTCATGAACATTGGTCTCTCCCTATGGACCAATACATGTGTTCTATATTTTTTGTGTCTTAACTGTTGATTCTCTGATCTGTGTTGGCGATTTCAATGGTCCGCAGCCCCCTGGGGGGTATTGCAGGGAGGTTAAAAAAAAAAAGTTTTATATAATGATTGTATGTTTAATTAATAATATGTTGTATGTAATATACAAATATTTGTGTTCATTATTTGACTTGAATAATCAAATTGTAATCATTTGTGTTTTACAAAATGGGGTGTGTCATTTACATGTTTGTAGCAGAGGCTGTTTCCCCCAAATAAAATAACGAGAAGAGCCTATTTTTAACGTTGTCTTCTTGGTTTTTATTTCGGGGGGCCGCGCAGACCTTTCTGATTTTTAAGGGGGCCGCGGTGTTACTGACTTTGGAAATGGCTGCAATAATACATTTAATTTAATTGGGAAATGAGTCGATTGTAAATAATGAGAGATGATGTTATGAAAATTAGAGTTAAAGCAAACATCACAAATTTGTCCTGAATGTATGAATGTTTATAATAAAAACTGCCTGAGAGATACTTTATGAGTTATGCCACACTTCCCATGGTATTATTCACTCACTCTGTACGCAGTGGGAGTAAACTACTACTGTAGTAGTTTGCAGTAGTAGTAGTAGCTCCCAGATCAACATGCCGACTGCACCTGCAGGTGGATCACTGACTTCCTGACAGACTGGAAGCAGTGCTACTGGAGATACCAGTATACCAACCACTGCAGCTCCAGCCATGACTTTGTGAAGCTGATCCAGTTTGTGGACAACACCCAAGCCCCGGTGATCCAAGATGGCGTCCTATTTAAATGAATGGCTTGTGCTCAGTAGTTCATGGGACTTCATGGAGACCGGAAGATTAGCAGAACTCGCCTGTATTTGGGCATCGTCTGGTCCTCCCGGTTCTGTGCAGTGGATTATCTCCCATGATGCAGTGTGAAATGTGAAACGCTTGGATCTGTGCTCCTCTGCCTGTGAGCGGATACGAGGCAGATCCCCGTGAACAAAGTGGATCCCCATTTTCTGTTTTCGGGCCAAATAAAAGATATCTCTCGTCACATATTAACACCAACAACACATTTTCTCTAAGTTGACATGAAGCTAACACAAAAAGCACAGACAGGGTACATGTATCACTACACTGCCACTTTGAGTTTGGGTGTGGTTTTCTTTTTATGTCTTTTCTTTGTTTAGTGTTGGCCAATGGCCATGTTTTTAATTAGTTGGCAGCTGTGGTGGGCGGTACTTCAGTCAGATTGCAAACATTCATTTTTATTTAGACTATTTTGTCATGCTCCCCCTTACACTCTCCCTCTGCTTGGTGTGCAGCAGAGCTCGGGTCCTCCAGGCGGTCTGAAGGCCAGCGGTTCTGCGAAGCATCTAGGGCCTGCTGGGGACAAAGCCACACCAGCTCGGCCAACCCAAACTACTTTATTGCCTGGACCCTGACCCTTAAGTTTAGACTCCAGCCCCTCCCCTCTGATTTGAACCTGAATAGCTTCTATCCCCCCTGGTTTTAATCCATCCATCCATCCATCTTCTTCCCCTTAATCCATTTCTGGGTCGGGGGGGTGGCAGTCAGAGCTGCACCCAGTACACAGAGCACCAGCCCCTCACTGATCCTCCTGCAGGTGGTGAGTCCACAGGAGCTGAGATCTTCCAGTGGGGGCTTCAGGCAAAGTAGGGTTAAGTGTCTTGCCCAAGGACACAACGACAGCAGTCATCAGTGGGAGTCGTGAAGTAGGTCTTGAGGTGGGCTCGAACCCACGACCTTTAGGCTCAAAGGCCAATGCTCTACCAACTGAGCTACTGTCGCCCCTGGTTTTAATCATACTATTTAAAGTACTCTTTTTGTAATAAATTATTTTAAACTTTTAACTGTTGTGGCCTCCTTGTACCCGGGTGATCAGAACCCGAAGGTGGACGCTGTTACAGCTGTCTATGGAGGAGATGCTGCATGGGCTGACCATAGACGCCGCTGATTCGCTGGTTCAGTTTCTTCCGGCCGGTAATCACCTCTTGGAGGTGGACTTTAGACGACAGGGATTGGTGCACGGCACAATATGAAACGAGCAGTTTCTGTGTCTACCGAGAATGAAAGTGAAAGTTCGCTTTCTAACTAAAGCTTGACGGAATCAATGAAAAAACTACTCTGGGCATCTGTATGAAGGCCAAATAGCACTGTAATCATGTTTAAAGCACAGAAAAGTCAAAAAGGGTAATATGGGACCTTAACGATAATCCAAAGAGGAACATTTTGAGCCTGGTCTTGAATATAGCGGCTATGATACAGACATAAATGTATTTATTGGGTCGACTACAGGCCTAGAAAACACTGAATTTGTAGTGTAACCTTCACTCTTCATAGTTTCTTATTAAATACATTTGGATAATGTAAGAAAAAGGATCCATTTCAGTTCTGCAGACTTTTAACGCACTTCTGAGAGTACAGCAATTTCCGACCTTTCAAAGAGCCATTGTTGAAAAATGGATCTCTATCTCATGCAGTGATGGTGAGCTGATGAAGTCATTTAAATGTCAAAAATCATGCTTTGTGTAGAAATTAATATCGGCCACGTCCAGCCCTCCACAGGCCACTCTTCTGACCGCGGCAGTGGAGTTAAACTAAGGGGAATTGTCATTTTGCTGTTGGCTCTAAGTGCTGTGGACACGCTGACCTTTGAGTGCAGAGGGGACAGTGCCGGTGTCTGCTCTGTCCTGTTCTCTTATTAATAACTCTCTAGTTCTGTGACCCACAAAAGCACTTTTTAGTCTATAAAAAAGACATTGTGCTGTCTGCAGCCATTTTTGTACCATTTTCGTGCTGAGATTTGACAATGGGATGGGGCAAGATCTTGTGAAGTACAGTATAATGAATTTGGAAAAGATTGTAGATGGTGTAGGTCTTGCCAGAAATATTTTGGTAGGCACTTTGATGAAGTTATACCCACACACTGATGTGCTAATAAATGTATAGGTTGTGTTCATATGACATCACAACATTCCAGAGAGCCTATAGTAAGCCTATCAATGCCTCGTCCTAGTTTAGTTAGTCTAATTCTTCTGTAATTCCTTGGCAAAAGAAACAAAGCTTCTCATCTTTGTCTGCACATATCAACAATGATCTAATTATCCATCCATCCATTTTCTTCCCCTTAATCCATTTCTGGGTCTGCAGGGTGGCAGTGCACAGAGCACCAGCCCCTCACTGATCCTCCTGCAGGTGCTGAGTCCACAGGAGTCTTGATCTTCCAGCGGGGGCTTCAGGCAAAGTGGGGTTAAGTGTCTTGCCCAAGGACACAAGAGAAGCAGGTCTTATGGTGGCCTCTAACCCACCACCTTCAGGCCTAAAGGCCGATGCTCTACCAACTGAATCACTGTCGCCCCTGATCTGATTATTTTTTGGTAGATGTTGGAAATGCTGACATTATTCAAAAAACATGCATGATCTTGTCCAGTAGAAAGGACATTCAGACATAAGAAAAATATGGCGGCTTTGTGAATCTAATCACTAACAAAAAAAGATCTGTGAAATAACTTCCACACAAGATTCTTTCTGCTAGAGTTGTATTGAATTTTAAAATGTGAACACAACCTATTCTTTATTCAGCTACGTTTTCTTTGTTTGTAGCTGTTATTGAGAATACAGTTTTTATTCATGGGCCAGCGAGAAGAATCAAATATCAACATTTGAATTGAAAAAAAAGCCACTGTGAATAATGAAAACATTGAATGTGGGGAATACACTTTCAATTCAAGTATTCTCTCTATCTAAAAAATAACCAACATTAGGGTAAAAAACCTCAAACCACAAATAAACTAATTATACTTAATTGCTTAGTCGTTGAACCTGAAAGGTGATGTCCGTGAACAATATGTTTGTTTGATTAAAAATACTTTATACTTTATATAATATGACTAAATTAATCTAGTTTTATATAAATAGTAAAACTAAATGTCTCCGTGGGAGGAGAGCTTAGGGGAGAGTGGGAGGGTTTCTCCAAAGGAGAAGCCTGTGAGCGAGTTGGGGCCGGTGCCAAACATTCAAACTGAAAAAAAAACTTGCAGAAACAGGTACAGCTCCTTTAACAGTTTGTGGTGTGAATCAATATGGATTTATCCTTTTAAAGCCCAGAACAGCCCAAATACAGTAGAATCCATGTTGTCAGCCCCTGGACGAGTCTGTTGGCCCTCTGGTTTGGGTCAATAACAAGCAATTACAGGTAACTTGTCACGGCCATAATGAATCCTAAATATATTGTGAGCGACAATGGCTCAGTTAGTAGAACATTGGTCTGAAGGTTGTGGGTTCAAACCCACCACAAGACCTTCTCCACCGACTCCCACTGATGTCTGCTGTTGTTGTGTCCTTGGGCAAGACACTTAACCCCACGTTGCCTGAAGCCCTGAAGCCCTGAAAGTGACTACTTTCACTGACAGAGCAGTCATCCTCCGACTGGGCTGGTGCTCTGTGCCACCCCCCCAGAAATTGATTAAGGGGTAGAAAATGTAGATTCAGATTCAGTTTATTTGCCATTTGCAGTAAAAACACCACATTGGAATACATTAGCAAAAGTCTCCAGTGTGCACAGACAAATACAGACATAAAACAACATTAAAAGACAAAAATAAAACTAATAAAACAGTAAACAAATGTCACTGTGAAATCGATCGACTAAAACAGTTTCAAAACAAGTGCATATCATTAAAGTGCTCTGTTCACACTGATAACAGCCTGTGGATAAAAACTGTTAGAGTAACGAGATGTCCTGCATCTCAGAGAGCGAATGTATGGATGGATCACAATTGTAGAGAGAATACAAATTGGTATTTTGCCAAAATTGTATAAAATATTGACACAAGAAATAAATCAGAATTTACTATCATGTGGCAACACTCCCATCTGGTGGTGAAAGGTAAATGACTAGATTTTCTAACATCTGGTTGTTACACAGGTACACGTTTATTTTGGTAAAGAGGTTTTCTCCAGCTCTGACCATGACGTCATAGTTGAAGGATTGGTCATGAGTGTGGATAAAGGTCTATATGGGCAGAAGGTGTGGGGGTACATGTTTGTGATATTAGTGTGGATGGATCTACATTTTACTCAGGTCTGTTTCAGATTAGGGGAAAGCTCAAAAAATACAATTGAACATGAAATGTGTCCTCTAATGAGCAGTCCACGTCTGCGTCGATCCATTCAATCAACCCGCAGCCTGAATGCACTTAGCGGATGATAAAACTCTCTGTCTATCAACCCCGCTCCCCGCTGACTTTTAACAAGCCGTAAAGATTTATTAGCCAAACCACGTCGGACAGCCCGTTATTGGATACAAGGGAGCAGGAAATGCGAGCAGACACGGCCCCGTAATTTATGGCCCCTCCAGCGCCTGTGCTCACCAAACCATGTTATGATGTGGCCATTTAAAACAACCTGTTCCACATCATGTTTTTCTCTTCTTTTTTTCTGCTGGGATGAGGGATTGGGCCTGTGTCAGTTTTTATCCACTCTGCCGCATCGTAATGGTGGGTAAATGATCCCAAAAGGCACTTAGAGGCATCTGTATTTGTGCGGAGCGAGGTAGTGCCGCGGTGATTAGTATGCCGCGGCTGTAATGGTACGTGCCGAGTCGGACGTTAATGTGCCGGAATGCGCTCGGTTCATTCAGAATAGAAAGTAGAAGAGAATGTGTTGGGTTGGAAATGTGCGGGTGATAATGGATATGAACTTCAATAGTCAGTGTTCCCCCTCCTCAGAAAAATAAATAAGCTCTATTTTTTTATTTTCGATACAAATAGATGTTTGGATGGCTCAGTTCAACTAAAATGGAATGGGGAAAAATAAGTATTCTTCAAACCCGATCGAGAGAGGTTTAAAATAAGGTGTAATAACATATCTATATTGGCAGAGCTAAAGTTTGACCAAAATAAATGAATAAATCTGCAAACATGATTTGAGTGTGTATGTTGTCTATAAAGTTTATTGCGTTTAACTTGTATATTTTATACTGTTTGTTTTTTGTCTTGGAACAAATCACTTCATATACTATTACTAATAAAGCCATCCTCATTAACATCAGCATGTGTGTAAAACAATGTGTCGCTTTAAGGTATTTACGATTTGGACAATGCACAATATGTAATGATTATTTTGAGAATTTATTTTTTGGCTGATTATTCTTTTAATTCAGCAGAAAGTCCTTAGTAGGTCTGAAACAGTTGTTTTGTGCTCTACAAACGTTATTTTCTACCTGTAAATGTTACTGCATTTCAGTCATAGTTTAACACTGATCCAGACCAGAGCAGAGAGAATTCACAGAACGAACCAAGCAGAGATCCACCGGTGGAATGTTTTTGAGAAATGTTCACAAAGTATTTTGTGTTGTATTTTATTACTATTGTTAGCTACTTTTAGAATGATCTATTAATTTGTTGTATTTGAATGAATGCATGTGTGCCAGTGCTTTTTTCAGGCTCTTTGAAGCCAACAGTCTATAAAGAAATGCTTTGCGGATATGGTAATCGAAAGAATAATCAGCCAATGTTATTTTTATTTTGTTAGAGCTCCCCAGGAATAAATGTAAGAACTGTTGAGCTCAAAAGCTATTGACGTTACATACATGCTCCGGGTATGTTTAGGAGAACAGAGCAGATGGAGCCAACACAGGGAAGTGCAGGAGACACTGTTTTCAAATGTTTTTAGGGCTTTTGTCAGGGCAGAGTTTATGGATTTATTATTTTGACCTTTTTTCCAATCAAGTTTTAGTTGGGATGGAAATATGTTTATTTAAATACCAGTTAGAACAGTCGTCTATTGGCTTTGTTTTGCACTATTAGGTGTGTTTAATAGTCCAGCAAGTACTTTAATCGATAAGTGGTTTTGATCCTGAAACATCAGTGAATATAGAATAAATACAACAAAGTTCAAGGGATGTTTCCCCTGGAGAACTTCTTCATAGAGATGACTTGCTACACTTTGGGTTTTTTTAATCAATCATTATAATTTTTTTTTATTGTGAAACCTCTTAAAACAGAAGATGAATCAATGACACAGGACAGGATCCTTCTCGAGGCTAAGTCACTAATGCCGCTTTTCCACAGTAACGGTACAGCACGGTACGGCACGGTACGGCACGGTACAGCACGGTACGGTACGGTACGGCATGGCACCGTGCAGCCGAGTGTGAGTGCTTTTCTATTCAAAATGGTTTCTCCAAGTTCCTCCTCAGCGAGGGAGGGTTGTCAGACCACGTCATTTACGTGCGTAACTAGTAACATTGGTCTGATGCATCACTTTTTATCATTTGAAACAAAATGTTTTTATTTAGAGTTCAATACATAAGTTAGTTATTTAAAATACATGTATATTGTTTATACAGATTTACTGACTAATTAAATGTATGTAATGTAAATAGAAGTGAAAGTATGTGGAAGGAAATAGTACGTTTTGAGCCCATTTTATGCACGTGTACAGACAAAAGAATAAAACAAAGTCCTGATACGATCACACATTTATTAAAAACAAAAGTAAAGTTCAAAACCAATAATTTACAAAGTCCAAAGTACGTCTGAGACCAGGTCCAGATGAGGAGAAAGTGAAGTACTCCGGTCACTCATTACTCGTTTGTAATCTCCTCACTTGTGGGAAGGGATTCTCAAACAAACAAATTATACACTTGAAAACTTAAGTACAAGCACAAAACAGAATGGTAAAATAAAGCACAGGAAGGAAATTTTCGCTTAGCTTGCTATCGATAGCTAAATGTAGATAGCTCACTGTGTACAACAGATAATCACACTTTTACACGAGTAAATTCATTTCAGTGAGAGCTTTGGGCCAACGGGATTCGTAGTTAACCAGTTATTTACAGGATTACCACAGACTAGTCACAAATCCAGAGCGATCTCCCTGAAAACCTTGTTCCGTGTTGTGCGTTCAAGCTGCCTTTGTGAATTCTTTCTTCGGCCTAAAGAGAGTACCGTGTGGACCTCGTCGACCGACCAGGACGCTGACTTTGGGGGATTTCTGTGCGATTCCAGTTCTCTGGAGTGAGGAGTACGTTATTCAAATAGATCCATGGCAGGACATATTGAAGCAGAGAGGCCGGTTTTAAAGATGGAAGGATTGGGTTGTTTTTACCGTAGGGTCGGACGTCGCTTCCGGTGACGAGACTCGTTGACCAATCAGTGTAAGGCAGGCGGCTGACGTCATGTCATGGTATTGCTTTGGCCCAGACAGAACCACTGTTATCGAGGTGGTGCAAAAAAAGTACTCTTATCCCAAGCCCAACAAAATAACCGTATTGTACATAATATATCTTGCACAAAAGAGACTTAATTTGTTTTAACCTTAAACATGTTTGCTCGCTTCCTGTCTTTTTGCACAACCTCAGTGATTCTATCTATTCTATAAAGTTGATCTTATCTTAAATTAGTTGACAACTGTTTCAATAGCGACAGTAGCTCAGTTGGTAGAGCATTGGCCTTTGAGCCTGAAGGTTGTGGGTTCGAGCCCACCTCAAGACCTACTTCACGACTCCCACTGATGACTGCTGTCGTTGTGTCCTTGGGCAAGACACTTAACCCCACTTTGCCTGAAGCTCCCACTGAAAGATCTCAGCTCCTGTGGACTCAGCTCCTGCAGGAGGATCAGTGAGAGGCTGGTGCTCTGTGACTGGGTGCAGCTCTGACTGCCACCCCCCCCGACCCAGAAATGGATTAAGGGGAAGAAAATGGATGGATGGATGTTTCAATAATTGATTAACTGGTTCCTGTGAGAAGGCTGCTAGAGAGCCCCCGGTGGTTCCCCTTGGTGTCCTTGTACACTGGCCCCGAAGCAAAGCGGTATAGTGCTGCTGTTTCTGATGATGGGGAATGTCAGGCAAGTTGTAGTGCAGTTTGGTGAGTGTCATGGTAACCAGCGGACTGGTATTGTGTGTGAGCCGTGTCTGCTCTGTATTGTAGGCTTCAAACATGACTTTCTAAAGGATGTGGTCAATTCTTACAGTGAGGCAGGTCTCGCCGCCATGACTTGGTTGTGTGTTGTAATCTGTACCGTACACGCAGCAAGCAAAGCAAGAGAATGTAGCTCTCTGGATCGTGGTATGCACAGAGGAGCGGCTGCTGCTGCTGCCCCCGAGACGTCAGATGTATGTGTTTATAATGAAGATTATGGGCGGCACGGTGGCTGAGTGGTTAGCACTCTCGCCTCTCAGCAAGAAGGTCCTGGGTTCGAATCCCGGTCGGACCAGGGCCTTTCTGAGTGGAGTTTACATGTTCTCCCCGTGTCTGCGTAGGTTTCCTCCGCGTACTCCGGTTTCCCCTACCACTAAAAATATGTCCAATAGTTCTAGCATGCGCCTCCTGTACTGGCCCCGCTCCCATCTCTGTGTGGAGTGAGAGACAAATGCCCAAAATTAACAATTGTAAACTACTTTGAGACTCAGATCTGCAGTGAAAAGGCGGTATATAAATAAAGATGACTTACTACTTACTTACTAAGATTTCTGTGTTCTCGCTAAACATATCGAGGTCATAACATTGCGTTCTTACAACTGTTTGGTAGAGAAAAGTCGATGAACTTATCATAATCAAATGTGTTGGTTTTGAACCACTGTTGACTAAACATAGTGTGTGGAGGCAGGAAGCACTCAACATCACATAATACAATGTCATATTAAAGAAAGACCAGCAACGCCAGATCAAGGGTGTCCAAAATAAATACATTAAAGAGAACACATTGAAGCAAAAGCAGATTTGTTTTATTAGTTTGTATATTTTAGTTCTGGTTTGTTGTTTTAACATTGGATTAACAATGACACATTTCTCTTCATTTCTCTTCATCGTAAATGCTTCATTCAGAATGGATTCAGGAGCACAGGTGAACACACATACAGCTGCTAATGTACAGGTGTAAACATACAGCTGCTAATGTACAGATGTAAACATACAGCTGCTAATGTACAGGTGTAAACATACAGCTGCTAATGTACAGGTGCAAACATACAGCTGCTAATGTACAGATGTAAACATACTGCTGCTAATGTACAGATGTAAACATACTGCTGCTAATGTACAGGTGTAAACATACTGCTGCTAATGTACAGATGTAAACATACTGCTGCTAATGTACAGATGTAAACATACTGCTGCTAATGTACAGGTGTAAACATACAGCTGCTAATGTACAGGTGTAAACATACAGCTGCTAATGTACAGATGTAAACATACTGCTGCTAATGTACAGATGTAAACATACGGCTGCTAATGTACAGATGTAAACATACTGCTGCTAATGTACAGGTGTAAACATACTGCTGCTAATGTGCAGATGTAAACATACAGCTGCTAATGTACAGGTGTAAACATACAGCTGCTAATGTACAGGTGTAAACATACTGCTGCTAATGTACAGGTGTAAACATACTGCTGCTAATGTACAGGTGTAAACATACTGCTGCTAATGTACAGGTGTAAACATACAGCTGCTAATGTACAGGTGTAAACATACAGCTGCTAATGTACAGATGTAAACATACTGCTGCTAATGTACAGATGTAAACATACGGCTGCTAATGTACAGATGTAAACATACTGCTGCTAATGTACAGGTGTAAACATACTGCTGCTAATGTGCAGATGTAAACATACAGCTGCTAATGTACAGGTGTAAACATACAGCTGCTAATGTACAGATGTAAACATACAGCTGCTAATGTACAGGTGTAAACATACAGCTGCTAATGTACAGATGTAAACATACAGCTGCTAATGTACAGATGTAAACATACAGCTGCTAATGTACAGGTGTAAACATACTGCTGCTAATGTACAGATGTAAACATACAGCTGCTAATGTACAGGTGTAAACATACTGCTGCTAATGTACAGATGTAAACATACAGCTGCTAATGTACAGATGTAAACATACAGCTGCTAATGTACAGATGTAAACATACAGCTGCTAATGTACAGATGTAAACATACAGCTGCTAATGTACAGATGTAAACATACAGCTGCTAATGTACAGGTGTAAACATACGGCTGCTAATGTACAGATGTAAACATACTGCTGCTAATGTACAGGTGTAAACATACAGCTGCTAATGTACAGATGTAAACATACTGCTGCTAATGTACAGGTGTAAACATACTGCTGCTAATGTACAGGTGTAAACATACAGCTGCTAATGTACAGATGTAAACATACAGCTGCTAATGTACAGATGTAAACATACAGCTGCTAATGTACAGATGTAAACATACAGCTGCTAATGTACAGGTGTAAACATACGGCTGCTAATGTACAGATGTAAACATACTGCTGCTAATGTACAGGTGTAAACATACAGCTGCTAATGTACAGGTGTAAACATACGGCTGCTAATGTACAGATGTAAACATACTGCTGCTAATGTACAGGTGTAAACATACAGCTGCTAATGTACAGATGTAAACATACTGCTGCTAATGTACAGGTGTAAACATACTGCTGCTAATGTACAGGTGTAAACATACAGCTGCTAATGTACAGGTGTAAACATACTGCTGCTAATGTACAGGTGTAAACATACAGCTGCTAATGTACAGATGTAAACATACTGCTGCTAATGTACAGGTGTAAACATACTGCTGCTAATGTACAGGTGTAAACATACAGCTGTTAATGTACAGATGTAAACATACAGCTGCTAATGTACAGGTGTAAACATACAGCTGCTAATGTACACATGTAAACATACAGCTGCTAATGTACACATGTAAACATACAGCTGCTAATGTACAGGTGTAAACATACAGCTGCTAATGTACAGATGTAAACATACAGCTGCTAATGTACACATGTAAACATACAGCTGCTAATGTACAGATGTAAACATACTGCTGCTAATGTACAGGTGTAAACATACAGCTGCTAATGTACAGATGTAAACATACAGCTGCTAATGTACAGATGTAAACATACTGCTGCTAATGTACAGATGTAAACATACTGCTGCTAATGTACAGATGTAAACATACTGCTGCTAATGTACAGATGTAAACATACTGCTGCTAATGTACAGATGTAAACATACTGCTGCTAATGTACAGATGTAAACATACTGCTGCTAATGTACAGATGTAAACATATAAGTACGTATAGCTTGCACTAGAATACACAGTACTTTATATTTGCCTCTTATTTTGCCAAATATAAAATGTTTATACTTTATTATTAATATTATGTTCAAGATAGAGATTTGATACTTGTTCTTTTATGCTATAGTATAGTTATTTATTATGTTTTAATATAGCTATTGTTCACTTATCTTGTGCCGTGTGCTCCTCTTTCCTACTGTTTTGTAACTTGTGATGCAACACTGAAATGTCCCCACTGTGGGACAAATAAAGGATCTCTTAAACTTAATATTTAATCTTGTGGGGTAACAGGGCTATACTACCACAACAGTAACACTGGTGGCTATAAACTACGGGTACTAGCATGAACAGTCGATATCTACTTCCTGGTGCAACCTCTGCGACCAAACACGGAAGTGCAGATGTAAACAAATATGCGTCAAGGGAATATTTATGCCTTCTGCGCCCTCTAGTGGACACTATTTTGTGGGCACCTATTCAAATCAAGCACACACCATGTTAAGTTTGTCCCCTCTTATTTGTCTCCTCAAAGTTAAAGTTATGGGACTCATTTGTTCCTAAAGGCTGAGATGTAGTCCTGGATTTGACTCATTCTTCCAAAGCCTCTGAAGCACCTGCTGTTGATGCTCTGGTCAGGGCTACATCTGGAGGATTAGTCCTGAGTCTTGTGTTGTTTGTTTGATACTTAATCTCTGGAATTCAGGACATTGACAATCTCCATCCGTGCATAAATATGCATTGTCAAAATATTAAAAACATATAATGATGAATACAATGGAATACTGTCTCCAGCTTAACCAGGACAAAACTGAGGTTTAAGACATTGGCAGTGAGGCCCTGAGAGAGAAACTTTAGTCTAAACTCCAAACACAATCTTCCATCCATCCATTTTCTTTATCTGTAAGCAGACAAGCCCAGAAGTCCCTGTCCACACACATGTCCTCCAAACTGTCCTGGGTCTTCACTGGGGTCTCCAGAAGCCCGAGCCACCTCAATTGGTTCCTCTCGACATGGAGAAGCATCCATGGTCACAAGTGAAAAACCTGGGCATATTGTTTAACTTTTTTTATATGACATTTTTTCATATTAGGAACATCACAAAAAATAGGTTTTTTGTATCATTTAAAGGTCATTTTTACAGTGGCTCCAAGTGAAAAAACATGTTGCCCAATAACAAATCTGATATAAACCTCCCCCATGTTTTTTGAGTTGTTGTCATAGAATTTGAGTGATAAATGTCCATGAGAGGACGATCCATGCCAATGAGCTATCCTGAAATACGTTGTTTGATAAGGGACAAAAAGGATGCGAGAATCGCGTTTTTGTTTCACAAGTGCTACCACAGTGCCCTCACAAGTTTGAAGAAGGAACCATGGAGGACCACAGGTATTTAAAAGAACCATGGAGGACCACAGGTATTTAAAAGAACCATGGAGGACCACAGGTATTTAAAAGAACCATGGAGGACCACAGTTATGTAAAAGAACCATGGAGGACCACAGGTATTTAAAAGAACCATGGAGGACCACAGGTATTTAAAAGAACCATGGAGGACCACAGGTATGTAAAAGAACCATGGAGGACCACAGGTATTTAAAAGAACCATGGAGGACCACAGTTATGTAAAAGAACCATGGAGGACCACAGGTATTTAAAAGAACCATGGAGGATCACAGGTATTTAAAAGAACCATGGAGGACCACAGGTATTTAAAAGAACCATGGAGGACCACAGGTATTTAAAAGAACCATGGAGGATCACAGGTATTTAAAAGAACGACCCAAACAACACGAGGTAGAATCTACAACACGGGTCTCAGGATGTTCTGACCCACTCCAAGTCTATTTACTATATCACAAGTTTCAGGGACAAGTCTCTAATATGCAAAACACACAGATTCCCCACATAACAATCACCAGAATAATTTATCAACAGTGTGAATTTGAACATTCTGTCTTCTTATGTTTAAGGCTTTTTTTAAGTTCTTCTAAAAAGACAAATAAAGCAAAAAAAGCTAGTACTGCTTAATTACATGACATGTTTGGGCGGTACACTTCCGCCTTCATCAGAGGTGACACGTGATGGGGAGTCTCTTATCAGCTGTTGTTGCTGGACGCAGTCAGTCTGACAGATCTCACAGATCCATCAGACTGACCACATCCCCCGCCACGCTGTGGTCTCTGGAGAAGTGAGTCCCAAGTGTATGTCTCTGTTGGGGAACACGGACCATCAACAGAGACAAGGGAGCTGTGTACCGCCCAAACATGTCAGGTATTTAAGCAGTTCCATTCCTCTAGGCGTCTCTTCTCTTCTCACAGTGTTTGTAAAAAATATATTATAACAGATCCATGGTAAAGCACCTCGGACTTTGTTTACATGTCCGCATTTGCGCATGTGCGTGAGGCACAGTTGTGGCGCGGTGGTGTATGGAAAGATCCAGTCATTTATCAAACTAAAGGATTATTTTCTTTGTGGTCTGGTGACTTACCGGGTGTTGGGGACCACTATCAAACACCACATGTCCTGTTTAAGGAAATTATGCTGTTTTCAAGGGACCCCAAACAAACCAAAAAAAATACACTGCCTTAAACCAGTATCTCTGGCATAACAATAAACACCATCTGCATGTACAGCTGTTGGCCTCTATTATCGTGCCTTAGTCTGCCGCATTTTCCAGACTTATTAATTATTACTATTACATATATTTACATTGAAGAAAAATAAAATTGAAAAAAAATAAAAATAAAATTAAAAATAAACAACAACAAAATAAATAAATAAAGATGGACACTGTCTGCACTTCAAAAATAACTTCAAAATAAATTCCTAACCAGGTCAAGTCCAGGCGGTTTCCACACACCTTCATTTATGTACAATAAACATATTAACAATAATCTTTTCAGAATCTTCCATCGATTTGTATGTTTTTTGGCTTCAGCATCAGTTTCGACCATATAACTTTCTAAATTAAAAAATTGCTGAATAAACTTTTTAAATTTGCCCATATTGAGTGAGCCTTAAAAATAAATCTTTTACCAAGCACAATAATTAAATGAATTAGATCCTGACCATCTATAACCATCCTAGCATAACAGAGACAACTTCAAGCTTCGTAGGCAAACCAATGCTTTGACACATTTTTCAACCTCCACCCAAAACAAAGACACAATATAACACCAAAATAAATGCAGTGTGGATTCAGACTCCTTATAGATCAGTTTAAAAGTTGTATCCCATGGCAGCGGACAGTCAAAAATGTCCTCCCAATTCCCACATGTGTTATATGGGGAGACTTTCAAGGATTCCTTGTTTAAATAAAAATTATATATATATATTTTTTATTTTAGTTCTTTTTTGCCAATAGGAATTTCTTATTGGAGGGTTGCATACTAACAATTTATTTGTTACACGGTTAATAGTTTGTTTCCATTTCTTGATTGCACCAGTTAGTTGGTTGAAAGAGAAGTTAGAACAGACTTCAGCGTACATAGTTCTAAATTCATCATACTTCATAATTGGACCATTTTCATTGACAATATCATTTACAAAGATAACTCCTCTTTCAAACATATTTTCCCAAAAGAAAGGTTTTCCATCTATCAAAATATTAGAATTGATTATAATATCTGTTGCAAAACATCATCTCTTTTTTCTGGTACAGAATATTGAAAGTTCCACCATGAATGTGTCGCTTCCTTTATGAACCCAGAGGTGTTTCCAACTGACTCTTCATAAGAAAAATGGGAGGGCATCACTTGTAAAAAAGGGTGCAATTTACTTTGGTACAATACATGTTTTTTCTCTAACAGGACCCTCGCATACCACTCACTGTTAAGATACATTTTGGAAACAATTGATGCCTTTAACGATAAACACAAAGCTTCAAGTTTGAGAAGTTTCAGACCCCCATGTTCATATTCACTGTACAAGACCTTTCTTTTAATCTTTTCCGGTTTGCCATCCCAAATAAAATCAAAGACCTTCTGTTCGTAGACCTTAAAGAGAAGTTGGGAGGGAGCTGGTAATGATAAAAATAAATATATAAATTGAGGAATGATTAGGAAATTGATAATGGATATTTTACCATATAGGGTTAAGGATTTCTTTTTCCATAAATTCATGATTGTATCCAGCTTTCTTAGTTTGTTATCATAGTTCATTGAACCTAGGTCTTCCAGATTTTCACAACCCCGAGTATGTTAACTGGTCCATCTGTCCACATCACAGGTACTCTGCATTCCATTCTAAAGGATGTTCCTTTTAAGCTCCCGATTCTTAATATTTTACACTTATCATAGTTAAGCCTAAGCCCAGATTCATGTGAAAAGATGTCCAAGAGGTTTAGAAGGTTTTGTAGGCAATAAACATTTGGGTTAATAAAGAAGCTTGCATCGTCTGCATACATTGTTATTTTACTTTTCCAAAGCCTTTCTATTCAATCAATCAATCTAACCTTAAAGTGGTTCTCACCCCCGCTCCTTGGAGCTTACGTTACTCACATTTCCTGTTCAAATCTTCCTCTAAATGGGCGTAGCCTGGAGGACTAAAGGGGGCGTGAACGAGACTGGGCCGTTTACATTGCTCTGGGCGGGGGGCTGCTGACGTCAGGTCTTGCTTCAGACGTCAGGTCTTGCTGCCGCGCCAGTGTTGGCGCCAGATTCAAAATTCAAATGTAGTAATACAGGTCGCCAGCAGATGGCGCCTCACAGACGGTTTTAGGCAGAAAGTTTAACTTTCAACTAATTTGCACCAAAGTGACAAGATTATGACCAGGATATGTAGACAACACTATTGGACACTCATTTATACCGTTTATCAGCAAAAATAAGTGGATTTGAGGGTGAGTTGTCCTTTAATAGCCAATATTTCCATAGCAATAATAAATAGGTATGGTGAAAGAGGGCACCCTTGTTTTAGGCCTCTTAGCAGAGGTATCGTCCCAGAGATGTAGCCATTATTGTTAATTCTGCAATTAGTTTTATTATACAAGGTTTTGATCCAGTGTAGTAAAGTAAAATTGAAAAAGACTAAACTTTTACAGATAAAATCAAGGCTGATTTTGTCAAATGCCTTCTCCAGATCAGCCACAAAAATTAAACCGCTTTTGTTTTCTGTCTCGTAATTTTCAATTATTTCTAGTACTTGTCGAATATTATTCCCTATATTTCTTCCTTGTACGAAACCTGATTGGTCTTGGTGACAAAATATTTGACTTAAGTCGTGTAGCCAAACATCATTTCCTTAAACAGGACAATTAAAACAGACAAAACCTTTCACAAGACAGTTGGAATGAGTGAGTGAGTGAATGGGGGATGAGGGAGGGTGGGGTGGTTTTTATGTTAAAGCTGCACTAACTGACTTTATTTTTGTATTCATTACTAAAATGCTATCCATGTCCGTGTAGGGCATTGGGATATACGTCCTTTTGAAGAAAAAGTAGCGCAGGTTTGTGCTGGCGTATTTTAGATCGAGTTTTGATGAAACAAGGAAGAGAATGTGTTTCGGGTCTCAGATTGTGACCAATCACAGTGGACCATTAGCCCCCACTTCCGTGAGAAATCTACAGGTCCGTTAACATAGACGGCTGAGTTACCGAGGACCTGAAACTTTCACGTCTTCGTCACGGTTACTGCTTACACAGCGAGACAGCCATCCAAAAGAAAGTCTCGTTCCTCCGCGCTTCCCGGTTCTATCGTTCTATGGTCACGCCATCCACGTGCAAATCCATATCCATGTATTATCCATATTGGGAGACACTAACTCCGTCCCAACAGTGGGTGTGTGTGTGGGGGGCGATAGCTTCGTGGGTGCGGGGAGGGGAGCAGAAAGAGAGAGGCCAGCGAGTCCGCGGCTTCAAAATCCCAAAGTCAGTTAGTGCAGCTTTAAACTGATTATTTTCTGACAGTTGAAAATAAAGAATAAAAAAAATTAAATAAATAAAAACACCACATGTTGTCCTCGAAGGATATATGATCTCAACACAAGATGGGAGTGAAAACTACAGTGTGCCTTTACAGAACATCGCCAGAGTCTGTCCCATTCTTTCTCGGGTCAAAACAGTGACGCTGATTCATGCTTTTATCACCAGTTGCATAGACTATTGTAATGCTCTGCTCTCTGGTTTTCTCACATGGAACATTTCAGGTTTACTCCAAAACTCAGCAGCACGTGTCCTGACTAAGACCAGGGGGCGTGTCCTGACTAAGACCATGGGGCGTGTCCTGACTAAGACCAGGGGGCGTGTCCTGACTAAGACCAGGGGGCGTGTCCTGACTAAGACCAGGGGGCGTGTCCTGACTAAGACCAGGGGGCGTGTCCTGACTAAGACCAGGGGGCGTGTCCTGACTAAGACCAGGGGGCGTGTCCTGACTAAGACCAGGGGGCGTGTCCTGACTAAGACCTGACTAAGACCAGGGGGCGTGTCCTGACTAAGACCAGGGGGCGTGTCCTGACTAAGACCAGGGGGCGTGTCCTGACTAAGACCAGAGGCTGGGACCACATTACACCTGTTTTAACATCACTACATTGGCTCCCTGTGTGTTTCAGTCTGATCCTCTGCAGCAGAAGTCGTTCCAAAAGTCAGGACTCACACTCATGGTGAGGCATCTTTCCAGCACTACGCTCCCGTCTCTGGAACGGCCTTTTTAATTATTTTAAGTATTTATTATTTATTATTGCATTTTATATCATCTATTTACCCATTAGACACATTGATGTAGGGTAACTACTTATATTGCTGATTATAATTACTTATTAGTATAAATTTGGTAGTGTGGGTCTGCTTTATATTTATTTTGGCACCAGCAATGTGTGGGACACACTGCACAGACCAAACCAAATCTTTGCCTCAATCAGTCTTATGAATCTAATAGGTAGTGAATACTTTTATCGGCCAGGGATATTCCGAGATCTAACAAGACGACTCTGATAGGATTGAGTTAAAGAAAATGGGTTTATTGATTACAAAGTGGGATAAAAATATAACGAAAAGGGATTTCTGGTCACATTAAAAGCAGGAGTTTGTACACATTTCATTCAAATCGCACATTTAACAAGAACAGTCTCAAGAACAGTCTTACTGTGAGCCGTTCAGAGGTAGATGGGTGATTGGGATGAGGATGGAGGATGGAGATGGAGATGATGTCTCGTCCACGTGGTCTTTGTTCGAACAGGGAGCAGGAGGAAGCCGGCAGGTCGGGTCCAGGCGTGAGTTCCACACACGACACGGTCTAGAATAGCGTTGTGGTGGGGTGTTCCAAGGAGCCCGAAAGTGGCGATAGAAGGTCCTCGTCTCCGACAGCGAGAGTGGTTGCTGTCCCGTGGATGTACAGGCCCGAGATGGTGGCGGGCGTAGGCCGTGTAGGGGACACGTACCAAACGGGATAGTTGTTATAATGAATTCGGGAGAAACAAGAGGAAGTTTGTTGCATTGTGGGTGCTTATATTGACTTTCCAGGGGAGGCGTGTCCATGCCATCCTCCTCTCTGTGGACAAACCCTTCACAGACATTTGCAAAGGAAACACACAGGATTGGTGCAGATGATCATAACACATGTACAAACACACAGTGCATTTACATCACAGACATCAACACACGAGTAAGGTCCGTAACGTTATCGACATAATATTACAGAGTAATGTCCTTTTCGAGTTCCGCCTCGGGTGCAGTAGTGTCCAGTGTCCGCTAGGGGGCGCCAGAGCGCCGTGGGAGAGTCTCAGGTTGTGGAATGTCTCATGAGCGATTGCTGATGAATGATTCCTGATCTCCGTCTGGCAGGGGCACACAGATGTCCTGTTCTGTTGTTTTATTGCCCCTCTGGGTCTCGTTGTAGTGTTCCTGGTGAATGTTAACCTTCAATTGAACCCGCAGTTGCTTTGAAGTCCCGGGAGCTAGGGAGGGTATGTTTACGGAAAGGGTCTGTTATTCACGCCCGATTGGCGCTCACCTTTTCCTCACCCTACATACCCCCCCCACGGCAGAGATGCACCTTCCGACAAGGTGCATGTCATGTCGGATGTGCCGAGTGGGCGTCCTCCGTCGGTCATCTCGCCTGTTCGGGGTGTTAGTGCGTGATTTGTGGTGACATGTTACAACATTCTCGCCTTAATGTGCCTCAGTAATTCGCAAGCGCCTAACTGGGGCCAGGCTCGTGGCGGTTGGGTCTCGGGCCTCTGGCTTGGTCTGTCGAGGCCGGGCTTTCTCTAAGGCGAGTCCTGGCCCTGCAGGCTAGTTCTAACCGGGATCAGGGGTTTAGGGAGTGAGCTCCGGCCGTGAACTCTAAGGTTTGGGCCGGTGCGCCTGACTCCTGGGTCTCTTGGTCTGGAAGACTCAAAGTTCCAAGCCAAGAGAGTGGCAGGAGTTTCTACTCTGGGGGACTAGGATACAAAAATAGGAGACTTCAAAAATCAAAAAGGGGGTGGCTGTCTTGGCAGCGGGTAGGAGCGTCATTAAGGCACTCGATGGTGAGGGGCTCCTATCTTGCTCGTTCTAAAAGGGGAGTGTAAGGGTTACGCGAATATATGACGTAGCAAGTGGGGCTTTAATTACGAGGGACATTTCCTGTATATAAACGGGGATGACAGGTATGATTGTCTAGGAGACTGATTAGGCATCGAGGTAGATTGGTTGGGTCTGAGCTGGTGACTCTTAGTGGGGTTTTAGGCCCTTGGTTCACCTTCCGTGATAGAAAGAGTGACCGTCCGAGTGGGTGACTCTGGAGGTCCTCGTACTCTGACTCGTTGACCTGGGGGCGCCGACTCAAATTGCCACGCTCGACGGCGCTGTCGCCCCGGTTTTGTCGTCTACGGGTCCGTCTCGTCATTGCCTCCGTGTACCTGTTGAAGCTATCGCGGAGTCGTCTAACTCGTCTATTTAGGACGAAGGCCGTGGCTACGGCCAGGCCGTACCCGAGTCCTACCGCGATGGCCATGACCGTATCGGGGGCGGCCCAGGAGTAGGCTACTGGTTGGTGGTGGATGATCGGTCGCTTGGCAGTCTCTTGAAGGAGGCTGTCTACGACTGTAACGTCAACGGTTTGTGCCCCCTCGTAGGTGGCTTGGACTAGGGTAGAGGGTTGAAGTTCCAAGGCCCTTTCCTCAAAGAACTCTGGTACCTTGACCTCTGCCTCGTACTGGTTTGGGTACAGGTGGTATAGTGCCAGGTCGCCTACGTGCGGGATGGCGTCGGCCGGGACGTCGACCCAAAAGGTCTCGTCCGGGAGGTTTTTGCGGCAGACTTCACTAGGGTTGAGTCTGACAAAGATTCGCTGTGCGTGGAGTCGGACGTCCGTGATGAGGAGCCCGGGTTGTTCCTTTAAAACGATCCCGGAGGCTGGTCCGGTCTCAATAATTTCTGGGGTGCCGAGGCCCAGTATGCAGGTCAGCACGAGAAGGAAAGTGGGCCACATGTTCTGCAAGGCGTGAAACAACTGTTAGGGGTTAGACAGAGACAGAGAAAAAGAGAGTCGATTAGTGCAGCCGAGAAGAGTGTTAGTGGGTGCTGGACTAATCGTGTTTGAGGTCACGTGGTGTGTTCCTAACTGGGGTTTGAAGTGTGCCCTGCTTGTCCCATGGGGCTTTGTTTGTGTGGTTTGGTTTGGCTGTAACGGGCCCATCTGAGGGTGGGCTCTCTACCTTTTGTGACCTCGATTTGGTGCACTGCGGTTGAGAGTTTGTTTCCCACCCTGTATGGTCTTGACCAGCGGGGTAGCGATTTCCGGCGTAGTCTGGTGGGGCCGGTCCCCGCGTGTCCTGGGGAGTGTGCCAAGGTGTAATACCATACCTGGTTTTTGGCCTGGGGTGGTCCTGCGGGTCGGTCCTGTATTGGTTTGTCCTCAGGGGCCGGGGGAGTTTCACGTTCTCGTCACTCCGGTTTGGGGATACATACCTTAGTATTTTGGTCACCGTCCGGTCCGTTGTTTCTACCTGTTGTAGTGCCTGACGTGTGTTGTTTATACCCATTTGTTCTGAGGTAGGTGCGTCATGGGCGTGTGTCAACATTACCCCCCCCCTGCTTCGAGGCACCACGAGTACCGACGAAGTGAGTGTATCGGAAGCAGAGTCTAACAGCCCATGGCGTATTGGCAGTATGTCTTTATCACGGCCGGAGGTTCCGAGCGTCGTGTCGATCATGACGTCGAAGGGGCGTTCTAGTGTGGGGTCGTCGTGTCGGAGGGAGGCTAAGTCCGACCTGTCGAGGTCGGGGGTTGTCCCCCCCCAGTCCGGGTAGTCCCGTTGGCCTAGGGTTAAGTCCTGGCGTGCGTCAGGGGGGTTGCCGTGGGGTTGTCCTCCATGTTTGGGGAGGTCCCCGGCGTTCCCATCGCGGGTCACTGGCCGTTGTGTCGCAGCATATGCGGACGGCCCAGGCTTGGGGCACCGTAAGTCGTGTGGTCCATGTAGCATGTTCAGATGTGGGCCAGGGGGGTCGTTGTAGGTTTGTCCGCTATGTTGAGGGCGGGCCCTTTCGTCCCAATGGCTGCAGTCTGAGACATGTCTCGTATGGACGTCAGGTGGGCCAGGGTCATGGGTCGGATAGTCATGTTGTCTGTGTCGCATGTCCATGTGTGTTCCCGGAGGGGCGTCGTGGGGGTCGCAGTGGTCGACGTGTCCAATGTTGGGTTGTGTATTGTTCCTATGACCTTGATTTTGGTCCTTTCCCGTCATGATACTTACCAGTTCGGCCACGCTCCTGCGTCCACAGTTGGACGATGGTTCGCCGCGGTCGGAGCGAGGGGAGTGTGGGCCGGAGGTAGTGTCACGGCTGGTTCCGTTCGAAATAGCGGTCCTGATTTCCGCTGCGCGATCAAGATCCATGGTCGCGCTTGGAGTCATGCTCAGTCCCTGTTGGTGGTCCCTACTTACCTGTGGGATTTGTTGTAAGCGGGTCGCGGCGGATTTCCTAGTTTCCGCCAGTTGTCGTTCCAGGTCACTCACTGTGTTTTGGAGCCTTGCTTTCTGGGCTTCGGAGTCGCGCAAGGTTATTCTGGAGATTATGGCCAGTCGTCCTAGCCACTGGGTTAGGGTCTTACCTTGGAGTTTCGTCGTAGTAGCTTCGGATGCTAATATGGAGGTGGCATCTTGTAAGTCAGAGAGTGAGCTGTGCTCAAGCGTGTCGTAGCCCCCTGGGAATAACTTCTCTGTGAAGTCTCGCAGAAAGTTATCCACTATGCCGTGTCCTTCTGAGACACCGTTGTGCTTGCTCGGTCGTGGCGAGTTTCCGCCATCGATTTCCATATTTGTGTGGGTGAGTGTATGCGAGGATGACTTGGAACGTGTGTGTACGACACGGTGGGAGGAGGGAAAGGAGGGAAGCAGTGCTATAGAGAGGGTAGTTTAGCTGTTGGCCGTGTGGTGGTGTAGACCTTGGTGTGTGTCAAAACCGTGACTACAGCGCCCTCTCTGTGTGGCGGTGTATGCGAGTAGGCGGCCTAGGGCAGGGGCCGGGCGTTAGTACTTCTTCACCTGTGTGTCAGCGGAGAGCGTTGGGGTTAGTGGCGTTGGCGCACGTAGGGTTAGGGCGCGGCGTTAATCGCAGCGGTAGACGCGGCGTAAGAGACGCCGCGTGAGATGCACCTGCGTGGGAGACACACCTGCGTCTGTCACGCACCTGCGTTTGTCACGCACTTGCGTTTGTCTCGCACTTGCGTTTGTCTCGCACTTGCGTTTGTCTCGCACTTGCGTTTGTCTCGCACTTGCGTTTGTCTCGCACTTGCGTTTGTCTCGCACTTGCGTTTGTCTCGCACTTGCGTTTGTCTCGCACTTGCGTTTGTCTCGCACTTGCGTTTGTCTCGCACTTGCGTTTGTCTCGCACTTGCGTTTGTCTCGCACTTGCGTTTGTCTCGCACTTGCGTTTGTCTCGCACTTGCGTTTGTCGCGCACTTGCGTTTGTCGCGCACTTGCGTTTGTCGCGCACTTGCGTTTGTCGCGCACTTGCGTTTGTCGCGCACTTGCGTTTGTCGCGCACTTGCGTTTGTCGCGCACTTGCGTTTGTCGCGCACTTGCGTTTGTCGCGCACTTGCGTTTGTCGCGCACTTGCGTTTGTCTCGCACTTGCGTTTGTCTCGCACTTGCGTTTGTGGCGCGGCGTAGCTTTAGACGCAGCTCAAGTAAGCAGTAGCAAAAAGGCAGCAGGCTGAGGCAAGGCAATGCAATTTTAGTGACACTGAGGGTTAGAAATAGAGTATTAGTTTTGATGTAGTACAATCAAACGTAGAGTTTGGCAGAGCAGAGTGGCCATTAATTGGATCAACAGAACAGCATGGAACAAACAGCCAGACAGTGTTAATGTTATCACCATGGGCGGCAGTGCGGTCTAGCCGTGAGAAGCAGAAGGAGGGCAGAATTAAAATGGTTAGTTTCTGTTATGTATAGCAGTAATGTGTTTTAATAGCAACATGCGCTAGAAGTAGCAGAGTTACAGCATGAAACTTGGCCAATGCAGCAATGTAGTCTAACAAAGACGTCAAAGAGGAGAAACAGAAACAGAGTGTTAGCTGTACCAATGTATAGCAGTAATGTGGTTATTGACAAAACAATATGGCATGCAGAAGGAGCAGAGTTACAGTATAGGATCAGTTACCACGGTAATGTGTTATTCATAACGTGCAGTAACAGAGGCAGAACCAACTTATTAGCTTTTGTTATGCATAGCAGTAATGTGGTCTAATACAAAGAAAGAGAAAAGAAAACATATGGGATGCAGAAGGAGGGGCGGGATTAAAGTATTAGTTTAGCACAATCAAACATCAAGTTTGGCAACGTAGCGATTGTAGTTGGAACAGAAACAGCAAGGGACAACAGCCAAAACAGTGTTAGTGTTACAACCACGGCCAATCACTTGATCCTGAGACGTGGTGCAGGGTAAAATGTCAAGACAGCAGCAATGTGGTCCCGGAAGTGGTGCACCGGGACCGGAAAGCGATTCCGTGTTAGACAATAAAAGAGGTGCGGCTCGTTTAGCAGTGTGCAAAGACGGGTTAGCACTTCATGATCGTCAAAAACACAGAATCAGAGTGAGATAGTATAGTACGAGAGTATAGTAAGTAGTGTTATTGTTAGACAACAGGCAGGCAATGCAGCAGAATGGTATTAGCAGTGGGGATGCGGCTCTGGCTTTTAGCACGCCAGGGCCGGAAGTTAGCCGTATGCTAAAAACAAAGTGTTGTGGCTAGCTTGTAGCTTGCCGAAAGCAGCGGTTTTAGCAATAGTTTAGGCAGTAAACATTGAGTTTAGGCAACTGAATGCAGTCTTGTTTAACCGAGCGGCAGTAATTTCAACAGTGAGAGAGCAGCTATTAGTGGGAGCAGTATTAGGAGCAACGGGCGTTGTCCGAGTGTAGCTTCGAGGTCTAGCAGGCCCGAGCGGAAGTTTAGCCTTATGCTAGAACAAAGGAGGGTAGCTAGCTGTTAGCTTTCGGGCGTGGAGCGTTTTAGCAGTAGTTTATACAACGAAAGTCTGGAGCGAGTTATACAGTTCCACAAGCACGTAATCACAGTGGTGGGATGGTGTATGTCTGTATTGTGCAGTACAGTCTTGGTGTGTGTGTGTGTACCACAGCAGAGTAGCAGGAGAAAGAGCGGTGAGACAGAGTTAGCGTTAGCAACCTTTAGCAGAACAACAGCATCACATTCACACAGCTGCCATTTACAGCCTTTTACACAGATATACTCGGTTACAATCCTGTGTGACTTAGGTCACAAAGGGACACAGAGTAGATCCGTACGCTCGTGTTCTGGACACGGTGTACAGTGGTTTACAAGGATAAGTTATTTGCGCTTTCTCTTCAGAGTGAAGCGACTTTCACAAACTCACGCCGCCCGCTGGCCAAGCGGGGCGAAACGTTGGAGAGAATGCGTAGTACCTGTGCGAGAAGCCAGGATTTTGAGACTAAATTAATAGTCTGGTGCATGCACGAGACGCTTTATCGCAAGCGTAGGGCGTAGGGGAGCTCAAATTGTTTTCGAATTCACCATAGCAGGGGGTAGCAGGGATGTGGGGGTGGGGAGGTGGGGGGAAAGCGCTTCGAGCGGAGCAGTGTTTAAGTTAGCGTATTGCAGATCAAGTCACAGAGTACGAGTCGATAAATCTGGTCTATATTCGCGGATCTCACAAACAGGGTACCAATATGTAGAGTAACTACTTATATTGCTGATTATGTTATAAATTTAGTATGAATTTGGTAGCGTGGAGCGGCTAGTCTCCAGAGCGGAAGCTCGCCGTTCCACCAACAGGTCTGTGTTATTTATTTTGGGCACCAGCAGAGTTAGAAATCTGCGCACAGACACACCAAATCTTTGCCTCGATCAGTCTTATGAATCTAATAGGTAGTGAGTACTTTTATCGGCCAGGGATATTCCGAGATCTAACAAGACGACTCTGATAGGATTGAGTTAAAGAAAAGGGGTTTATTGATTACAAAGTGGGATAAAAATATAACGAAAAGGGGTTTCTGGTCACATTAAAAGCAGGAGTTTGTACACATTTCATTCGAATCACACATTTAACAAGAACAGTCTTACTTTGTAGGAGCGTAGAGGATGGAGAAAGGATTTGGGTTGGGAATCAGTCCACGTGGTTTCTTTGTCTGGGCAGGCGGGAGGTATACGAAGCCAGCGAGTTGGTCCAGCTGCTGATCCACGCGTATACAGCCCAGTCCGGAATGGGTTGCGCGCGTAGAGTCCAGAGCCAAGAAAAAGAGGCTGGTGATGAACAGTTCATAAGGTCCCGAGCCAGAGGAGAGGGTTGTGTTGCGGAGTAGAAGGCCCGATGCGTGCAGGCGCGGCCGTAGTAGGAGACACGTACCGCGGGACGCAGATGGGCAGGGAGACTGAAATAGTGATTTCAGGAGAAGACAAGAGAAAGTTTGTTGCATTGAGGGTGCTTATATTGACTTCCCAGGGGAGGCGTGTCCATGCCGTCCTCCTCTCTGTGGACAAACCCTTCACAGCAGACATTTGCAAAGGAAACACACAGGATTGGTGCAGATGATCATAACACATGTACAAACACACAGTGCATTTACATCACAGACATCAACACACGAGTAAGGTCCGTAACGTTATCGACATAATATCACAGAGTAATGTCCCTTTCGAGTTCCGCCTCGGGTGCAGTAGTGTCCAGTGTCCGCTAGGGGGCGCCAGAGCGCCGTGGGAGAGTCTCAAGTTGTGGAATGTCTCATGAGCGATTGCTGATGAATGATTCCTGATCTCCGTCTGGCAGGGGCCGCACAGATGTCCTGTTCTGTTGTTTTATTGCCCCTCTGGGTCTCGTTGTAGTGTTCCTGGTGAATGTTAACCTTCAATTGAACCCGCAGTTGCTTTGAAGTCCCGGGAGCTAGGGAGGGTATGTTTACGGAAAGGGTCTGTTATTCACACCCGATTGGCGCTCACCTTTTCCTCACCCTACATTGAATATATTTTTATTATTATTATTATCATCATTATGCTAGTTTCCTTTTAGTCAGACATTTCAATGTTTTTATTGTGTTTTAGTATTCCAAGTTTTCCCTCTGTAGGAGCCCTCTGCACAGGGAGTGGTGGTTGGTTGTGGCTGTGGGGGTCTGGATAATGGACTGGGACCTCCTCTCTCCTCTGGGGCCTGTGTCGTCCCTGTGGCTGCAGACGGCTCCTCCAGAGCCTATTAGACCCATCTGATCTGACTGTGTATGTGTGTGTGTGTGTCTATACTTTCATATGTGGTTGGGGTAGGACTGTTGGGTGGTCAGGTTTGAGGGATAATGGGCACGAGGGATTGTTGCATAAATAAAATGTGATTGATTGATTGACTCTCACTGTCTGCTGTTGTTGTGTCCCTGGGCAAGACACTTAGGCCCACTCTGGCTGAAGCCCTCACTGAAAGACCAAGGCTGTGTCGTCACCAACGGAGCAGCCATCTTTCAGTGGATCAGTGAGGGGCTGGTGCTATGAAGATTAGGTGGAAGCTAGACGCCTCCTCAGCCCAACACCTCCTCAGCCCAACACCTCCTCAGCCCAACACCTCCTCAGCCCAACACCTCCTCAGCCCAACACCTCCTCACCCCAACACCTCCTCAGCCCAACACCTCCTCAGCCCAACACCTCCTCAGCCCAACACCTCCTCAGCCCAACACCTCCTCACCCAACACCTCCTCAGCCCAACACCTCCTCAGCCCAACACCTCCTCAGCCCAACACCTCCTCAGCCCAACACCTCTCAGCCACAGCCCAACACCTCCTACCCCAACACCTCCTCAGCCCAACACCTCCTCACCCCAACACCTCCTCAGCCCAACACCTCCTCAGCCCAACACCTCCTCAGCCCAACACCTCCTCAGCCCAACACCTCCTCAGCCCAACACCTCCTCACCCCAACACCTCCTCAGCCCAACACCTCCTCAGCCCAACACCTCCTCAGCCCAACACCTCCTCAGCCCAACACCTCCTCACCCCAACACCTCCTCAGCCCAACACCTCCTCACCCCAACACCTCCTCAGCCCAACACCTCCTCAGCCCAACACCTCCTCACCCCAACACCTCCTCAGCCCAACACCTCCTCAGCCCAACACCTCCTCACCCCAACACCTCCTCAGCCCAACACCTCCTCAGCCCAACACCTCCTCAGCCCAACACCTCCTCAGCCCAACACCTCCTCAGCCCAACACCTCCTCACCCCAACACCTCCTCAGCCCAACACCTCCTCAGCCCAACACCTCCTCAGCCCAACACCTCCTCAGCCCAACGCCTCCTCACCCCAACACCTCCTCAGCCCAACACCTCCTCAGCCCAACACCTCCTCAGCCCAACACCTCCTCAGCCCAACACCTCCTCAGCCCAACACCTCCTCAGCCCAACGCCTCCTCAGCCCAACACCTCCTCAGCCCAACACCTCCTCAGCCCAACACCTCCTCAACCCAAAACCTCCTCAACCCAACACCTCCTCACCCCAACACCTCCTCAGCCCAACACCTCCTCAGGTCAACACCTCCTCACCCCAACACCTCCTCAGCCCAACACCTCCTCAGCCCAACACCTCCTCACCCCAACACCTCCTCAGGTCAACACCTCCTCAGCCCAACACCTCCTCACCCCAACACCTCCTCAGCCCAACACCTCCTCAGGTCAACACCTCCTCAGCCCAACACCTCCTCACCCCAACACCTCCTCAGCCCAACACCTCCTCAGCCCAACACCTCCTCAACCCAACACCTCCTCACCCCAACACCTCCTCAGCCCAACACCTCCTCACCCCAACACCTCCTCAGCCCAACACCTCCTCACCCCAACACCTCCTCACCCCAACACCTCCTCACCCCAACACCTCCTCACCCCAACACCTCCTCAGCCCAACACCTCCTCACCCCAACACCTCCTCAGCCCAACACCTCCTCAGCCCAACACCTCCTCAGCCCAACACCTCCTCAGCCCAACACCTCCTCAGCCCAACACCTCCTCAGCCCAACACCTCCTCACCCCAACACCTCCTCAGCCCAACGCCTCCTCAGCCCAACACCTCCTCAGCCCAACACCTCCTCAGCCCAACACCTCCTCAACCCAACACCTCCTCAACCCAACACCTCCTCACCCCAACACCTCCTCAGCCCAACACCTCCTCAGTCAACACCTCCTCACCCCAACACCTCCTCAGCCCAACACCTCCTCAGCCCAACACCTCCTCACCCCAACACCTCCTCAGGTCAACACCTCCTCAGCCCAACACCTCCTCACCCCAACACCTCCTCAGCCCAACACCTCCTCAGGCCAACACCTCCTCAGCCCAACACCTCCTCACCCAACACCTCCTCAGCCCAACACCTCCTCAGCCCAACACCTCCTCAGCCCAAACACCTCCTCAGCCCAACACCTCCTCAGCCCAACACCTCCTCACCCAACACCTCCTCAGCCCAACACCTCCTCACCCCAACACCTCCTCAGCCCAACACCTCCTCACCCCAAACACCCTCCTCAGCCCAACACCTCCTCAGCCCAACACCTCCTCACCAACACCTCCTCAGCCCAACACCTCCTCAGCCCAACACCTCCTCAGCCCAACCCCCTCTCAGCCCCAACACCTCCTCAGCCCAACACCTCCTCGCCCAACACCTCCTCAGCCCAACACCTCCTCAGCCCCCCCAACACCTCCTCAGCCCAACACCTCCTCAGCCCAACACCTCCTCAGCCCAACACCTCCTCACCCAACACCTCCTCAGCCCAACACCTCCTCACCCCAACACCTCCTCAGCCCAACACCTCCTCAGCCCAACACCTCCTCAGCCCAACACCTCCTCAGACCCTAACACCTCCTCAGCCCAACACCTCCTCAGCCCAACACCTCCTCAGCCCAACACCTCCTCAGCCCAACACCTCCTCAGCCCAACACCTCCTCAGCCCAACACCTCCTCAGCCCAACACCTCCTCAGCCCAACACCTCCTCAGCCCAACACCTCCTCAGCCCACAACACCTCCTCAGCCCAACACCTCCTCAGCCCACACCTCCTCAGCCACAACACCTCCTCAACACCTCCTCACCCAACACCTCCTCAGCCCAACACCTCCTCAGCCCAACACCTCCTCAGCCCAACACCTCCTCACCCCAACACCTCCTCACCCCAACACCTCCTCACCCCAACACCTCCTCACCCCAACACCTCCTCACCCAACACCTCCTCAGCCAACACCTCCTCACCCCAACACCTCCTCAGCCCAACACCTCCTCAGCCCCAACACCTCCTCAGCCCACCTCCTCAGCCCAACACCTCCTCACCCAACACCTCCTCAGCCCAACACCTCCTCAGCCCAACACCTCCTCACCCAACACCTCCTCACCCCAACACCTCCTCAGCCCAACACCTCCTCACCCCACAACACCTCCTCAGCCCAACACCTCCTCACCCACAACACCTCCTCAGCCCAACACCTCCTCAGCCCAACACCTCCTCAGCCCAACACCTCCTCAGCCCAACACCTCCTCAGCCAACACCTCCTCAGCCCAACACCTCCTCAGCCCAACACCTCCTCAGCCCAACACCTCCTCAGCCAACACCCTCACCACACCTCCTCAGCCCAACACCTCCTCAGCACCCAACACCTCCTCACCCAACACCTCCTCACCCAACACCTCCTCAGCCCAACACCTCCTCACCAACACCTCCTCAGCCCAACACCTCCTCAGCCCAACACCCTCCTCAGCCCAACACCTCCCACCAACAACACCTCCTCAGCCCAACACCTCTCACCCAACACCTCCTCACCCCAACACCTCCTCAGCCCAACACCTCCTCAGCCCAACACCTCCTCAGCCCAACACCTCCTCACCCAACACCTCCTCAGCCCAACACCTCCTCACCCAACACCTCCTCACCCAACACCTCCTCAGCCCACACCTCCTCAGCCCAACACCTCCTCAGCCCAACACCTCCTCAGCCCAACACCTCCTCAGCCCAACACCTCCTCACCCAACACCTCCTCACCCAACACCTCCTCACCCAACACCTCCTCAGCCCAACACCTCCTCAGCCCAACACCTCCTCAGCCCAACACCTCCTCAGCCCAACACCTCCTCAGCCCAACACCTCCTCAGCCCAACACCTCCTCAGCCCAACACCTCCTCAGCCCACACACTGATTAATAAAGGAGATTAATGAATGTAAAAATGCCACACATAAACATGATTGTGTCCGGCACTATGTATCTGCCTTGTAACAGAGCTGTTGTTCTTGTATTTTAATGATATTTATGGACTTTTCCTGACATTACCACACAGTCCTTAGTCCCACACAGTCCTTAGTCCCACACAGTCCTGAGTCCCACACAGTCCTGAGTCCCACACAGTCTTTAGTCCCACACAGTCCTGAGTCCCACACAGTCCTGAGTCCCACACAGTCCTTAGTCCCACACAGTCCTGAGTCCCACACAGTCTTTAGTCCCACACAGTCCTGAGTCCTACACAGTCCTTAGTCCCACACAGTCCTTAGTCCCACACAGTCCTTAGTCCCACACAGTCCTTAGTCCCACACAGTCCTGAGTCCCACACAGTCCTGAGTCCCACACAGTCCTGAGTCCCACACAGTCCTAGTCCCACACAGTCCTGAGTCCCACACAGTCCTGAGTCCCACACAGTCCTTAGTCCCACACAGTCCTTAGTCCCACACAGTCCTTAGTCCCACACAGTCCTTAGTCCCACACAGTCCTAGTCCACAGTCCTTAGTCCCACACAGTCCTTAGTCCCACACAGTCCTGAGTCCCACACAGTCCTGAGTCCCACACTGTCCTGAGTCCCACACAGTCCTTAGTCCCACACAGTCCTGAGTCCCACACAGTCCTGAGTCCCACACAGTCCTGAGTCCCACACAGTCCTTAGTCCCACACAGTCCTGAGTCCCACACAGTCCTTAGTCCCACACAGTCCTTAGTCCCACACAGTCCTTAGTCCCACACAGTCCTTAGTCCCACACAGTCCTTAGTCCCACACAGTCCTGAGTCCCACACAGTCCTTAGTCCCACACAGTCCTGAGTCCCACACAGTCCTGAGTCCCACACAGTCCTGAGTCCCACACAGTCCTTAGTCCCACACAGTCCTGAGTCCCACACAGTCCTTAGTCCCACACAGTCCTGAGTCCCACACAGTCCTTAGTCCCACACAGTCCTGAGTCCCACACAGTCCTTAGTCCCACACAGTCCTGAGTCCCACACAGTCCTTAGTCCCACACGGCTTCTCTCTATCTAGATGGATCAGTTTGTGATGATGTAACATGTGTATAATACAAACCACTTTTAGTCACAGTGTAATTAAGATCTGGGGAATGAAACCCACATCAGCCTCCAGCGGACCAACAGCTCCATCTGCTGATCAGCAAGAACACAGCCAAAGTTACATTCATACTAATAATAATGGGCCTCATTCACGAATAACTTCGTAAGAAACTACTCAACTTTCTCCTCAAGTTGTCCTTAAGTAGATTTCTAAGAAGAGCCTACGTGGGATTCATCAACGCGCTCTTAAGCCGCTGAATTGTTCGCAGCTGTTCTCTCAGATTGATGAATCCCATTTCCTCGTAAGTAGAGCGCGCGTGCCAGGTGCTTCATTAGCATAGGTACTTAGCATAGGTAACCGCCCACTAATGCCCATATAAGGGACTGCAGGGCCGTGTGCAGACGGCCCTGCAGCAACAGGCCTAAAGCAAAGAGTTACACGGAGCAAAAGAGTCACCCTTTTTTCTTCTTTTGCCAGACTGAGAATAAAGTTATAAAATGTTGACTTAAAAGTCGAAATATTATGAGAATAAAGTCGAACTAGCAAAATTATGAGATTAATCTAAGAATATGATGAGATTAATCTCAAAATGTTATGAGCTTAATTTAAAAATATATTATGTTTTATTTTAAAGATGAATCTCAAAATGTTTTGAGATTAATCTCAAAATATTTTGGACCCTGGGAGGAGATCCAGCGCGGACCAGCGCTGAGACCAATGCAGACCCGAGGAGAGAGACTGGAGTGACCAGCACACAGAAACCAGCGCGGACCTATAGGAGAGACCGCATAGACTGTAGTGACCTGACTGGAGAGACCGGTGCGCAGAGACCAGCGCGGACCGAAGAGAGACCGCATAGACCAGACTTGAGAGACCAGCGCGGACCCGTATGGATCCAGGAGCATGCAGCACGGACCCGTATGGAGAGAGACCAGTGCAGACCCGTATGGATCCAGGAGCAGTGCAGACCCGTATAGATCCATGGGAGAGACCAGTGCAGACCCGTATAGATCCATGGGAGAGACCAGTGCAGACCCGTATAGATCCATGGGAGAGACCAGTGCAGACCCGTATAGATCCATGGGAGAGACCAGTGCAGACCCGTCTAGATCCATGGGAGACACCAGTGCAGACCCGTATAGATCCATGGGAGAGACCAGTGCAGACCCGTCTAGATCCATAGGAGAGACCAGGGCAGACCCGTATAGATCCATAGGAGAGACCAGTGCAGAGACTCAGCGCGGACCCAGTAACCTCCTGCAGCAGCAGTATATATGCCGTTGTTCTGTGGCCCGTGGATAAAGAAATGCCCCCTATAAATAGGAAGGGGTCACTAATACACGGCAAGATTTCCAATGTATTTGATAAAGTGTTGGCACATTTCATTTCAAAATGAATTAAAAAGTAGGCCAGATCTGCAGTGAAAAAGGCGGTATATAAATAAAGATTACTAATAAAGATTACTACAAATAAATAAATACATACATCGATATGACGGACATATCACTGGAATGTTGTATTTTTATTCAACTTCACCAAAGAGGACAACCCCGGCGTGTGAACATGTCGGCACTGAATGCGTACGAGTGCTCCTGAGGACTCGTAGGATTTGTACTTGCCCAAGAGAAATTCTGGTTACGAGAAATATTCGTGAATGCCACTTTCTTCGTAAAAACCGCGTAAGTAGGATTTACGTACAAATCTGTTCCTAAGAACCGTTTGTGAATGAGGCCCAATATTTGTAATATTGATGATATTATGTGAGAGAGAGGGGTATGGATGAGTCAGTGACAGAGTGGTTAGCACTCTTGCAAAATGGTCCTATAGGTTTGAATCTCGTGTGTTCAAAGAACACAGTTCTTCACTAATAATCTGTCAGGGATGAAGCAGACAGAGACGGATCGTGGTGTGCCAAACTCTGGAAGTTTATTTAAGTTTCTCTCAAGTTCCAGTGGTTTCCATTGTTTCTTTCTCTCAGACAGAATGGAGTCAGTACACAGTTTATATAGTCATTGTCACGTCACACATGGAAAGACGTACGTGTCACACAGAGACAGTCACATCATAGTCAAAATAATCAAGAGTCCTTGTACAGTCCTGCACGTAGGCCATATTGCTATCTAATACTAACAAATCCTTTATCTCCCTCTTGAGGACATTGAGTGGTAAAAGCACAGTATACACAAAACTCAGGAGGACAAACACATCTGACACAATATGTGTTTGACCATGAGGACAAGCACTTACATTTGAAACAGAGGCCATGAGGACAAACATGAACACCTGTTGCTGCTGTACATCAGTCATTTGTCCCATACTGTCCTCTATACTTCTCCATAGACTTTAAAGAGAAAACTATACCTAAAAAGCCCCCAATGAGATGAAACCAAACAACAAGTGGAATATGCCGTCCGTCAGTCAAATAGTGACAGTTATGCATATCCAGCCTCTGTATAATATTGCATTTACTTTATAACACACTTTTGATGTGCAACACATCTCAAAGTGCTAAATCTGGTTTAATACACAATGGACACATCATAAACGTTACAAACAAGTATACAAATGCATAAAAGGCAGGTGGTACACATCAGCAGTTGGCCTTCCTGAACAGCTGTGTCTAAGGTTTTGTTTAAAGCACTCTACAGCTTGTGGCAGAGCGGTGCACAGGTGTAGAGCTGCTACTGAGTCATTTCCCCCTGTCCTGGTTAGTGGATTGGAGGGATCTTGATGGTATCTGCCAGTGGAAACAGAGATCCATGGTTTGGGTTCATTTTGATCATGATTTTCTTATTCAACCAAACATGGTATTGTCTCATCAAATTATTTGTTTTCTAAAGCTGGTGAACCAAGAAATAAGCTGACTACAAACCTGAAACCTACAATTGTTTAAAAACTGTTGTATTTTATTAAAAATCTGTGATCAATGCATTAAGTGCATTTGTTTCTGTAAATTGTTAGATGTAAACATACTTGTATTCCATTTAAGGTGTCCTTTAAGACAAAGCCACATTAACAACAACATGTGTTTTTCTGCAGTAGCATGGCTCTCTGTTGACGGTGGAACTATTCAGAAGGTGCTATATGACATTTGTCCACTAGATGTCAGTGTTAGATTCTAGTCAGATCGAGCTCAGAGGCTGCGACCCGTTTGAAAGAGTCTGGCAAAGAAAGCCTGTCATTGTGTTGGTTCAGTGATGGATGTTTATTGCACATTTTGATTTTCAGTTTGGAGTTTTGCGATGGCCGTGTTAGCATACTGTTTCTGTGGATTGGTGGTCTGTTGTCAGTGATGTGACCGAGAAGGCAAAGAAAAGGAGAGAAGGAAGTTGGGCAGGGGTTTCAGTGAGTGTTTGTGTGATCATGAGCCAAAATGATTGTACGAGTGAGTGTTCCCAAAGTGTGTGTCAGTGTCTGGGGTTATGTGATATGAGTCTGGTGGATGACCTTCTTTTGTGTTATCTGTAGATTTGCGGTGCATCTATCTTTCCAGGTTTCAGGGGAGTGTTGAAAATTATATTTTAGCATTACTCCAGCAACAAAGCCAACTGTGAGTACTGATGTGGATGGTCTTAACCAGGTCTAAGATAAGATAGGACTTTATTGATTTCACACAGGAGAAATGTACATGTCACATCTGACATGGATAGAATCACTCAAGATTGTGCAAAAAGAAAAATAATGTCCAAACATGTTAAATGCAGGATATATTATGTACAATAAAAAGTGGCTATTAAGAAACAGTGTCAATAGTAGTGCAGGTTTTTCAGTCCTAATACAAGTGACTTAACCCTTTAGGCGCCAGAGTTTTTTCAAGAAAATATACAATTTTGATTTCAAGATTTCAAAAGGCTATAACTTAAAAATGGTTTGAGACAAAGGCATACTGTAAATTAGAAATATCTTCAGTTTGAACCAAACCTTGGGATGGAAGTTGATTCGTCATCCAATTTGCATATTGTGACGTCATCAAGGTGGCGGCCATTTTGGAACATGTTAATTATTGTATAAAGACTTCAAAAAGCTGTATCTTGGGAGTTATTTGAGATCAGGGAATACTATCAACAGTCAATATGAAATATCTTTAGAATGAAATGAATTTGGGATAGAAATAAATTCCATGATCCAGATTATAAATAATGTTTTAGCACTGGTTCGCAGCCATATGGAATTGTATTATTTTCAAAGACCTTCAGTGATCAAGACAGCACTCTTTATAGTTTACAGTCATGAAATCTGGAGATTGAAAGGGAAATATTGAAACCAAAGAAGTGGTGGGCTTACTATTATTCTCAGTGGAAATGAGGCTCCAGGACTTATCGTTTAGAAACAGAGAGATGAAATGAATGGGCTCAGAACTTGTCAGATCGTCTCAACAACATACAACAGGCTCTTCAACACTTCTGATCCACTTTTGTGGATTATTTTCTCTCAAGAACTGCCTTGATCCTCATCGTCGCTGCTGGTAAAGGCAGTGAACGCGATTAGCGATGTGTTTTTTTCCCGCGGCTCCCCCGCAACTTCTCCCGCGTCTCCCGTGTTCCCCGTGGATGTCTACCCCCGCTACTTTCTCCCACATGCCCGGTGTTATGATGCCCCTGTCCCCTCCACCACGGCCCCTGCTTGGCGTTCACAGAATGCTTCTACCGCGGCCACACGGAGGACAAGCAGCCGCTGTACATGGGCTGATTGTGGACTATGGAGCGCGGTCTCCCCGTCACCAATAATGTCCATGTCTGTTTCACTGGACACCTGCGTGTCTTCCTCCTCTGAATCTGAGTGAGCCAGTACCAGACCAAGTACTTCTCTGGTACTGAAGACCTCGTGAGTAAAATAAAAAACACTCTCTCCCTCTGCTCTGCTATCGCTCCTGAAAGAACGGGAGAGGTGGGGTTGTTCAATTTACACATTTTAAGCTGGTTTAAATAACATGAACAATTTCTGTTTCTCTTAAAAACATAAGCAAATCTTGAAGATCGCACTTAATTTTTAGCGTTGTTACATCAACATATCTAAATCATGTTGATGCCAAATGAAAATGTAACATTTTGTCTTTGCCCCTGAATTTGTGACGCGTGAAACCCCGTGCATCGAGAAGCATTCCTCGTGGGGATTTTAGTCCGCCATTTTACAACCGATGCTACATGAACCTGCATCAGGAGGACACCCGCATAAGGTACATTAAATTTTCTCTTACAAATTAACGATAGGAAGTGGTAGACATCGCCTCAACATTGTTGTTTTCACGGAGCAGAGCTTTTTAATCTGCTATTATTATCAAGCAACTGCAAGCTCCATCCACCTGCTGCCCTCGGCGGTGGGGCGGAGGTGCCCGTGGTTGCTAATGCTAATGCTGCCCTCCTCTCGCTTCCTTTGGGTGCACGGATCGCCTCGGTGCGTCGCGAACGGGTTCGGGTCCGATTGGAAGGGTTTTGGAGAAACATATCAGTTTTTGCTCCTTTTGTTGTTTTTTTCTAGGCGGAATTTCATTTTTTCAACAATACACAGATACTATAATACTAGAGGAACTAATGGATACCTATCCATTGAGTGATTACTGGGTTGGAAGAAGCCGCATGGTAACCTTAAAACGGCACATTGTCATTAGGGGTAAGATTTGAACACGTGGTTGCACTGAGAAGGTGACATGGAGTAGGGCTGAACGATTCTTTCTGGCTCTTTCTATATTGTGATTTAAATTCGATACACAATTTTCTTCAGTTAAATAATCACAATGTGCAGTAGCATTTACATACTTGGCCAAAAATTACATAAAAAAATCAAAACATTACAGGAATAGTTCAGCAATTTTCCATTCCACAGTCAAAATACAAGTTTTTGGGGTATTATGTAAAACAACAGATCCTGGGTCAGTCAGGAGCACACAAATTGCTGCTTTGGGGATGATCACCATGTCTGAAATTGTGATTTCGATCATAAAACAATGAATCTTTCAGCCCTACAATGGAGGATCCAATATGGCACACTAAATTGCTTCTTCCTGTTTTTCCTATCTGATTTGCACGCTGTCAATAATGGAGAACGTAATCACTAAATCTTACCTGTTCTGTATTTCCTCCACAGATTAAGAGATCATCAATGGCTGCCTTCCTAGTGTTAAGAGTTATCTTGGATGCTGAAAACTCTCAAAGACTGCTGTTTGAAGGTGGTTTTCCAAGATCTGTTGATTAAGTGGTTCAGGAGGTAAAGAGACAGTGCAACCTCAACTATACCTTCAGACTCCAGTTTATGGATGAGCATTTTGGAAACGTGTTTACAAACCTAACAAGAGTGGAGGAACTCAAGGATAAGGGGACAATTAAAGTAATCCAGATTGAGAGTTCCCAGTGTGATGAGGCTTCTGTCAGTCATTCCGTAGTTCAGGCTCTGCTTTCACCTTGTTCAGTGTCAGTGTCCTGTGGGTCTGTTGACACAGATATTCTGTCCTCTTCGGATTCTTCAAGCTCAAGAACATCATGGCCAGTCAATTTTCCTGTGCCCCAGTTTTCTTATGATTCAGAGCTGAAACTTGACAGAGGCAATGTGACATACAAAAAGGATGGCACTCCTCATTCCTGATCCAAAACTTAAATCAAACATTCTTGAGACCCTGGTGCAAGAAATGATCAAATACAAACTTTACTGTAGTGGCAAGGAATTAAATGCTGTGGCGAAGGCCCTTGTATCGAAGCATCCTTGCTTGAGTGAGAAAGGTTCTCTCACTGGGCATGCAGGATGGAAGACCAGTTTGGGAAATAAGCTTTCTATGTACCGCACGCAGCTGAGAAAACTGGGATGTACTGAAGTGAGTATCAATTCCATGAAGACCAAGCCAGCGGGAAAAGCAAGTCCTGCAGCTTCCATAAAGAAACCTCGGCGGTCAGAGGTTAATTATTGCCCCCCGCATCCCATTGGAGAATCCGACACAAGCCTGGAAAGAGTGAGGGTTGAACTTGTTGATGATGTGACGAGGACAAACAGGGAGGTGATCAAAATGAAAATGGAGAAAACCTTTTCTTATAGGAGAAGAGAAGTCATTTCCGAGGAGCCAATGGTTCAGGACTTCAAGACCAGATGGCCAGCATTCTTTCACATGAGTGAGGTTTGTGATACTTTGGCATGTTTTTTATTTTTTTAAAATAATAAACGATACATGTACCTAATATGGTTTTGTTCCCTTGACTTTGCATTGACATTTTTTGCAGTTTTGAGTATTAATGCTTTATCTGTGTGCTTACAGATAAATGCCGAATTTAAGAGGATAACTACCATGCTGCTCCAGTCCAGATTTCTCTCCCAGCTGGATATTCATACAGTCAAAATGATCAAGTTATTCGGGAAACGAGGAGGAGTGATTGGAGCCAAACTGAAGAACATCCTGGAAGAGATCGAGAGGGCTGTTGATTGTACTTTATTATGCCCTACTAGGGAAATGTGTGTCTGTTTTGAGGAGCATTCATTATGTCATTAATACAAACGCCTTAAATTAGACATAAAAAAATTCACTAAGTCCAAACCTCTCATAATTTATTTGCAGTTTAAAGTTCCACATACCAATCTTGTATGTTAAGGGAGCCAGTGTACGTTTTTTTCAGTCTGACTATACCAAAAAAAGCAATAATGCCCAAAAATCAATCTTGCTACCAACTATTCAGACACGTGAGCAGACTTTGAAAACCAAAGTCAGAATTGTATTTATTTATGATTTGTGTTGCAGTTAGTAGTTCACTCTAGTTGTAGGGATCAATGAGATCAAATGTTTTTCTACAAAAAATAATATGCGTTAAAAAAAAAATACATTTTCTGCTGATTACACTGATCTTTGTCCAAAATCTTAACTACCTCAATAAGTTCTTCAACTTTCAGCAATACCCAAGCAAAATTTGTATTTTAAAATGAAATATACCAGATCTTGAATAGGTTTGATCCTTGGCGAGTCAAATAAATTGGAAAATTTGCGTAAGTCCCAAATCAGTTAATAAAGTAACTCTCTTTCCAGACAGAGGACATTGACATTCTCAGAAAACTCATCCTAAAGGGACTGTGCATATATCTCCAGGAGGACCCAGCACACCTGTTCAGAGAATATGAGGTGAGTCCAACTGATGTATTGTTGAGTTGACAGTTTAATTCCAGCTGTCGCAGTAAGAACAACCACAGGATGCACTTTGAGAACATCAACACTTATTGGTCTCCCTCCCGTCCTTCTCCTCGTGTCACACGAGACCACCGTCACACGAGACCACCGTCACACGAGACCACCGTCACACTAGACCACCGTCACACTAGACCACCGTCACACGAGACCACCATCACACGAGACCACCGTCACACGAGACCACCGTCACACTAGACCACCGTCACACTAGACCGCCGTCACACTAGACCGCCGTCACACTAGACCACCGTAGACCACCGTAGACCACCGTCACACTAGACCACCGTCACACGAGACCACCGTCACACGAGACCACCGTCACACTAGACCACCGTCACACTAGACCACCGTCACACGAGACCGCGTCCAACTAGACCACCGTCACACTAGACCACCGTCACACGAGACCGCGTCCAACTAGACCACCGTCACACGAGACCACCGTCACACGAGACCACCTTCACACTAGACCACCGTCACACTAGACCACCATAGACCACCGTCACACTAGACCACCATAGACCACCGTCACACTAGACCACCATAGACCACCGTCACACTAGACCACCATAGACCACCGTCACACTAGACCACCATAGACCACCGTCACACGAGACCACCGTCACATGAGACCACCGTCACATGAGACCACCGTCACACTAGACCACCGTCACACTAGACCACCGTCACACTAGACCACCGTAGACCACCGTCACACTAGACCACCGTCACACGAGACCACCGTCACACTAGACCACCGTCACACTAGACCACCGTCACACGAGACCACCGTCAAACGAGACCACCGTCACACGAGACCACGTCACACTAGACCACCGTCACACGAGACCACCGTCACATTACACCACCGTCACACTAGACCACCGTCACACTAGACCACCGTCACACTAGACCACCGTCACGAGACCACCGTCACACTAGACCACCGTCACACGAGACCCCCGTCACGAGACCACCGTCACACTAGACCACCGTCACACGAGACCACCGTCACACGAGACCACCGTCACACGAGACCACCGTCACACTAGACCACCGTCACACTAGACCACCGTCACACGAGACCACCATCACACGAGACCACCGTCACACGAGACCACCGTCACACTAGACCACCGTCACACTAGACCGCCGTCACACTAGACCGCCGTCACACTAGACCACCGTAGACCACCGTAGACCACCGTCACACTAGACCACCGTCACACGAGACCACCGTCACACGAGACCACCGTCACACTAGACCACCGTCACACTAGACCACCGTCACACGAGACCGCGTCCAACTAGACCACCGTCACACTAGACCACCGTCACACGAGACCGCGTCCAACTAGACCACCGTCACACGAGACCACCGTCACACGAGACCACCTTCACACTAGACCACCGTCACACTAGACCACCATAGACCACCGTCACACTAGACCACCATAGACCACCGTCACACTAGACCACCATAGACCACCGTCACACTAGACCACCATAGACCACCGTCACACTAGACCACTGTCACACTAGACCACCGTCACACGATAACTGATGCTGGATGCAGAAGGCATTGAGAGCAGCAAGTTTTGCATCACAAAAAAAGTTGTATCCACTGTCTCAATTGTTCAAAGGCGTCCCGATATAAATCCTTGTTTTAGTCTTTGGGTTGTTATTAAGGATTTGAGAGTCATAACAAGACCTTTTTTAGTTCTGCGCCACATGTTATTTTACCAGTGAGATTAGCCTCGCAGAGTTCTGGCAACCCGATCACGGACTTCCATGGGACATCCTTATTGGCGAAACGGTGGAGGGCAGGACATCAAAATTAAAACAATAACAACTTTTATGGGTCGTAAAACAAATTTTGATATTCAAATATCTCTGAACTACTGTTATCAGTTAAAGATGTATTTGAAAAGAGCATGATTTATTAATGCCTTTTGAAATATTGGGGCCATTTAATGATGACTTGACATGCAAATATTGCATACTGCTACTTTAAGAGGATAGTGAAGATGCATTGGACCTGATCAGCCACTAGAGGTCGCAAACAGCTCAATGATATGAAACTCGAACACACAACCCATTGTTTTAGTGCCCTCTGACAATATTTACAAAAAGTAATATATAAAACTAATCCTCAAGAAAAAAAACATTTAATTAATTTTATGAAAAAAAAAAATAATTGAGCTCTTACCCAATTTGAATGAGGGTTCAGTCAGTTATAGTTGCAACTTACCAAACAATGAAAACAATTGTATTTAACAAAAAAAGTATGATTAATCAAACTTAGCCAGGGAACACCCATGCTTGCAGGGTGTGATAAATGACGGTGTCATGAATCAACCCTGAAGTCATAAATGTTGTTAATGTTTGTAAATTCCAGAATGTGAAATTGAACCTATTAAATTAATTAGTGCGAGGAATCGCTTCTCTGCATACAAGGGAAGAGCACAGACCCATCTTGTTTCTTTCACATTATGATTTTAGTTCAATATGGAGGTTTAAATTCTATCCACAGAGCAGACAGAAGCGTGTTACTTCTCCTTTAAGTCCATTGTTTTTGTGAACACTGATCTGTGTTTTTAAAACCTTTGTATAGAACCAGTTCCTTCCCAGTTCAACCCTCCACCAGCTAAAAAGAAGAAAGTGGTCGCGTATCTCCTCATCACTGGTCAGACGTTCCAGGCTCACCAGCAGATCCTGGACCACCTGAACAAAGGCCCGTTGAGCATCTCTGTCACTGAGGACGTGCAGCAGTGTGACGTCATCCTGCTCTTCTGTCCGATCCTGTCGCGGGTCCGCTCTGATGTAGAGTCTGCTTTCAGGAAGATTCCAGGTTTGTGGATTCAAGGAAACAAGACAAATACAATATTTTTAATTTAATTAAATGCTGGGGAAGGTATTATTGAGGGAAAGTACATATAGGTGGCACTTGAATAGAAGCTGCAGGTTTCATCAAACAAACCGATAGAAGAGCGTCATGACATGATCACTTTTGACTCGTGATGATCGAAGCTCTCTACTCTGACTAGAACATTCCTACTAAATCTTGATAGAATACTGTATGTTCATAAACTCTCTATACACAGGAGTTCTTACTCACATATGAAGTCCTGTGTATTCCCTGCTCTCCTTGGTCTCTCCTTCTCTCTGCAGTTCATATGAACACACCAGGAAGCAGGAATGTGTGCTACATCATCAGCTTTGGAGATCAACAGCTGATAGAGCTGTGTCTGAATCCCTTCCTGCACCACAGGGGGAGCTCTGAAGAACTAAAAATACTTACAAAGAACAAAAGAAAAGATACTTGGCACTGATAGAAAATGTATAGAGACCCTCTAAAGGGCAAGTAGTCAGGGCCTTTATCCCCACCGCTGTCAGACAAGTCACTTTAAGTCACTAATGCACTAGGACTGAAAAAACCTGCACCGCTATTGTCATTCTTTCTTCTATTGTTTCTTTTTAATTGTACATAATTATATCCTGCACAGACGATATTTTTAACCTTTAACATGTTTGCACACTCACATGAGATAGAAATCACATGAAATGACATGATGTCACACTGTAAGAAGAACACAAATATTGACTGAAAAGTATAGTAAAACTTATTAATACCCATGTACAACTACTGCAACAAATGACTATTGTTGTGGTCAGTGCATAGATACAGCAAGAAAACAAAATAATTCCATAAAAAGTACCCTGAGCTGAGCTCATCATCAGAGTTCCAAGATCACTATGAAAAGAGTTCATAGTGAATACATCCCAAAACAACACCTCAATAATAGGTGCCTTCACACTACAATAGTCTGTAAAGCTTTGAAACATACAAAAAACTAACATGAACTAAAACATGTGGGTTGTGTTGACAGATGGAGCTGAAGATAAACCAGTGGTTCTAGTTCTGTTGCATCACACCCGCAAACCAGACCAGGTGCTGAAGCAGACTCAGTGGATGGATGAGTTCCCCATGGTCATCCAGGAGGTCAATGTGCTATACCACGAGAGCCAGAATGGACTGCTCGATTGCCCCAGGAACCAGGAGGCCCTTCAGAACCTCCATTTACTGCAGCGGGGTCGCCAAACAGGAGGCGCATGCCAGACCATTTGTACATATTTTTAGTGGTAGGGGAAACCGGAGCACCCGGAGGAAACCGGAGCAGACACGGGGAGAACATGCAAACTCCACTCAGAAAGGCCCTGGTCCGACCGGGATTCGAACCCAGGACCTTCTTGCTGAGAGGCGAGAGTGCTATCCACTCAGCCACCGTGCCGCCCACAGTGCTAATTGAGTGCTATTAATGCTAATAATGTTAACCCTTTAGGCGCAACTTTGGAATGGAAGTTGATTCGTTCATCTAATTTGCATATTAGATCCGCTACATTGTATGTAATTTTGTTACATTTGTATAAGTAAGAAATGTAATTTTGTTATTTGTTAATTGGGTTAGGCGAAATAAGTGTTAAACTTCAGCCTAACCCTTTCGGTCAGTATATAATTTATAATTTGTGAATGTCAAATGTTTTCTTATTTTCTGCTGATGGCCGAAGAATAAACGAATATATATATATATATATTGTGACGTCATCAAGGTGGCGGCCATTTTGGAAAATGTTAATATTGTATAAAGATTTCAAAAAGCTGTAGCTTGGGAGTTATTTGAGATCAGGGAATACTATAAACAGTCAATGTGAAATATCTTTAGTATGAAATGAATTTGGGATAGAAATAAATTCCATGATCCAGATTATAGATAATGTTTTAGCACTGGTTCGCAGCCATATGGAATTGTATTATTTTCAAAGACCTTCAGTGATCAAGACAGCACTCTTTATAGTTTACAGTCATGAAATCTGGGGATTGGTTTCAATATTTCCCTTTCAAAGAAGTAGTGGGCTTACTATTTTTCTCAGTGGAAATGAGGCTCCAGGATTTACCGTTTAGAAACAGAGAGATGAAATGAATGGGCTCAGAACTTGTCAGATCGTCTCAACAAGAAACAACAGGCTCTTCAACACTTCTGATCCACTTTTGTGGGTTATTTTCTCTCAAGAACTGCCTTCATCCTCATCATCGCTGTTGGTAAAGGCAGTGAACGCAATTAGCGATGTGTTTTTTTTCCCGCGGCTCTCCCGCGACTTCTCCCGCGTCTCCCGTGTTCCCCGTGGATGTCTACCACCGCTACTTTCTCCCACATGCCCGGTGTTATGATCCCCCTGTCCCCTCCACCACGGCCCCTGCTTGGCGTTCACAGAATGCTTCTACCGCGGCCACACGGAGGACAAGCAGCCGCTGTACAGGGGCTGATTGTGGACTATGGAGCGCTGTCTCCCCGTCACCAATAATGTCTGTGTCTGCTTCACTGGACTCCTGTGTGTCTTCCTCCTCTGAATCTGAGTGAGCCAGTACCAGACCAAGTACTTCTCTGGTACTGAAGACCAGAAGACCGTGAGTAAAATAAAAAACACTCTCTCCCTCTGCTCTGGCTCCTCTCAGCTCTACCGCTGCTGCTTCGCCGCTGCGCCGCAGGTGTTTTACGAACTCAATTTACTCAAAAACTTTCAATATAACCACACCCACAAATGTTGCTCATATTACAGGCACACATGTTCACTAACCCCTGGTGAAAAGTATTAACAAGTGTAGGGTGAGAAAATGTCGATATCACACATAACTTAAGTTATGTACCTGATATCGGAGAATTGGATCAAAAACAACCATGTAATAAATACAATAATTGATAATAGCTTTATTTAGGGGCACCAGGGAATAACTCCCAACTGATAACGTGCATATGGCGTCACAATATCAATTAATTGGCTCATTTATTGATTAAGTAATCTCATGAGTCCTTTCATTATTTAATTAGCTAATTAGTCCAATTCTCTTCAATAGAATCTGAAGGTAGTGAATTCTTTTACAAATCAGTGACCTAATTTCTGGATTTAAAAGTACAAATATCACTTTCAGACAAAGATGGTTTTGTAGATTTAATGAAGTATACACAATACAGACTAGATATGAATTATGCAAATTGTCAAGAATAACATGAAGGAAACGTTGATTTCAAGATACATTGTTAAAATGCTAGGCTAAAGTGAGCTAAGCAAGACCTTTGTCTATGAATGGATTGGTATAGGCTGAGGCCTGCATGTGTTCAGCCTTGGTAAGAGAAGTATTCTTTGAAGTATAGGTTTTAATAAAGCCAACAACTGTGTGTAGCAAGAGAGCAGATCATACAACCAGAATAGCCTTTGGTGAATAGCAGTCCTTGGGTCTTGATGGTGTTGGATGGAGGCTTCCTGTCCACGGGGCCTGGACCATGCGGCTGCATCATGTGGCTGAACCAAGTCCTCCCACGATCCACAGTCTAGGTGCCAAAACTCAGCAACTTCTTCAGGTAGAAGCTGGAGGCTATTGAAAGGTTGTGGAAGTCCTTTCAAACGTGGAGCTGAGGTTTCAGGCCATCTAAGAGGCCCAAGGCCCCTTGGTTGCCTAAGCAGAGCCCAGGGCAGAGCCCAGGGAGGTCTGGTCACTCCGTGGTTCCAAAGCAGACTGGTTTTTCTTCCCTGTGGGTCCTTGAAAGTCTTCACATCTTCTTCTTACCCACAATAAAACCTGAACCACAAGGATTTACACACAGTGGAGACAGAAGTTATAATATGTCTCAATATACAACAAAATGTCTTTGATTGAGGAAAGAGGTCATTTTAATTTATCCTACACAAGATTCTGCACCACATTTTTACATACAGCCTGTTTAAGTGAGCAATGTTGCTTGTCTCAATATTGCGACTTTGGCGCTTAAAGAGTTAAAACTTGGACGGAGAGGTTGTAGATCCAGGACCTTGTAGCTTCGGTCCTGGATCCATAGCCTGTCTGTCCGTGTGGAGCGGAACCCGAGGTTTCGCACTTTCTCCCACTAGGTTTTTGTTTTGTTTTTTGGTCTCCTTATGGACCAATAACTATGTGTATTCTTTGTGTCGTAACTGTTGAATCTCTGATCTGTGTTGATTTTGATGGTTTTGTTGAGTCGTCTGAGATGACTGCTGTTGTGAAGTAGGGCCATACAAGAATACATTGTGTTGTAAATTGTGTAAAACTACAATCTTGAACTTCAAATAAGGCCTGTTTACATTTGCACAGTTAACATTATTTTGCACACCAGAATGTAAGATACAAATTTAACATTGAACATGACAAAAGAATGACAATTTGTCTGGACTTTTTACAATCACATTTTATTTATAAACCCCTCAACACTCAAGGCAACCAAAGTGCTTTAGAATAAGATCACATTTTAACCTACATGCAATCAAGACAAAAAAAATAATAAGCATGAACTCAAGCGCTAATGAGTGTGTGGTAGAGGGGGTCGGTTTTGAAGCTCAAAGTCACAAACAACATCCGCTGGCAATAGCAGATGTATTTTGAACTTCATAACCCACAAGCTATATATGATTTTACAGCTTATTTTCCTCTATATTTATATGTACACTACCGTTCAAAAGTTTGGGGTCACATTGAAATGTCCTTATTTTTTAAGGAAAAGCACTGTAGATAACTTTAAACTAGTCTTAACTGTAAAGAAATACACTCTATACATTGCTTATGTGGTAAATGACTATTCTAGCGGCAAATGTCTGGTTTTTGGTGAAATGTTGTAATTGCTGCAAATGGAGGATTCTTTGACAAAAGCAAAGTTGGATGTAAAACAAATCTTATTTTAAATACAAATCATTATTTCTAACCTAACCTCACGTTTGTATAAGTTTTTTACCTTTCGTCTTCTGCTGCTCTAGCCTGGCCTTATCCAACCGTACTCTCCGCTCAATCATAATTTCACTGCATGTAACGTCTGGGTCTGGTCCCTGTGTTTGCGATTACAATCGGTCGTATTTCGACCGGCTACTCAGAGAGCGCGGAAGGCGGGTGTTGTAGGTCGGTGCTGGTGACGTCAAGAGTTTGCACCGAACGGGCAGGTCGTGGTTTGGCAATGGCGAAGAATGCGATAGTAAAGTAATCCGGTCTGGTTCTATCAAGAAATTGAAGCAGGAGCAAGAGGAATGTTTAGCAAATGTAATCACTGATAAAGATTGTGGCGCTACTCCCCACGGGCTCCGTTAGCGGCAAAGGAGATGGCTAGGCTATATGCTAAAGGTAGGCTAAATGCTAAATGCTAACAACAGACTCGGGTGCATTACATACGTCACGGTAAACTCAGATCCAATCGTATCAATCTGCAAAAGGAGTTAACCCTTCCCACCTGTTCACGGAGCTCAAGGGAGCACCTCCAGACCTTAGTATGAAATGTAATTTCTACTATGGTGTGGTACGACCAGGCTACTGCTGCTCCAACAAATTAGACTTTCCCCATCCTTGCTCAGTCTCTTTCTCTCCGTAAGTCTTCCTTGAGAAAGAATATCCACTTGTATTTCCCAAAGTATAATCCAGTGTTCAGAAATTATCCAAACGTGTATTTTTCAGTTGCAAAAAAAAAACGCTCCGAAAGAGCTTCAGACTCCTCTTTTACATTTCACCAAGTTTGACCTTTGTTTACCCCCACAAACATCATATCCACGTGTTCCTTGAGTCCTTAGCTTCAAAAAGAGAGGTTCCATGAAAAGATAGGAGCAGTTTTCCGTCCGCAGGACCCTTGTGTAAAAGACAAACTGCATCCACTTGCACAGGGTCCTTTTTCCCTTGTTGTTGATTACACGGCTAGCACTGAATGATTGACGTGTCTAAGTAGCCAATAAAAAGAGCTTTCTTTTGATGGGTGGGACTTGTAGGAACCCTTTTCATTTTCACAATAAAAGCGTGCGTAAAGACGCTGTTAGAACTGCTGCGCATATTTTATATGCATTTACACTACTAAAAAAATTATTTTGAATAAATGTAAAAGAAAATCACACAGATTTGTTACTTATAAGTACCAAAACTAAAAAATATGCTTTTTATGATGGTGAAATGTTAGTAAAGCAGTTTGGCACAATTTGGCACAAATTTTGCCAAATAGCTTCCCTTTCGGCACTACTTGATAAAAAAAAAAGAAAAACTGCAAAAAATGTATAAAACTTAGAAGTCTGAAACTTTACACAGTTGTTGTCAACAACACAATGAAAAAATTGGCGTTGAAAATTTTCTTCTTCCAATGAAGTAGGCTTTTGTAGGTCATTTGTACATTAAATTTTTTTAGGCGAGGCTGAAAAAAAACAGGTTTTTTTCCCAAACTTCAAAGGATGCAGAGTAAAATTTAGGAATGACATACATTATTTCAGAGTATATTTACATAAACTATAAGGGCCTAGCTTTAAAATGATGCATCACACAAGCATGTGAGATGTAAGATGTGTTTTTAAATAAGCAAAGACATTTGGGTATGCCAAACTTTTGTGCACGAGCCAAAACAGATGTAGGAGTTTAAGAGGTTAATGTTAAAACAAAAGGACACATGTGAGGATCTGGGTTAAAATGACAGACGTGGAATAAAAGTAAAAAAAAATAAAAATAAACGTTTATTTATTATAAAAGGATCTCCGGCTAAAAAGAAGAAGAAAGTTAAGACTATTAAATTTAGGAAATGATTTATTTAGGTTGAGAAAACTACAGTATATTGAAAAAAAGTATAAAAAACATTACAAAGGCCTATGTTAATTTGTGAAACAAACAAAAATATATATATATATTTAAAAAAAAAACTACCTGGGGCTACCAGAGGAGGGCATGCTACTTAGGAAGGTGCCCAGGGGTGCTACTACAAAACTGACCTCAGTGGACACAGCAGACAACAGCAAATGAACGAGCAAACTTGACTCGTGTACCCAGTGCACTAAATGACATTGGTGGGGGACCTCACTTTTTAGTCCTTATTTCAATCTACACAGTAATCATGGAATTTCATAATCACAGTTTGTAGAACTTCATTTATTGAATACATATAAAAAAAACAAATCCTTAGTTATTAATGAAATTAAATAAACAGGTGGAACTCTTTGGCTGGTTAAGGACTTTATGCATGCTTTTTAGTCATAAAAAATATGCTGTAACAAACATTATTTATGTATGTTACAATAAAGACCATTTACTGTAAAAGCAGTACAAAAAAAAACACATATGTATCAATTTAAAATGTGAAAAACTCACAAATGTTGAAATCAAAGTCTGTAGCAGTTAGACATGGTCATTATGTATAGTGTCTGAGAGTTTAGTGCGCGTACACAGATGTTTACAAGTCTTTGGCGTTAGTTAGCTCTACAGCCAATACAAATGTGGAAAAAACACCAGATGCAACTCAGATGAAACGATAAGTTATAGGACTAAGCTCCAATTAAAAAGCCTTGTGTTTTAATCATGTAATCCTTTTTGATAACAGAAGGCCCATAACTGACCATTGTACAAATCCAGCATCTGATGGTGCTTTCAGACCGGAAACGCTGAAGCCCCGCTCACCAGACGCGCATTCTCTAGTTTTCAGACGCAGAGGACTTCACACCAGAACGTCCTGACGCGAGCCGGAAGTACCGGAAGTAGCCGGCCGGCTCTAATGCTAACAGAGCTATGCTAGCGGCTTCTTGTGTACAGATCTTCTCCAATATGCAAAGAAAAAATCTGTTGGATTAACATAAAAAAAGTATGGACATCGGTTGCATATAATAAAATCATGTTATGTCAACATGAATATTGCACATAAAAAAAATCACGTTACATTGTAATGAATATCTCCTGTTCACTACACCTAAGAATTTTACATTAGACAAAAAATAAAAAAATCAGCAATAACACGATGAAGCCATGAAAGCTAAGGTAAGAACAATAATCAGTATGGAAAATTGGTGAACTATGAATATGAATATCAGAGTCGAACAGGAAAACATTTTTAACCCCTTACTTCCCGCCTTAAACGAGTGCATTTTCTCCAGTTCAGCTTTACCCAAATCTAAAAGTTGCAACCTAAATCCAGTGTAACGCCTCATTCAAAAGCTAAGACCTAGAAAATGGATCTGAACTCATCTTTTTCCTTGTGTTGTTACCATCACTTTTTCCACATTATTTTACACCTAATTTGCGTTTTTGTCTCTTGTGTTCAGTTTTTGTCACTTTTAACTGTTACATTTTTGTCATTCTTTTCTTTAGTTAATCTCACATTATTGGTTGAGTTTTTGAAAATGTACTTGTTTTTTCCACTTTTGTGTTGCACTTCAATCGCTTTTTTGTAACATTTTAGTTGTTCTTTTGTCACTTTTCTGTTGCTGTTTGTGGCATTTTGTGGTCTCTTTTTGGCACTTTTTTGCTGCGTTTTTTTTTTTGTACAATTTTTGATGACTCATTTTCCATAAGCTTTTAGATTTGGGTAAAGCCAATCCGGTCCGGGTGGAGGTTAAGGTTCCGTCTTTACTCAAAGAGTCGGATCTTCAAGGCCTGAGCCCTTTTTGACAGCACTTTGCCTTTCAACTCCATTACAAGTTTCTGTATTACCTCAAAGGTGTATCTGAGATGAGGAGGGTAGTCCAGGTTTAAGTTGTAAATGAGGCCAAACTGGGGACATGATGGGTGTAATAAACCTCCTGAGCGAACTATGGACCGATGTGGGCGTCCACATGTTAATTCCACAACAGCAGGATATGTGATGTTACTAAATAGTGTTTGAGGACTTAATAACCACATATCGACATCGGTAATCGGTTGATATCGGAATCGAAAATGAGAGTTGGACAATATCGGCATATCGGTAAAAAGCAATATCGACATGCGTTTCCATCACATAATGCATCGTTCCTTTATTGCGCTAACAGTTTGGCTTTTACAGCCGAGTCGCCACTGTGGCAACTGGTGTTTCCAAGAGGTCTCCCATTACATACTTACAGGCCTTACCCTGCCTTAGTTCAGGAGTTAACAGGCTAATTGGTATGGCCTCAAGGAAATGGTTTCATTGTGCTTTACAGCTTAATGTTGTTTGAATTTTTTGATAATTTTTTAGTTGGAGTGTCTCTCTGTGTCTATTAGTACCTGAGCTCATTCCCTCTTGTCGCTGGTCCATCGTCTTTGTAGTTTCCTGGGTTTCTGAGTTTCTGTTTTGGACTTTTGAGGTATGATTTTCCCTGGACTTTTATTGATCATCATTAAAGATTTTGTTTTGCATTATGAATTTTGTCTCTTTCATTTCACTTGTGATGATATCAGTATATACAGAAGACTTTACTGCATAAACCAGAGCAGGTTCTTTGCACTAAACGTATTTAAAGCCAAATGGTGCAAAATGTTCTTCTGGAGATTGATAGTGGTCTTCTTAGAAAGTGCAGATTGTGTTTTGATACAATGTTAAAGGAAGATGTTGTGGAAGACCGCAGACCATTAAACATTTTAGATCTCTTTGCAAAAACTCTGCCGATTAGTTTTTATGGTTTCAATGTCAATACCCTACGTGGCACTGAAAAACGGAGACTAGCCCTAAAATCAACAACAATGGTTATCTCGAAGGACTTTACAAGACGTATTTTCCGACACAGATCAGAGAATAAAACAGTTCAAACACATAGATAGAACAGTTGGTATTTGGTCCATAAAGGGAGATGTCCATAATTGCTCTGTGTCTGGTCATTACATTGTTCGTTTAGTTAGACTGACAGACCCTCCTGCATCGGCAAGGAAAATACTTCTGGCCAAACGCTCTATTGTTTTTAAATTTGGCCCCAACCGAAATGAGTTTGACTCCATTGGTCAAAAGGGGCAGATGACAGTCCGCTTATGTTGCTAGTGTTAGTGATGTGGGGTTGTCTGGATCATCACCACTTGACTTAGACCTCGGACTCTGACTTGGTTTATAGCACTTTGAAATCATGGAAATTAATAGTCTTTTTTTGTCTTAGAACACAAGAGAATAAGGTTCATACGAAGGGCAGAACTAATCAAACAGTGTTGAAGGAAACAGGTGATGAGGATTCGGCGCACAGAGCTGCTGGGACCGTGACCTGCATGAACCGCTCTCATTTGGGGCAATCCATTTGCTGGAGGCTGGTTCTCGCTCCCCACAGGTGCTCATTCCAGGACTGTGCATCATCATCAAGCTGTCTGAGACCAAATGAAGGAATCTGTCAGGGCGGGCGTTATTGATCTGTAGTTTAAAAGGCAAATACAGCGGTAAGCCAGGAACAGAGCCTGCCTGCTGGGTGCGTTGTAGGGCGGTCTCTGGAGGGTCGGATGACTCCGGAGGACGGTTTTTTAAATTGTTATCGTGCCCCTCTGATCTTTACTCAACGCAGACAGTTAAAGGCAAGGACTGCCGTCCGAAGTGTTTTCTGATGGTTTATGTGTAAAAAGGTGTGATTCAGTAAAAACTGGGCGCTTTCTTGTCATAAAGAAGGATGTGTTACGCATTTCATTTGGCCGATTACAAACAATCATGAGATCATAACCAGCATTACTGGACACTGCAAAAAGTGATGAAATATGAGATTGATTGCTTGAAATTGAGTGGTTTTTATCTAATTTGAGCACATTTGATGTCTTTAAAACAAGATTTATTAATGGGCAAAGCCATTTAGCAAGAATAAGGTAACGTGGTAAAAGTAAATCGTTTTTCACATTTTGTGTTTTATACAAATTATATTTTTATTACTTTATAAAAATAGAATTTGTTTTCGGCTGCAAAGATATAAACTTTCTGCAAAACGTGTGTTCATTTTGTCCAATGGTTTCTCAATATCGTTTTGGGAAGCCCAAATGTTGAAAATACTGAGAATGACGAGATCGGGACAACGCTGCTTTTTTTTTATTTTTTTTTTTTTTTTTTTTTTTTTTTTTTTTATTTTTTTCTTTTTTTTTTTTTTTTCTTTTTTGCTTTTTTTTTTTTTTTTTTTTTTCTTTTTTTTTTTTTTTTTTTTTATCTTTTTTTTTTTTTTTTTTTTTTTTTTTTTTTTTTTTTTTATAGTTTTTTTTATTTTTTTTTTTATTCTTTTTAGGCTCAATTTACACATGTTTCCATATTATTTCTCTAGTTTGAGTGTTTTTCTAGTTAAGTGGCATGTGTTGGAAGCCTTTTATAATGATTATATTACAAATTAGCTGACATTTGTTTCAATTATCTATTATAGTACCTCTTTATGCTCTTGTCTCTCCAAACAGATTTGTGAAGACAATTGAATTCAGTGTATTGCCCAGTCCACATATGCTTTCCACTCTCACGGCGTATTGGTTTAGGCTACGGAGTGACCAGAAAACTCGTCTGGTTCGCAATGTTATTTAGATCTCAATTATGTTGCATTTTAATAAGTGCCCTTTCCGCGCTCATGTGATTGACACATGGAGGCCGTAATGAGTCTCAGCACAGGCTATTCGCTTTGTGATAATGGGAGACAGATCTTGGCCAATTCTGTGCATGGCGTCAGATTGGATTTGATTAGTTCAATTAATTTATTTTCGATACTTATGTTACTATTATGTCCCATCCTCTTAAGGCTCAACTATCGGAAATAAACTAAGACAGACATTAGTCTCTCAACAACCATAGACTATATTACTCTAAACAGATGTTTCTATAATATAGTCCGCAACTACTGTTTAATTATTGTAGCCTATATAGAATGCGGCTAAAGTATGTATTTTATTTTGTCAGAGCGCTGCGGAGAAGAGGAAATATGAGGACAAACAATGTTACTAAGTGTAAAGTTCAAACTGTTGTTAGGATGTGTTTTAAAACATCTCTTTTAGTCTTTTTGTTAGGGAGGCTCTCTGGTCTCTCTCTCTGGTTCTTTCTGGTCTCTCTCTGGTAAAAAGGGGGTGAGTAGAAATTTTGCGAGATGCTAGATTTCTACAATCACAGAACTACGGGTCAGTGCTGTTACGAACAGGCCACGCCTCCTCTAGGTCCTGCAGCGCAGTAAACACAGCAGCTTGGCAGCAGAAAGTGTATATATACCTCTCTAAGCTGACATGCATACACAGCAAAACAGCCAACACGCAAAGTGAGGAGGAGAACGAGGGAACTAACGCGAAAAAAATTATCAAGAAGAAATCAAGCTGTCGAGAATGCTTACGTCGTATCCTTGTGGAGAGACTGCAGGTGCAGGTATCGCCTCGGATATGAAGCTTGGATAACCCCCCCCACACACACCCCGACCCTAGGCTTTATATTTTTTTTCTGCATTTACTGTCCGATATTTTACAAAGTCGCAATAAAGCTTATTCTTCATTTTGCAAAGATTTCAATATACCCTTTGTTATCCAAGGTTTATTATTATTTCTTGCTGTATCATTCAATATTTTTGTTGGGCAATTTTTATTATATAACCATAGATACTTTTTTAAAAATGATTCATAAGCCTTATTCACATTATTTGCACTATAAACATTTTCCCAGTGTTCTTTCATAAGATCATCCCTAAATGCATTTAATCTTTCCTCAGTTCTTGACCTAATAACTTTACTGTGCTTTTCTTTGTTTGTTTTTACATTACAAAAATAAGTTACAAATATAGGTAAATGATCAGTTGTATCATTTATCAGAAGACCACTTTTGACCGTTTTTTTCAAATATATTAACAAAAATATTATCAATTAATGTGGCACAACTGGAGGTTATTCGGCTAGGCCTGGTAATGGTTGGATAAAGGCCTCTGCTATACATTAAATCTAGGAAATCTGAACTACTAGTATGATTAGACACATTCAAGAGATTTATATTGAAGTCCCCGCAAATTATAGACAGTTTGCTTTCATTCATCCCAACTAATAATTGCTCCAGCTTGTTATTAAATACTGTAATGCTGGACCCTGGAGTTCTATATATGCATGTGACAACAATATTCCTCTGTTTGTTCATTTCGATCTCAACAGTTAAACATTCCATTAAATCTTCTGTTGCAGTAGTCATACACTCAACTGTTTTGCATTTTAACTCACTACTAACAAAAAGAGCAACCCCCCCTCCTCTCTTGTTGATCCGATTAACATAAAACAATTCATAACCCTCAAAATAAAATTCCGCACCTTTCTCATCCGTTAACCAAGTCTCAGACAGAGCTATAACAGTAAATTTATTTTGTAATGTGTTCAAATAGTCATGTATTTTACAAAAATTTGAATACAGGCTTCTACAATTCAAATGAATAAGTGAAAATGAACCAGCCGTTTCTATATTACTATTAAATTCTGCGTCTGTATAATATTTACATGTATCATTTTTGTTTGGAAATAAGTTTGACTCGGAGTCCAGTTCATCATGGTCATAGACACGACCTGTGTTTTCAGCTTGTGTAAGTATATGATCACACACCGTGGACATCGCACTTAATTATACAGTTAAGCACTTTCCACAATGTAGTCTCCACATACCTTAATCGTCGTCTGTTTTATCATTTTCATAACTGTCCAAGGAAAGTCGAAGAGATTCAACGCTGGCTGTTATTTCCCCGGCGGGAGCACGTTTGCTCCTACTGCGGGGGGACTGCCATCCCGCAGCCCGCAGCGCTGAGTCCCAACCCGGCTCTTTTCTTGGGACTTCCATCGTTACGCCAAAGTCCTTTAGACCCTCAGCTGCTTCTCGTGGGTTTTCAAAAATCTTAGTCTTTCCATCCTGCAGAAACAACATGAGTTTTGCAGGGTAGAGAATGCGAGACTTGATTTTTCGCTCCTGGAGTTGTTTCCTTGCGCTCCTGTATTTTGCGCGCTCCTTAAACACTTCGGTGGTGTAATCCTCGTCAAAATATATCCGTTGATCGTTAATACGAATGTCCTTTAGAGACCATGCAGCATGCAGCACTCGTTGTTTCTCCTTAAAACTGCGAAAACAAACGATGATAGATCTGGTGAAATCCGCAGCAGCACGTCCCACGGAGACACCTGTTCCTCCGACGCGATGCGCCCTTTCAATGTAAATCTCCTCCCGGATACTAAGCTGTTCACGAATTAGCTTTTCTATAAACACAATCATATTGCTGCCTTCAGTTTTCTCCGGTACTGAGTAAATTCTCAAATTATTTCTCCGTGAACGGCCTTCCAGATCCTCACACTTCTCCTCAAGGTACTTTTGTTTACGAATCAGATGAAACAGCACTTTAGTCAGATCCATGTTACGTTCCTCGTTATCTGCGATCCTCTGTTCGGCGTCATTCACCCTTGTTTTTAATTCTTCGAAGTTAAGCTTTATGTCGCTCACCTCCTTCCTCAGTACACCAAAGTTCCCTGCCGTTTCAGTTCGAAATAGTTTGAGTTCCTTCAGTATTTCTGAAGTACCATCAGCGCTACCAGCGCCCTTTTCCTCAAGGCCGGTTTGGCTTGCTGGCGTGGGATCCAACTCACCTCGTTTATGGCTTGGTTTTGGCATTATTAGGCGTTCCTTTTTCCTTTAAATGATAACTTGATGTGTCAAGTTGACATACAGTTCATCTGAGTCCACAAGCGACATGTCTTTTGTCCTATTGGATTTATTTAATTGATTTTGACATGACAAGTGACGAATATTCACAAAATGCTGCACATCAGACAAAAGAATATGCACTCAGGAATCATAAGGATGACCAGCTTACAAACCAGACAATTATTGACTCCAAGAATAAACAAATGTTTTTCTCCCACTCTCCGAGGAGGGCAAAAGTCCAACACAATCAGGCGCCCAGTGATGGGGGCCATTGTTTGCTCAGGCTGATATGGAGGACCAAGACCTGGACCAGGGTCCAGACCAGTCTCAGACCAGAGACCAGTTTCAGACCATGTGACGTCATCGGACATGTTGATAAAAACCGGGGGTAAGGACAGTCTGAGGAAAGAGAGCAGGGATAGAGACAGAGAACATGGCAGAGCGCCTGCATGTTCTCTGCACATTTTCAGGCCTGGAGGGAGAGTTTTAGCATATAGGGTTAGTTTTAGAGAATTGATGGCTCCAAGGGTTTTGTATCGATATTTAATTGTAAAGGGAATTAAATGTTCTATTTTTAACTCTTGCATTCTTGGCCTTATTTCTGTATCAAATTCTGAACACGTCAGTCAAAGGGAATTACTGCCTTCAGATGGTGACCCTTGACGTGATTTGATACAGAAAGAAGACGCAAGATGAGCTCAGATAGATAGACTGGGTCTGTTGGGTCTTGGGGCTCTCTACTCTGCAAAACACAGGTAAGCAGATACCATTTCTAAAACCTGCACATTGTTTTAAATAGAAGACAGAGAGATCTCGGCCCAGCATGATTGCAGCGTGGACAAGACCGCCGTGACGGGCGATTCTATCGGACGCGATAGAACAATAGTCAGGTTTTTCGACGTTTTTGAACCTTGAGGGATGTTGGTCTCTCTCTAAAAAACGAATATACAGGAAGACAAGGTCCACAGGGTTTAGAAGTGCAAAAGAGGCACACCTTCGTGCAGAGAGGCACAAGTGTAATAGTGAAAAAATAGGAATAGAATTAGAGAAATAGGGACAGCTTTAGGGTCAGAACAGGATAATAAAACCTTCTATATCCCCCGGGGGGCGGGAAAAAGGGTACATTTAAGCAGGAAAAAAGCCAAGTATTTAAAATGTGGATTCTGATAATAATGATCTGATTAATGAGGGAAAAAGAGCCACTTGGCTGTAGTATACGAGTTTCCATGTGAAGAAATGACCAGAATAATCAGTTATGGAAGTTTTTCTCTTATTCTGATGTAATGTTTCAATAGTTACAGAGGTATTAAAAAAAAAAAGATCCGGCTGTACCTAGTGATGCATTGGTCATTTAAGCAAATTTTAATGTTTTCCATTACTGACGTATTTAAGGATAAAATGTAAAGTGTCGTTTGACGTGAGAAAAACTTTTACCACTGATTAAATCCTTGTCACGAGAAAAACGAGGGAAATGCTTGAAACATACAGCACTCAGCCCCTCCCCTTTCTCTTTCTGTCTTTCTCTCTCTCTCTCTCTCTCTCTCTCTCTCTCTCTCTCTCTCTCTCTCTCTCTCGTGAGCAAAGAACTATTACCAAATATATTTTTTGTAGAGAATTACATTTATACACACGATAATGTTACTGAAATGGAGTCATATGATCACAGAACTTTGAGTTAGATTATAAAGAGGCATTATTTTATTTATTTTTTATCTCCAAGGCGTCTGGACAAGTTTTTTCCCTACATTTTGGTGATATAAAAGTTAGAATGATCTTAGAGAGCATTATACTTTTGGAAAAATAGGGCTCAGGAGAGCAGTTGAATGCAGAATTGGTTTTCAGAATTTAATGTTTAAAATGTTAATATTAATTATTTCATAGGTTTATTTTGAATTGTAATTAATCATTGGTTTCGTATGGTAATTAATACACTTGTTTGTGCTTCTTGTTTGTCTGTTTTTTCCGAGAAAACTTCTGTCTGTTTCATTTGGCCAAAAATCGTCTCTGCCACAAACCACAATCGGGCGCCATCAGCACGGACCATCAGCGTCTCCCCCAGACCCACAGGGGGCACCAAAGACAGCAGCATCGGCTGCAGCAGCTAACAGGAACTCTCGAAGAAGACCTCTCCGGCCTCCATTTCATGGAGAAAAACCAGACTTTTGCACAAACCGAGTGGAGTTATGTGCACGGAGAAGAACGTTGTGTAAACCTAACAAGAAGAAGAAGGACACACACTGGTGTGCGTCAAAAAATGATTGAAAAGAAAAAGACATTGCAAGGAGAAGAAAGTGATTTAAAGAAGAAGAAAAAAGGCATTGAGGCAAAGACATTGGACACTTTGAGACAAAAGACATTGAAAGACGCCATGAGTAAAAGAAAGACATTAACGGACATTTGAGACGTGGCTGGCCTAAATGAGACACACAGAAGGTAAATATACAGACAGGCAACAAACGCACAGAGACATATGGAATTTAAGTCATATTTACACATTTAGCTAGGTCATTCGTTCATAACACTACATTTAGCTGCATGAAAGAATACAGGACAATCGTTAAAATTAATTAGACTCTTGCTTTAGCATGAGACACAAGGAGATTAGAACAGCAGTATATTTAAGGTAGAGGAGCTCTATTTTTGAAACTATTATTGTTATTTAAAGTTATAGACGCGGAGAAGTTTAGAATTATTGATTTTGACTGCATGATCTTGGTAATACGGATATTTAAGGCAATTTTTCAACCTCTGAACCGTGGCTCGTTAATCATTTAAAAACAATCACATGCACAGTTGAAACTGGTGCTAGAAAGAGAACTGCAGCTTTTAATGGACGCTGCATTTAGGACAAAATGGTTTGTTCAGACAATTAAAGTTTGAAAAATGATTTAAAGCATTTCTAAATTTTGGCTAAAGGTGATATTGGATCATTTCTGATAACACATTGACGCAACACTGTTCATTGGTTGAAAACAAGGATGTAGGGACATTTTATGAAATCTTTTATGACATGTTTCTCTTCCAAATAGCTAAATTAGAAACAATTAGGACAATTATGTCTTTGATACAACTGTTGACAGTTTATCTGAGACATGATTGGTGCAAGTACGACAACACACATAGAACAATGGTCTTTTCTCCACATGAACGTGAAACAAAGGTGAAGTATTAAAGTTTGAAACTAATTTACATTTTTAAGGAATCCAAACTGGCTTTAAAAAAAAAAAAAAAAAAAGAAAGGGAAAAACATTTATTGCACGTGCATGAGTTTTTTTAAGTAACAAGAGCTCATTAAAAATATAGGGGACACAGTCTGTGACAAGCCCGAGTACAGACCACGTGGTTTAAACACTAAAAGTTTGAAATGGATCCTTTTAGGAAGAATCTCTTAAAGCTCTGCATGTTCTGCAGGCTCTGAAAGTTGCAACAATAGAAATAGCTCATGAGACAATTGTAATTGGACATGGAAAAATATAACAAAGTTAAAATTACAGGCCTCCTGTGTTGTCTATATGTTTGTGTGGGTTATATGTTTGTGTATGTTATATGTTTGTGTGTGTTATATGTTTGTGTATGTTATATGTTTGTGCGTCATGTCAAGTACACTACGTTGACCTTAACAAACTCTGGACCAATATACTAACGTGGGGAGTCGGCCTGTGTGAGTGTGTTGTGAGTGTGATGTGAGTGTGTTGTGAAATGAGGAGTGAACGAGGAGTGCTGAACGGAATCATGGAATAACAAATGTTTTCTGTAATGTTTTAATGTGATCATGGAATAATTATTTTTTGTCAACAGCATACAGTGTAAGTACTAGAGATTCAAAGATAACAAGCTTTATTGAACAGGTGTAAAAGTGAGAGTACTCTGGGATGAGTACTCTGAGAAAATACTCTGAGAAAGTACTCTGCGGAAAGTACTCTGAGATGAAATACCTTGCTGAAGGTACTGGGAGTCCCTCCCTCTGCTGTTTGTCCTGACAGTGATTCGGTCCAACCGCAGTGAGCTGTCGTTGGTTGAAGGACAACTTTGGTTTGTAATTCACATTTAGGGGAGTATAAAATTAGAAACATACATTTTGTTAAGTCTGTATTTGGCTACAGCCTCTGCCCTGATGTCACACACCGTCTGTCAATGCAGTTATGTTTTGCCCAATTGGAAAAGATTGACAGGCCGCACCATGCCAGGGAAAGTGGGCATTTTTTGTGTTCTAATGTTTCTTTTTCAGATGAGAAATAAACTACCCCTGCTTCAGGGATGACAGTAGTATGGATCATGAGGAAATGAGCCTCTACGTTGGCACCAAAGCCCACAATATGAATGGAGGACGATCCGGGAGGAACAACTGGAGATGATTGGAACAGTAATCTACACACACACAGACACATGTTTTATACTTGGCCCACGACCAACAGAGGGAGTATAGTAATGTTATTGTCATAGGTGGTCATGGTCCTTAACCTTCTAAATCATTAGAAAGAAGTGTAAAACATATATTTACAAGAACAAATAAATAATGGAAAGGGCAGCCTGAAAGCAAAATGGGAAAATTATTAAGTAATTTTCGGAGTTTCCAAAATAAAATAAAATTCTTTATTTGTCCCATAGGGGGTCATTCTAAATTTAGTGTTGTGCAGATTCAAAAGGAGAAATAATAGCGCTTATAACATCAAGCAGATCTACTCTTTAAGATAATAGATCATATAATAATAATAATAATAGAATAGAATGAAATAGTCTGGAGCTATAATGTCATTGGATTCAAGGAGCTATAGGTTGAAGGGTCGCTAAGAAGAGGTGTCAGAATAAACAATAGTAATAATAGTTAGACTAGTGAATAATCATCCATCCATCCATTTTCTTCCCCTTAATCCATTTCTGGGTCGGGGGGGGTGGCAGTCAGAGCTGCACCCAGTACACAGAGCACCAGCCCCTCACTGATCCTCCTGCAGGTGGTGAGTCCACAGGAGTGAATAATCAAAATAGTTCTATTGTGAAAATAAGTATCAATAAGGTCAAATTGTTCTAATAATTAGAGTAAAAAGGAATCAAATGGAGTCAGATTTTAGATGTTTCTGTTTTCCACATCTGTAGGATCTCGTGCAGATGTGTTTATAGAGAGTAGTATTAAAATGCAGACATAGAACAACAGGCTTTAACAATTTAAATCTAAAAATAGCTCAAATATAACATTGCTCTTGATGCAGCCTCTGAGCTGCTCCATTGGAGAACAGGTTAAATGTTATTGTTTATTACAAACAGCTGATGTATTTACACATTACGTTTTGGACAACTCTTTAAACAGTTATAAGCAGCGGACAGAAGCCATGAATGTGCTTTTGTTTATTAAATAATTAATTTCATAGCCATATAATCGTAGAGAACGTTTTTAAAATAGTTCTCTTCCTCCCGCTCCCTTTGAGGCAACTTGATTTAGATTTATGTCTTTAATATTGGAGAACTACTGTGTTGTTTTTGGAATTGTCTGAAATACAATACATAAAATAGTGATTTGCAGAACAAGAACCAGCCAATGAGAAATCATCTATTGCCAATGCTATTGCTACAACTAGAACCAGTGTAGCTTTGATTAATGAGATTGATTAATGAGATAGATTAATGAGATAGATTAGAACCAACACAGATTTAAAAGCATTTTAATGTATTTGGGTATAGCACAGAAGTAGATATTTGGGTATTTTTGAGAATTTTAAGAGCTGTCGATTTGTCAGCAATAGATTAGAGAATCAAAATACCGTTGTATAGGGACTGACCCCAGAGAAACCTGCTAAAATGGATTAGCTCCTGTAAGGATAATACCAATTTGATTAATGATGTACATTCATCCCAAAACTGTCTGAGAGGAGGAAGTGGCAGCACTTCCTGGTTCAACAAAATGTATTTGGAAAAATGAGCAAAACCATAGTATAGAGGGATTTATTAGATAAAAACATATGTTTCGAATGTGGTTGTGTGTTGTTTGTTTTCTCTGTATTGACTCTTCACAGATATCGAGCCTAAAGCACAAGTATTGATGATGAACGAGGAGGTGGATGTGACCTATTGTAAAGATAGGTCAAAAGAGGGACTGACGAATATTCACAAAATGCTGCACATCAGACAAAAGAATATGCACTCAGGAATCATAAGGATGACCAGCTTACAAACCAGACAATTATTGACTCCAAGAATAAACAAATGTTTTCTCTCCCACTCTCCGAGGAGGGCAAAAGTCCAACACAATCAGGCGCCCAGTGATGGGGGCCATTGTTTGCTCAGGCTGATATGGAGGACCAAGACCTGGACCAGGGTCCAGACCAGTCTCAGACCAGAGACCAGTTTCAGACCATGTGACGTCATCGGACATGTTGATAAAACCGGGGGTAAGGACAGTCTGAGGAAAGAGAGCAGGGATAGAGACAGAGAACATGGCAGAGCGCCTGCATGTTCTCTGCACATTTTCAGGCCTGGAGGGAGAGTTTTAGCATATAGGGTTAGTTTTAGAGAATTGATGGCTCCAAGGGTTTTGTATCGATATTTAATTGTAAAGGGAATTAAATGTTCTATTTTTAACTCTTGCATTCTTGGCCTTATTTCTGTATCAAATTCTGAACACGTCAGTCAAAGGGAATTACTGCCTTCACAAGCTATAATCAATCATGATGAAATATTTCTCTATGTGCGTGTGTGTGTGTGTGTGTGTGTGTGTGTGTGTGTGTGTGTGTGTGTGTGTGTGTGTGTGTGTGTGTGTGTGTGTGTGTGTGTGTGTGTGTGTGTAAACAGTTTGAGCATTTACAAAATCCGGGTCTACAGTGTGCTGACCTGACCAAGTTGTGCACCCCCTCAACCCTGATTAGCATTTGTATAGCTCACAGCATTTCCATTTACATGTTAAAGCCTCCTGTGGAGGAGGGAGGAGGGGACAACAAACTACCGTCAACAGCCGAATCCCAGAAGTTTCACAGTAATATACAGGGCCGAAAAGAGACAAAAATCACACTTTTCATGCAGTGATTGTTCTCAAATAAAAGATGACTTAAAGGAACAATATGTAAAAATCTGGCCAAAAGTGGTACTGCAGTCACAGTCAATATTTTGTAGTCCTCTCCCACTCTCCCTGTGAGATTTCATAACACTTTTAAGCAACTTTTGTTAAAGTTAAACTCAAAAAGACATCAAAAAGAGACTAACATTATTTTAATTGGGGTACATGTGGTCTTAAATGATTATTTTTACAATTAAGCTATAATCTGCAAAAAAACGTTTTGACCTTCATCTTTTACCGTTTTTAGAGCAATCTGTCATAGAATGTGATAACATGCAATAAATACAAAAAGACATAGCCCAGGATCAAACCCGAGTTCCTGCATCGTAAGCGCACAGTTTAGACCACTAGACCACAGATTCACACGAGTAGAGACACTGTGAAGAACGGAGTCAAACTAGAAAATTCTGCATCACACGTGAACTTTTATCAGCTGTCTCAATTGTTCAAAGGCATCCCGATATAAATCCTCGTTTTAGTCTTTGTTTTGTCATTAATGATTTGAGAGTCATAACAAGACCTTTTTTAGCTCTTTTTCAGTCTTATACCTGAGCTTTTAAGTCGCTGGCAGAGCTAAAGCGGACTTAACCTGCCACCTAGTGGCGATAGGATGTAATATGTTTCACGCAGCTGCGTGATTCATGAAAAGCGTGAATGAAGACGACAAAACGAAATGGGACCTACTGTATGGAGTTGCTTATTTAGGTCGTAGGATGAATGATATAGCATGGAATTTGGAAAATTTGACTAATATTGTCATGGACCTTACTGAACAAATCAGTACAGATCCAGAGAAGGAGGCTATGCGACAAATGATCATGCAGAATCGAGTAGCATTAGACTTTGTTTTATCCGAGACTGGGGGTGTGTGTCAGATAATTAAAGATCACTGTTGTACGTTCATTCCATCATCCAACTCAAATTATTCACTAATTTTGGATCGATTAAAAGGTTTTAAAACTAAGATGTTAAGTGAACGAGACAGTGCCAACATGAATTGGGACTTATTGTCATGGTTTTCTACTGGAGCGTGGTGGCAACTGATATTGAAGATAGCTACACCTGCAATAATGATTTTGGTTTTATTTTGCATATTTGTCACTTGTATGTTGCCATGTGCTAAGTCTTTAACCAGCAAAATGATCAATACAGCAGTAGCTGATACCCTGTATTCAGATCAATGCCAAGCGTTGTTAACTCACACAATTGTAAATAATGATTTTGACATTTGCCTCTGAGTGTAAGTTTATTATGAAGGTATTACAGAAAACTGAGAAGTGATGTAGTACTGGGTGTTGAATGGTTCATTTATTAAATTATAAACAGGGGGGAGATGTTAATAAATGTTATGTGTATTATCATATTAATAAATGTGTGTAGATTAGTAGGGTCTAGTCTAGTTAATCAACTCATGCATTGAGGGTGACGAGAATGCAGAATTCTTTCAGCCCCCAGGCAAGAGTGAAAGACGAGAAGAGTAAACAAGCATGAAGCCAGAAAACATCTGGGTTGAGTTGGTCTCATACAAGAAGACACTTCTTCTGATGGATGAGAAGATTGTTTTCTAACCTAGAGTTCATAGGTCATATTGTCACATGTGTTTTAAATCTTCATATCCTGTCACCTCTGGTATAAGAGGGCAGGCCTAACTATCAGCGTGGTCTTTGTGCTTTGGCTCTCGTCCGCGCAGACCCAGGCTTTTCTCTCTGCCTGTCTTTTATATGTATTCTGTTTTATATAGTAAACCTTCTTTTATATCTATCTAAGTTTGTAGTTTCCTTCCTTTCATCGGGCGACTGTTTAAGGGCAAACTTGGCTGAACTAGCATCAACAAAGGGTCAGGGGGATCGAAACACAGCACTGGTGGGTGAATTTACTGGGGATTGAAACAGCCGCAGGTGATGCGCATGACACGGCAGACGTGGGGGACGTAGGTGATGCGGGAGAAGCCGCGGGAAAAGACACATGCTGCCGCTGCCACCTACAACAGCCGAGGCTGTTTCACTAATCCATTTAGTTTGATCCATTGTTGTGTCAAAAATAAACCATGGTACAGGGGCAATCGCCGGTAGCCCTGCATGTGTATTCACTAATGTGGTGAATACGCTATGGGTACCACGCGTAGGCCGTAGAAGATGTACTCCCATCAGGCCAGCCTAGAGTGATTGGAGCCCTGCCCGAGATTCCCCCAATACCCCCAAGGTGAGCGGGCTCAGGGCAGGAAATGAAGCATAAGCAGTGATACAGGGATGCCCGAAGAACACTCACAACCCCTTCCAAGGGCAAGGAAAATCACAGAGTTAAGGGCCGCTCCTACCAAGGAGGCCCTAGAACACTGTAAAGGATTCTCTTGTGGGTAAGGACAGGCCGCACTCCCAGGACGCCTCTACCAAGAGCTCCTGAGGAACGGCAAACATCCTGCCGCCGGGGACCAAGGGCAGACAGTAGCCCCAGGACGCTTCTACCAAGAGTTCCTGAAGGGGACAGCAACACGCCGCCCTCGGGGACCAAGGGCAGGCCAGAACCCTAGGACGCCTCTACCAAGAACTCCTGAATGGGGCGCCACACATAACACCAAACCGCAGGCTGCCTCTACCAAGAGCACCTCGTGGTCCACCTCAATTCCCAGCGTTCAGAACGGAGTGTGCAACCGACCGTTGTGATACCTCCAACAGGTACGACTGGGCAAAGGAAGAAGACGAAGCCCAGGATGTCCACCGAGGCCCCCCGGAGCAGAGCAGTGGAGGCCGTAACCCCCCGAGTGGAGTGTGCCCTGAATTCCACCGGGGGGGCCAGTCCCTGTGCCTGGTACGCCATACGAACCCTCCTGGGCCACCCAGTGCGCCAAGCTCTGAGAAGTAAGCGGGGCGCCCCAGTTACAAGGACTCAAGTACACAGACAGCTGATCAGAAAGCCTGAATGAGGACGTAACATCCAGGTAACGTCTCAACATTCTGTTCGGGCACAAAAGATGCCGCCGTTCCTCCTCCTCCGAGGAATGAGGCGGCGGATAAAAGGGTGTACACCTGACTACCCTAGACCTAAAGGCCGAAGTAACGGCTTTAGGGAGAAAGGCAGGATTGGGCCAGAGCTCAACCAATCCGTCCCCAGCGCCGAAGGACAGATAGGCCGGGTGGATGGAGAGCGCGCACAAATCACCCGCTCTCTTTTTGTTGAAGCAAAGCCAACAAGAGGGCGGTTATGAAAGCCACACATTCCGGGCTAGCCTGAGCCGCCGGCTCGAAAGGTGGCCCCGATAGGCCCTTCAGAACCACCTTCAGGTCCCAGACCGGAGGCGTTCTCTTAACTCACTGACTGCCAGGCATTTTCAGATTTGAGAAGTGCGTTCTGCCAGCAATTTCAGGTGATTTGACCCAACTTTGAAGTGCCACAGAATATTCATTTTTTAGACGACGTAAACACCAAATTAAAGATTAACCTCTCTACTTTACTCTGAAAAAAACAGTTTGTTTCTACCTCTTACCGTTCTTGAGTTATTCGCCATAGAACAAAGCATACTTTCACCCATAACACCTGGTCTGAGCAAGAAAACAGAGAAAAGGAGCTGTATGTAAACAGGAACATATCAAGCAGAAAAGAGACTTTTAGATGCATTTTTGCTGCTTTAGTGACAACTCAAAACATCTTCACACTTGTTCCATTACAAAAATTATAAAAAACATGACTCTGAAATAATACTTTTGATGGCAAATTGTTGGCAATTTATTCACAGATAGAAAATTTAACTTTCTTCTATACCATCAACCAAAACGTCAAACAACAACAACACAAAGATCAATAAAACTATAGATGTATAAAATAGAATGAAGCATATGAATTTGAGTGTGTGTGTGTGTGAATGTCAGTGTGCGAGTGAGTGTCTGTGTGAGTGAGTGTCTGTGTGTGTGAATGTCAGTGTGCGAGTGAGTGTCTGTGTGAGTGAGTGTGTGTGTGTGTGAATGTCAGTGTGCGAGTGAGTGTCTGTGTGAGTGAGTGTGTGTGTGTGTGAATGTCAGTGTGCGAGTGAGTGTCTGTGTGAGTGAGTGTGTGTGTGTGTGAATGTCAGTGTGCGAGTGAGTGTCTGTGTGAGTGAGTGTGTGTGTGTGTGAATGTCAGTGTGCGAGTGAGTGTCTGCATGAGTGAGTGCGTGTGTGTGTGTGCGCGAGAGTGAGTGAGTGAGTGCGTGTGAGTGTTCGTGAGTGTGTGTATGAGTGAGTTTATCTGCTTTTTCAGTCCTCCCAGTAGTTCAGCTTTGAGTTGTAGAGGTTGAAACACTGTGTGCAACGGAACACGACACACTGTGTACCATTTGTAGTTCTCCCTCCGTGAAGAAGAGCTCCAGAAAGTCTGGATCAGATGAATCCAGCTCCAGAAAGTCTGGATCAGATGAATCCAGCTTCGCAGCCTCTGTCCGCAGCCTCTGTGGTCCAGGAGCTCCTGTGAAGGGACTGACTCGGCTCCCACTCATCCTCCTGTCAGCCATCTTCCCCAGAGCTTCTGGGTGACGAACGTGCTGGAAAATGGATACACACAATAACTATATTATACAGTGAATTTGTTACAATAAATCAATACATAAAATACGTCCCACATTATCGACTGACTACTTTTGGACCAAACACAGTATACTATATTATTATTATATTATATTGCCATGGGATGTACAAGAAAAGAAATAGTAGTTCTTTTACCTTTTTTGTGCACAGCAACTGCCTCTTGATGCACCACCTGTAAATAATATACATTTGTAAATCACTATACCAGGAGAATATATACAAAAATATGTACAATGGTATGAGGAGGAATTATCTTTACCTCCTTGCTCTGTCAACCCCAATGGGGGAGGGCTCTCTACTTTTATCAGAATCTGTGAATGGAGAACACATTTCATTTAGTCAGAGCTATGTCACTGCAACAAGATGTTCAAGTATGAAATAACTAAACATAAAAATAATAAATACAACAATGATAAAACGCATAACTGGCATTTACTAAAGAAACAGTAGGATTTGAGCGCTGTGTTACTTAGCAGATCAAAGCAAGTTTCCGCGCCTTTCCCTCCTCTCAAGTTAGCATATTCTAGGCAATTTAGCAAGTTCTTACCTTCGACTCTTTGTGGAGCTTCTGGAGAGGATGCTCTGCTGGATTGAGACTGCAACCACTCATCCGATAAATCATGATCAGGTTCTCTGAACGAATCCGAGGCATCAGTAACAGCAGCAGCTGATACGCTGCGAGAGGCGGAAGGTGTGTCCCTGCTCCTGGCTCTTGCTCCGCGCAAATGTGGCTGCAGAGACGGACCTCCACCAGGGTCTCCACTCTCTCCCCTCTCGACCTCACTCACTGATCCGCGAGTCAATCTCTGAAGCAGTGTACACTGCTTATAACTATTCTTTTTCGCCATCACTCTTGCTATACTATCGCTAAACTAGATCGCTGATCCGTCTCAATGCTACGCTATCATCGCTCGCTCTGCTACAGCAGCACGCTCTCCAAACACTCCCACACTCCTCCTCCTCCTCTCCACTGACTTATGACCTCTCCTGTGGTGCAATACTGCATCCTACTGGTGTTGATTTATCATTACAGGTACATTTGCACTATATATCAGTATTGTGGGTCATTCACAAGGTGCGCCAGACATTACTGCAGCCTCCCGTGTAATAACACGAAAAACTCGTCAAACTCGTCATGGGCAGTGAGCGTTACTATTCAACATGACGAGTTTTGTTGTCATGGGCAGTGAATGAGTTAAGGAGGGGCCTCTTCCTGCGGGCCCCCGAAGGAGGCATTTGACTGACGGGTGGAAGCAGGCCGAAAACCCCCCGAACCCACCGTGACCCGAAGCAATGGCTGCCGCAAATACCGCCAGGGTACCAGCAGCCCTCCCCTTCTCGAGCAGCTCTTGCAGGAACCCCCGGACCTTTCCAGAGAGCAGGACACGGGGTCCCAGGAACGCTCCACGCACCAGTCACTAAAAACCTTCCACCTGCATCCGTATAGGCTCTGATCGTGCAAGGAGCCCTCTCGCCCTGGATGGTCTCCACCATCGATGGGGGGAGACCCAGGTCTACAAGGTTCTGCCTCTCAGCCTCCAGACACAGAGTCTGTGGCCCAGCACCGGGCGTCTGTGGCCCCCCCCGGAACAGAGCCGCGGGCTCGTCCGGGAGGGCCCACAGCTCCATCACCGCCATGCCCCTCAGGAACGGAAACCAACGGGCATGCGGGCTGTCCGGAGCTACCAATATCAGGAGGCCCACTGGCCACGGGTAATGAGCCAGAGCATCCACCCCGAGGGGAAGATTTTCCGCGGCCCACAGAGCGAACCAGAGAGGGCACTGAGCGTTTTCTGCACTGGCGATTAGATCAACCACTGGACGACCAAACCTCTGCCAGACCTCTGCAGCCACCTGCGGGGCCAGGTCCCACTCGTCCCGGAGCGGGCCCCCTCTGGACCTCATGTCCGCCCCTGTGTTCCGGTCTCCCGGAACATGGCGTGCTCTCAGAGACTTAACCGATGGAGAGCGGGGGACCTCGTGCCCCCCTGTCTGTTCAGATTTGCCACCACTGTGGTATTGTCCGAACGCACCATCACGTGCTTCCCCTCCAGCTGTGGGGCAAAGTGCAGCAACACCCTGCGCACTGCCTCTATCTCCAGCAGATCGATGTGGCGAGTCGGGTCTGACCAGGAACAGCCTACGGAGCTCTGGCCCAGAACCCCACTTACCCTTCGAGCGAGGCGTCCGAGAACATCTCCACGTGTGATACGGCACCGACCAGGGGCACACCGTCCAGCATCAGGCCCGGGGTGAGCCAGAACCTGATGTCCGAGGCTGCGGTAGGGGGAACCCCGAGCAGCCTCCCCCCGTCTTGTGAGGGGTGAAGCTTGAGGCGGGAGAACCACCTCTGAAAACATCTCATGTGGAGGAGGCCCAGACGAACCACCGTGTGGGCCGCCGCCAATATCCCCGAAGCAACCTGAGGCTCCGAGCGGGGATTCTGGGAGCAGTCAACGCTTCCCTGGCCAGGCGGGTGAAGTTTCCTCGCCTGTCCTCAGACAATGCAGCTTGGAATCCCACCGAGTCCAACTGCATCCCGAGATACATCATATGCTGAGCAGGCTGCAGGATGCTCTTCTCCCTGTTCACCACAAAGCTCAGGCGCTGTAAGTGGGACAGGACCCAGCGCGTGTGACTCATGGTCACCTCCCTGGACGGGGCCAGAATTAACCAATCGTCTATGTAGAATAAAACCTGACCTCTGCGCGTCTGAGCGGCTCCAAGGCCACCTCCACGCATTTGGAGAAGGTGCAGGTAGCAGCGCATACCTGAATGGGAGACGGCCATACTCGTAGCACTCTCCCCCCCACGGCGAAGCGCAGGAACCGCCTGTGTTCTGGCACTATCATTACGTGGAAGTAAGCATCCGTCAGATCTATGGAAGACATCCTATCTCTGGGTCTGACGCACTCCAGTTAAGCTGTTTTGTGGAGAGCATGCGGAACAGACGCTTGGAAATGCACTCGTTTAACGTGTGCAGGTCCAAGATGGGGCGCACTCCCCTTGTCTTCTTGCGGACCAGTGAGTACGGGGAGTACAGCCCCTGGAGGCGTCTCACGGGTCCACTTTGACCGCGGCGCCTCGTCTCAGCAGAGAGGAGACCTCCAGCTGGAGCGCCTCCTCTGACCCACGCCCCAGGGAATGCGCCGCTCGAACGCCTTGGAACGGCGGCGGCCCCGTGCAAACTGCAGGGCAACATCCCTGCGCATCATCCTCTGCTCCCCCAGACGTGGTAGAAGTCTGTGCGCGGGGACAGGGCTGGGAGCACTTATCCCGAGAGCCCTGCCCTCTCTTGCTGCTCCCAGAGGAGAGGGGGGGTGGCCCGAAGGGCAGAGAGCCCCCGTGTAAGATGTTGCGTGAGACAGAGGGGGTTACCGGCCCCACTGTTTCACTTATATCAGCCCCCCTGACCTTTACCGCTTTACTCCTCTCCGGGAGGATAAAGTGCCAGTGGCCAAGGTACTCGGGCCAGCGGTCTGGACCAACTGCTGCGGGTCTCTCCTCTGAGCCCGCAAGTCCCCAGGGCCATCAGAGTGGGACTGCACTGAGTGGGCATGCCATCTACCTGTGAGGGCATGCCATGCAGTAACAGAGGAGACTCACGCAATCATATAGGGGTTTTCTCTCTTTATCGAAATAGCTCCTGCCTCCCCGTCCTCGTGTTGAAAGCGTTGCTCCCGAGCGTCTCCGCAGGTCTGCTCCGGACCCCGGGGTCTCGCTGGAGAAGGGTGGGCCGAGGAGCGGAGAATCGTTTGGGAGACCGCTCTCTGACCTGGTCGAAGCCCCTGGACTACTGCTGACGTTGTCCTCGCCTCAGTCAGATCCTCGCCGCTGAGTGCCTGGCCCGCGGAGAGAGGAAGGTCATGTTTCCAAGCCAACGCGACCCTCTGAGCCGCGTTGGCATAGCGCGCATCCAGGACGGACATCGACATCCTATCCCGCTCGGAGGGAAGAAGCGGTCTGTTGTCTGGCCACATGGAGGACGTGGGGAGCAGAGCCAGCCTCACCGCGTCCTCGAGGCCCGGGACTCCGCTGGACCAAGATCAGTCTTGGACCGTGCCGTACTGGCCTTACCCCAGGGCGGGCCTCTCGGCCGCCAGTGGTTTGGGCCAGTCACGCGTAGCGTAGTGGAACACCGGGTCCATACGTGGGGACAAGCTTCTTCCTCGATTCTTCAGAGTCGAGTGATCTCTCGCCGCCAGAGTTCAAAGTGGCAGGTGCAGGCCTGAGCGGATCTATTTATAGGAGGAGCTGGCTCGTGATTGGAGCATTTGGATCTCTCATCTCTCTGGCGGAGGCTGGGTGCCTCTGAGTCTACCCATAGCGTAGCCCTAAGCGGCGTAGCACCATGACGTAGAACCTGTACATTCCTTTAGACATAGGTATGCATTAGCATTGGCGCCAGGGACAGCGCAAACAAAGGGCCCAGCTAAAAATAGCTAACCAGATATTTGCTTATGTTTCTGGACACAAGCAAATTCTTGTGTGTACGGTCAAGCCCGGCTGCAGCGGTCACATAGCACCTAAAGCCCGGATCTAATCGCAAAGTGGGCCCAGGCACACTTTAACAGGGCTTTAGGCTGTGCATGTGACCGCAGCCTTAAGAGCTAGGATTCTCTAGGAATAGCTTTTTTTCCTAACTAGGATCTACTCTTCTCTTTTAGTGGAAATTCTAAGAGTACGTCAAGATTCTAAGAATTTTCTTAGAATTTGGCCACTAGGAGCATTTCTTAGCACTAAGAATCTTTAGGAATACGGCCCCAGGTCATTATCTGAAAACTTAAAGTTTGACACAATTGGTAGTTTTAAACAGTATCGAATCTTGTGTTAACCCTCTGTGCCTAGAGGGTTAACACAGGACAAAGACAGCCCAAGTTGTGCTGTCAGCACAAGGAAACAAGTTGTTCAACACAAGCAAGTTGTGCTGCCAGCACAAGGAAAGGATTAGTTTCCTTGTGCTGGCAGCCAAGTACATTTTTCTGGCCCGACATGTAAAAAGACATTCACCTAAAAAAACAAGTCACCAAACAAGTTTCCCATTGACTGGTATCATCAAAACGCAACCGTTTGAACTTGTGTCTGTAGATTTCTGTCCTGTTGATACATGTTCTGGAGGAGTATAAATGGGTTTTAATGGATAATTTTAGTGGGTATACACAAGCCTGTCACATCGTCAAAATTAGGAAAGACAGTTGCAGACAATTTTTTTTTTAGTAGGTGTGTTAGCGAACTAACATGAGGCCCCCGCTGAAAGATCAAGGCTATGCTCACACTTGCAGAGCAGCCCTCCTCCTGTGGACTCACCACCTGCAGAGGATCAGTGAGGGGCTGGTGCTATGTGACTTGTGTGGCATCTCTGATTGCCACCCCCCTGACCCAGAAATGGATTAAGGGGTAGATAATGGATGGATGGATGGAGTTGCAGACAAAATACTCAATGACTTTGCCCATGCACATCAGAAACGTGCATGTGCCTGTTTATGTACAAGCATTGCCTGTCGGGACACCAATTAAAGGCACCAGGACACCAACTACAGTAGACTGCTGGACAGCTGACTGATTGACAGGCGCTCTTCCATTGGAATCGAGCGCCTGTCTATCAGTCTACTGTCCAGCAGTCTGCTCTGTGTCTGAGCCAAACTCAGTGTCAGCTTGTTCTTATATAAAATAAATTACTTTTACTCCACAGTATGTGTACATTGATTTTGTTACTTATTTAGAACGTTACTACTCGTATAAATTATATTGCTAATAATAACAATAATGACAACAAAATAGAAATGCAGGCAGCTACATGACTTCTCTTCATCTGAAAGCCCTGATGCTGCTGCTGGTTCTCCACCTTGTCTCTCGATTAGTTGGCGGCCTGCGTCAAGCTCGAAAAGCTCAGCCTTTCTCAACTTTGGCATCGAGGGACCGAAAACGTACGCTCCAAAACTCCAAAAGCAACGCTTTTGACAAGCACCAAATGACGCCCGACCACTTGACGTGTGCCACCATTCATTATAAAGGCAAACCTGAAGCCCACAAAGCCGACGCAGAGTGCGGTGTGAACACACCAATGCTGGGTGGTGCGTTGAAAGGACAAGATTTATTAACTTGTTAAAAGGGGTGCCTCCAACAGGTCCATCTCTCGCCTGCCCTTGTTCTATTTTGTGTACAACTGATCTTTAGATGCGCTACATAAGCCTGACCAATGATTGAGCGAATGGTTATGCACTGGGAAATTGGTTAGTATTTACACACATTTCGCTCTTGTGTTTCTTCTCCTAATTCCAGGAGTGCAATACGTACGTGTGTGTGTGTTTGTCTGTTAGCAGGACTAAAACCTCTGGACGGATTGACCTGAAATGTTGTCTGTGGATGGCATTCACATTTGTATTGTCCTTCATAATGTAATAAAATACAGAGCAAAACAAAAAAGTTACTTGGAGTCAAAAAATTGGGTCATTTTATTTGGCTTTGAAAAACATCTGTTTTATTACTGTTTTATATCTAACATCTATATTTTAGATAATATCTTGGAACAGAGGACTGAAATCTGGTAAATCCTTAACTGCTCTATCACTGTACCGAATGTCATCCAAATGAGAGATGGTGGTGACAATGATCTATTTGACATGCTGGTGTTTTGGATCAGTGAACTGATGAGAGGGTGGCACTTTTAGCTGTAATTATTTTATTTTTTTACTGTAAGCCATAATAACATAAATCAGAAGTTTTACACAATGTTCTAATTATGGTATCTGACTCACACATATCGGAAAGTTTAACCTAAATGATATTTTAGGTTCAGCTGTTTCAATGGTGAATGATCGACACTGTCCAGTGACCAGAGCTGGAACATTTTAACTATTGTATGTGGTTTTAGTGGTAGGAGAGAAAAAAAAAAGGGGGAGCGTGCAGTGGAATCTCACCTAGGACCTGGCTGTGAAGCACACCGTGCCACCCATATAAACAAGATTATATTTGTATCCACGCCCTGTGGAAAGTGTTACAGTTTGTTAATATGACAAATACTCTGCGTGTTTTACTTGTGTTTCTACCCACTATGACATCAATCTCAGAGCAGTTTTCTAACCCAACATAAATGAGTGTTGCTAGTTTCTCATGTGAACTGACTTTCTTTACAAATGCATGACTGTGCAGTTGGTAGATTTCAGTTATTACTTCACATTATAAGACATGGAATTACAAAGTTAAAAGGTATCAATATAGTTTTTAATGGCCAAAAACACAGGAAGGAACACAAGGAACATTGTTTCTTCTTTAATTGTATCCTTATAACTATAGTGTCCGATTCAAAACATGTGCAAGTATAAATAATTTGGTTAGCTCCAATTTAAAGCTGAGTTAATTACCTGCATTTCTCCTATTGGAAAAACAACGTTAACTTTACTCTGCTTCAGTGGTGATGGGTGATTCAGTGGTGAGTTGAACAGTGGGTTATTCACCATTTACACATGTCATTAAATAATTGCCATATCAGCAGAGTTGGTTTCCATGGCTCCTCCTCTTTTCTCCTGTGGGTGTGTTTTGTGGATAATGCAAAGCACAGACTGCATTCTCTGTCGCACATTCTGCACTTCCTTCATTATAAAAGACAGAGTCGAAGCCTCTGAGGTTTCTAAGATGGGTGAGTACTGCTGTTATGAAAGCTCTTTTTAACTTTCTCACTAAATTACATGTAATCATGTATTTCTGAAAATTATGAACTAATACATGTAAGTACATTTATTCCAGTCAGCAGTTTTTATGTTGTTATTACAGATTCTTGGGTTTAATTTAGAAAGTAAATTAATGTATTACTAGGGCTGGGACTCGATTTAAAAAATTAATCTCATTAATTAAAGGCTTTGTGATTAATTAATCGCGATCAATCGCATTTTAATCACATGTAAATATTTGTCCTGAGAACAGTGAGAAGTAATTTTTTTCACATGGATTTTTAGTTTACCATTGAATAATGACTGAATTCATAAGCTTAAACAACACATGTTCTTCGATTTCTGTCATCGCCTCCACACACTCTGTCCACAACATCTTTTGTATAACCAAAGTCCACTGCACTCAAAGTGAAGTAAAGCTTATAATACGTTTGTGCATTCTAACTACAACATCAACAATAGCAGCTCACACACCTGTGTCACTGCTGCTCCTCCTCCTCCTCCTCCTTCTCTGAGGAGTCGCTTGCTGCTGCTCCTCCTCCTCCTCTGAGGGGTTGCTTGCTGCTCCTCCTCCTCCTTCTCTGAGGAGTTGCTTGCTCCTCCTCCTCCTCCTTCTCTGAGGAGTCGCTTGCTGCTCCTCCTCCTCCTTCTCTGAGGAGTCGCTTGCTGCTCCTCCTCCTCCTTCTCTGAGGAGTTGCTTGCTCCTCCTCCTCCTTCTCTGAGGAGTCGCTTGCTGCTCCTCCTCCTTCTCTGAGGAGTCGCTTGCTGCTCCTCCTCCTCCTCCTCTGAGGAGTCGCTTGCTGCTCCTCCTCCTCCTTCTCTGAGGAGTCGCTTGCTGCTCCTCCTCCTCCTTCTCTGAGGAGTCGCTTGCTGCTCCTCCTCCTCCTTCTCTGAGGAGTCGCTTGCTGCTCCTCCTCCTCCTCTGAGGAGTCGCTTGCTGCTCCTCCTCCTTCTCTGAGGAGTCGCTTGCTGCTCCTCCTCCTCCTTCTCTGAGGAGTCTCTTGCTGCTGCTCCTCCTCCTTCTCTGAGGAGTCGCTTGCTGCTGCTCCTCCTCCTTCTCTGAGGAGTCGCTTGCTGCTGCTCCTCCTCACACACCATAGCTCCATACACAGCGCTCTTTCCCGTCTCTAACCATGGATCTAATTCACTCAGATTTAGACACCGCTAGAGTTGGTCTATGCTTGTTATTAGGGGTGGGCGATATGGCCTGAAATTCATATTGCGATATAATTTGGTGTGAATTTTAATATAGGTCTAGCAGCTTCTTGAATGAAATAGTCAAGATTGTTACTTATTTAAATGTATTGGGCAAAACTGCAATTATACAGAACATTATAAAACTTAAACTTCCAAGCAGCATTGCTGGGTTTCAACCACGTAACCAAAAGGGGGCGGGGCATGTGTCCGTAGGACAGGAAGTATTTTTCTCCTATTAAATAGAATGGGCAATGCTGGAAAACGCAGACATAGGAACTTTTCGCGGCTTAGTATCACTCTTATTATGAGTGAAAACTATTTTAATGCAGCGTACGCTTTGTAGAGTTTGAATGAGTAAATTTTTTTCAACAATGAGAAAGATTAAGGCTGTTATAGTGACGACAATGGAGTCACTCTGGAATCAACAGAAACACGTCTGAGATGATAGTTCTGATCAATAACACAATAAATATGGCACAAATGTTACTTTAGAGGCATTTGAAGCAAGAAATCTGACCCTTTATTGTCATTTCGGTGATTTGTTGAGCTATAAATAACCAAAAGTACGGAACTCCAGGGCGAGCTAACTGCTGTTAGCTTAATGCTACGTTAAGCTAACAGCAGTAAGCTAACAGCGGGGGCTGCAATTAGAAAATGTATTTAACAGTTCTTTCTTTCTGTTGCCTTGGTTACTACAACCGTATACCACACAAAAATACTGCATTGTACCTATGAAAGAAAGCGAAGTAAAGACTGCGGACTGTCAGTTATCTCTGTGGTCGCAGATGCTACGCAAGCTAATGCTAATGCTAGCGCATTTCTCCCGTTCCTTTTTAGGCATTTTCCTAAAAGAGACTGCTAAAAATGGACACCCGTTAGAGAAATATTTTTTAGCAAAGTAGAGACTTCATAAGTTTCCCACTTGAAATGAGCAGTTGCCACAACTGTACACGCCACAGAAAAAGAAGCATTTTAACTCGGAATCAGTGAATGTTTACATTGTTCTTAGCGGGGAAATGTCCTGTCCCTTCGGAGCACTTTCGTCTCGTGGAACCCAGCAGTTTGATTACATAATGACCTATTATGCCGGTATAACAAAGATCTCTACCGTTGGCCAAATTGATATCGCTTATACCGTTTATATTGCCCGGCCCTACTTGTTATGATGTACTTTTGAACAAGAAAAATCACGGAGCTCAGTTGGCGCTCCAGTATAATCGGTCCGTCTGAAAGTCATCCTCCAGTGAGGAAGGTTCCGCGGTGGAAAAAACACAGGCGATTAAAATGCGTCCATTTTTTTTAACGCACTAATTTTGTGGTGTTAATTAATCGTAATTAACGCGTTTAAGTCCCGGCCCTAGTTATTACATGATTGAAGTATCATTAGTAACAAATTCAAGTACATATTATATACATTTATAGCTTGATCTATTATTGTATTAGTAACGACTGATACCAACTGTACATTGCACTCACTCATGGAACTGTAGTTAATAGGTAACTGTTACTTTATATCTAAGTAATAATCAAGAAGACAATATATACACTCACTGGCCGCTTTATTATTATATTAATTCCTAATCAGCCAACATGACAGAATACCAATGCATTTAGGTATGTAGACATGGTCAAAATCATCAGACAGGTTTGAGTATTTCCAAGACTGATGATCTACTGAGATTTTCACACACAAATCTCTAGGGTTTACAGAGAATGGTCCGAAAAAGTGTGTGGATAGGGAAGTCTGGGCGTCTCTGCTTAGACTGCTGCCCCCGCGACCCGGCAACGGATAAAGCGGAAGAAAATGGATGGATGGATGGATGGTCCGAAAAAGAAAAAATATCCAGTGAGCTGCAGTTCTGCGGGCAAAAAATGCCTTGTTGAGGCCCGAGGTCAGAGGTGAATGGCCAGACTGGTTCGAGCTGATAGAAAGGCAACAGTAACTCAACCACTTGTTACAGTCAAGGTATCCAGAAGAGCATCTCTGAATATGAATATATCTATATGCCACATTTTACAAATATCGCTTACCCAAATATAATTGTAAAGTTACTCAGCAACATTTTAGTTGGGATAGATTGTTGGCATTACCCTGCTAAAATGTATTAGCTAGTGGGCTAAGAAATGGTCTATGCATGTAGCTGTTGATGCACATCCAATGCTGGACAGTAGTGATGACAGATCAATCTCGTAACACATAGTGGCTGTCCTGTTTCAAATGTTTCGAAGCCTCTGAACTAGCTCAGATTAGCTTGTAGCGCTGACATCTAGCAGGAAAATGTAATCATTGCAGCTTCTGAATAGCAATTGTTGATATTGTGGTTTCATATTCACATCCTTTCATCTTTGGACATAACATAGAATGGCTCTCTATTATTCGACTGCAGCAGAACATGGGTATATTACTGCTGTTAATCTACAGTATGTTTTTTAAAAAGCCTTTAATGACAACGGCACGTTGAGAAAAAAATATTTAATTAAAGTAATGAAAACGTCGATGCCTTACTTACTTGCCAATGAGCAAGTTTTGCATCAGACGGAAAGTTCTTCTCTGCCTTCAATTGTCTCAAAAGCAAACGCATCTCCAATAGAAATCCTTTTTTTATTAGGCCCGAGCCCCGAACGGGGAAAGGGCCTATTATTTTTGCTCGAGAGATGTCAAATTCTGCACTTTGAGCCTTAATTTCACCCCCTGAACATGCATGAAAAGTTGTAAATTTTTGCCCAAACATTAGACCTGGTGAAAAATTGGATATTTGGGTGTTTATTTTTATGGGACTCAAAAAATGCCAGAACAGCGCCACCTACAACAGCCAATGGGAGTTTCAGAGGTCAAGTTTGTCGTAGAGCCATGAAATTCGGTACACATGTTCCTCAAGTCAAGATACGACCGAAATGTTATCATGGCTCCGCCCTCTGACAAACAGGAGGCCCATAAATTTCACTGCAAAATGGAAAAATTATCCGCAATCATTTTCATACATGTCGGTTGGAAAGCGACTCCTCCTCGGCCGTTTTAACGATTGGCCTCCATATCACTCCACATTGTCTAAACACATGTACCATCAAAATGACCTCAGGGATTTTTGATCAGTGAAACGTTGTTTGAGCAGCGGAGCGGCAAAATGTGAGTGTTTATTGGCCGTTTTTCACAACATTCTATTTGCTCCAGTTTACACATACAAATTCCGATTTGCACAAAACTTGAATCCATGGTTCAACTCTAGGCTCTAGGTCATTTGAAAGTGAAATAATTGAACTTGGCTCATTAACGCCCCCTACAGACTATTTCAAAGTTTTATATGGGCATTTTCAAATTTTGTTTTTTCAAAATGTTTGAAATTTTGCACATAAATCTGTTGTGCCCTCTTGATTCAAAAAGTCAAAAGGACCGAAGGCTTATTTTTTACCCTATTGCCGTGGCGACGACAAACCCTCCCCATTCATTGTCTATGGCAAATGTACACCTCGCACAAACATCAAACCAGCCTCGGCCGTTTCACCAAGTCGCCTCAAAATCGCTCCACATCATGTCAACAACTGTACCATCAAAATGACTTCAGGGAATTTTGATCAGTGAAACGTTGTTCGAGCAGCGGAGCGGCAAAATGTAACATTTTTTCTCCATTTTGAAGATAGAAACATGGCTCCTTTTGCACAAACCAAGTCCGATTTGCACCAAATTTGAATCGGTTGTTCTACTTTTGGGTTTGGGTAAACTGAAAGTGTAAAACATGAAATTGCAGCAATAGCGCCCCCTACAGACTGAGTCAAGTTTTACATGGGTGAGAATGGCATTTACTAAGTGTGATTTGCACTTAACTTGACTCAGTTGTTCTACTCATGGGCCTAGGTCGCCTGAAAGTGTGAATAATTACATTGTCCCATTAGCGCCCCCTACAGGCTGAGTAAAACTTTTACATAGGGGACACAGCGCATGGTGGCGTGGTTAGTGGTGGCGTGTGAGGCGGTGTTGTATGAGGCGGCGCGGTGTGCGGCAGTGTGGTGCGAGGCAGCGTAGGGCGGCGTGGTGTGAGGTGGTGTGGCGCGGAGCGGGGAGTTGCGCGGTGCGGACAGTCGTGCGGTGCGGGGAGTTGCGCGGGGCGTCGAGGGCCGTTTGACGCCGCTTGCGGCTTTAATTTCTCCTTGTTTTCTCATTAAAGAAGTATTCGAAGAGACCATGATTTATTAATGCCGTGTGACATATTAGGGCCATTTAATGATGACTTGACATGCCAATCTTACATATCGCTAATTTAAGATTCAAAGAGCGATATTTGACAAAAAAACTAAAAACAAATCTGTTTGGAGCAGCAAAAAATAAACTGCCTTATATAAGATGTATATATGAAGGCTAAACTGGCTGTACGTTAACACACTTTTGAATGCGCCGGAAACAAGTCCATGGTTCACGGACCGAACCAAGCAGATCAAGCAGAGATCCACTCAAAAAATGCTAACAAAGCAGTCAGCATTTCACTCTGGACTAGAGTAGAGAAAATTATCCAAACCAAGCGGCTACACCGCCTCTGCTGCTGTGATAAATAGATTATAGTGAATAGAAAAATAAATAGATAGAAGATGTATCTATTTATTTGTTTTGTTTGTATGGATGGATGTGTTTCTGCTGCTACTGGACACAAGAAATTCTACGGGGATCAATAAAGTATCTATCAATCCATGGGTTGGTGTAAACAAGGACCGCTGATCGTCTCTTGCGGCTGTACTTTGTTACGATATGTTATTAATTATCCTCCCCCCAATCCAGGGATTAAAAGCAGCTCTTCACAAGTAAATATAAGTACTGGAATTCCTGAAGTATATTTTCAGTAGTAATAATTAGTAATGTATTAATTACATTACTCTTGCAGTTTCAGTCCAACAAAGCCCGAGGTGAGTTGAGCCTGTGATGCAAAGAGCCAAGGTTCATGATTCATAATTATTGTGTTAATAATGTGTTATATCATCCATCTTCAGGGCAGAAGCTAGTGAAGGTGTTCTCCATCATCTCAGCTCGGTCATATGGAGCTGACCGGCAGATCTTGGACCAGCTGACCGCTCAGGGCATCACACCTACACATGATCCACACCGGAGCGATGTCATTCTGCTGTTTTGTCCAATCCTGACACGAATCGCATCTGACCTTGATGCAGCCGTCAGAAAGATTCCAGGTTTGCTTTTCACACTGACACAAATCAAGTTTCGAGGATTTCCTTCTGAGACAAAGTAACTACATGAACACAAAAGACAGTGGCTCAATCATTCAGACATGTGCATTTAAACTTTGAATACAATGTTTGAAATCAGAAAATCACCATTGCATGTTTCCCTCTTTCATCATCTATTACCCATTTTACATTTCCTATGAATTTCACCATCAATTCCCCCCTACCGGCTCCAGGTAACCCTTGTGTGTACTATCTAAAATTGATAAAGAGCATCCAGTGAATTAATTTGTAGCTTGATTAAATTTGGGATAAAATTTGAAGGATCCCTTGCGTCCCTCTTGCTCAGCCTCTCCATTTATCTTCTTCTGCTTTGGTCCCCAAACCGGACGCCCTATTGCCCCTGGCTGTGCCTAGAAATTCTGTTCATGAAAAAAGTGCACAGAACTGGTGACAAAGGGCAGCCTTGGCTGAGGCCAACATGCACTTGCAACAGATTTGACTTTCTTTTTTTTTTTCAACACAATTTATTGAACATTTTTATATTTCACATTTTACAAAATGTCATTCCTGAACAGTTGGATGACAGAAACACCCACCAACCCACCCCCCACAATCCCCAAGCTGAGCGCAATTGTGTTGCTCTTACAATTTTGTACGTATCAATACTTCACAAAAAGAAAAGGTGAATAAATAAAAATAAAAATAAAAAGGGAATCCAATGTCAAAGTGCAAGTTTGCTTTTCAGTCGACAGAAAAAGAAGTAATTTCCTTAAAATATTGAAGCACGGGGTTCCAGTTTTTATAAAAATTTTCTGTACTGCCCCTCAACGAGAATTTGATTTTTTCTAACTTTAAGAAAGACATCGTGTCCCGTAACCAGGATGTCGCAGAGGGCGGAACCGGGTTTTTCCACAAAAGTAATATTTTGCGTCGGGCTATGAGTGAAGTAAATGAGACAATATTTTTTTGCTTTGATGACAATTTTATCCCTGGTTTAGGTATACCAAATATTGCAATGAGAGGGCACGGTTCAAGGTCATGTCCCAATATGTCTGAAATTGTTCTAAAATATGATTCCCAGTAGTTTTGTAGCCCAGGACAAGACCAAAACATATGTGTATGATTACAGGGAGTTTGAGAGCATCTATCACATATGTCTGAAGCGCTTGGGTATATCTTTGCTAGTCTGGATTTGCTATAGTGCGCCCTATGGGCCACTTTGAACTGTATCACTTGTAATCTTACACAAGATGAGCAGGACTTTATTTCCCCGAGCGCAGCAAACCACCACTCTTCATTCAAGGAAAAACCTAGTTCTGTCTCCCAGTCGGTCTTAATCTTGGCCAAGGCAGGTGGTGAGTCTGGGGTAAGTAAGTTGTATAAAAAGGAGATATGACGTTTGGATTTTTTAACAAGAGGACGGAGAAGATCAATTCCAGATTGGGGAGGCAAAACCGGGAATGAAGGGGTATTAGATTTGAGGAAATTACGGATTTGAAAATATCTGAATAGGTCAGCTGCCTGAAGGTTAAATTTAGAACGAAGAACTTCAAAACTGGAAAAAGTTCCATCTGTGTAAAAATCTCCAATTGTTCGTAAACCTTGCCTTACCCAGACAGAAAATCGAGTGTCCATCTGAGCAGGTTTAAATAAGATGTTCCGAACAGGAGTACTGAGAGGCAGTGTTTCCCAATTACAATTGTGTTTGATTTGCTGCCACATTTTTAATGTAACTGATACAATTGGGTTGTCTGTATACTGTTTGAGTTTTAATTTTCCAGGATAACATAATAGAGCTACCAAAGAATGTTGACAGGATTCACGCTCTAACTGACACCATACTGTTTCAGGATAAAAAGCCCAATATAAAATTTTATGCATATTGCATGCCCAGTAATAATGTTGCAAGTCAGGTAGTCCTAGACCACCATCCACTCTAGCCCTTTGTAATAATGATTTTTGAAGCCTAGGAGGTTTGTTGCTCCATATGTATGACGAAATTAGGCCATTGATATTGGTAAAAAATGATTTGGGTAGATATAAAGGGAGGCACTGAAACAAATATAGGAAACGGGGGACAATGTTCATCTTTACGCTTTGTATGCTTCCAGCCAAAGTAAGTTGGAGTTTGTCCCACTTTAAAAGGTCCTCCTTTACTTTGCTAAGGAGAACAGCGAAGTTGTCATCAAAAAGACTCTTCATGGTTTGTGAAATGTTAATGCCCAGGTACTTAAATTTGGTTGTGGAAAAGGTAAATGGTATGCTAGAAGGAGAAATATTTTTCGCTGATTGATTGATGGGAAAAAAGTCACTTTTTTCTATGTTAAGTTTATATCCTGAGAAGCTTCCAAAACTTTTAAGTGTATCCAAAACATGAGGTATAGCATTGACCGGGTCAGAAATATATAGTAAAAGGTCGTCCGCATATAACGAGACCTTGTGTTCAACACCACCCCTCCTTATGCCTTGAACAGAACAGTCTCCCTTCAGCGTTACAGCGAGTGGTTCAATTGCCAAGGCGAAAAGGAGGGGGGACAATGGACAACCCTGCCGTGTTCCTCGTGTTAGAGGAAAAAAAGAGGATCTCAAAGAGTTAGTGCAGACACAGGCCTGTGGTGAAGTGTAGAGCAGCCGAATCCAAGAGGTGAAGTGGTCGCTGAAACCAAATTTTTTCAGCGTTAAAAATAGGTAAGGCCACTCCACACGATCAAAGGCCTTTTCGGCATCCAAAGAAACCACCGCCTCTGCAATTTGTAATGGGGATGGAGAAAATGCAATATTGAGAAGACGGCGAACATTAGTAAAAGAGTGTCGGTTCCTTATGAAACCTGTTTGGTCTTCTGAGATTATATTGTGTATAACTAATTCTAGTCGGCAAGCGAAGATTTTTGCTAATATTTTTACATCAACATTTAAAAGTGAAATGGGTCTGTAAGATGAGCAGTTTGTGTATTAATGAAATGGTGGCCTGTCTGAGAGAGGGCGGTAGAATTCCCTGCCGAAAAGAGTCGTTATACATATTAAGCAACAAAAGGGCTAATTTTGTGGAGAATTGTTTATAAAATTCAACCAAAAAGCCGTCGGGCCCTGGTGACTTTCCGCTGTTCATTGATTTGATGGCCCTGCAAATCTCGTTTAGTGTAATTGGGGAGTCTAAAGAAGCACTCTCCTCAACAGTCAGCTTGGTCATGTCTATATTGTCAAAAAAGCGTAACATTGATGAGTCGTTAGCTAGACAGTCTGATTTATATAGGCGAGAGTAAAAATTCATGAACGTATTATTTATTTCATGGGGATCCAACGTTATTTGGTTAGCTGCATTTCTAATTTGAACAATCATCTGAGCAGCTCTTCTGCCTTTCAGATAATTTGCCAGCAAACGACCAGCTTTTTCCCCATGTTCATATATCATACCTCGGGCTGCATGTAACATTTTCTCTGCCTCAGAAGTCGAGATCAAATCAAACTCTGTTTGTGCTTCAAGTTTCTGTTTGTTCAGTTCGTTAGTTGGTGATAAAGCATTTTGGTTATCTATGTCAGAAATTAATTGCATCAACTCTTGCTTACGCCTATTAATGGTTCTCCTTGAATGGGCAGAGTATGAGATGATCTCGCCCCTAAGGACAGCCTTTAAAGCCTCCCAGAGTAAACTTGAATTTGTATTGTTAACCTGATTAGTCTCGAGGTAAGTGTCTATAGTCTGATTTATATGTGCAATAAAATTGTCATCTGATAAGAGTACAGGGTCGAGCCTCCAGGAACGAAAGTCTCTAGGGCTAGAGATAAATTGTAATTCTAGTGTTAAAGGCGAATGATCCGAGATTACCCTTGCCTGGTATTCAGTTGTTGTATCTAAGGGCAGTAGAGCTTTATCGATTACAAAGTTATCAATACGCGAGTGTGTTTTGTGTACATGGGAATAGAACGAGAACTGTTTGTCAACTGGATGTAGGTGCCGCCATATATCGACAAGACCATACTGGGACATGAGTTGCAAAAGAGCCTGTGCCATCTTTGGTGGCGTGGGATCCTTAGGGCTGGATTTATCTAGAGTTGGGTTTAGAACAGTATTCATATCTCCTCCCAATATCAAATGGTGAGAATGTAATTTTGGTATTGAAGAAACTAGTCTTTTTATAAAGTCTTCGTCATCATAATTAGGTGCATACACACTCACAAGTACAACTGGTTGTTGGCAAAGAGTACCCACTACAATCACATATCTGCCATTATTGTCAATCACAGTCTCTGACATATTAAAAGGAACATTTTTCTTGATCAATATAGCTGCTCCTCTTGTTTTATTGTTAAATCGAGAATGAAAGATATGACTGATCCAAGACTGGTTTAGTCGTTTCTGATCTATATTACGCAAGTGTGTTTCTTGGAGAAATATCAAATCTCCTTTTAGATCGTTAATATGAGAGAGAACTCTGGTCCTTTTAGTGGCACCATTAATGCCCCCTACATTCCAAGATAATATTCGGACAATGCGTCCATTGCACTTAATTGTACTGTTACTTGCCATAAGCTATTAATTGAGGGACAAATAGATAATATGAATAAGAATACAAAAATCTGTTTGGATTCCCATGTAAGTGAAGTACAGGTAAAATAGAACAAAACAAAACAGTGTGACAACAGTGTTGGAGAACAAAATAAAACAAGATGCACTCAGCCCTCCCCTTACTTCCACCCCCCCAAACGGAGTGAACAGGGTAATAATCGCTCCAAGGGCCTCCCGGGAGGCCACCCTAAACATTCTAATCTCTACTCAAAGAGTCCCCAGAGCAAATCAAGTAAATAATAATAAAAATAAAACTCCAGCTACAATTGTTAAATAATAGCAGCAATAGTCATGTTAGCTCAGGCAAATCAACTTGACAAAGAACCCACTCTGCTGACCACTCCCCCAGTCACCGGGCAACCCACCCCACACTCTAAATATTAGGTAACTTTAAAATACAGGAGAAAAAACTAGAAAACAGAAAAAAAAGAGTACCTATATATCAATTTGTTTTCATCCGACAGTCTCAAATACTCATCCATGCTCCCTCGGCGCCCTCTAGCGGTAGCCTTCAACAACGCAGGGTTAGCATTAAAAGGTTATCTTAAAAAAAAAAAAAAAAAAAAAAGGCAGAAAAACAATGACGGTGGGGCACCTGGACGTAGCAGATCTGTTTATGCACGAAATGGGAGCACTAAACATCCTGCATGAATGGACACTATACAGGGTGAGTTCCCAAGTACCTGAGGGTATCCCAGCAGACCTTATGTTTAAGCATCCCCGGATAGATGTTGCTTGTAGAAATCTTCGGCAGCAGCTACAGATTCAAATTTGTAATCCATTTGCTCGTACGTAACACAGAGGACAGCAGGATAGCGGAGAAAAAACTTGACTCCCCTTTGGTAAAGCTTGGACTTGACTGGATTGAAAGCTGCCCGCTTCTTGGTAAGCTCAGCGCTGAGATCTGGGAAGATAAAAATCTTGTCACCGTTGTAAAGCAGCTGCCCCTTTTTCCGTGCAATGGCAAGAACCCGCTCCTTCTCCTGGAAGCGCAGGAAGCGGACAAGCATTGGCCTTGGCTTTTCGTTGTCTGCAGGTTTTGCTCTCAAAGCCCTGTGCGCCCTGTCCAGCTCAGGCGGTCTGGTAAATGACGGGTCTTGTAGGACCTCCACAAAGAACTGGGACATGAAAGCTGTGGCATTGCGACCTTCGGAATTCTCTGGTAAGCCAATAATGCGTAAATTATTTCGACGCGAGCGGTTTTCGAGGTCCTCTGTCTTTGCCTGTAGTTCGCTCTTTTCCTTCTCCAAAATGCCCACACGCCTTTCGAGGTGATCAAGCCTGTCGCTGTGGTCAGACAGGCCCGCTTCCATGTCAGTCAGACGTGGCTCGTAAGCGTCTAGCTTTTTGCTAACATCATCCAGAGTGGCATTGAGGGGGAAAAGCGAAGCATTGATTTCCTTGAGAATGGCTGATCGGTTCCTCTCCAGTTCAGCCTGTAGCATGGACATAGGCACAGAGAGCTCAGCGGCGGCGGCTAGTTCTTGTTCGTTAGCATTAGCTTGTTTGTTCGTGTCACCCTTTGCTCTCGGTGGTTGCTTCGGCTTGCCTGACATTTTTGTTGATATTCTTCTTTCAGCAACGCTTGCTGCTTACTTTTGAATCAGTTTACTGTGATTTGTAGCTGTTGTATTGAATAAATATCAAAATCCTGCTCTGGGCTCTCTCGGCGTGTCTTCTCTAGTCCGCCATGCCACCGGAAGTCCAGATTTGACTTTCTGCCGGCGATGCGAACGCAGATCTGACTCCGGCCATACAGAGACCGTACAGCCCTCAGCAGAGGACCCCTACTCCCCGGACAACCCCCCAAAGAACACAGTTAAATGTCTTGTCTACAAATCCACAAAGCACATGTGGACAGGTTGGACAAAATCCCATGATGCCTTGAGTCCAGTGTCTGGGACAAAAACCACACTGTTCCTCCTGAATCCGAGATTCGACGATCAGTCAGAGTCTCCTCTCCAGTACCTTGGAGTATACCTGACCGGCTGAGGAGTGTGGTCCCATAACATTTGGACCTCACCCTCCAGTCCCCCTTCTTGAAGACAGTGACCACCGCTCCGGTCTGCCTCTCCATTGGCACTAACCCTGATACAGCCGCTATGTAATGTAATTTTCTCCTCATAGATGATACTCAGCCAGGTGAAGAATATACTGTAGTAAGTAATTGGGGTGAAAAACCATTCAAACAATTCATTCATTTAGGCTTATCTCATGTAGATCACTGTTTTGAATTGTGTTTAGCTACTCTTAACTATGCATGTTCAGGTTCAAATATAAAAAGATGTCAACATTTTCTAGGGAGCAATTTTATGTCGGTTTGCTTCGAAAAAAACGTTTAATCAGTTGAACGCAAATTACTCATAAGTGAGACTTTTGTGCATGCCTTCAGGTGAAAACATTTTCCCAAGGCGGCACAATAACAATAATAATCTGAAACCACAGAAAACATTACATGATCCATGATTTTATAGTAGTCTGTCTCAATATATATTATCATGTGTTCACAGATGGAGCAAAAGGCAAACCTGTGGTGTTGGTTCTGATGCATCACACTTTTGACCCAAACGAAGTCCTGGACAGAACCTGCTGGAGCTCACAGCATCCCTGTTTAAAGGAGGAAGTGCGTGTGCTTTTCCATCGGAATGGACTTCTGCAGTGCGACAGGAACAAGGAGGCGGTGCGGACCCTCAAGACCCTCTGTGACCAGTATGCAACACTAGGTAAAAAACACTTTTTGTTAAAGATCAACCATGAAACACTAGAAAAACCGGTAACACTTGATAATACTGTTTGCTTTTAAATAATTTATAAATCATTGACTACTAGTTAATCAAACATTAACGTATGTTTTATTTATATGAAAAAATAATCATCTAAACATTAACAACTCATTAACAAGTGTTATTTGTTACTGTTTTGGAAATCATTACTTACTAAAGAACAAATAATCTTGTAATCATTAACCCTTTAAGCGCCAAAGTCGCAATATTGCGACAAGCAACATTGCTCACTTAAACAGGCTGTATGTAAAAATGTGGTGCAGAATCTTGTTAATACTTTTCACCAGGGGTTAGTGGACATGTGTGCCTGTAATATGAGCAGCATTTGTGGGTGTGGTTATATTGAAAGTTTTTGAGTAGAGCTGAGAGGAGCGAGAGCAGAGCAGAGGGAGAGAGTGTTTTTTATTTTACTCACGAGGTCTTCAGTATCAGAGAAGTACTTGGTCTGGTACTGGCTCACTCAGATTCAGAGGAGGAAGACACGCAGGTGTCCAGTGAAGCAGACACGGACATTATTGGTGACGGGGAGACCGCGCTCCATATAGTCCACAATCAGCCCCTGTACAGCGGCTGCTTGTCCTCCGTGTGGCCGCGGTAGAAGCATTCTGTGAACGCCAAGCAGGATCCGTGGTGGAGGGGACAGGGGCATCATAACACCGGGCATGTGGGAGAAAGTAGCGGGGGTAGACATCCACAGGGAACACGGGAGACGCGGGAAAAAAACACATCGCTAATCGCGTTCACTGCCTTTACCAACAGCGATGATGAGGATGAAGGCAGTTCTTGAGAGAAAATAATCCACAAAAGTGGATCAGAAGTGTTGAAGAGCCTGTTGTTTCTTGTTAAGACGATCTGACAAGTTCTGAGCCCATTCATTTCATCTCTCTGTTTCTAAACGATAAATCCTGGAGCCTCATTTCCACTGAGAAAAATAGTAAGCCCACCACTTCTTTGAAAGGGAAATGTTGAAACCAATCTCCAGATTTCATGACTGTAAACTATAAAGAGTGCAGTCTTGATCACTGAAGGTCTTTGAAAATAATACGGTAACACTTTATTTTAGCACCCACTAACTAACAGCTAATTAAGTGCTAATTAGTGTATTAATGTATGGTTAATTAGCTCTTTATTGGTATTTATTAAGCACTTATTAGTCCTTATTCTACATGGCCTTATTCAACATCTAACTCACTACTAACTGGCGCTTTCCCATTTATTAGTTCTTTATTACTGCTCATTAGCCAGCAATTACATAGTTGTTATAGTGTGAATATGCATCTGGGATTATGGGTCTTATTAAGTGTTAATAATACACAAACTGTTGTTAGCCATTATTACCTCTTGATGAACATGGACAGATCTTTAGAAATAAAACACAAACAACACTATCTCATTTTTGTCAATTAGCTCTTAATTAATTAGTTATAGCTGAGAATATGTTCCCCATTCTAAAGTGATGTTGTGATCATAACTAACAAACTATTAGTTAATAACTAATTAAACCCAAATAGGTCTGTATTCTAAAGTGGTCTTCTCTTCATGCCTAATAAAGGAAAAATTACATTGTTTTTGCTTTTTAAATTGTCACTCAAACATTTTTACCATCTTACATAAAACAATCAACTTCAATAAATCATTTTCAACATTTATTTGTTAACAACTCAACTCGTACAATACGTGAGCTTGATAGTTGAAATGCAAAGAAAAAAATGTGCCAGAAAAGCAACAGTAACCCAATGATAATAGATCTATTTAGACTGGAAAAGCCTTCCTAATATCATGTAAAAGCATTCCAAGTGGACCATTCTCATGAAGATTTCCACGCCAATATGTCCACTCAATAACATCTAAATGGTCTTTCAGCATGCTTTCTGTGCGATTACCTCTAAGTCTCCAGATTGTGGATTTGCAGACTCCCCAAAGTCTTTCTATATTCTGTGTATGTGCGCCGGTTTGTGGATCAACATAGTTCTCTTTATGGTTGACCGTTGTGTGAGAGTAGCCTTCATTGCGAAGACAGCGGTAAGCCCTCCATCCATCAGAAACTATAGAGCTTCCATGACGAACATGTCTCTTTATTTGAGGAATAAGATGGTCAGTTGAGCGATGGGGGACAATCTTCAGAATTGGTCTCCTTCTTTGTTCTTTAATTCCGAGTATGCCAAATGCCCAGGAATTCCGGCTACTTGTTCGACCTCTGTTGTACTGCAATCCACAAAAGACAAATCAGTGATTGACAAGATATGATTTAAAAATCTACACACGTAGCCGTTATACTGTAGTTTATACTACCAGGTACACCTGGTAGTATAAACTACAGTTTTGCTTGCAAATAAAAATAGTCCACATCGCTAATTTGTACAAACTCAGATGCTCATACTATTGCTACTGAATTAAGGTTTTATTTGTCTGAGATGCAAAACTCTCACACAATTGAGACCTTTATTGCAAATACCTTTCTTGGGATTACTGAGATGTCTATTAGCACAGTTTACAAACCTTTCTTTTATGTCCGAATTTGCTTTTGTCAATGAGAACAATCTCTCCTCTTCTTCCTACAATCTGTTTTCCTCTTCTTCTCATCCTTTGCACAGCCGCTTTACAAACTTTGCGCAATACATGTGCAAGTTTGGTCAGACTTGCAGAGCTCCCAGTAATCCCTTCCTGCAGCATGTCTACTTGTCGAAGGTGAAGGCCTTGGGCAAATCTGTAAAATATATGCATATAACAGATCGATTGTAAAACTTTAGATTCAATCACATTTCGAGTCCTGATCCAATGCTTTTTGTCATTGACATTGTAAATTATAAAACTACATTTTTTGCAAGTAAACTCATTATTTTGAGTGCTATTTTGTATAACTCAATATTTTGAGTTTCCTTACTTACTTGAGTTCACTGTGAAGAAATATGATGCATCATTCATAAATTATACAAATTATGAATCAAAATTTCTTCATAGTTTTCAGGGCGAGGAGACAGGAGTGTTGTACAAGTTGGTGATTTTGAGAGCAGGAATTCCCTAATTATTTAATGCTGTAATTTATACAGGTGAAGTACAGATTGACACAAATATTTCTGACCTTTAAAATGTATGAAATACTACAGACCAAAACCAGAAAAACACAACTTTTACTAATAAGACAAACATGTACATTTAAGTCTGTGTCATTACTAAATACGTTTATTTATTTATTTTTTGATTATTTGTAAATTAATCTTTTTAGTCCTACACGTGTATTCGATGGGTATCACTTTAAAGTCTACTTCAAACATTAAGTGGATTGGATTCAAGTAAAGTCAAGTAAAGACAAAGACAGAACACAGTGTAAAATGTACCTGAAAATGAAATGCATCCATATTGACAGTTTAACATGTGATCCTTGAAATATGGAGCCACATCTGATGGACCTAGAGATGGACTTGCCTCCGTGACAAATGTCTCTGCACAACCTAATAAAAAAATAAATAAAGATGTTACATATTACTCACAGCCACAAAAATAGAATTCAAATAAAAAAAAAAGATAATAACTGAGCAGTCATGCTTAAGCCATGCGTACTGAAACTTATAAAACTTATATAATAAAACTGGAATATTAGCAAGTCTTTTCTACCTCAAAATTGGGTCAAGTACAACCTTATAGATCCCTGTGTAGAACACCAAATGTCCGCTTGCTGTTGTATAGCCTTTGTATGTGTTTACTCTGCCCAATCTATGGCCACTTCCCTAACTAAAACATAGGTGACAGCATATTAGCGCTAAAGCTAATGCTAACATTTTTCTTTCAAAAAGCAGTAAGGTCTTCCCATCTGGAGGTTAGTATAATGACGGCTCAGTATAATTAAAACTGTATAGCTACACATACTCACCATGCAGCCTCCTTTTCTCCGTATGGTGGTTTAAGCCTCCTTCCTAAAAGTTATTTTTCTCAAAAAGTTAATATTAGGCATCTTGAATAAAGGTACGCTGATCAGACCAGACCAGGAGACGCAGTTTTTTTTTCATCAAAAGCGGAAGCATTTGCGGAAGCCCCTCCCGCCTTTCTCCTCTCTCTCTCTGGCGCTTCCGCTCCTCCAAGTCCGCTGATAGACATGTTTACTGTATCAGCCAATCACTGTCCAGCTTATAGTAAGAACAAAATATACGAAAAAGTTGCGGTACGATTAAAATATTTTTTTTTTACCTTAAACATATATCTTTTATCGCCATTTAAAAAATAATTACTATTGTGTTTTCATACTTCTTAATTTGTACTGCCAATCAGTTTAGGACCCGCCTTCTTGAGCGGGATTCTGACCCGCACTAACCTCGCTAGTTTGCTCTGTTGTAATAACCTAGAGTGGGCTCAACTGGATTGTTACAAACAAAGCGTTACAAGTTATAAAGAAAAAGTCAAAGATGGTAAGTTAATCTTTGGTTCCATTTCACAGCACACGTGGTAGTTTGTATTATATCGAGCAAAAATTATATACACGGAATTTACGGAATGGAAAATTTGCCGTGGTCACACTGTTAGCTAACTTTGATGATAAGTTACCGTGGTCACACTGTTAGCTAACTTCAATGATAAGTTAGTGGTCACACTGTTAGCTAACTTCAATGATAAGTTAGTGGTCACACTGTTAGCTAACTTCGATGATAAGTTACGGTGGTCACACTGTTAGCTAACTTCAATGATAAGTTACCGTGGTCACACTGTTAGCTAACTTCAATGATAAGTTAGTGGTCACACTGTTAGCTAACTTCAATGATAAGTTAGTGGTCACACTGTTAGCTAACTTCGATGATAAGTTACGGTGGTCACACTGTTAGCTAACTTCAATGATAAGTTACCGTGGTCACACTGTTAGCTAACTTCAATGATAAGTTACCGTGGTCACACTGTTAGCTAACTTCAATGATAAGTTACCGTGGTCACACTGTTAGCTAACTTCAATGATAAGTTAGTGGTCACACTGTTAGCTAACTTCGATGATAAGTTGCCGTAGTCACACTGTTAGCTAACTTCAATGATAAGTTACCGTGGTCACACTGTTGGCTAACTTCAATGATAAGTTAGTGGTCACACTGTTAGCTAACTTCGATGATAAGTTAGTGGTCACACTGTTAGCTAACTTCGATGATAAGTTAGTGGTCACACTGTTGGCTAACTTCAATGATAAGTTAGTGGTCACACAGTTAGCTAACTTCGATGATAAGTTACCGTGGTCACACTGTTAGCTAACTTCAATGATAAGTTAGTGGTCACACTGTTAGCTAACTTCGATGATAAGTTAGTGGTCACACTGTTAGCTAACTTCGATGATAAGTTGCCGTAGTCACACTGTTAGCTAACTTCAATGATAAGTTACCGTGGTCACACTGTTGGCTAACTTCAATGATAAGTTAGTGGTCACACTGTTAGCTAACTTCAATGATAAGTTAGTGGTCACACTGTTAGCTAACTTCGATGATAAGTTAGTGGTCACACTGTTGGCTAACTTCAATGATAAGTTAGTGGTCACACTGTTAGCTAACTTCAATGATTGTGCTTTTAAACAACACCCCCACATAATAAAAGTAAGCTGTGACAGCAGATTTCTTGTGTGAAATTTTTAAGCAAACACAAATGATCTAAAGGAAATTAATTACCACAATTACATTTACTCAAGTAACGTTATTTACTGTTCACAGCCTAAAGCTCAAAAGAAGCGAAAGAGTGTTCCAATGGAGGCCTCAGCATCACCAGAGTCACCCCTGAACCTGACACAGTGTGTGCCAGAAGGTTAGTAGTAGTATTTTTTAAAATATTTTTAGGTGACTTAATTATGTTTTATTATTTATTTTACAGATCAAGAAAGCGCTCCAAGTTGCAGCAGCCAGAGTGGAAGTGTGGAATCAGGTTTTGTTTGTTTAATTGTAATAATGACAACACTAGACATGGTTGTGAAAGTCATGGCATATACTCATAACACAGACTTCCATCTAGTAGGCTTAAAAAAGTGCACCAATGTAACACATTGTAACACACACAAAATCTAATTATTTTTAGTATATTAAAATATTTAGTAATATTTAATTTTTATCTGTTTGTGTGTGTTTCAGTGTCAAAAATTACATTCCTGCAAGCCAAAATTGAGTGGCAAGAGAAAATGATTTTAGACCTGGAGGAAGAGCGGAAGTTTCTTCGGGAACAATTAATGAGAGATAATAAGACCACATGTAAGTAATATACAGCATTTTTAAAAAACGTTCATTGTCTTTTGCATGAATACATCTTATTAATTCAATGTTTTGCTTGCAGCTCAACGTAAACATACAAAAACAAAACAGGATTACTATTCAGACACCGAAATACCATCATCACCAAACATGAGCGAAAGCGACAGCAATAGTACTGTATTGAAGAAGAAAAAAATCAGACAGTCTTATGATTCTTCAGATGAAGTAGCAGTGCTGGGGCGAACTCACATGAGAGGTACAGTCTGTTATGCAATGTTTATTTTAACAGTATGACACAACACAGTTTTCAAATATTTTCACAACATGATATGTCTAGTCCACTAGATTTAGGTGTTTAGTTCTACCCCAAATCTCATGGGAGCAACTGGTTTTTAAAGATAAATAGGCTGTTATTCTAAGGCTGCGGTCACATGCGCGCAGCGGCGCGCAGCAGAGAGGAGACGCTCTCTGGGGACAGGCGAGAGACGAGTAAACAAGCTCGGCCTCTGTTTGGCCTCTGTCACATCCTTAAAAGAGAAAGGACCCATACTCAGATCTCAGCCCAGAGAGCCCAAGTGTGGCTCACTCAGGTCGGAAAGGAAACTTGCAGGGCTGTACACCTGTTGCTGGTGTGATTGCTGGTGCGGGTGCAGTTCTGAGTGCTGTGGTGGGTGCTGGTGTGAGTGTTGTGGTGGGTGCTGGTGTGATTGCTGGTGAAGGAGCTGGTGTGGGTGCTGGCGTGGGAGCGGGTGTGGGTGCTGTGGTGGGAGCTGGTGTGCATGCTGCGGTGGGTGCTGTGGATAATATGCTCTTCGGTCTTCTTCTTCCAATTCACCTATTAAATGAAGGATCCTAATTTGTATGGCTGCTCTGGACGGTTGCGATAGTGCGCTAACTCGTGGGACTACACTCATGAAGAAGTGGAATATGGACTCGTTCTCTGTGGGTATGTGGGGGGGAGGGGGGGCTGATGGCGGCTCCTTTATTATGTCCAAAATGTGTTGTTCCACGGAGGTTGTTGGGCGTCTCTGTTCCATTAATCTTCTCCTTGATTTTGAACGTTGGGCTTGTGGGTTGTGTGGAGTTGATTGGGTGGTGACTTGTGAGGAATGAGGTGTGTCTGCAATCGGTGTGCTAGAGCGTGATGGGGATGGGGGGGTTCTTGTGCTGGAGTGAGGTGGGGATGGGGGGGTTCTTATGAGCCGTTCTTCTGTGTCATGTGGGTTTGGAGATTGTGGCAGTGATGCTTCCTCATCTGCACCCTCCTGGACATTGTCGTCTGCAGACGTGTCTCCATGTGAGTCCCTGGAGCTGTGACAGTCATAAACCAAAATATTAATCAGTAAGTATCTTCATAAAAAACTCAAAAGTATTTTTTTTTAAAACTTCTACCAGCAATAGAAACTAAAACTACATAAAAAACGTAATGATATATTCTTATACTTTACCTCCTTGGTTTAAGATAAGGCTTCAAAAAAGCCATTTCCTTTTCGTGCCTCCAGTCACGCTCACTTCCTCCTCCGGAGCCACTTGGAGGGAACTTCTTAAATTTTACATAGGAGTCCCTCAGCCCCTTCCACCTCCGCTTGCATTCTTCAACTGTAATGAGAGAAAAAAACGTAAATGTAAATGCATTGATAATCTTTTAATGTTATATATTTTTCTTCATTTCAGATTCCTGGCCTCCGGTGAAAGTTTCACCAGTCTGGCCTTTCAGTACAGACTTGGTGTCACAACTGTGGCTCGGATTGTCCAGGACACAATGGAAGCCATAGAAAAGCTAATGCTCAGGAGCCAGATTCCAAGGCCCACTGAGGACAGCTGGAGAAGCATCGCTGCAGCCTTTTGGGAGAAATGGAATTTCCCAAACTGCATCGGTGCTATAGATGGCAAACATATTGACATCAAAGCACCACCTAACTCTGGAAGTCTTTATTATAATTACAAACACAATTTTTCTATTGTCCTCATGGCCTTAGTGGATGCCAACTACAAATTCACATACATCCACGTGGGAAACTATGGACGAGCCAGTGATGGAGGTGTTTTCTCAGCCTCAAACCTGAAGAGAGGCCTGGAGAACAACACCTTTCATGTCCCACAGCCCAAACCATTGCCTGGAGCTGAAGAGCTGGGAAGCATCCCACATGTGATCGTGGGGGATGCAGCATTCCCCCTAAAGCCCTATGTAATGCGTCCATTTGGTGGCACCAACCTGACCGCTCAAAAGAAGGTTTTCAACTACCGTTTGTCTCGGGCGAGGATGGTAGTGGAGTGTGCCTTCGGCATAATGGCTGCGAGATGGAGGGTGCTTCTCACAAAAATTGTCCTATCACCACAACATGTTGACTCAGTGATTATCTCCTGCTGCATTTTACACAACTTCCTGAGCAACAATGCAGATAATCAGATGTGGCTGGCAGAGGCTAGAGACAGAGGCCTGGATATACACAGGGTGCAACAGGGGATGGGAGGGCGAAGAGCCAGTGAGGCGGCTTCATCTGTAAGGGACAAGCTGTGCACCTTCTTTTCACAGAACCCATTGTAGTTTATAGAAATCTTTGCAAATGAAATGTAAATTTTAAAAAGTGTTTGTTTTTTTATAATACAATTTCTTGTTGTGACCTTGTTTGTTTTGATGTCAATGCAACATTAAACATTGATTAGTTATTTTTATATTGAGTTGTTAGTAATAACTTATTTGCAACTTCACTCTAAATATGATAGCCCTATAGCTAAAGTGTAGCTTTTCGCAGAACCCATTGTCGTTTATAGGAATCTTTGTAAATGAAATGTACATTTTAAAATGTGTTTGTTTTTATTAATGTAATTGCTTTTTGTGACCCTGTGTTGTTTTGATGTCAATGTAACATTAAACATTGACTTGTTATTTTTATATTGATGAGTCGTTAGTTATTTTCAACTGCACTCTAAATATGTAAAAGTCCTATGAATATATAACCGGAAAATGGCTATGGTGAGCGGCGCTATGCCCGCGAAACTCCTCTAGATGGAGCCAGCTGCATAATTAGCTGATCACAACTTTTCGTACCATTCCGTATATACGTATACTTCATAGCACTATCTAACACTGATATAAATACACAAATATCATGTATTAAGTTGTTTAGTACTTACTCGTGGTGTACCAAATTAGAAATAGCTACGCTATTGATTAGCTAAACATACACAAAGACGATGACATGATTAAAGTAGTTATACATACCATCAGCGCCAACAATCGTTGCCACTGAACGCCAGGCTTTGTCCTTCTTTCGATTATCTTTGTAATTTGGATCTTGTGCCGAATAAAGCGCTGGAAAATGCTCTACAGCTTCGATGAGTTTCGCGTCCTCAATCTCAGCTGTGACACCGGGGAAAAGCCTACAGCTGTGACCCCGGGGGAAAAAAGCCCCCTACGTCATCTCCATATACTGGATGTCATCCCACAGACAAATGCGGTGGGAAATGTACTTCATGTATTGTACACAGTGACAAGAATATGGACATGGGGTGTCTTCAAAGCACAAACATGTTTCCCATGTGTTTTGACTGGGAGACGCGTCACTGCGCAAGCAAAAATACGCGAGTGTCCTATTTTGTCCATAAAATCGCAACATGACTGTGGTGGCCTGTACGGAATATATGATGACATTATTCATTCTTTCCTGGCCGCGTCAACTGTGATTTTTCACAAAGGGCCCACGTGGAATCCTGCTGCAGACCCTTCGGAGGAGGCGAGGAAGAACAGGACCCGACCCGTCCATGAGGGAGTGCGGTGCTCCAGAGGAGAGTGATGAGGGAGAACGCCCTCACTCTGGTGCGAGTGAGAGGAGTGATGCCTCAGACAATGCGAGTGGGGGAATACATCAGCTCACAGCAGGAGTCCTATTTTGTCATAGAGAAGTTGTTGCAGCGGATCTTGGAAAAGCAGCACAGCCTCCAGTCAAATAAACCCCACACAAAGAAAATAGCCTGTCTTGTGGCCCGCCAAAATCCAAATCTGAGGGCGATGGGCAGCTCATCCCACTAGTTTTTACCACCGGGTCTACCAGGTATTTCTACTGGCTCCACCAAGGTCTATAACACCTATCGCACAGAGGGTTTGACAACTCCACGATGCCTTTCCGAACTTTATGGACACTGAGTCTTCTCCAGAGAGAGTGGAGGCCACGCAGGAAAAACAGAGAGTGAATTGACGTCAGGAGAAGAAAAAGGAAGAGTGATGAGTCTCCTCCTCCACTGGAGAAAGTGCTGGTTCTGCAAACTTGCAGCTGAGTCAGGGACCCGTCCTCACATTCAATCACAATTCCCTGGTCCTGTCAGAAAATACATCTACAGCCCTGCCAAAGTATACTCCCTGTACAAGGACCATGGGATGAGACGCAGATGTTCCACAGTCTCCTTTTATTAAAGACCGGGGAGAGGGAAGGTGGCGTGTAAATAAATGAGCTATCTGCTTTCTATTGTGCTATTGTAATATAGTTATGACGATAATAATACCCTGTCTGGTTCCTAAATGTTTATAATAATTTTAATTATTATGTAATATATACTTAATATTGATTATATCTAATTATATAAATTCATGTTGTAAAGTCTGCATCTACAGTTTCTGTATAGTCAGCTCTCAGCCGTCACAGTCACAAGGCTCATCACACAAAAACTAATAAGAAGAAAAAGATAGCATTTGTTGTTTTTCTTCTAAGTTAATTCATAAATTTTTAAATATCTTCTTTTTTCATCTGTTCACAATAAATATATATAAAGTCATAGCATTATGAAGAACTTTCTTTTTATTGATCCAAATTACAGGCAAACAACATAGTATTTGACAAAACAATCTGTATAGAAAATAGAGTTTCATTCAGTGCCATCATCACTATGCCCACTATACCGCGGCTGGGCCCCCGCGGCCCGACCTTCCTACTTCCGAGAATCAGACGAGATCGGGCATTCTCAACGGTGGTATGTCGAAAGCACGGGGGTATGGAGCAGCGAGTCCTCCCTGACCCTGGCTGCTGCGGTCCCCCTCTCCTCCCGCAGAATGAGCGCCTCAGCCTTCAAAATCCGGGTCTACAAGTGCTGACCTGATCATGCTGCAGACTGACTGAAAAGAGTTGTGCAGCATTGAGCAAAGTTGTGCACACCCCTCAACCTAATAGCAATTTGTATAAGCTCACAGCATTCTCATTTACATGTTAAAGCCTCCTGTATGAGGAGAGGGGACAACAAACTACCGGTCAACAGCCGAATCCCAGAAGTTTCACTGTAATATACAGGTCCTGAAAAGCTAATCAGTGTGAGGGGGTGCACAACTTTCTCAATGCTGCACAACTCCTTTCGTCAGTCTGCAGCATGATCAGGTCAGCAACACTGTAAACCCGGATTTTGTAAAGCCTGACGCTCATTCTGGGGGAGGAAGGACCCCGCAGCAGCAAGGTCAGGAGGCACGCTGCTCCATACCCCCTTGCTTACCGGCCATACCACCTGAGAATGCCCGATCTCGTCTGATCTCGGAAGCTAGGCAAGGTCGGGCCGGGCCGGGGGCCAGCCGCGTAAGTGGGCTATTGTTAGATTGCACTGAACTGAAAACAACTATTTCTATACAGATTGTTTTGTCAAATACAACTGTTGTTTGCCCCTGAAATATGAATCAATAAAAATGAAAGACTTCAATAAAGTATACATTATAATATATTTATTGTGGAACAGATGAAAAAAAGAGATATTTACAAATTTAAGAGATACACTTAAAAGAAAAACAACAACATGCAATCTTTATCTTCTTAAACTGTATTTGTGTGATGAGCCTTGTTGACTGTGACGGCTGAAGGCTGACAATACAAGAACCTGTAGATGCAGACATTTACAAATGAAATTATATATAGATAAATCCAATATTAAGTATAAAATTTACATAATAATTAAAATATTTATAAACATTTATGAACAGACAGGAATAAATATAAGTAACTATATACAATCAGCACCCAATAGACACAGATAGCTCATTTATTTACACTGCCAACTTTCCCCTCCCGGTCCATAAAAAAGGAGACTGCTGGAACATCTGCGTCTCCATCCCCTGGTCCTTGTACAGGGAAAATACTTTGGCAGGGCAGAGATTGTATTTTCCTGACAGACCAGGAATTGTGTATGAATTGTGAAGGACTGTGGTCCCTGGCTTCAGCTGCAGTTTGCTAGAACCAGCACTTTCTCCCCAGTGGAGGAGGAGACTCATCAATCATCCTTTTCTCTCCTGCCAGGCCATTCACTCTCTGCTGCTGGCCTCCAGCTCTCTCTGGCAGAACTCAGTGTCCATAAAGTCACGGAATGGCATCCAGGAGTTTGGTCAAACCCTCTGTGCGATAGGTGTTAAAGACCTTGGAGGAGCAGTAGAAATACCTGAAGAGACCGGCTGGTAAAACACGAGATGTAGCTGCCATCAGCCCTCATATTGGATTTGGCTGCCACAAGACAGGCAACTTCTTTGTGTGGGGTTTATTTGCTGGAGGCTGCTGCACCTGCTTTTCCAAGATCCGCTGCCCACAACCTACACTAAGGCCTCCTCAACAGCGGTGACATGAGTCTGAGCAGGAGGATGGGGTTCACTGCTAGCAGGGGCATGGTGACGAACAGGCACTGTGCAGTCTTACTGCTGCTGTGAGCGTTGTTATCCCCCAGCAATTCAGCTTGTCTGAGGCATCACCTCCTCACTCACTCGCACCAGAGTGAGGGCGTTCTCCCACATCACCTCCTCCCACCTGAGGAGCACCGCACTCGCCCACCATGGACGGGTCGTCCCTGTATCTTCCTCGCCTCCTTCCGAAGGTCCTGCGCAGATCCCGTGGGCCCTTGTGACAAATCACAGTGACGCTGCCAGGAAAGAATGAAAATGTCTTCATAAATCCGTGTACAGGCCACCACAGTCCAGGTTGCGAATATTATGACCATTTTACTGAACTACTTTCATCGTGGTCACAGATTTTGATAGTTTTTAGTTATTACAGGTGATATTGAATGAAACATGTTGATAATGTTGATGACAGAAATGCAAAGGAGCTGTGCTTCATACTTGATACCTTTGGTTTCATTCGCACAATGAGGTGTCCCCAACCCCACCAGCAGGGGTGCACACTCTTGACCTGCTAATTACAAGGGGGGTTAATGTATCAAATGCTTAATGTAGTTGATGTTTGCTTTGTCAGATCCTTTCTGGTGTATTTTTTGACATTGTTTTGCTAGCGAAACCACCAGCTGAATTTACACTTGCTAAAGAAGACACATACATGAAAACACAGTGTACTGTTCATGGACTGCTAAATTTTGAGAAAACTCCATGCTCTACAGTTTGAAGAATTGAGTATAACTCATGTCACCACCAGTGATCTGAATGTTCTGGACCATAGCTCCTGTGAACAGGTTAAAAATAGTACCAGTAAGAATAAGGCCCATGGACGAAGGCAGACTCGGTCAGGGCACAAAGCAAGAGTGCCGGAGGCCAACGGAAGTGCGAAAGTCCAATTTTCCAGGCGAGTTATGAAATCTTTTAAAGAAGAAGTTGGGTGAATTTAACCGGGTTCTAACGAGAACAAGAGAATGTATTTTTCTGACATTATTTGGAGGTTCAGTATAACAATTTTTCGTGTATGTTTTCAACAGTTTTGGTAGATGAACGAACACCCCCTGTAAAGTTGCCCCTAGATTTTTCCTCTAAATCTAGTGGTAAATGAGTTCGCGACAGTTTTTCGATGAACCAAGTACACAGGAACAAAAAACACTATCCACATCACCTCCACAGCACGTATAACAATGCCAACAGCGCCAGAGAAGCTTTTTGAGCTAACCAACTTTGCACCTGTGATACTGAAACTGTCAAAAAGAAATCATGAGTCGTAGACACCTCCACATGTAGCCTGGATAAATTGCCCTCTAAATTTCTGAAGTCCGTCCCTGATCAGTTTGTTACCTTCACTGACACCAAATAGTTAAACAAGTCTCTGTCGTCCAGCACACTCCTATAGCCCTAAAAGCAGCAGTCATAAGACCTCTCCGAAAAAAGAGAGTCTGGATCCCTGCGGGACTTCAAAATTATCGCCCCATATCGATCTGCCCATATCATTGGAAAAATCGCCTTGAAAATTGGCCTCCCAACAACTTACTGAATTTTTAACAATGAATAATTCTTTTTGATATGTTCCAGTCTGGGTTTCGACCCCACCACAGGCACTGAGACCCCCGCTCTAGTGAAGGTACCAAACGACTTACGACTTCGCAATGATGCAGGTAAATCTCAACAGTTTTGGTCATGTTAGATCTTAGTGCCGCGTTTCGACACTGTCGACCATGAGATCCTCATGCAGAGACTGGAGACTGGTTGGTGTCCACTACTGGCACAGCCCTAGACTGGTTTTAAGGTCTTCCCTGGAGATAGGAAGTACTTTTGTGAGATTGGCGACTGCGTCTCAGAACATGTGGCCCTGACCTGTGAGGAGTAACCACAGGGGTCGATCCTGGGACCAGCTCCTATTTAAATCTCTACATGCTGCCGTTAGGTCATTATTACAAAGAAAAACAAAGTGTCCTACACAATTACGCCGACGACACTCAGATCTATTCTCACTGACTGCAGAGAACATGGTCCACCTTATTTGCTCCTTCACTGTATCCAACAGAATCATTGAGTGATGCAAAATAATTTCCTCCAGCTAAATGCAACAAAAACCGAAATCATTGTCTTTGCCCACAGAAACAAAGCAGAGGGGCGTCATCCGGTCAACATCAGTCTCTCTCCCTACTTCCTTCAGACAAGGTCAGAAAGTTGGGGGTAATACTGACTCAGACCTAAAATTCAATAGCCCACATAAAATCAATAACATCAACAGCTTTTTACCATCTGAAGAACATTGCCAAAGTCAGAATATAGTGTCCAGTGCAGACTTGGAGAACTGTCCACGCATATTGTCTCCAGCAGGCTAACAACACAATGGCCTGCTTACGGTCTGTCCAAACAGACCCTGTAAGCAGCTGCAGTACTTCCAAAATGCAGCAGCTAGAGTCCTGACAGGAACCAGGAAGTATGACCATATTAGTCCGGTCCCTCAGGTGGTCTCTGGCACTGCTCCTGTGCTCAAAGTAATAATTTAAAACAGCTCTGCTTGTGTACAAGTCTCTCCATGGCCTTTGCACCAGAATACATAGTGACATGTTGTGGTCATATGTATCCAGCCCCGGACCCCTCTGAGGAGCACAGGGACTGCCTCCTGCTGGTTCCAAGAGTGAGAACCAAACATGGGGTCTGCGTTTCAGTGATCTATGCAGCAAAGATCTGGAACAATCACCTGAAAAAATGTGAGGGAGCGCTACTCTTGTCAATGTTCAAATCCGGTTAAAGACTGTTCTTATTTGCCTGTTCAAACAACGAAGGAATTTATCTCCATTTGTAATGCAACTGCTGTCATTGTATTTATTTATTTTTTTAAAATTTCTTGTTTAACTTTGAAAGTGATAATGTATTATTTATTCTTGGCTGAGATTATATTGTTTTATTGTGTTTTAATCTTTTGTGTGATTTTAATTTTTTAAATTGTGATCTGTTTTGTTTAATGTGATGATGTTGTGATGTGGACTGTGAAGCGCTTTGTGTTGCCCGATGCATGAAAGGCGCTCTACAAAATAAACTTTGATTGATGATGATTCATATTGTCTGCAACAACAAAAAAAGATCATAAAATATCAGCTATAGCATGATAGAGAATATGTATAATGTATATAATCTTTAGCATAATACAGAATAAAAAAATTACATTAGCATTATAAAGAACATGAATCCTGTATAATCATATAAAGACATATACAGTTGTATGTTCCATCTGGGACATTAGCAGTCATGAGGCACTGGATACAGTAAGTTACAGTATAGAAGGAAAAATATGAACTGGTAAAACACTAATACAATTTGTCGTAAACTAACTGCATAAATACATTTTCAACTCAATGTGTTTGACCTGAACTCTAGAAATGTGAAATACATAATAGATAGTACACACTCAACAATACTTAGCTAATAATACTTAAGCTACGCTGGAAAAACAACAACAAACCAGAACGAAACAAACTGAAATTACTGTATACAGTAGAAATACAGTGAATACAGATTGTATGTACAACGCCGAGAAAGTGTTTCTTTACAATATTGCAGCCAAACAGAGAGATCTAACGAGCTGCAGCACATAACCAAATGACACGGAGGTAAACAATCCATAAACAGCGCACTCAACCCACTTTCGAGATTTAAACTACAGCGTGTGTGAACGATCTACGCACAATATGAGAGATTTTATGGAGTATGAAACATAAAGAACGTACCACAAAAAAACATTGTGTTTATCAGAGAAGACTTACGATGCGTATGAATCCATAATTGAAAGCGAAAGCCTGCTCTCTCTGTTTAAGAGCAGCGCCCACAAAGTTTTCCCCATAGTACTTGATGGGAGACCCCTGGAATACCAGGTGCTGTAAGCATTTTGCCCCTGAGCTCGCCAGTGGCGAAGCTCAACAACAGCGCGAGTTAGTTGTCTGGTAGTTTTGAGTTGAGTTGAGTGCAGCTGAAGTTTTCCGTTTCTCTCACCACTCATCATTACCGTAGCATATCAAACTAAAATAATGGAAGTTGTTTTAGTAGTGTTTGTTCCACTGCATAGCAAAGCAAATGGGTGAATATTTCCTTTAGAATGTTTTTGATTTTCCAATATAATTATTGGAAAATGGAAATACAATAAAACCCCCACGTAATTTGTTTTCCTGATTTATGTGATAGAAACGGAATAACGAATGAATGAGAGGGTACACGGATTGTACCCGGATTATAAAGGATTTGATTTTCCAAATTTTAATTGAAAAGGAAAATAACAATAAACGAATGGTAAATTTGTTTTCTGAATTTTATTTTGAAACGGAAATAACCGATGATTGAAGGGTACACTGGATATCAGAAATATATATTTGTAATTGATTAGCAATACAAAAATTTAAACTACACATGTTACATGATAGCTACCATTAATTAGGAATTCAAAAATGCACAAGGAGTAGCCCGATCATATGGCAAACATATGCATTTAACTTTGCATATAAGGCATTTTCAGCGTCCTGCACATACGCACGGCTCATTCACTCAGCGCTCTTTAGTATTAATCCATTGTTTTCTCCAGCGACTGTGTGGCCGTATGTGGGATTGTCCAAGTCATTCGCTTGAAGAACATGTTCGAGCCCCCCTGGCCAATCCTCAAATTTTTAATTAGGCGGGGGGAGTATGATGAATCAGATTACACTGTACTGAATAAAGTTGCATCATTTTTGTTTTCCTGCAGTTTGGTTGGTGCAGATTGTGAAGTTTACAACAGTTTACAACGTCTAGTCAAACATTTTAAATGTGTTGGCCCTAATTACTAAGTATGTTTTAGAAAAAAATTAAACGTCAACAAAATCGAGAAAAGTGTCGTAGACTGTACTTGAAACCCTAGTCCTTCTCACACAGAGTCCACCTCTTATCATTGAGCTATAAAGCCAAAGAAAGTTGGTCCGTGAACAGGAGAACAAAGACCGATGAGAAGCCAATTTTCCTAACCCGGCTCACGAAATTGCCACCTTGTGGTTGTCGGTCATTGCAGCATCACTGGGGAAAAAATAAATAAAAGACGCGTGAATCACACGTGAGTCTCGTGTGATTCACGGTTGAAAGGCGACAAAACGAAGTGGGGGAACCATACCTGTAAGCCACAGAACGCAAATCCTAATAATGCCAGATTGTTTAAAAGTAGGAAGGAGGAGAGGATGTGCTAAATACCATACTTTTTCCCAGCAGCCCTTACTCCCTCCGCAGCTTGACTGACTGACAGTCAAAGATGTCTAGCCTTCCCTTAGCCTTACCTTCCTAACCATATGCTAAACTAAAGACACTGTTTTACGCCTTACCTTGAATGTGGAGACCGTGTCTGTCCGAACGAAGGAGAAACAGCAGCAGCCGCGGCTAGGCTAGCCCAGCTACAGCACCAAATATTTGTGGATATACCCCACCAAGTGTGTAAACCAACAACCAGACAAACAACCTATCCATAGGCAAAATTGTTGCTAAAAAGGCAAAAGAGTGTTTTAAGTCTGGCCTTGAATGTGAACCGTATCTGCTTCCTTATTCCACAGTACAGGGGCTTGGTAGCTAAATGCTCTGCTCTTACCAGTACTTTTTTGAGACCTTAGGACAACAGGACGTCTGGCGTTTTGTGAGGCACAGTGCTCGGTTGGTTGATAATAGCACAACTGTCTTGAAGATAAGAACGAGCCAGTCATTCATGGCATTGTAAACTAAAAGAAGATTTCCGAGTCACTTTTAGGGAAGGATAATTCTTGCTTTAGCGATGTTCCGCAAGTGGAAAAAAGCTTTTGTAGTTGCTGTGTCTATATAAGCCTTGAAGTGAGTGGGGGGGGGTTTGGGGCACATCGAATTCCACTCCAGAATAAGGCGATGATTTGTGATTCAAATTGACAAAGTGATACCAGATCCGATAGATAGGATTTAAACCAGCCAAGGCTGTCCTCTGAGGACCTATAACACATTCTAGCCTCCGCATTAGAATTCTTGGTCTATTGTGTTAAATGGAGCAACTGGTCCAGAGACCACACTGACACTTGTCCACTATTAGCAGTCTAGTAGTATGACATCTTTTTACTTTGACTAGTGCCGTTTCAGTGCTATGATGAGCTCTAATCCCAATTGAAAGGTTTCAAACATATTATTTTCTGACTGTGGAAGCAAGCTTTTGGCTCTAAGATTCTTTCCAGACTATTTGTTTTCTTCAGAAGGAGGTTTTATTACCGCGGAATTAAAAGCTTGTGGTACACATACCACAGTTGTATAGATGTTATTTAATATTATCTTTAAGATACGGCTCTTGTGTCAAAGGAGCTGTGTCTTGGAAGAGACAAGCTCTAAAGACACATTAGAGGCGACGGTGTTCAGTTGGTAGAAGCATTGACCTTATGAAGCCTGAAGGACGTGGGTTGGAACCCAGGTCTCCACAGACTCCCACTGATGTCAGCTGTCGTTGTGGTCCTTGGCAAGACACTTAAAGACCAATGGCCTGATGCCACAGTGGGGCGCTGTGGCTGTAAAGTGGCAAACTGCCGTTGTACTCCTAGGCAAGACACTTTCACCTCCATCTGCACTAGATGAGTCTATGTGGTCGTGAATGGGTTTTGGTGTGGTCGGAGGGGCCAATTGCCCATACTGTGTTTCCTCGCTTCATGTCAGTGTGGCCCCAGGGCAGCTGTGGCTACAGTAAAGCGTTTATCACCACTGTGTAAAAGTAATGAATAATGCAGCCCGCGAAAATTCAATATTGGTAGAAAACGTTAAACCAAAATTACCCCCTCCAGGCCGGTTCAACATCCCCATCCTATCGCTCAACAGACGTCCCCCACTCCAATCACCGTACAAGATCTAACTTCCATCCCGCAGTAAAAACGGAGGAACTCCCACTCATTCGTCCCTCCGAATCCTTGCATGAATCGTTCTGGAGGAATCGCTTAGTCTACCTCACGCTTACTCCTGCGTCCCGCCTGTTCCTCTGTCTTGCTGCGTGTGGCCTGCTCCTCCCCGCGTTGCTGCACCTGCTACGGGTCCTCGTGCTGTGGTCCGTAGGGTCTTTGCCGCTCTCCCTCCTTTGCGGGATCTTTCTGCGGTTCGCCAGCTGCTCGTCTCGTCGGGCCCTGCTGCTGCCATACGGCCGGTCCTGGCCCGGTGGCGGTGGAGCCGTGCGCAAGCTGCCCTTGGCCTCCTCGTGCCGTACGGCGTAGGTCCCTTTGTGTTGTCCCTTGTTTCTGGCGTTGTGGTAAGTATGCGGACGGTTTATTCCCTCGCATTGTACCTGCAGGCACAGTCCGCCACCCGCGCTTTGTTTCTGCAAGGCTCAAGTTGCCCCGTGCATTGGTGGGCAAGCTTCAGTTTAATTTAGCCCTCGCATGGTTTCTGCAGGCCCTAACCAAGCTCCGATTAAATCCTTCACTCTGACTGGCAAGCAATTCGTCACAATGGACTTGCAAACCTCAGTTTAATTCCCTCACATGGCTGCGTGCTCAGTTTAATCCCTCACTTTGCTGCAGGCTCTCTTTACATCCTCCTGGACTGCGAGCACTGTTTAAATCCCTCTCTTGGACCTGCAAGCCCCGTTTAAATCCCTCTGGACTGGGCTCCCAAATTGATCCCTCTCATGGACTCTGAGCGAGCTCGCCAGGTTAATCCCCGCAACAGGACTCGCTTATATCTGAACTGCTTATATCTGGAGCAGATATTACCGGTACCTGGAACTCGCTTTCAAGCGGAACTGCTTATATATGGAACAGCTATATATGGGAACTGCTATATATAAACTGCTATATATGGAACTGCTTAATAATGAACTGCCTTATATATTGTACACCGTCTTTGTATACGAACTGCTTATATGAACTGCTCATATTGGAATTGCATATATGGTACTAAGCTTATAACTGGAAACGCTTAATATAAAAATAATAGAAAATATTTATTTATATTTATTTATGTTATTTATTTTTATATATAAGCGTTCCAGATATAAGCAGTACCATATAATGCTATACCAATATGAGCAGTTCCATATAAGCATTTACCGTATACAATCCGTTCCATATATAAGTCATTTTCATATATAAGCAGTTCCATATATCAGCAAGTTTCATAAATATCATTCCATATAAAGCAGTTACCCAATATATAAGCATTCCGCATGAAGCATTCCAGGTCGGTAATAACAGCTCCAATATAAGCAGTTCCAGATAAAAGCAGTTCCGTGCGGGATTAACCTGGGAGCACGCAGTCCAATGAGAGGGTTTCAATTTGGGAGCCGCAGTCCAGAGGATTTCAAACGGGCTTGCAGACCAAGAGAGGGATTTAAACAGAGCTCGCAGTCCAGAGAGGATTTAAAGAGAGCTGCAGCCAAGTTGAGGGATAAAACTGAGCCCGCAGTCCAATGTGAGGGAGTTAAACTGAGGTCTTGCAGTGCCCAATGTGAGAATAAGCTGCAGTCAAGTGAAGGATTTAAACGGAGCTTGGTTAAGGATAGCCTGCAGAAACAATGCGAGGGCTTGTAAACGAAGCTTGCCTCATCAATGCACGGGCCAACTGAGCCTGCATTACAAACGCGGCGAACTGAGCCTGCAGTCCAATAGCGAGGGGAATAAACCGTCCGCATACTTACCCCACAACGCCAGAAGACAAAGGGACAGACACAACCGGACCGACGCCTACCGGGCACGAGAGCAGGATGCGCACGCTCCACCGCACCGGGCCAGAACCGGCCGTATCAGCAGCAGGCCGCGACCGAGACGAGCAGCGCGAACCCCGCAGAAAGAGCCCGCAAAGGAGAGAGCGGCAAAAGACCCACGGACCACAGCACTATAAAAAGTAAAAAAAAAAAAAAAAAAAAAAGAAAAAAAAAAAGAAGTAAAGAAAAAAAAAAAGTGAGACCCGTACATGGCCGCAACGCGGAGAGGAGCAGGCCACACGCCGCAAAGACAGAGGACAGCAGGGACCGCAGAGTAAGCGTGAGTAGACAAAGCGCTATTTCCACCAGAACGCTTCATGGCAAGGCTTCGAGGCCGATAGTGGAGTTCTCCGTTAATTATGCGCTGGCGTAAGTCGGTACCGTGATTGGAGGGGGCGCTGTTGAGCGATAGGCTGGGGATGTGAACCCGGCCTGGAGGGGGTAATTTGGTAAACGACAACCAAAATGAATTTTCCGCGCGGGCTGCATTAATCATTCACTTCATACACAGTGTTGATCAACGCTTACTGAGTAGCCACAGCTGCCCGGGGGCACACTGACAGAACGAGGCAACCAGTATGTGCCATTGGCCCCCTCCGACCACCACCAACCATTCACACACACACTAGACCAATTCTAGGCAATGGAGGTGAAAGTGCGTCTTGCCCTAGGACACAACGCATTTAGCCATTTTCTTTTTTTTAACAGCCACAGCCGCCCCACTGTGGCATCAGGCCATAGGTTTAAGTGTCATGTCAAGGACACAACGACAGCAAGACACCAGTGGTGAGTCAGTGGAGACCTGGGTTCCAACCCACGACCTTCAAGGCTCAAAGGTCAATGCTCTACCAACAGAACCACCGTCGCCCCTACTGTGTCTTAAAGAGCTTTGGCTCTTTTCAAGACACAGCTCCTTTGACACACGAGCCTATCATAAACCATAATAAACACATCCTATACAATGTGGCTATGTCCCAAAAGCTTTTAAAACCGCCGGTAATCAAAAACCCCTTCTGAAGAAAACAAAATCCTGGAAAAACTTAGAGCCAACACCTTTTGCCTTCCACCTTCAGGAAATAATATGTTTGAAACATATCACTTGGGATACAGAGCTCAATCATAGCACAGAAAACGCACTAGTCAAAGTAAAAAAAGACATCTACAACTGCTAATAGTGACAAGTGTCAGTGTTAGGTCCCTACAGAACCATGCTCCATTTAACACAATAAGACCTACAGAATTCTACTGCGGAGGCTAGAATGTGATATACGGTCCCTCAGAGGAACAGCCCTTGGCTGTTTTAAATCCTATCTATGGATCGGTATCACTTGTCAATTTGAATCACAAATCACGCCTATTCTGGAGTGGAATCATGTGCACACTCCTTCCAAGGCTTATCTAATCCAAGCAACTAAAACAGCTTTTTTCCACAGCGGAACATCGCTAAATCAAGCATATCCTTCCTAAAATGTGACCACGGGGAGGGGGTGGGAGGGGGGGAAAAATCCTTCTTTTAGTATACAAAGCCATGAATAGGCCTGGCTGTTCTAATCTTCAAGACACCACGTCTAGTGCTAAAATCAACCAAAACCGAGCACTGTGCTCACAAACCGCCAGACGTCGTTGGTTCCTAAGGTCTCAAAAAGTACTGTCAGCAGCGAGAGAATTAAGCTATCCAAGCCCCTTAACTGTGTGGACTAAGGAAGTCAGGATACGGTCTCCACATTCAATGGCCAGAACTTAAAAACACCTTTTGCTCTTATAGCAACATTTTGCCTATGGTATAGGTTGTTTGTCTGTTTGGTTTACACACTTGGTGTGAATCCACAAATATTTGTGCTGTAGCCTGGGTCTAGCCTAGCCGCGGTCTGCTGCTGTTTCTCCTTCGTTCGAGACACGGTCTCCACATTCAAGGTAAGGCTTAAAACAGTCCGTCTTTAGTTTACATATGGATATGGAATTAAGCGGCGCGGGGAAGGCTAGACATCTTGGACTGTCAGTCAAGCTGCGTAGGGAATAAGTCTGCTCGGGAAAAGTATGGTATTTTATCACTATCCTCTCCTCCTTCCTAACTTTAAACAATCTGCATTATTATGATTGCGTTCTGTGGCTTTACAGTAGGTCCCACTTCGTTTTTGTCGCCTTTCACGCGTGAATCATCACGAGACTCACGTGTGATTCAGCGTCTTTTATTTATTTTTCCCCCAGTGATGCTGCAATACCACAAACCACCAGGTTGCAATTGAGCAGGGTTAGGAAAATTGGCTTTCTCATCGGTCTTTGTTCTCTGTCACGCGGACAACTTTCTGTGGCTTAAATAGCTCAATGATAAAGAGGTGGACTCTGGTTGTGAGAGGACTCAGGTTCAAGTACAGTCTACGACCTTTTGATTTTGTTACGTTTAAATTTTTCTAAAACATACTTAAGTAATTAGGCCAACACATTAAAATAGTTGCTAGACTGTAGTAAACTGTTGTAAACTTCACAATCGCACCACCAAACTGCAAGGGAAAGAAATGCAACTTATAATTCAGTAACAAGTAAGCTGATTCATATACACCCCCCGCAACTAAAATTTTGAGGATTGCCGTGCTCGCACCCCTGAATCTTCCAAGCGAAAGACTTGGACCAATCCCACTACGCCACACAGGCGCTTGAGAAAACATTGGGATCTAATACTAAAGAGCGCTGAGTGAATGAGCCGAGCGTATTGCAGGACGCTTAAAATGCATATATTATGCAGGTTAATGTCAATGTTTGCCATAGATCAGCTTACTCCTGTGCATTTTAAATCTCCTAATTAATGGTAGCTATATGTAACATGTGTAGTTTAAATTTTTTGTATTGTCTAATCAATACAATATAGTATCTGATTAATCCGTGTACCTTCAATCATCAGTTAATCCGTTCAAATAAAATCAGAAAAACAAATTTTCCATCGTTTAATTGTTATTCTTTCTTTTCTAATCAAATTGGAAAATCAAATCCTTATATCCGAGTACAATCCGTGTACCCTTCAATAATTAGTTATTCCGTTTCAAAACAAAATCAGAAAAACAAATACGTGGTTGTATTTATTGTATTTTCCATGTTTCCAATAATTAAATTGGAAAATCAAAACATTCTAAATAAATAATCACCCATTTCTTTGCTATGCAGTGGAAACAAACACTACTAAAACAACTTCCATTTTTGTTTGATATGCTACCGGATAATTGATGAGTGGTGAGAGACTGAAACACGTTGCAAGCTGCACTCACTCAAACTCACTACACGACACCAACTCGCGCTGTTGTTGAGCTCCGCCCAGGCCCGAGCTCCATGGGCAAAATTCTTACAGCACCTGGTATTCCCCCAGTGCGGTCTCCAGTCCAAGTACTATGGGGAAAACCTTGTGGCGCTGCTCTTAAACAGAGAAAGCCCGGGCCCATTCCCCCCCTCCATTCATTCTGTTCACATACCACTCGGTAAGTTCCACCTCTGATAAACCACAATGGTTTTTGTGGTCGTTCTATAGTTTCACTCATAAATCTCTCATAATGTGCGTAGATCGTTCACCACACGTCCTGTAGTTTAAATCTCGAGTGTGTTATGGCGCTTTTATGATTGTTTACCTCCGTGTCATATGTTATTTGCTGCTGCCGTAGATCCTTCTCTGTTTGATCAATATTGTAGAAGAAAACACTTTCACTGCGTTGTACAAACAATTCTGTATTCACTGTATTCTACTGTATACAGTAATTCAAGTTTTGTTTTAAGTCTGGGTTGTAGTAGTTTTCCAGCGCGAGCTAATTATATTAGCTAATTATTGTTGATGTGTTACTATCTATATGTATTTCACATTTCATAGTTCAGCAACACTTGAGTTGAAAATGAATTATATGCAGTTAGTTTACGACAATGTATTAGTGTTTTTACCAGTTCAGGATATTCCTTCTATAACTGTACTTACTGTACTCCCATAGCCCTCATGCGTGCAAAAGTCCAATGTAAACATACAACTGTATAAGTCTTCTCTAGACTTACTACAGGATTCTGCTTCTTATATGCAAATGTAATATTTTATTCTGTATTATGCTAAAGAAATATACATTATACATACTTCTCTATATGCTGATAGCCTAGAAATTTTATGATCTTTTTTTTGTTGTTTGCAGACAATATGAATCAATCAATCAATCAAAGTTTATTTGTAGAGCTCCTTTTCATGCACAGGGCAACACAAAGCGCTTCACAGTCAACATCACAAATCACACATAAAACAAACCACCATAACACAATTGAAAACAATAAAATCACACAAAAGATTAAAACACAATAAAAACAATAAAATCACACAAAAGAATAAACCATTAACACTTTCAAAGTACACAAGAAAATTAAAAAAAAAAGATAAATAAATGACAGCAGTGCATTAACAAATGGAGATAAAATCCTTCAGTGTATTCACAGGCAAACAGAACAGTCTTTAACCTGGATTTGAACCATTGACAGAGTGAGACGCCTCCCTCACATATATTTCAGTGGAGATTGTCCAGATCTTAGCTGCATAGATCTGAACGCAGCCTCCCCATGTTTTGTTCACACTCTGGGCACCATCAGAGGCCAGTCCCCTGTGCACCTCAGAGTCCGGGCTGGTCATATACACCAACAGTCACTAAATGTATTCTGGTGCAAGCCATGGAGAGACTTGTAACAAGCAGAGCTGTATTAAAATCTATTCTAGTGAGCCACAGGCGAGCCAGTGGCAGAGAACCTGAGGACCGACTTAAATGGTCATACTTCCTGGATTCTGTCAGGACTCTAGCTGCCCCCCCCCTGCATTTTGGATGTACTGCCAGACTGCTTACAGGTCCTGTTGACAGACCTGTAACAGGCCATTGCAGTAGTCTAGCCTGCTGGAGACAAATGCGTGGACACGATCTCCAAGTCTCCTGGACACTATATTTCTGACTTTGGCAATGTTCTTCAGATGGTAAAAAGCAGTTGATGTTATTGATTTATGTGGCTATTGAAATTTAGGTCTGAGTCCATATTTACCCCCAAATTTTCTGACCTTGTCTGAAGGAAGAGGGAGAGAGACTGAAGTTGGACAGATGACGCCCTCTCTTTGTTTCTGGGGACCAAAGACAATGATTCGGTTTTGTCTGCATTTAGCTGGAGGAAATTTATTTGCATCCCCTCACTGAACTGTTGGATACAGGAAGGAGCAAATCCGTGTCCATGTTCCTCCTGCAGTCAGTGAACATAGATCTGGAGTGTCAGTCGGCGTAGATTGGTGGTAGGACACTTTTGTTTCTTTGAATTACTGACCTAACGGCAGCATGTAGAGATTAAATAGGAGAGGTCCCAGGATCGACCCCTGTGGTAGCTCCACAGTCAGGGCAACAATGATCTGAGACCAGACTCCAATCCCACAAATTAGGCTTCCTATCCTCAGGTAAGAAGCCTAAACCAGTCTAGGCTGGCCAGTGACACAACCCAGTCCTCAGTCTCTGCATAGGATCTCATGGTCGACAGTGTCTAACGAACGCGGCACTAAGATCTAACATGACCAAAACTGTGACTTTCCCTGCATCAGTGAGAAGTCGAATGCGTTTGTTACCTATCACTAGACGGTCTCAGTGCTGTGGTGGGGTCTAAACCCAGACTGGAACATATCAAAAGGAATTATTCATTGTTAAAAATTCAGTAAGTTTGTTTGGATGCACTTTTTTTTTTTTATTTATTCAAGAATTTCCAATGAATGGCAGATTCGATATGGGCGATTAATTTGAAGTCCCGCAGGATCCAGACTGCCTTTTTAAGGAGAGGTCTTATGACTGCTGCTTTAGGGCCATAAAGGAAATGTTCCTGACACAGAGACATGTTTACTCTTTGTGTCAGTGAAAGGTAACAAACTGCTCAGGACGGACTTCAGAAATATAGAGGGCCATATAATCCAGGCTAATTTGGAGGAGCTCAGAACTCATTAATATCTTTGACATTCAGTATCCACAGGTGCAAAGTAGTTACTCAAAAAGCTTCTCTGCTGTTGCATTGTTATACGTGCTGGTGGAGGTGAAGTGATTTGATTCCTTGTACTTTGTCAACGAAAAACTGTGCCTAACTCATTACACCAAGATTTAGAGGAAAAATTCTAGGGGCAAACTTTACAGGGGGGTTCTTAATCTACCACTGTTGAAAAACATAACACGAAAATTGTTACTACGCAACCTCCAATAAAATGTTCAGAAAAATACATTTCCTTGTTCTTCGTAGAACCCGTTAAATTCACCCAACTCAACTTTAAGATTTCAGACTCGCCTGAAAGTTGGACTTTTCGCCACTTCCGTTCGCCCTCCGGGCACTCTTGCTTCTGTGCCCTGACCAGAGTCTGCCTTAGTCCCATGGGCCATTTCTTACTGGTAACTATTTAAACCGTCACAGGAGCACTGGGCGTCCAGAACATTTCAGAAACACTGGTGGTGACAGAGTTAATAACAATTCATCAACAGTAAGAGCATGAGTTTTCCTCAAAATTTAGCATTCCATGAACAGCTTCACCTTGTTTTCATGTATGTGTCTTCTCTAGCATTGTAAATTCAGCTGGTGGTTTGCTAGCAAAACACATGTCAAAAAATACACAGAAATGATCTGACAAAGCAACATCAACGACATTTAACATTTGATACATTAACCCCCTTTGTAATTAGCAGTCAAGAGAGAGCCCCCTGCTGTGGGTGGGCCCACTCATGTGTCTTGAATGAAACGCAAAGGTCTCAATTACAAAGCCAGCTCCTTTGCATTATCTGTCATCAACATAATCAACATGTAACATTAAAATCACCTTTAATAACTAAACTATCAAAATCAGTGCACACAATGAAAGTAGTTCAGTAAAATTGGCAATAAAATCGCAACATGAACTGTGGTGGCCTGTACAGGAATATAAGAAGACAATTGTTTTATTTTTCATTTCTTTCCTGGCCGCGACCCTGTGAATTTATCGACAAGGGGCCCACGTGGATTCCTGCTGCAAAGGACCTTCGGAGTCGAGGAAGATCAGGGACGACCCGTCCATGAGGTGAGTGCGTGCTGCCACAGAGGAGGAGTGATGAGGTAGAAACGCCTCACTCTGGTGCGAGTGAGAGGAGGTGATGCCTCAGACAAGGCCGAAGTGCCAGTGGGAATACCATCGCTCACAGCAGCAGTAAGCCTGCACAGTGCCTGTTGTCACCAGGCCCCCAGCAGCAGTGAACCCCCCTCCTCCTGCCAGACATCATGTCAACCCTGTCTGAGGAGCCATAGAGAAAGGTTGTTCAGCGGATCTTGGAAAAGCAGCAGCAGCCTCCACAAATAAACCCCAACAAAGAAATGCCTGTCATGTGGCCAGCCAAAATCCCAATAATGAGGGCGATGGCAGCTCCATCCACGAGTTTTACAGCCGGGTCCTACCCAGGTATTTCTACTGCTCCACCAAGTCTATAACACCTATCGCACAGAGGTTTGACCCACTCCAGGATGCCATTCCAGACTTTATGGACACTGAGTTCTGCCAGAGAGAGTGGAGGCCACGCAAGCAGAGAGTGAATGAGCGGCAGGAGAAGAAAAGGAGAGTGATAGTCGCTCCTCCACTGGAGAAAGTGCGGTTCTGTCAAACTGAAACATCTGAAGCGAGGACCAGTTCCTCACAATTCATACACCATTCCCCCTGGTCTGACAGGAAAATACATCTACTCCCTGCCAAAGTATCTCCCAGTACAAGGACCAGGGGATGGAGACTCAGATGTTCCAGCAGTCTCCTTTTTATGACCGGAGAGAGTGAAAGGTGGCGTGAAATAACTGACTCTCTGCTGTCAATTGGTGCTATTGTATATAGTTTATACTATATTATACCTGTCCAGGTTTCCATAAATGTTTATAAATATTTTAATTATTAATTAAATATATACTTAATCATTGATTATATCAAATTATATAATGACATATCGTAAGCTGCATCAACAGTTCTGTAATAGTCCCTCTCAGCCGTCCAGTACAAGGCTCACACACAAATACTAGTTTACAAGAAGATAAAAGATAGCATGTTGTTGTTTTTCCTTCTAATGGTTATTTCTTAAATTTGTAAATATCTCTTTTTCACTGATCACAATAAATATATTATAAATGTCATACCATATTGAAGTCTTTTCTTTTTATTGATCATATTTCAGGGCAAACAACAGTAGAATTTAACAAAACAATCTGTATAGAAAATAGAGTTTCAGTTCAGGTGCCATCAACAATATGCCCACTATACGCGGCTGGCCCCCTCGCCTCGACCTTGCCTAGCTTCCCGAGATCAGACGAGATCGGCATTCTCAAGGTGTATGGCCGTAAGCACGGTATGGAGCAAGCGTGCCTCCCTGACCCTGCTTGCTGCGGTCCTCCTCCTCCCCCAGAAATGAGCGCTCAGGCCTGTTACAAAATCCGGGTCTAAGTGTGCTGACACTATCATGCTGCAACTGACTGAAAGGATTGTGCAGCAATTGAGCAAAGTTTTGCACCCCTCAACCCTGATTAGCATTTGTAGAGCTCACAGCATTCCATTTACATGTTAAAGCCTCCTGTGGAGGAGGGAGGAGGGGACAAACAAACTACCGTCAACAGCCCGAATCCCAGAAGTTCAACTGTAATATACAGGGCAGAAAGCTTAATCATGTGAGAGGGGGTTCACAACTTGCTCACTGCTGCACAACTCCTTTCAGTCAGTCGCAGCACCTGAACAGGTCCTGCACACTGTAGACCCGGAATTGAAAGGCCTGAGCGCTCATTCTGGGAGAGAGGACCGCGCAGCAGCAGGTCAGGAGGCACGCTGCTCCATACCCCCGGCTTACGGCCATACCACCTTGAAAATGCCCATCTCGTCTGATCTCGGAAGCTAGGCAAGGTCGGGCCGCTGGGCCAGCCAGCGTATAGTGGGAGCATATTGTTGAATTCTGGCACTGAACTGAAACTCTATTTTCTATACGATGTTTGTCAAATACTACTGTTGTTTGCCCTAATATGATCAATAAAAAGAAAAGCACTTCAATAATGTATGACATTATAATATCTTTATTGGAACAGATGAAAAAAGAGATATTTACAAATTAAGAAATACACTTAGAATGAAAAACAACACCATCTATCTTATCTTACTAAACTAGATATTTTTGTGATGACCTTGATGACTGTGACGGCTGAGATCTGACTATACAGAACTTATAATGCCGCTTTACAAATGAAATTATTATAATTAGATATAATCAATATTAAGTATAAATTTACATAAAAAATTAAAAATATTATAAACATTATATGAAAAAAAAAACCCAGTACAGTTATAAAATCGTAACTATAAACAATAGCACCAATAGACATCATGATAGCACATTTATTTACAACGCCACTTCCCTCTCCCGGTCATAAAAGGAACTGCTGAACATCTGCGTCCTCATCCCTGGTCCTTGTACAGGAGAATACTTGGCAGGGCAGTAGATGTATTTCCTGACAGACCAGGAATTGGGTATGAATGTGAGAACTGGTCACCCTGCTTCCGCTGCAGTTTGCAGAACCAGCACTTTCTCCCAGTGGAGGATGAGACTCATCACTCTTACTTCCTTTCTCTCTCTCCGCGCTCATTAAATCACTCTCTGCTGCGTGGGCCGCCAGCGCGCTCTGGCAGAACTCAAGTGTCCATTAAAGTCTCGGAATGGCATCCTGGAGTTGTCAAACCCACTGTGCGATAGTGTTTATAGACCTTGGTGGAGCAGTAGAAATACCTGGTAGGACCCGGCTGGTAAAACTCGAGATGGAGCTGCCATCGCCTCCTATTTGATTTTGGCTGCCAACGAAACAGGCATTTCTTTGTGTGGGGTTTATTTGCTGGAGGCTGCTGCTGCTTTCCAAGATCCGCCTGCACAACCATCTCGATGCCTCCTCAGACAGCGGTGACATGAGTCTGAGCAGGAGGAGGGGGGTTCACCTGCTGCAGGGGGATGGTGACAACAGGCACTGTGCAGGTCTTACTGCCTGCTGTGAGCGAGTATTCCCCTCAGCACTTCAGGCCCTTGTCTTAGGCATCACCCCTCTCACACGCACCAGAGTGAGAGGGCGTTCTCCCACATACAATCACCTCACCTGTCCCTCTGAGGAAGCACCGCATCTCCCTCATGACCGGTCGACCCTGACATCCGCCTCCTCCGAAGGGTTCCTGCTGCAAGCAGGAATCAACGTGGCCCTTGTGAAAAATCACAGTGACGCGGCCAGGAAAGAATGAAAATGGTCTTCAATATTCCTGTACAGGCACCAACAAGTCATGTAGCGATTTTATTGACCATTTTACTGACTACTTTCATCGTATGTGCACAAATTTTGATAGTTTAGTTATACAGAGATTTTTAACATGTACAAGTTTATAAAGTTGATGACAGAAATGCAAAGGAAGCTGGGCTTCCTGTACATGAGACCTTTGGTTTCATTCAGCACATGAGTGCCCCACCCACAGCAGGGGGCACACTTCCTTACCTGCTAATTACCAAGGGGGTAATGTATCAAATGTTAGTGTAGTTGATGTTGCTTTTGTCAGATCATTTCTGTGTATTTTATGACATGTTTTTGCTAGCAAACCACCAGCTGAATTTACAATTGCTAGAAGAAGACACATACATGAAAACACAGTGAACTGTATCATGGGAATGCTAAATTTATGAGAAAACTTCCATGCACTACTAGTAGATGAATTGTATAACTACTGTCACCACCAGTGTTCTGAATGTTCTGGACGCCATTGCTCCTGTGACTGTTAAAAATAGTACCTCTTAAAAAAAGGCACCCATGGACTAGAGGCAGACTCGATCACCGGGGCACAGAAAGCAAAGATGCGAGGGCCGAACGTGAATGTGCGCAAGTCCAATTTCCAGGGCGATTATAAATCTTTACAGATGAGTTTGGTGAATTTAACCGGTTTCTACCGAAGAACAAGAAAATGTATTTTTCTGGCATTATTGGATGTTGCAGTAACATTTTCCGTGTTTGTTTTCAACAGTTGGTAGTTAACGAGACCCCCTGTAAAGTAGCCCCTAGAATGTTTCCACTAAATCAGGTGTAAATAGTTCGCACAGTTTTCGATGACAAAGTACAAGGAATCTAAAACACATCACTATCACTCCACAGCCACGTATAAACAATGCAACAGCCAGAAGAAGCTTTGAGCTAACTCACATTGCCGACCTAGTGGATACTGAAACTGTCAAAAGATAATCATGATGTCTCGAGCTCCTCCACATGTAAGACTGGTATATATATGCCCTCTAAAAATCTGAAGTCCGTCCTGAGCAGTTTTGTTACCGTTCACTGACACAAATATAGACATGTCTCTGTCGTCAGGAACATTTCCATGGTCCCTAAAAGCAGCAGTCATAGACCTCCACCTAAAAAAAAGAGCAGTCTGGATCCTGCGTGACTATCAAAATATCGCGCCCATAATTTCGAATCTGCCATTCAATGGAAAAATTCTTGAAAAAGTGGGCCTCCCAATCAACTTACTTGAATTTTTAAACAAGTGAATAATTCCTTTTGATTGTTCCAGTCTGGTTTAGGGACCCCCCACCGACAGCACTGAGACCGCTCTAGTGAAGTTAACACACGACATTCGACTACACACTGATGCAGGAAAAGTCACAGATTTGGTCATGTTAGATCTTAGAGTGCCGCGTTCGAACACTGTCGACCATGAGATCCCTCCACGCAGAACTGGGAGGACTGGGTTAGGTGTCACTGTGTGCCACAGCCCTCGACTAGGTTTAGGGTCTTACCTGAGGATAGGAAAGTACTTTGTGGAGATTGGAGACTGCGCTCAGATCATTGGCCACTGACCTGTTATTAACCACAGGGGTCGAACCTGGGACCTCTCCTATTTTAATCTCTACATGCTGCCGTAAGTCAGTTAATACAAAGAAAACAAAGTGTCCTACCACAATTACGCCGACGACACTCAGATCTATGTCACACTGACTGCAGAGAACCTGGACCACTGGATTTGCTCCTTCACTGTATCCAACGGATACAGGAGTGGAAGCAAAATATTTCCAGCCAGCTAAATGCAAGACAAAACCGAAATCATTGTCTTTGGTCCCACCAGAAACAAAGAAGGGCGTCATCTGTCAACTTCATCTTCTCTCCCTACTTTTCCTTAGACAAAGGTCAGAAAATTTGGGGTAATATCTGGACTCAGACCTTAAATTTCATAGCCACCTAACATCAATAAATCAACAGCTTTTTACCATCTGAAGACATGCCAAAAGTCAGAAAATAGTGTCCCGGGCAGACTTGGAGATTCTTGTCCACGCATATTGTCTCCACAGCGCTAGACTACCTGCAATGGCCTGCTTACAGGTCTGTCCAACAGACTGTAAGCACTGCAGAGTACAACCCAAAATGCAGCAGCTAGAGTCCTGACAGAACCAGGAAGTATGACCTTATAGTCCGTCCTCAGGTCTCCACTGGCTTTTCCTGTGGCTTCAAAAGAATAGATTTTAAAACAGCTCTGCTTGTGTACAAGTCACTCCATGGCCTTGCACCAGAATACATTAGTGACATGTTGTGCATATGAACCAGCCCGGACTCTGAGGAAGCACAGGGACAGGGGCCTCCTGCTGGTGCTCCAGAGTGAGAACCAAACATGGGGAGAGGCTGCGTTTCAGATCAAAGCAGCTAAGATCTGAACAATCTCCCTGAAAAAGTGAGGGAGGCGACTACTCTGTCAATAGTTCAAATCCAGGTAAAGACCTGTTTCTGTTTCCTGTCATACAACTGAAGTATTTTTATCTCCATTTGTAATGCACTGCTGTCATTTATTTATTTATTTTTAAAATTTCTTGTGTAACTTTGAAAGTGTTCGATGTTTTATTCTTTGTGTGATTTAATTGTTTTTATGTGTTTTAATCTTTTGTGTGATTTAAATGTTTAATTGTGATTCTGTGTTGTTTTATGTGATGATCTGATGTGGACTGTGAAGCTCTTTGTGTTGCCCGGTGCATGAAAGGCGCTCTACAAATAAACTTTGATTGATGATTGATTCATATTGTCTGCACAAACAAAAAATAGATCATAAAATAATCTAGCTATAGCATGATAGAGAAATGTATAATGTATATACTTTAGCATATGACAGAATAAAATAATTACATTAGCATTATAAAGAAGCATGATCCTGTAAAATCCTTAGAGAAGACATATACCGTTGTAATGTTTACATCTGGACATTAGCAGCATGAGGCTCCTGGGATACATTAAGTCCAGTTAAAGAAGGAAAATAATGAACTGTAAAAACACTAATACATTGTCGTAAACTAACTGCATATAATTCATTTTCAACTCAATGTGTTTGCTAGAAACTATAGAAATTTGAAATACATATAGATAGTACACCACATCAACAATAATACTAATAATAATTACTAGCGCTGGAAATACAACTACAAACCCGACGTAAACAAACTGAATATAGCTGTAAACAGTAGAATACAGTGAATACAGATTGTTTGTACCACGCAGAGAAAGTGTTTTCTTATACACTATGATTCCAAACACCAACCAAACAGGAAGAACCTACTAGCAGCAGCAAATAACAGATGACACGGAGGTAAACCCCGGGATCATAAACAGCGCACTACCACACCGAAGATTTAATCTACAGACGTGTGGAACGATCTACGCACAATAGGAAAGAGATTTTAGGGGAGTGGAAAGCAAAGAACGCTAACCACAAAAACATTGTGTTTATCAGAGGAGACCTTACCAGAGTGCGTATGTAATCCAGATGAAATGGAGAAAGCCGGCGCACTCTTTTAAGAGCATCGCCAAAAGAAGTTTTCCCATATTACTATGGATGGTAGACCGCCTGGGAATACCAGGTGCTGTAAGCATTTTGCCCTGGAGCTCGGGCCTGGGGGCGAGCTCACAACAGCGCGAGTTGTTGTCGTGTAGTTGAGTATTGAGTTGAGTGCAGCTTGAAGTGGTTTCCGTCTCTCACCCACTCATCATTTTCCGGTAGCATATCAAACAAAATAATGGAAGTTGTTTTAGTATAGTTTGTTTCCACTGCATTAGCAAAGAAATGGGTGAATATTTCATTTAGAATGTTTTGATTTCAATTTAATTTTGAAAATGGAAATAAAATAAAACAACCACGTAATTTGTTTTCTGATTTAGTTTTGAAACGGAATAACTAATGATTGAAGGGTACAGCGGATTGACACGGAATTAAAGATTTTGATTTCCAATATGAAATTATCAAATGAAAATAACAAAAAATTAAAACGAATGGAAAATTTTTTTTCTGATTTTATTTTGAAACGGAAAAAACGATGATTGAAGGGTACACGGATTAATCAGAATACTATATTGTACTTGATTAGCATACAAAAATTAAACTACACAAGTTACATATAGCTACCATATAATTAGGATTTCTAAAAATGCTACAGGAGTAGGCAGATCATATGCAAACCATTTGCATTAACTTGCATATAAGCGCATTTTAAGCGTCCTGCACATAACTCACGTATCATTCACAATCAGCGCTCTTTAGTTATAAGATCCAGTGTTTTCTCCAGCGCTGTGTGGCGTAGTGGGATTGTCCAAGTCTTTTCGCTTGAAGACTCATGTTCGAGCCCCGGCCAATCCACAAATTTTATTAGCGGGGGGATCTATGAATCAGATTACTCTTGTTACTGAATAAAGTTGCAATTTTTTATTCTTCCTAGCAGTTTGGTTGGTGCCGAATGTGAAGTTTACACAGTTTACAACAAGTCAGCAACTAAATTAAAAATTGTGTTGCCTAATTACTAAGTATGTTTTAGAAAAAAAGATTAAACGTCAACAAAACAAAGTGTCGTATACTTTACTTGAAAACCCGAGTCCACTCACACCAGAAGTCCACCTCTTTATCATTGAGCTAAAGCCACAGAAAGTTGTCCCCGTTAACAGAGAACAAAGACCGCTGAGAAGCCAATTTTCCTAACCCTGCTCACAATGGCCACCTGAGTGGTTGATCCGGGTCATTGCACGCCTCACGGGGGGGGGTGGGGGAAAAAAAAATAAAATAAAAGACCGTGAATCACCGTGAGTCTCGTGTGATTCACGCGTGAAAGGCGACAAAACAAGTGGACCTACTGTAAGCACAGAAACGCAAATCCAAATATATGCAGATTGTTTTAAAAGTAGAAGGAGGAGAGGATAGTCTAAAATACCATACTTTCCCAGCAGACTATACTCCCAACGCAGCTTGACTGACAGTCAAAGATTGTCTAGCCTTCCCTGAGCTTAACCTTCCTACCATAAGCAAACTAGAAGACGACTGTTTTAAGCCTTACCTTGAATGTGGAGACCGGTCCGAACGAAGGAGAAACAGCAGTCAAGCCGCGGCTAGGCTAGCCCAGGCTACAGCAACCAAATATTTGTGGTTAACACACCAAGTGTGTAAACCAAACCAGACAAACACCCTAACATACAAATTGTTGCAAAAGATGCAAAAGTTGTTTACAGATCTGCCTGAATGTGAGACCGTATCTGCTATCCATATTCCCACATAAAGGCTTGGAGCTAAAATGCTCTGCTGCTGACTTGTAGTACTTTTTTTGAACCTTAGGAACCAACAGCCGTCAGCGTTTTGTGAGCACAAGTGCCTCGGTTTTGGTTGATAATAGCACTAAACGGTCTTGACGATAAGAACGAGTCCAGCCATTCATGGCTTTGTATACTAAAAGAAGGATTTCCGTGTCACTTTTAGAAGGATATTCTTGATTTAGCGATGTTCCGCAAGTGGAAAAAACTTTTTTAGTTGCTTGGCTTATAAAAGCCTTGAAGGAGTGTGCACATCGAAATCACACTCCAGAATAAGGCGATGATTTTGAATTCAAAATGACAAAGTGATACGATCCGATAGATAGGATTTTAACCAGCCAAGGCTGTTCCTCCGCTGAGACATATATCACTTCTATCTAGCCTCCGCAGGAAAGAATTCCTGAGGTCTATTGTGTTAAATGGAGCACTGGGGTCCAGTAGGACCAACACTGACCACTTGTCCACTATTAGCAGCTAGTAGTATTCATTTTTTAACCTTGACTAGTGCCTGTTAGCAGAGCTAGATGAGCTTCATGAATCCCCAGTAGAAAGTTTCAAACATATAATTTTCCCTGACGGTTGGAAGCAAAGCTGTTTGGACTCAAAGATTTTCCAGATTTGTTTTCTTCATAAGGGTTTTTGATACCACCGCGGTTATTTAAAAGCTTGTGTGACATAGCCACATTGTAAAGATGTGTGTTTATTATTTACAGAAAGGCTCTTTGTGTCAAAGGAGCTGTGTCTTGGAAGAGCCAAGCTCTTTAAAGACAACATTAGGGTCGACGGTGGTTCAGTTGGTAAGCATTGACCATTGAGCCTGAAGGTCGTGTGGGTTTGGAACCCGGGCTCCACTGACTCCCACTGATGGTCTGCTGTCTTGTGTCCTTGGCAAGACCTTAACCTATGGCCTGATGCCACAGTGGGCGGCTGTGCTGTAAAGTGGCAAACTGCGTTGTGTCCTAGGGCAAAGACACTTTCACCATTCCATTAGCCTAGAATGAGTCAGTAGTGTGTGTGTGAATGGTTGGTGGTGGTCGAAGGGGCCAGATGGCACATACTGGGTTTTATGCTCGCTTCTGTCAGTGTGCCCAGTGCACATGTGGCTACATAAGCGTTTATCACACTGTGTATGAAGTGAATGAATAATGCAGCCCGCGAAAATTCAATTTGGTAGACTTTAACCAAAATTTAAACCCCCTCCAGGCCGGTTCACCATCCCCACCTATCGCTCAACCAGACGCCCCTCCATCACCGTACGCGACTGATAAACGCCAGCCGCATAAAAACGAGGAACTCCCTCTACTCGCCCCTCACGAAGCCTTGCATGAATCGTTCTGGATGAATCGTCTTTGGTCTACTCACCGCTTACTCCTGCGGTCCCTCCTGCTGTCCTCTGTCTTGCTGTCGTGTAGCCTGCTCCTCCTCCCGTATGTCGCACTCTGCTACGGGTCTCGTGCTGTGGTCCGTGGGTCTTGCCGGCGCCTCCTCCTTTGCGGGCTCTTCTGCGGTTCTCCGCTGCTTTGTTTCGTCTCGTCGCGGCCTGCTGCTGCATAGCGCCGGACTGGCCCGGTGCGGTGTGAGCCGTGCGCATTCCGCTGGCCGTCTCGTGCCGGTACGGCGTGGTCCCGTTTTGTTGTCCTCCTTGTCTTCGGGCGTTGTGGGTAAGTATGCGGACGTTTTATTCCCCTCACCGCATTGTACTGCAGGCTCATTTCGCCCGCTCTTTTGTACTGCCGCCTCAGTGGCCCCGTGCATTGGTGAGGCAATCTTCAGTTTAAAAAAGCCCTCGCATTTTCTGCAGCCTCTCTTAACCAAGCTCCGTTAAATCCTTCACTCCTGACTGCAAGCTATTCCTCACATTGTACTGCAAGACCTCAGTTTTTAATAAAATCCCTCACATTGGACTGCTGCTCATTTTTAATCCCCTCACTTGGCCTGCAGCTCTCTAAAATCCCTCTCTGACTGCGAGCTCTGTTTAAATCCCTCTCGTTGGACTGCAAGCCCCCACCGTTTAAAAATCCCTCTTGGAACTGCGCTCCCAAATTGAATCCCTCTCATTGGACTGGCGAGCACCCAGGTTAATCCCAGCACGAACTGCTTATATCTGGAACTGCTTAAATCCTGGAGACGTTATAAACCGTACCTGAACTGCTCATGGTCCATGAACTGCTTAATAGTGGAACTGCTATATAATGGAACTGCTATAAAAGAAACTGCTATATATGGAACTAGCTTAATATATGGACCTGCTTAATATAGGAACGGCTTGTTATTACGGAACTGCTTATAGGAACTGCTCATATTGGAATTGCATAAATAGGTACTGGCTAATATCTGAACGCTTATATACAATAAACAATGAAATACATATATATAATTTATAATTGATTTATGTTTATATATTTATATATATAAGCGTTCCAGATAAAACAGTACATATAATCAATTACCAAAAGAGCAGTTCCTAAAATCAGTTCCGTATCAAGCCGTTCCATATAAAATCAGTTCCAACTAAAATCAGTTCCATATAAAGAAGTTTACAATATAGCATTTCCTATATAGCAGTTCCATATATAAGTCAGATCCCATGAAGCAGCATCCAGGTACGGTAAACATCTCCAGATATAAGCAGTTCCAGATATAAGCAGTTCCGTGCGGGATAACCTGGGAGCTCGCAGTCCAATGAAGGGATTCAATTTGGTATCCGCAGTCCAGAGGGATTTAAACGGGGCTTGCAGTCCAAGAGAGGATTTTAAACGAGCACGCAGTCAGAAGGGAATAAAAGAGAGCCTGCAGGCCAAAGAGGGGATTAAAACGAGCACCGCCGTCCAATGTCGAGGGATTAAACTGAGTCTTGCGTCCAATGTTGTTTTTTGAGGAATAGCTTGCATCCAGAGTGAATGATTTAAACGGAGCTTGGTTAAGAGAGCCTGCAGAACATGCGATGCTTAAACTGACGCTATGCCCACCAATGCACGGGCCCAACTGAGCCTGCAGTACAAAGCGCGGGGCGAACTGAGCTGCAGTACAATGCGAGGGAAAAAACCGTCCGCATACTTACACACAACGCAGAAGACGAAGGACAACACAACGGACCACGCCGTACCGGCACGATGAGGCAGGGGATGCGACACGGCTCCCACCGCACCGGGCCAAGAACTCGGCCGTACTGCAGCAGCAGGCGCGACGAGACGAGCAGCGGCGAACCCGCAGAAAGAGCCCGCAAAGGAGGAAGCGTCTAAGACCCACGACCACCGCACGAGACCCGTAGCCAGGTGGCAGCAACGCGGAGGAGGAGCAGGCCACACCCAGCAAGACATAGGACAGCATGGACCGCAGGAGTAAGCGTGAGTAGACCAAGCGATTCCTCCAAACGATTCATGCACGGCTTCGGAGGCCTCGAGTGGAGTTCCTCCATTTTATATGCGGCTGGCGTAGTCGTTACGGTGAATGGAAGGGGGCTCTGTTGAGCGATCGGCTGGGATGGTGAACCGGCCTGGAGGGGTGTAATTTTGTTTAACGACACAAAAATGAATTTTCGCGGGGCTGCATTATTCATTCACTTCATAACACATTGGTGATAAACGCTAATGTATCCACAGCGGCCCTGGGGCACACTGAACAGAAGCGAGGCAACCAGTATGTGCCATTGGCCCCTCCGACCACCTAACCAACCATTCACACACACACTAGACTCATTCTAGCAATGGAGGTGAAAGTGTCTAGGCCCAAGGACACAACGGCAGTAATGCCACTTTACACCACAGCCGCCCCACTGTGGCATCAGGCCATAGGGTAATGTGTCTTGCCCAAGGACACACAACGACAGCAGACATCAAGTGGGAGTCAGTGGAGACTGGGTTCCGAACCCACGACCCGTTCAGGCTCAAAGGTCAATGCTCGACCAACTGAACCACCGTCGACCCAAATGAGTCCCTTTAAAGAGCGTGGCGCTCCTTCCAAGGCACAGCTCCGTAGACACAAGAGCCCTATCTTAACCATAATAAACCACATCTATACAATGTGGCCTATGTCCCCACAAGCATTTAAAACCGCGGTAAATCAAACCCCTTCTAGAAAACAAAATCCTGGAAAATCATAGAGCAAACAGCTTTGCTTCCACCGTCAGGAAAATAATATGTTTATGAAACCTTCAATTGGGATACAAGAAAAAAAAAAGCTCATCATATGTCACGAAACGGCACTAGTCAAAGTAAAAAATGACAACTACTAGCTGCTAATATGTGACAATGTCAGTGTTGGACCTACTTGACCCCAGTTCTCCATTTAACAGAAGTAAGACCAAAGATTCTAACTGTGCGGAGGCTAGAATGTGCTATATGGTGGGTTCTCAGAGGAACAGCCCTTGGCTGGTTTAAATCCAATCTATCGATCGTATCACATTGTCAATTTGAATCACAAATCATGCGCCTTATTCTGGCAGTGGAATTCGATGTGGCACACCCTTCAAGTCTTATATAAGCCAAGCAACTAAAACAGCTTTTTTCCACTTGCGGAACATCGCAAAAATCAAAATATCCTTCCTAAAAGTGACACGGAACTCCTTCTTTTAGTATACAAAGCCATGAATGGCCTGGCTCTTTCTATCTTCAAGACACGTTATTGCTATATCAACCAAACCGAAGCACTGTGCTCACACAACGCCAGACTCTGTTGTGTACCTAAGGTCTCAAAAAGTACTGTCAGCAGCAGAGCATTTAGCTCCCAAGCCCCTTTACGTGGAATAAGGAAGCAGATACGGTCTCCACATTCAAGCCAGACTTAAAACACTCTTTTGCCTCTTTAGCAATAATTTTGCCTATGGTTAGGTTGTTTGTCTGGTTTGGTTTTACACACTTGGGTGTTAATCCACAAATATTTGGTGCTGTAGCCTGGGCAAGCCATCCGCGGCTGCTGCTGTTTTCTCCTTCGTTCGGACACGGTCCTCCACATTCAAGGTAAGGCTTAAAACAGTCGTCTTTAAGTTTAGCAAATGGATAGGAGGTAAGGCTCAGGGAAGGCTAGACATGCTTTGACTGACAGTCAAGCTGCCGTAGTGGAGTAAGTCTGCTGGAAAATATGTATTTTAGCACTATCCTCTCCTCCTTCCACTGTTAAAACAATCTGCAATATTATGATCTTGCGTTCTGTTGCTTACAGTAGGTCCCAGCTTCGTTTTGTCGCCGTTCACGAGTGAATCACACGAGACTCATGGTGTGATTCACCGCGTCTTTATATATTTTTTCCCCATGATGCTAGCAATGACCCTAACAACCACCAGGTGGCACTTGTGAGCAGGTTAGGAAAAATTGGCTTTCTCATCGGTCTTTGTTCTCCTGTTCACCGACAACTTTCTGGTCTTTATAGCTCAATGATAACGAGAGGACTCTGTGTGAGAGGACTCGGGTTTCAAGTACAGTCTACGACACTTTTGATTTGTGACGTTTAAATTATTTCTAAAACATACTTAGTAATATAGGCCAACACATTTTAAAATATATTGCTAGACTGTAGTAAAACTGTGTAAACTTCACAATCTGCACAACCAAACTGCAGGAAAAAATCCACTTTATTCAGTAACAGAGTAATCTGATTCATAATACTCCCCCCTCCCACGACCACCCCCCCCATCCGCCCCGCCCCCCCCCCACCCCTGGGCCTCCCGGCTCCTCCCCCCCCGCCCCCCCAGCCGCATACACGGGCTAATAAAAATTTTAGATGGCCGGGCTCCGAACCCTGATCTTCCAATGCGAAAGACTATGACAAAAACCCACAACGCCACACAGGCGCAGGAGAAAACACTGATCATTACAAAGAGCGCTGATGAATGAGCCGAGCGTATGTGCAGGACCTTAAAATGCCCTTAATATCAAGTAAATCAAATGTTTTAGCCAATATGATCAGCTACTCCTGTGCATTTTAGAATCCTAATTAAGGTAGCTATATGAAACATGTGTAGTTTAAATTTTTTTGTAATTGCTAATCAATACAATATAAGTAATTCAGAATAATCCGTGTAACTCCCTTCAATCATCAGTTATTCCGTTACAAAATAAAATCAGAAAACAAAATTTTCCATCGTTTAATGTTATTTTCCACTTTTCTAATTCAAATTGGAAATCAAATCCTTAATAATCCGTGTACAATCCGTTAACCTTCAAGTCATTAGTTTATTCCGTTTTTCAAAACAAATCAGAAAAACAAATACGTGGGTTTGTTTTATTGTATTATCATTTTCAAAATTAAATTGGAAAATCAAAACATTCTAAATGGAAAAATTCACCCAATTTCTTTGCTATGCAGTGGAAACAAACCACTACTAAAAACTTCCCTTATTTTGTTTGATAAGCTACCGGAAATGATGATTGGTTAGAGACGGAAACGAACTTCCAAGGCAGCACAATCAACTCAATCAACTACACGACAACAACTCGCGCTGTTGTTGAGCTCGCCCCCAGCCCGAGCTCCAGGCAAAATGCCTTACAGGCACCTGTATTCCCATTGCTGTCTCCATCCAAGTACTATGGGGAAAACTTTGTGGGCGCTGCCCCCCCCCTCCTTAAACAGAGAGATCCGGCTTTCCCATTCATTCTGGATTACAAACGCACACGGTAATTCCCTCCTCTGATAAACACAATAATTTTTGTGGTCGTTTCTTTATGTTTCACTCCATAAATACTCTCATATATGTCCTAAGATCGTTCACACACCGTCTGTAGTTTAAAATCTCGAGTGTGTAGTGCGCTTTATATGAAGTGTTTACCTCCTGTCATAAGTTATGTTGCTGCTGGCTCGAAGATCACTCTGGTTGGTATCTTAATGTACAAGAAAACACTTTCTCTGCGTTGGTACAAACAACAGTGATTCACTGAAATCTACGTATACAGTAATTCAGTTTGTTTACGTCAGGTTGTATTATGTACTTTTGCAGCGCTAGCTAATAATTATTAGCTAATTATTGTTGATGTGTGTAACTACTATATTTATTTCACATTTCATAGTTTCAGCACCACATTGAGTTGAAAATGAATTATAGCGTTAGTTTTACGACAATGTATTAGTGAATTTAAACCAGTACAAATTTTCTAATACTATAACTGACTTACTGTATCCCAGAGCCTCATGCTGCAATGTCCCGATGTACACATACAACTGTATATTTCTTCTCTTAGATTAAACAGTGAATTCATGCTTCATTAAAATGCTTAAATGTAATTATTTTTATTCTGTATTATGCAAAAGATATATACATTAAAACATACTTCTCTATCATGCTATAGCTAGATATTTTATGATCTTTTTTGTTTGTTGCAGACAATATGAATCAATCAATCAATCAAAGTTTATTTTGTAGAGCGCCTCATGCACAGGGCAACACAAAGCGCTTCAACAGTCCACATCACAAATCATTCCACATAAAACAAACACCATAATCACAATTAAAACATCTAAAATCACACAAAAAGATTCAAAACACAATAAAAACAATAAAAATCACACAAAGAGAATAAAACCATTAACACTTACAAAGTTACACAAAAATTTAAAAAAAATAAATAAATAAATGACAGGCATTGCATTATCAAATGGAGATAGGGGGGTTAAATCCTTCCGTTGTAAGCACAGGCAAACAGAACGTCTTTAACCTGGATTTGAACATTGACGAGAGTAGACGCCTCCCTCACATTTTTCAGGGAGATTGTTCCAGATCTATAGCTGCATAGAATCTTGAAACGCCGCCTCCCCATTGTGTGGGTTCTCACTCGGCACCAGCAGGAGGCCATTCCCGTGCTCCACAGAGTCGGGCTGGGTTCATATGACACCAACATGTCAACTACATTGATTCTGGTGCAAGGCCATTGAGAGACTTGTAACACAAGCATAGCTTTTTTTAAAAATCTATTCTTTAGAGCCACAGGAACCAGTGCAGAGAGCCTGAGGAGCGGACTAATATGGTCATACTTCCTGGTTCCTGTCAGGACTCTAGCTGCTGCATTTTTGGATGTACTGCAGCTGCATACAGTTCTTTTTGGTGTACAGACCGTGTAAGCAGGCCATTTGCAGTAGTCATAGCTGCTGGAACAAATGCTGTGACAAGAATCTCCAAGTCTGCCCTGGAACACTATAATTTCTGACTTTGGCAATGTTCTTCAGATGGTAAAAAAGCGTTGATGTTTTATATGATTTATGTGGCTATTGACTTTAGTGTCTGATCCAGTATTACCCCCAAATTTCTGACCTTGTCTGAAGGAAGTAGGGAGAGAGACTGAAGATTGACAGATGACGCCCTCTCTTTGTTTCTGTGGAACCAAAGACAATGATTTCGGTTTTGTTCTGCATTACTGGAGGAAAATTATTTTGGCATCCACTCACTATCTGTTGGATACAGTGGAAGAGCAAATCCATGGTCCATGTCTCCTGCAGTCAGTGAGACATAGATCTGAGTGTCGCGGCGTAATTGTTGGTAGGACACTTGTTTCTTTGTATTAACTGACCTAACGGCAGGCATGTAGAGATTAAAATAGGAGAGGTCCCATGATCGACCCCTCGTGGTACTCCACAGGTCAGGGCCACATGATCTGAGACGCAGTCTCCAATCTCCACAAAGTACTTTCCTAATCCTCCAGTAAGACCTAAACCAGTCAAGGGCGGGCCAGTGACACCAACCCAGTTCCTCCAGTCCTGCATGAGGATCTCCCATGGTCGACAGTTGTCGAACGCGGCACTAAGATCTAACATGAACAAAACTTGTGACTTTACGCTTCAGTCAGTGTGAAGTCGAATGACGTTTGTTACCTTCACTAGAGTGGTCTCGTGCTGTTGGTGGGACTAACCCTCAGACTGGAACATATCAAAAGAATTATACATTTTAAAAATCAGTAAGTTGTTGGGAGGCCACTTTTTCAAGAATTTTTCCAATGAATGGCAGATACGATATGGGGGCGATAATTTTGAATGTCCCTCAGGATCCAGACTGCTCTTTTTTAGGAGAGGCTTATGACTGCTGCTTTTAGGGCCGATAGGAAATGTTCCTGACGACAGAGACATGTTACCTATTTGGTCAGTGAAGGTAACAAACTGCTCAGACGGACTTCAGAAATTAGAGGGCCATATATCCAGGCTAACATGTGGCGGAAGCTCAGACTCATGATTATCTTTTTGACATTTGTTTCAGTATCCACAGGTGCAAAGTGAGTTAGCTCAAAAGCTCTCTGGCTGTTGCATGTTATACGTGCTGTGGCGGTGATATGTTTTTGATCCTTGTATTTGGTCATCGAAAACTGTGGGGAAAAAACTCATACACCCTAAGATTTAGAGAAAATTCTAGGGCCACTTTACAGGGGGTTTCGTTAATCTACCAACGGTTGAAAACAAAACACGAAAATTGATCACTTCAACCTCCAATAATATTTCCAGAAAAATACCTTATCACTTGTTTCTTCGTAAACCCGTTAAATTCACCCAACTCATCTTTAAAGATAATCATAATCGCCCTGAAATTGGACTTTCAGCCACATCCGTTCGGCCCTCCGGCACTTCTTGCTTCTGTGCCCTGACCGAGTCTGCCATAGTCAATGGGGCCTTTTCTATACTGAAACTATTTTAAACCGTCACAAGTGAGCAATGCGTCCAGAACATCTCAGAACACTGGTGGTGTCAGAGTTATACATTTTCATCAACAGTAGAGCAGAGTTTTTCTCAAAATTTAGCATTCCATGAACAGTTTCACCTGTGTTTTCATGTATGTGTCTTCTGTCTAGCAATTGTAAATTCAGCTGGTGGTTTGTAAGCAAAACCATGTCAAAAAATACACAAAATGATCTGACAAAGCAACATCAAACTACATAACATTTGATACATTAACCCCCTTTGTAAATTAGCAGGTCAAGAGTGTGCCCCTGCTGTGGGTGGGGCCACTCATGTGCTGAATGGAAACTAAAGAAAAAAACAAGGTCTCAGTACAGAAGCAGCTCCATTTGCATTTCTGTCCATCAACATTATCAACATGTACATTAAAATCACCTGTAATAACTAAACTATCAAAATCTGTGCACACGAATGAAAGTAGTTCAGTAAAATGGTCAATAAAAACGCACATGACTGTGGTGCCTGTACAGAGAATATATGAAGACATTTTCATTCATTCCTTGAGGCCGCGGTCACAGTTATTTTTCACCAAGGGCCCACGTGGAATCCTGCTGCAGGTATCCCTTCGGAGGAGGGCGAGGAAGATCAGGGACGACCCGTCCATGAGGGAGTGCGGTGCTCCTCAATGGAGGAGGTAGATGAGGGAGAACTGCCTCAATCTGTGCGAGTGAGAGAGGTGATCCTCAGACAAGCTGAAGTTGCTGGGAATACATCGCTCACAGCAGGCATTAGACCTGCACGTGCCTGTAGACACCATGCCCCCTTCAGCCAGGTGAACCCCCCTCCCTCCTTCTCAGACTCATGTCACCTCTGTCTAGGAGGCCATAGAGAAGGTAGTGCAGCGGATCTTGGAAAAGCACAGCAGCTCCAGCAAATAAACCCCACACAAAGAAATGCCTGTTCTTGTGGGCCAGCCAAAAATCCAAATATGATCGGCTCGATGGCAGCTCCATTCCACGAGTTTTACCAGCCGGGTCCTACCAGGAATTTCTACTGCGCCACAAGGACTCTAACACCTATCCACAGAGGTTTGCCCAACTCCAGTATGCCATTCCGAGACATTATGGACACTGAAGTAACTGCCCCAAGAGAGCTGGAGCCACGCAGAAAAAAAAAAAAAAAACAGAGAGTGAATAGCGGCAGGAGAGAAATAGGAAGTAGGTGATGAGTCTCCTCCACCACTGGGCGAAAGTGCTGGTTCTGCAATAACTGCAGCGAATGCAGGGACCAGTCCCTCACAGTCATACACAATTCCCTGGTCTGTCTGAAATACATCTACTGCCTGCTGCCAAAGTAATCTCCCTGTACAAGACCTGGGAGGAGACGCAGATGTTCCAGCAGTCTCCTTTTATGACCGGGAGAGGGAGGTGGCGTGTAAATAAATGAGCTATCTGCTGTTCCCCTATTGTGCAATTGTATATAGTTACTATATTATACCTGTCTGTTCATAACTATTATAAATATATTAATTATTATGAAATATATACTTAATATGAGTATATCTAATTATATAATTTCATTTTAAAGTCTGCATCTACATTCTGTATAGTCCTCTCAGCCGTCACAGTACACAAGGCTCATCACACAATACTAGTTTAAGAAGAAAAGATAGCATTTGTTGTTTTTTCTTCAAAGTGTATTTCTTAAATTTGTAAATAACTCTTTTTCCAGCTGTTCACAATAAATATATTATGAATGTCATACACATTATTGAAGTCTTTCTTTTTATTGATCATATTTCAGTGCAAACAACAGTAGTATATGACAAAACAATCTGTATAGAAAATAGATGTTTCAGTTCAGTGCCATCAACAATATGCCCACTATACGCGGGCTGGCCCCCGCGGCCGACCATCGCCTAGCTTTCCGAGATCAGAATCAGATCGGGCAATCTCAAGGTGGATCATTGGCCGTAAGCAACGGGGTAGTGGAGCAGGCGTGACCACTGACCCAGCTGCTGCGGTCCTCTCCTCCCGGCCTAATGAGCGCTCAGGCCTATTTACAAAATCCGGGCTACAGTGTCAGACCTGATCATGCTTGCAGACTGACTGCAAGGAGTTGTGCAGCATTGGAGCACAGTTGAGCACCCCCTCAACCCTGATTAGGCATTGTAATAGCTCACAGCATTCTCATTTACATGTTAAAGCCTCCTGTGGAGGAGGGATGAGGGGGCAACAAAACTACCGTCAACAGCCAGAATCCCAGAATTTTCACTGTAATATACAGGCCGCAAGCTAATCAGGGTTGAGTGGGGTGCACAACTTTGCTCAATGCTGCACAAACTCCCTTTCTGTCAGTCTGCAGCATGATCAGGTCAGCACACGTGAAGACGCCTGATTTTAAAGGTCCTGAGCGCTCATTCTGGGGGAGGAGAGGACCGCAGTCAGCCGGGTCAGAGAGGCAACGCTGCTACCATACCCCCGTGCTTACGGCCATAACCACCTTAGAAGCCCGTTCTCGTCTGATCTCGGAAGCTAGGCAAGTCGGGCCGCGGGGGCCAGCCGCGTATAGTGGGCATATTGTTGATTCGGCACTGAACTGAAACTCTATTTTCTATAACAGATTGTTTTTTTGTCAAATACTACTGTTTGTTTGCCCTGGAATATGATCACATAAAAAGCAAGTATTCAATAAAGTATGACCATTATAATATATTTATTGTGACAGATGAAAAAAGAGATAATTACAAATTTAAGAAATACACTTATAAGAAAAACAACAACATGCGATCTTTTAACTTCTTAAACTAGTATTTGTGTGATGAGCTTGTGACTGTGACGGCTGAGAGCTGACTAACAGAACTGTAGATGCAGACTTTACAACAAATGAAATTATACTAATTAGATATAATCAATATTAAGTTAAATTTACATAATAATTAAAATATATATAAAACATTTATGAACAGACCAGTATAATATAGTAACTATATACAATAGCACCAATAGACAGCATATAGCTCATGTATTTACACGCACCTTTCCCTCTCCCGTCATAAAAAGGAGACTGTGGAGACATCTGCGTCTCCATCCACTGGGTCCTTGTACAGGGAGAATACTTGGCAGGGCAGTAGATGTATTGTTCCTGACAGACAGGAGGAATTGTGTATGAATGTGAGGACTGGTCCCTGCTTCAGCTGCAGTTTGCAGAACCAGCCCTTTCTCCAGTGGAGGAGGAGACTCATCACTCTTCCTTTTCTTCCTCCTGCCGCTCATCAGTCACCGGGGGTGGCATGCTCGTCTGCTGCGTGGCCTCCAGCTCTTCTCTGGCGAGAACTCAGTGGTCCTAAAGTCTCGTGAATGGCATCCTTAGTTGGTCAAACCCTCTGTGCGATAGGTTTATAGACCTTGGTGGAGCAGTATAAATACCTGGAGGCCCGGCTGGTAAACTCGTGATGGAGCTGCCATCGCCCTCATATTTGGATTTGTGGCTGGCCACAAGACAGGCATTTCTTTGTGTGGGGTTTATTGGCTGGATGCTGCTGCTGGCTTTTCCAAGATCCGCTGCACAAACCTTCACTAAGCCTCCTCAACAGCGTGACATAGTCCAGAGCAGGAGAGGGGGTTCCACTGCTGCAGGGGCATGGTGACAACAGGCATCTGTGCAGGTCTTAACTGCTGCAGTGAGCGATGTACTTCCCCCCACACTTCAGCCATGTCTTAGGCCACCCTCCTCTCAACTCGCACCATAAGTGAGGGCGTTCTCCCTCATCCCCACCCTCCTCCCTCTGAGGAGCACCGCACGCCCTCATGGAACGGGTCTTCCCTGATCTTCCCACGCCTCCTCCGAAGGGTTCCTGCGCAAGGAATCCACGAGGTCCCATGTTAAAAATCACAGTGACGCGGCCAGGAAAGATGAATATGTCTTCATAGATTCCAGTACAGGGCCACCAGCAGTCATGGTTTCGAATTTTTATTGACCATTTTACTGAACTTCTTCATTCGTGTGGCACCAGATTTTGATAGTTTTAGTTATTACAGGTGATTTTAATGTACTGTTATAATGTATGATGACAGAAATGCAAAGGATCTGGCTTCTGTAACTTGCGAGCCTTTGGTTTCATTTCAGCACTGAGTGGCCCCGAACCCACAGCAGGGGCACACTCGTTGACCGTGCTAATTACAAAGGTGGTTAAGTATCAAAAGTTAATTAGTTGATGTTTGCTTTGTCAGATCCTTTCTGTGTATTTTTTTGAACATCGTGTTTTGCTAGCAAACCACCAGCTGAATTTAACAATTGCTAGAAGAAGACACATCCATGAAAACACAGGTTAACTGTTCCATGGGAAAGCTAAATTTTGAGAAAACGTCCATGCTCTACTGTTGATGAATTGTATAACTCTGAGGTCCACCAGTGTTCCTGAATGTTTCTGGACGCCATTGCTCCTGTGACGGTTAAAATAGTTACCAGTACAGAAAAAGGCCCAAAACATTGACTAAGGCAGACTCGTTCAGCGGCACAGAAGCAAGAGTGCCGAGGTCCCGAAACGGAAGTGGCGAAAGTCCCAATTTCCAGGCTGATAATGAAATCTAAAAGATAGTTTGGTGAATTTATACCGGGTTCTACGCAGTAACAGACAGAGAATGTATTTTTCTGACATTATTGGAGGTTGCAGTAACAATTATTTCCGTGTTAATGTTTTCAACAGTTTGGTTAGATTTAACGAACCCCCCTCGTAAAGTTTGCCCAAAGAATTTTCCTCTAAAATCTAGGAGTAATGGGATTTCGCACACAGTTTTTTTCGAATGACACAGTAACAAAGGAATCAAAAACACTAATCACCCCACATGCACGTATAACAATGCAACCAGCCATAGAGCTTTTTTTGACTAACTCACTTGCCCCTGTTCGGCTACAGACCCTGTCAAAAAGATAATCATGAGTCCTGAGCTCCTCCACATGTAGCCTGGATATAAAGCCCTCTAAATTTCTGAAGTCCGTCCTGAGCAGTATTAGTTACCTTTCACTGACACAAATAGTAAACTTGTCTCTGTCGTCAAGGAACATTTCCTATGGCCCTAAAAGCAGCAGTCATAAGACCCTCTCCTAAAAAAGAGCAGTCTGGATCCTGCGGACGTCAAAATTATCGCCCCATTAACAATCAGCCATCATTGGAAAAATTCTTGAAAAAGTGGCCTCCCGAACAACTTATGCTGAATTTTTATAAACAATGAATAATACTTTTGATATGTTCAGTCTGGGTTTAGACCCCACCACAGCACTGAGACCGCTCTAGTGAAGGTAACAAACGACATTCGACATCACACTGATTTCAGGTAAAGGTCACAGTTTTGGTCATGATAGATCTTAGTGCCGCGTTCGACACTGTCCGAACCATGAGATCCTCATGGCAGAGACTGTTGGAACTGGGTTGGTGTCACTGCACAGCCCTTAGACAGTTTAGGACTTAACATGGGGATAAGGAAGTACTCTTGAAGATGGAGACTGCGGTCTCAATCATGTGCCCCAAGACCTGTGGAGTTACCACAGGGGACGATCCTGGTGACCCATCTCCTATTTAAACTCTACAAGCTGCCCGTTTAGGTCAGTTAATACAAAGAAACAAAGTGTCCTACCACAATTACGGCCGACGACACTCAGATCTATGTCTCACTGACTGCAGAGAACATGGACCACTGATTTGCTCCTTCACTGTATCCAACAGATCAGTGAGTGGATGCAAATAATTTCCTCCAGCTAAATGCAACAAACCGAAATCATTGTCTTGGTCCCAGAAACAAAGAGAGGCGTCATCTGTCAACTTCAGTCTCTCTCCCTACTTCTCTCAGACAAGGTCAGAAATTTGGTGGTAATACTGGACTCAGACCTAAAATTCAAATACCCACATAAAATCAAAACATCCAACAGCTTTTAACCATCTGAAGAACCTTGCCAAAGTCATAAAATATAGTGTCCAGGGCAGACTTGAGATTCTTGTCCACCATTTTGTCTCCAGTCAGGCTAGACTACGCACATGGCCTGCTTACAGTCTGTCCAAACAGACCTGATAAGCACTGCAGTACATCCAAAATGCCAGCAGCTAGAGTCCGACAGGAACCAGGAAGTAATGACCATATTAGTCCGGTCCCTCAGGTCTCTGGCACTTGCTGCGCAGTTGCTCAAAGAATCGATTTTAAAACAGCTCTTTTGTGTACAAGTCTCTCCCTGGCCAGCACCAGAAATAACATTAGTGACATGTTGGTGTCAATATGAACAGCCCGACTCTGATGAGCACAGGGACAGGCCTCCTGCTGTGCCCAGAGAGAGAACCAAACATGGGGAGGCTGCGTTTCCAGATCTATGCATCAAAGATCTGAGAACAATCACCCTGAAAATGTGAGGAGCCGCTACTCTAGTCAATGTTCCAATCCAGGTTAAAGACTGTTCTGTTTGCCTGTGCATACAACTGAAGGATTGTATCTCCATATTGTAATGCACTGCAGTCAAAAATTTATTTGTTTTTTTAAAATTCTTGTGTAACTTTGAAAAGTAATGGTTTATTCTTATTGTGTGATTTTATTGTTTTTTATTGTGTTTTAATCTTTTGTGTGATTTTAATGTTTTAATTGTGATTTCTGGTGTTTGGTTTATTAGAGATTGTGATAGTGGGACTGGTGACGCGCTTTGTGGTGCCCTGTGCATGAAAGGCGCTCTACAAATAAACTTTGATTGATGATTTGAATCATATTGTCATGCAACAACAAAAAAGATCATAAAAATATCACTATACGCATTATAAGAAGTACGTATAATGTATATAGTCTTTAGCCAAATACAGAATAAAATAATTATACATTTTGCATTATAAAGCAGCTGAATCCTGTTAATCTAGAGAAGACATATAACATTGTAATGTATACATCCTGGACATAGCAGCATGAGCCTCTGGGATACATAAGTTACAGTTATAGAAGGTAAAAATAAGAACTGGTAAAACACTAATACATTGTCGTCAAACTAACTGCAATATAAATCATTTTCAACCTCAAAGTTTTGCTGAACTATAGACTATGTGAAAACAATAGATAGTACACACATCAACAATAATTAGCTAATAATAATTAGCTAGCGCTGGAAATACACTACAACCAGACGGAAACAGAAACTGAATACTGTAATACAGTAGAATACAGTGAATACAGATTTGTTTGTACAACGCAGGAGAAAGTGTTTTCTTTACAATATTTATCCAAACAGAGAGATCTACGAGCAGCAGCAAATAACAATGAACCACGGAGTGTAAACATCCTAAACAGCCAGCTACAACACTCGAGATTTTAACGTAGCAGACGTGTGAGGAACGATCTACGCACAATATGAGAGCTTTATGGAGTGAAACTAAAAAGAACAGACACAAAACATTGTGTTAATCATAGGAGACATTACCGATTGCGTATGTAATCCAGACTGAATGGAGAAAGCCGCACTCTCTGTTTAAGAGCAGCGCCCACGAGAGTTTTTTCTCCCCAAAGTACTTGATGGGGAGACCGCCTGGGAATACCAGGTGCTGTAAGCATATAGCCCCTGAGCTGCGGCCTGGGGGCGGCTCACAACCCGGCGAGTTGTTGTCGTGTATTGAGTTGAGTTGAGTGCAGCTTGAAGTGTTACGCTCTCACCACTCATCCATTTCCGTAGCATATCAAAAAAAATAATGGAAGTTGTTTAAGTAGAGTGAGATGTTACCACTGGCATAGCAAAGAATTGGGTGAATATTTCATTAGAATGTTTTGATTTTCCAATTTAATTTGAAAAATGGAAATACAAAAAACAACCCACGGTAATTTTAGTTTCCTGATTTTCGTTTTGAAACGAAAACTAATGATTGAAGGGTACACACGGATTTTACAACGGATTATAAAGGATATGATTTTCCAATATGAATTAGAAAATGAAAAATAACAATAAACGAATGGAAAATTGTTTTTCTTCTTATTTTATTTAATGAACGGAATAATAGATGATTGAAGGGTACATCGGATTATCCAGAATAAACAATATTGTATAGGATTAGCAATAAAAGAAAGTTTAAACTACACATGTTAACATATACTAACCATTAATAGGAATTCTAAAATGCACAGGAGTAGCAGAATTCATATGGCAAACATTTGCATAAACTTGCCATATAAGCATTTAAGCGTCCTGCACATACGCACGGGCTCATTCACCGCGTTCTCTTAGTATTAGATCCAGTGTTTTCTCCAGCCCTGTGTGGCGTAGTGGGATTGTCAAGTCTTTCGCTTGGAAGATCAGGGTTCTGAGCCGCCGGCCAATCCTCAAAATTATATTACGGGGGGAGTATATGAATCAGATTACTCATTACTGAATAAAGTTCATTTTTTTCCTGCTGTTTGGTTGGTGCAGATTTTAAGTTATTTAAAACAACATTACTACAGTCTAGCAACTATTTTAAATGTGTTGGCCTAATTACTAAGTATGTTTTTAGAAAAAAATTTTAAACGCAACACAATCATAGTGTCGTAGACTGTACTTGAAACCCGAGTCCCGTCACACATAGACCCACACTCTTTCTCATTGAGGCTATAAAGCCACAGGAAAGTTGTCCGGTGAACAGAGAACAAAGACCGATGAGAATCCAGTTTTCCATAACCCTGCACACAATGGCCCACAGGTGTTGTTCGGTCCATTGCACGCATCACTGGGGAAAACAATAAGATAAAAGACGCGAGATCACACGTGAGTCACGTGTGATTCACGCGTGAAAGGCGACAAAACGAAGTGGGACCCTACTGTAAGCCACAGAACGCAAATCCTATAATCCGATTGTTTAAAGTAGGAAGGAGGAGAGGATAGTTGCTAAAATCCCGATACTTTTCCCACAGACTTACTACCCTAGCAGCATGACTGACAGTCAAAGATGTCTACCTTCCTGAGCCTACCTTCCATCCATAATGCTAAACTAAAGACGACTGTTTTAAGCCTAAACCTTGAATGTGGAGACGTGGTCCGCACGAAGGGAGAAACAGCATCAGCCGCGGCTAGGGCTAGCCCATGCTACAGCACCCAATATTTTGTGGATTGTACAACACCAAGTGTGTAAACCAAACCAGACTAACAACCTAACCATAGGCAAAATTGTTGCTAAAGGGCAAAAGAGTGTTTTACGTCTGGCCTTGAATGTGGAGACCGTAATCTCTTCCTATTCACAGTACAGTTGCTTGGTAGCTAAATGCTCTGCTGCTAGACAGTACTTTTTGAGACTTAGGTAACCAACAGACGCTGGCGATTTTGTAGAGCACAGTGCTCCGGTTTGGTTGATATAGCACTTAACGTGTCTTGAAGATAAGAACACGAGCCAGGCCATTCATAGGCTTTGTAAACTAAAAGAAGGATTTCCGTGTCACTTTTAGGAAGGATATTCTTGATTTTAGCGATGTTCCGCAAGTGAAAAAAAGCTGTTTTAGTTGCTTGGCTTATATCAAGCCTTGAAGGATGTGCAACATCGAATTCCACCCCCAGAATAAGGCGATGATTTGTGATTCAAATTGGACAAAGTGATACCGATCCGATAGAATAGGATTTAAACCAGCCAAGCCTGTTACCTCTGAGACCTATAACACATTCAGCCTTCGCGCAGTAGAATTCTGAGTCTATTTGGTTAAATGACACTTGGTCCAGTAGGACAAACACAGACACTTGTCCACTATTGACAGCTAGTAGTATGTCATTATTTACTTTGACTAGTGCCGTAACAGTGCTAAGATGAGCTCTTAATCCCATTGAAAGGTTTCAAACATAATTATTATTTTCCCCTGAAAACCCGGATGGAGAGCCAAGCAGTTTGCTCAAAGATTTTCCAGATTTTGTTTTCTTCAGAAGGGGTTTGATTACCGTCGGTTTAAAAAGCTTGTGGTACAAAGTGCCACAATTGTAAAGAAGTGTAATTAAGTTTAAGCGATAGGCTCATTGTGTCCCAAAGGAGCTGGGTCTTGGAAGAGCCAAGCTCTATAAAAGACACATTAGGGGCGACGTGGTTCAGTTTGTAGAGCATAGACCTTTGATCCTGAAGTCGTGGGTTGGAACCCAGGACTCCACTGACTCCCACTGAGTCTGCTGTCGTTTGTGTCCTATGGCAAAGCACCTTAACCTAAGGGCTGATGCACAGTGGGGCGGCTGTGGCTGTAAAGTGGCAAACGCCGTTGTGTCCTAGGGCAAACACTTTCACCTCCATTGCCTAGAATGGTCTAGTGTGTGTGTGAATGGTTGGTGATGGTCGAGGGCCAATGGCACATAACAGGTGCCGTTCGCTCTTTCCAGTGTGCCCTACGACGCAGGGCAGCTGTGGCTACAGTAAGCGTTTTATCACCACAGTGTATGAAGTGAATGAATAATGCAGCCCGCGAAAATTCAATTTTGGTAGAACGTTAACCAAAATTACCCCCGTTCCCAGGCCGGTTCGACATCTCCCCAAGCCTATCGCTCAACAGACGCCCCTATGTCCAATCACCGTACCGACTACGCCTGCCCGCATAAAAACGGGAGGGAACTCCGCACTAGCTCGGCTCCGAAGCCTTTCATGAATCGTTCTTGAGAATCGCTTTGGTCTACTCACGCTTACTCCTGCTTCCCCTGCTGCCTCCTGTCTTGCAGCGTGTGGCCTGCTCCTCCTCCGCGTTGCTCGCACCTGCTACGGGATATCGTGCTGTTGGCCGAGGTTCATTGCCGCTCTCACTCCTTTGCAGGCTCTTCTGCGGGTTTCCGCCGCTGCTGCGTCCACTCTCGCGGCTGCCGCGGCATACGGCCGGTCATGGCCCGGTGCGGTGGAAGCCGAGCGGCATCCCTGCCCTCCTCGTGCCGGTACGCGTGGTCCCTTTTGTTGTCCCCTTGTCTTCTGCTTGTGGTAAGTATGTCGCACGTTTTAATCCCCTCCCGCATTGTACAGCAAGGCTCAGTTCGCCCCGCGATTTGTACAGCAGGCTCGTGGCCACAGTGCATTGGTGGGCAAGCTCAGTTTAAAGCCACTCGCATTGTTCTGCAGGCTCTCTTAACCCAATCTCCGATAAATCCTTCAATCTGACTGCCAGCAAATCCTCACATGTGGACTGGCAAGACCTCAGTTTAATGCCCCTCCACAATGGACTGCGTGCCATGTTTTAATCCCCTCACATTGGCCTGCATTCTCTCTTTGAAATCCCTCTCTGACTGCGAGCTCTGTTTTAAAACCCTCTCTTGGACTGCAAGACCCCGTTAAATCCCTCTGGACTGCGGCTTCCCAAATGAATCCCTGCCCTCTTTGGACTGTCGAGCTCCCAGGTAAACCCGCACGGAACTGCTTATATTCTGAACTGCTTATATCTGGAGCTGTTATAAAGACCGTATCCTAGGAACTTGCTTCATCGCTGAACTGCTTATATATATGTAACTGCTATATATGGAACTGCTTATAACTATGAAACTCTATATAATGGAACATGCTTAAATATGGAACTGCTTATATATGAACAGCCCGAGGCTTGTATACGGAACATGCTTATATGGAAAGTGCTCATATTGGATTCATATATGGTACCTTCTGCTTATAACTGAACGCTTATATATAAAAATAAATAAATTAATTATTTATATTAATATTTATGTTTATTATTTTTTTATATATAAGCGGTTCCAGATAAAAGCAGTACCCTAAGCAATTCCAATATGAGCAGTTCAATATAAGCATTTCCGTATACAAGCCGATCCATATATAAGCAGTTCCATATATAAGCAGTTTCCATAATAGCAGTTTTCATATATAGCATTCCTTATATAGCAGTTCCATATATAAGCAGTTCGCATAGAAGCAGTTTCCATTACGGTATAACAGTCCTCAGATATAATCATTTTCCAGATATAACAGTTCCGTTCGGGAATCACCTGGGAGCACGCAGTCCAATGAGAGATTCAATTTGGGAGCCGCAGTACCCAGAGGGCTTTAAACGGCCTTGCAATCCAGAGAGGGAATAAAACAGAGCTCAGGCAGTCCAGAGTAGGGATTTAAAGAGAGCCTGCAGGCCAACGTGAGGATTAAACTGAGCACCAGTCCAATGTGAGGGATTAAACTGAGGTCTTGCAGTCTAAAAAAAAAAAAAAAAAAAAAAATTGTAGGAATAGCTTGCAGTCAGAGTGAAGATTTAATCGGAGCTTGGGTTTAAGAGAGCCTGCAGAACAATGCGATGGCTTAAACTGAAAGCTTGCCCACCAAAGCACGGGCCCACTATATCCTGCAGTACAAAGCGCGGGCGAACAGAGCCCCATCAGTACAATGCTTAGGGGAATAGAACCGCGCGCATATCTTACACACAACGCCAGACGACAGGGACAACACAACGGGGAAAAGGAAGGGACCACCCGTACCGGCACGAGAGGCAGGATGCGCACGGCTCCCACCGCACCGGGTCCAGACCGGCCGTATGCATCAGCAGCGCGCGACGAGACGAGCAGCGGCGAACCCTCCCCCCCCCACCTCCCGGCCCGCCCCCCCCCCCCTCCAGAAAGAGCCCGAAAGGAGGAGAGCGGCAAAGACCCACGGACCACAGCACGAGACCCCGTAGCATGTGCAGCAACGCGGAGGAGAGCAGGCCACACGCAGCACTACAGAGGACACAGGGGACCGCAGGAGTAAAGCATTGAGTAGACAAAGCGATTCCTCAGAACCTTCATGCAATGCTTCGGAGGCCGAGAGTGGGAGTTCCTCCTTTTTTATGCGGCTGGCGTAGTTTCGGTACGTGATTGGAAGGGGGCGCTGTTGAGCGATAGGCTGGGGATGTGAACCGGCCTGGAGGTGGTAATTTTGGTTAACGTCCTACCAAATTTGAATTTTCGCGGCTGCATATTTCATTCACTTCATACACAGTGGGATAACGCTTACTGTAGCCACCGCTGCCTGGGGCAACACTGACAGAAGCTAGGCAACCAGTATGTGCCATTGGCCCTCCAGACCTCCACCAACCATTCAACACACACTAGACTCATTCGAGGTCAATGGAGGAGAAAGTGTCTTGCCCTAGGACACAACGGCAGTTTGCCACTTTACAGCACAGCCGCCCCACTGTGGCATCAGGCCCTAGTTAAGTGACTGCCAAGGACACAACGACAGCAGGACATCAGTGGGAGTCAGTGGAGACCTGGGTACCACCCACGACCTAATCAGGCTCAAGGGTCGCAATGCTCCTACCCACTGAACTCCCGTCGCCCCTAATGTGTCACTTTAAAGAGCTTGGCTCTTCCAAGACACACTCCTTTGGCCACAAGAGCCTATCTTAAACATAATAAACACATCTATACAATGTGGCTGATGTCCCACAAGCTTTTAAAACCGCGGTAATAAACCGCTTCTGAAGAAAACAAAATCCTGTAAAATCTTAGAGCCAAACAGCTTTGCTTCCACCTCAGGAAAATAATATTTTATAAAACCATTCAATTGGATTCCCAGAGCTCATCATAGCAACTGAAACGCACTAGTCAAAGTAAAAAATGACATACTAACTAGCTGCTAATAGGACAAGAGTCAGTGTTGGTCCTACTGGACACCCAAGTGCTACCATTTAACACAATAGACAACCCAGAATTCAACTGCTGAGGCTAGAAAGTGATATAGGTCTCAGAGAACAGCTCCTTGGCCTGGTTTTAATCCTATCTATCGGATCGGTATCACTTTGTCATTTGAAATCACAATCATCGCCTTATTCTGGAGTGGAATTCGATGTGCCACTCCTCAAGGCTTATATACCGCCAGCAACTAAAACACTTTTTCCACTTGCGGAACAACGCAAAATCCCCCCCAAGAATAACCTCCTAAAAGTGACACGGAAATCCTCTTTTAGTATACAAAGCCATGAATGGCCTGGCACGACTTATCTTCAAACACGTTAGAGCTATATCAACCAAACCGAGCACTGTGCTCACAAAACGCCAGACGTCTGTTGGTTCCTAGTACATCAACAAAAGTACGTCAGCAGCAGAAGCATTTAGCTACCAAGCCCCTTTAACTGAGGAATAAGAAAGCAGATACGGCTCCCACATTCAAGGCCAGACTAAACACTCTTTAGCCACTGTAGCACCAATTATTGCCTATGGTTAGGTTGTTTGTCAGGTTTTGGTTTTACACACTAGGTGTGTAATCCACAAAATTTGGTGCTGTATCCTGGGCTAGCCCAAGCCCGGCTTGCTGCTGTTTTCTCCTTCGTTCGACACTGGTCCCCCCCCCTCCACATTCAAGTAAGGCTAAAAACAGTCGTTCTTTAGTGTTAGCATATGAATAGGGAAGGTAAGGCTGCAGGGAAGTGCTATGACCAACTTTGACTGTCGTCAATGCTGCGAAGGGAGTAAGTCAGCTGAAAAAGTAATGTATTTTAGCCCTATCCTCTCCACCTACCTACTTTAAACAATCTGCATTATTAGGAATTGCGTCTGTGGCTACAGTAGGTCCCACTTCGTTTTGGTACGCCTTTCACGCGTGAAACACACCAGACTCACGTGTGATTCACAGCGTCTTCTTGATTTATTTTTTCCCCAGTGATGCTGCAATGACCCGAACACCACCAGTGGCACTTGTGAGGCAAGGGTTAGGAAAATTGCTTCACATCGGTCTATGTTCACGTTCCCGTACAACTTTCTGTGGCTATTATAGGCTCAATGATTAAGAGGTGGACTCTGGTGTGAGAGGACTCGGGTTCAAGTACAGTCTACGACGACTTTGATTTGTTGACGTTAAATTTTTCTATAACAACTTAGAAATTAGCCAACACATTTTAAAATAAGTTTGCTAGACTGTATTAAACTGTTGTAAACCTTCACAATCTCACCAACCGAAACTGCAGGAAAAAAATGCAACCTTAATGTCAGTAACAGAGTAAACTGATTCATATAACTCCCCCCGCTAATAAAATTTGAGGATTGCCGGGCTCGCACCTATCTTCCAATCGAAAGACTTGACATCCCACTACGCCACACAGCTCGGAGAAAACACTGATAATACTAAAGAGCGCTGAGTGAATGAGCCGTGCTATTGCAGGACGCTTAAAATGCCTTATATGCAAGTTAATGCAAATGTATGCATAATGATCTGCTACTCCTGTGCATTTTAGAATTCTTAATTAAGTGGAAGCTAATATGTAACATGTAAGTTTAAATTTTGTATAGCTAATCAATACAATATAGTATTCAGAATAATCCGTGTACCCTTCAATCATCAGTTATTCCGTTTCACAATAAAAATCCACAGAAAAACAAATATTCATTCGTTTATTGTATTTTCCTTTTCTAATTCAAATGGAAAATCAAATCCTTATAATCCGTGTACAATCCGTGTACACTTCAAATCATTAGTTATTCCGTTTCAAAACAAAATCAAAAAACAAATTACTTGGTTGTTTGATTGTATTTCCATTTTCAAACATTAATAGGAAAATCAAAACATTCTAAATGAAAATATGGGTCACCCATTTCTTTGCTATGCAGTGGAAACGAAAAAAAAAACCCTGACTAAAACAACTTCCATTATTTTGTTTGATATGCTACCGAAATGATGAGTGTTATAAGACGGAAACAACATCAAGCTGCACTCAACTCAACTCAACTACACGGACACAACTCGTCGCTGTTGGTTGAGCTCGCCCCCAGGCCCGAGCACCCAGGGGCAAAATGCATACAGCACCTAGGTATTCCCAGGCGGTCTCCCATCCAAGTACTATGGGAAAACTTTGTGGGCGCTGCTCTTAAACAGAGAGAGCCGTCTATTCTCCTTCATTCTGGATTAACTACGCACTCGGTAAGTCCCTCCTCTGATACACACAATGTTTTTGTGGCGTTCTTTAAGTTTCCACTCCATAATAAATAACCACGAATAAGGGGGAAGACAACGAATTCAATCTCTCATAAATGTGCGTAGATCGTTCACACACGTCTGTAGTTTAAAATCTCGAGTGTGGATTGCGCTTTTATGATTGTTTACCTCCGTGTCATATGTTATTTGCTGCTGCCTCGTCGAAGATCTCTCTGTTTGGATCAATATTGTAAAGAAAACACTTCACCTGCTTGTGACAAACAAACTGTATCACTGTATTCTACTGTATACAGTAATTCCAGTTTGTTGTCCGTCTGGTTTAGTATGTAAATCCAGCGCTAGCAAATTAATTAGTAGCTAAATATTGTTGATGTTGTACATCTATATGTATTTCACTTTCTATAGTTCCAGCAACACAATGAATGAAAATGAATAATATTGCAGTAGTTTACGACAATGAATAAGGTGTATTACCAGTTCATATTAATCCATCAATAACCTGTATCTTAACTGTATCCCAGAGCCTCATGCTGCTAATGCCAGAAGTAAACATACAACTGTATATGTCATCTCTATATTATACAGATTCATGCTTCTTTATAATGCAAATGTAATAATTTTATTCTGTTATTATCTAAAGATATATACATTAAAGCAGTACTTCCTCTAATCATGCTATAGCTAGAGTATTTTATGATCTTTTTGTTGTTGGAAGACAATAATGATCAATCAATCAATCAAATTTATTAGTAGAGCGCTTTCATGCACAGTGCAACACCAGCGATTCACAGTCCCATCACAAATCATCACATAAAACAAACAGACCTATAATCACAATTAAAACATTAAAAACACACAAAAGATTAAAACACAATAAAAACAATAAAAGCACACAAAAGAATAAAACCATTACCACTTTCAATTACACAAGAAATTTAAAAAAATAAATAAATAAAATGACAGCATTGCAATTACAAATGAGATAAAATCCCTTCCGTTGTATGCACAGGCAACCAGAACACGTCTTTAACCTGGATTTGAACATTGACAGAGTATACGCCTCCTCACATTTTCAGGGAGATTGTTCCAGATCTTAGCTGCATAGATCTGAAACGCAGCCTCCCCATGTTTGGTTCCACACTGGGCACCAGCAGGAGGCCATCCCTGTGCTCCACAGAGTCCGGGCTGGTTCATATAACACAACATGTCACTAATGTATTCTGGAGCCAGGCCATGGAGAGACTTGTACACAAGCAAGCTGTTAAAAATCTATTTCTTTGAGCACAGAGCCTGCAGGAGACCTGAGACCGGCACGTAATATGGTGTCATACTCCTGGATCTGATCAGGACTCCTATCGCTGCATTTTGATGTACTAGCAGCTGCTCCAGGTCTGTTTGGACAGACCTGTAAGCAGGACATAGCAGTAGTCTAGCCTAGCGGAGCACAAATGCGTGGACAAGAATCTCCAAGTCAGCCCTGGACACTATATATCTGACTTTTGGCAATGTTTCCTCAGATGGTACAAAGCTGTTGATGTTAAATGATTTATGTGGCTATTGAAATTTAAGGTCCTGAGTCCAGTCGTTACCCCCAATTTCTGACCTTGTCTGAAGGAAGTAGGGAGAGAGACCTGAAGTTGACAGATACAGCCCTCTCTTTGTTTTCTGGGAACCAAAGACAATGATTATCGGTTTTGTCTGCATTAGCTGGAGGAAATTAATTTTGCATCCACCAAAGATCTGTTTGGATACAGTGAAGGAGCAAATCCATGGTTCCATAGTTCTCCTGCCAGTCAGTGAGACATAGATCTGAGTGTCTCGCGTAATTGTGTAGGACACTTTAGATTTCTTTTATTACAGACCTAACGTCAGCATGTAAGAGTTAAATAGGAGAGGTGCCAGATCGACGCCTGATGTACTCCACAGGTCAGGGCCACTGTCTGAGGACGCAGTCACCAATCTCCCACAAAGTACATCCTATCCTCCAGTAAGACCTAAACCAGTCTAGGCTGTGCCAGTGACACCAACCCAGTCCCTCCATCTCTGCATGAAGGATCTCTGAATCGACAGTGTCGACAACGCGGCAACTAAGATCTAACAAGACCAAAACCTGTTGACTTTACCTGCATCAGTGTGAAGTCGAAATGTCGTTTGTTACCTTCACTAAGCGGTCTCAGTGCTGTGGTGGGGTCTAAACCCAGACTGGAACCATAACAAAAGAATTATTCATTGTTAAACTTTCAGTAAGTTTTGGGAGCCACTTTTTCAAGATTTTTTCCAATGAATGGCAGATTCGATATGGGGCGATAATTTTGAAGTCCCGCAGGATCCAGACTGCTCTTTTTAGGAAGGTCTTATGACTGCTGCTTTATATGGCCATAGGAACTGTTTCCCTGACGACAGAGACATGATACTATTTGTGTCAGTGAAGGTAACAAACTGCTCAGCGGACTTCAGATATTTAAGAGGGCAATAAATCCAGGCTACATGTGAGGACTTCAGACTCATATTATCTTTTGACAGTTTCAGTATCCACAGTGCAAAGTGAGTTATCTCAAAAATCTTCTCAGGCTGTTGCATGTTTATACCGTGCTGGGAGGTGATAGTGTTTTTGATCCTGAACTTTGTCATCGGAAAAACTGTGCGAACTCATTACACCTAGATTTTAGAGGAAAATTCTAGGGGCAACATAACAGGGGGTACATAATCTACCAACTGTTGAAAACATACCACGAAAATTGTTACTGCAACCTCCAATAATGTCAGAAAATACATTTTCTCTTGTTCTTCGTAGAACCTTAAATTCACCCAACTCATCTTTAAGATTCAAATCGCCCTGGAAATTGGACTTTCGCCACTTTCCGTTCGGCCCTCCGGGTGCAACTCTTGCTTCTGTGCCCTGAACCGAATCTCCTTAGTCCATGGGCCATTTTTCTTACTGGTAACTATTTAACCGTCTCCGGAGCAATGGCGTCCAAACACAGACCACCACCACCAACATCCTCATCCCCAGCCTGCTCCAAAGCAGCCACGCCTTCTTCATCTACAGCGCCTCTGAAGCCCCAATCCTCACCCCAGCCTACAGCAGACAGGCCTGTGCTGGGGTTTCCTCAACCACCTGCCCCTCCATTAAAGACTCCCTCGCCACCTCCCAAGGACCTGTCTTGGGTCCCCCCTGCCACGTCCACTCCATCAAGAGAGAATGGGGACACCTCCCTTTGTTTTTCATCCCCGCCTTCACTGTTAGACCTACCTGAACACTCTGCAGGGCTAATAAAATCGGCGATGAAGACTATTCCTCTCACACCCATATTAGCTCGATCTAGAGTCCTGTCCAACATGCTAAACCACTCCCCATATGTACCTCCATAAACCACCTAGGGTTTCCAATTCACCTACAAAAACCACCTCAGCCAGTCCCTCCCCTAACCTCATGACCATTCCACCCCCACTTCCCCCTCGTTCAACACCCAAAACCTCTGCCTCAGCCCACCCCGGCCCTAACCCATCACCAAAAACCCATCCACCTCCCTGCCCCCCTCGTTCAACACCCAAAAGCCACCCACCTCTCCATCCTCCTCCCCCGCCTTCCCCTTCCCCTCTTTTCTCTAAACACTAGGATGCACAGGGTCTCTGCTTCGCAGCCACTGGCAGTCTAGTTAGAGGAGAGACCCGGCTGGGGCCCTGTCATGAAGCCACCTGTGCCATTCCCTTAGTGATAACACAAAGAATACATTACAGAAAAACATCTGGAGTTAATCAGTCTAATCTGGAAAATCTAATTCTTCTTCCGTGTAAGAATCAGCCGACCGCAACCGCTGATACTGAAACTTTGAAACTTGCTACGCTTAATGTCAGATCTCTTTGTAACAAGTCTTTTTTAATCAATAATTTTTTTATTTCTTCTCATAATCTTGATCTTATGTTCATGGCTGAAACTTGGCTTGACCAAAATTCAGAAAATGCAGTTTTAATAGAAGCATCACCACCAAATTTCAAGTTTGAATCTGAAATACGGGAAAACAAAAAAGGAGGAGGCTTAGCTGGCATTTTTAGAGACCACTTTGTCTCCCATAGAATGTCTCTTGGGAAGTTTTCGTCATTTGAATATGTGTCTTTTAAAATACAACAAAAACAATCTCCTCCAATACTCTTCGTTGTCCTATACAAGCCACCGCAGTCATGTCACAGTTTTATTGATAATTTTACCGAGTTGCTTTCAGTTGTATGCACAGATTTTGATAGTTTGGTTATTACAGGTGATTTTAATATTCATGTGGATAATGTTGATGACAGAAATGCAAATGAGCTGAGTTCTGTACTTGAATCCTTTGATCTCACTCAGCACGTAAGTGGCCCCACCCACAGCAGAGGGCACACTCTAGATCTGTTAGTTACAAAGGGGGTGATTATTTCAAATGTAAACGTGGTCGATGTTGCTCTTTCGGATCATTTCTGTGTTTTTTTTGACATGTGTTTCTCTAACAAACCACCAGTGGACTCTGCAACTGTTCGAAGAAGGCGCATAAATGAAAATACGAGTGAACTATTTATGGAAATGATAAACTTTGAGAATGCATCGTATTCTACTGTAGATTAACTGTTTAACTCTGTCACCTCTAGTGTTTTGAATGTTCTGGATACCGTTGCCCCTGTGAAGGTTAAAATAGTGAAAAATAAGCAGAAGGCGCCGTGGGCTAAAGCAGACTCGGTCAGGGCACAAAAGAGAAAGTGCCGGAGGGCCGAGCGGAAGTGGCGCAAGTCCAACCTCCAGGTAGATTACGAGATCTTCAAAGATAAGTTGTGCGAGTTTAACCGGGTGCTACGTAGTACGAGAGAAAGGTATTTTTCTGAAATGATTGAAGGCTGCAGCAACAATCTGCGTGTTCTGTTCTCAACAGTTAATAGATTAACAAACCCCCCTGTTCAAATGCCATTAGAGCTTACTTCCAAACGTAAATGCAATGAGTTTGCTAATTTTTTCAATGACAAGGTTCAAGGCATCAAAAGCGCCATTGTCTCCAATCCACAGATAACCATCCAACAGCCAGAAAGGCTCTCTGAGCTAACTCACTTTGCACCTGTAAATGATAAAACTGTCCAAGAGATAATCTCCAGTTTGAGCTCCTCCACATGCAGCCTGGATGTACTACCCACTAGATTTCTGAAGTCTGTTCTGAGCAGTCTGTTACCTTCACTCACACAGATAGTAAACATGTCCCTTCATTCTGGAATATTCCCAAAGGCCCTGAAAACTGCAGTCATCAGGCCCCTGCTAAAAAAGAGCAGTCTGGATGCCACTGTACTTAACAACTATCGTCCCATCTCAAATCTGCCATTTATGGGGAAAGTCCTTGAGAAAGTTGTCTACCTACAGCTTACTAGATTTCTTATAATCAACAACTCATTTGATATGTTTCAGTCCGGCTTTAGACCCCACCACAGCACTGAGACTGCTCTCGTTAAGGTTACAAACGATATCCGGCTGAACACTGACGCAGGCAAAGTCTCAATCTTAATCTTGTTAGATCTAAGTGCTGCCTTTGACACCGTCGACCATGAGATCCTCTTACAGAGACTAGAGGACTGGGTTGGCGTCACTGGCACCGCCCTAAGTTGGTTTAGGTCTTACCTTGAAGACAGGTAATACTTTGTGGAGATTGGAAACTGTGTCTCAGATCATATGGCCCTGACCTGTGGAGTCCCACAGGGGTCGATCCTGGGACCTCTTCTGTTCAATCTCTACATGCTGCCGTTAGGTCAGTTAATACGCAGAAACAAAGTTTCCTATCATAACTATGCAGACGACACTCAGATCTATGTCTCACTGACTGCAGGAGAACATGGACCAGTGGACTCACTCCTTCACTGTATCCAACAGATCAGTGAGTGGATGCAAAACAACTTCCTTCAGCTAAACGCAGACAAAACTGAAATGATTGTCTTTGGTCCTCAGAAACAAAGAGAGAGCGTCATCTGTCACCTACAGTCTCTCTCCCTAAAACCTTCAAACAAGGTCAGAAATCTAGGGGTAATACTGGACTCAGACTTAAATTTTAATAGCCACATCAAATCAGTAACATCAGCAGCTTTTTACCATCTAAAAAACATTGCCAGGATCAAAAACATAGTGTCTAAAGCAGACTTGGAGATTCTTATCCATGCATTTGTCTCCAGTAGGTTAGACTACTGCAATGGCCTGCTCACAGGTCTGTCCAAACAGGCTGTAAAACAGCTGCAGTACATTCAAAATGCAGCAGCTCGAGTCCTGACAAGAACCAGGAAGTACGACCACATTAGTCCAGTCCTCAGGTCTCTGCACTGGCTTCCTGTGGCTCAGAGAATAGACTTTAAAACAGCTCTGCTTGTGTACAAGTCTCTCCATAGCCTCGCACCAAAATATATTAGTGACATGTTAGTCCCATATGAACCAGCCCGGACTCTGAGGAGCACAGGGACTGGACTCCTGCTGGGACTCTGAGGAGCACAGGGACTGGACTCCTGCTGGGACTCTGAGGAGCACAGGGACTGGACTCCTGTTAGTGCCCAGAGTCAGAACTAAACATGGGGAGGCTGCTTTTCAGATTAATGCTGCTAAAATCTGGAACAGTCTTCCTGAAGATGTGAGACAGGCCTCCTCTCTGACAATGTTTAAAACCAGGTTAAAGACGGTTCTGTTTAACTGTGCATACAACTGAGGGATTTTATATTTTTATCTTTCTTTTTAATGTTCTGTGATAATTTATGATTTTAATGCTTTCTTGTTTTGTTCAGCACTTTGAATTGCCTTGTGTATGAATTGTGCTATATAAATAAACTTGCCTTGCCTTGCCATCTTACTAATGATGACATTTTTAAAACCAGAAACTCTTAATATAAAAAAACAAGACTCAAATCTAAAAAAACCTTTTTAAACTTTAAAAAATGTATTCTATTTTGTACTTCTGTACTGTGTGATGTTTTTAATCTTGGCTTGCTTGGGTTTCTTGAAATGCGCCATAAAATAGAATGAATTATTATTATTACTCAAATCGCAACTAAAACTGTATGAAAAATCTCTGTAAAAATGAATTTTGAAAAACATTAAAACAAAACTTGAAAACATGAAGTCAAAGCAAAAAGATTAACTAAACTGGATTAATCACTTTATGGAATTTCCCTTTTACACTTGAACATTTATAGCATATATTCTAATTTAAAATAATTGCTGCATTCTTCAAATGCACTCAATAAACTTTTAAAAACATTTTGAATTGGAAGACACTATCAAACTCTGCTCGCCCTGCAGTGAGCAGCAGCTGCAAGGCCAGAGCTATAGACAAAACAAAACTCACAAAACTCGCAGCTTTTAGACTGTAAATTGGGTCACAGTTTAACTTAATAATACTTTTACAGCTATCCTGTTCTATTCCTAATTCCCTCTTTCTTTTTAGACGAAGTCTACAATCATTAATCACTTTTAACTCAGATTCTAATTTAAATGTTTGAAAAACGGCTTTTGTAACTAAAATAAAAACATTAAAAAAAAATTCTCACAAACAGCTATGAAATATATCAGAGATACAATAATGGACTCACAAAATAAGCAGCAAATTTAAAAAGAAAAGCAAAGCTTTAGCACTAATATTTGGGTTTCAAAAAAAATTAATATTCAAAACTTATTCACTAAATGGTGTTTAAAAACGTTTAACTGTGTCATAACACAATGTTCAAATGGCAAATTTCGCAAATTTAACGGAATAACTACTATGAAAAGCCAAAATCCTAAAGCAGTAGCTTTGCTTCAGAGCCAGAGCAGCGAAGGAGGGGGCCGTTTCCCTGACAACGACAGCAGATAGAGATGTGCACACACAGGCAAAAAGATACAGAAGAATAACTTTCAAGATTACTTTGTTAAGCAAATATAACTGATGTTGTTCTTTATACTTTTGTCATCCAAGTCTAGAAGTGATCACTTTCCACACTAGTAACAAAAGGCACTCTTGTCTTTAACGTTTACGCTTCTATTTTATCGAGGTAGCTAATTTAAACTCAAAATCTCTTTCTAAAAAACAAAAACAACCTGTTGGATACAACCCTCTCATAGCTCAACTGTAGATAAAACTCGGCAAAAAAAATGTAAATAACTCACGAAAGCTCTCATAGCTCAACTTTAGATAAAACTCTGCATTCTCCGGTGAACTCTGTTCACTCCAAAAACAAAAACTCCCTTTTTCTGTATGTAATTTAAACCGTGATCACTGAAATATAACAGATGTTATTGCTTCAACTTTTGTCATTTATCAGCCTGAAATTCGTCAATTTCAAAGCTTTTGTAACAAAGGCCTCTTTAACACATTTCCCTTTTTATTGCTTTTCTGTTTACACCATGGTTTCTCTCAAAGGGACTTTAACCCTGAAGCTTCTTCTCAAAGGGACTTTAACCCCGAGGCTTTTCTCAAAGGGACTTTAACCCCGAGGCTTTTCTCAAAGGGACTTTAACCCCGAGGCTCAAAGGGACTTTAACCCCGAGACTTCTTCTCAAATACAATTTAGAGAGTTTGACAGACCCCAAAAACAGACCAAAATTTAGCTAATATCCAATTATGCAGACTTTACATATAAAAAGGTGTCTGCTTACCTTATTCTTGTCAAACCGGTTCCAAGGACTGTCCGAGAGGTCTGCCAACCTCTTTTCCGCGTCGGAATATTCAATTTAAAAAACAAAAGTGACAGAAGCGACAAGAAGCATCCAGGAACAGCTCTTCCAGCCTGCTGGAATCTCCGCTCCCAGACACAGCATGCCGATCTCTCACGCCGAGGAAAAGAAACAGAGCAAACTCCCTCAAAACAATCCAGAGAATGGCACACACCGAGCCGCGCATTCTCCACCAAATCTGTTAGGATTTAAGCAGACAGAGACGGATCGTGGTGTGCCAAACTCTGGAAGTTTATTTAAGTTTCTCTCAAGTTCCACTGGTTTACTCTGTTTCTTTCTCTCAGACAGAATAAAGGCAGTACACAGTTTATATAGTCATTGTCACGTCACACATCGAAAGACATACGTGTCACAAAGAGACAGTCACATCATAGTCATAACATGGAGTCCTTGTAGAGTCCTTGTACAGTCCTGCACGTAGGCCATATTGCTATCTAATACTAACATAACGTTGCATTTTTTTCCTGCAGTTTGGTTGGTGCAGATTGTGAAGTTTACAACAGTTTACTACAGTCTAGCAACTATTTTAAATGTGTTGGCCTAATTACTAAGTATTTTTTATTTAACACTGGAGAAAACGTGCTCGGTTTTTGCTCGCCTGAGTGATAGGCTATGTGAAGATGTTTTGCATATGTGAAGATGAACTGGATTTTCGACATTCCTGTAGACTCGAGCCCTGGTCAATCTAGTTCAATACAGTTCAGAAACTAAGCAGACATTCTTCAACCAACTCCATTATTTTTTTAAAACACTGAGAAAAAGTTTTCCCCCCATCATAAATTTGTATTAGCAATTTCGTGAGAATGTTGAAGAAGATGACAAAGTCTGGGATCGCGTCTTTAATTCAGACAGAAGACATGTTTTATTGTCAATGGTAGAGACAGCACGAACAAAGCACACGATCACAGATACAATAGAATGCAAGTGTATTATACAGAGCGGAGGCATGGAGACCTCCAATCAGCAGCTTCCATGGTGTGCTTGTAGCTTGGCCTTCAGATAGACAAAACAAGGGAAAAGTACTGGCTTCTGCACATTGATAGAATGATGAGTTTAACTTTAACAAAAGTTGCTTCAAAGTGTTATGAAATCTCACATTCCCCCCTCTGGTCATACATTCACGTGTGACCATCAGGATCGATAAACAGCAACATAACATCATAACTCAATACTTCAAAAACTCATAAACTCGGTACTTCAAAAAACTCAGAACTCGGAATACTTCAAAAACTCAGAAAACTCATAAAACATGTTCAGATCTTTCATAAAACTTGTCAACAATCTTCAGTAAAATACCAAACTTCATCAGTCGATGGTGGTTCCAGATATTGCTTTGAAAACAGTCTCTCCCACTTCTCCGTGTTGGATTCTTCAGGCTGCATTTGTGTCGAGCCATGAATTCTTCTGTGACGTGTCTTTCAATCACACGTTTCAGCTTCAGTGTCCAGATTTAGCAAATCAATTCAGTCCAAATTATGTCCAAATTCAGAAATCCAATTGTTCCAAATCATGTCCATGCAAAAGAGGACGATGGTGTTGTCCATGTCTCAGCAGCTCACAGCCTGAGTGGAATCAGGGGCTGTGCAGATTGTCCAAGTGTGCTGGTCCAGATGCATTCTCTTGAGGTTTCTCAGTTTTGGCTTAAAAAAAAAACACTTTTTGTGTAAAAAAAAAGGTCTTCTGTTCTGTAGATGTTACAGACAAGGCCCGCATCCTTCCACCACCTGAAGAAGATGACATAGTCTGGGATCGCGTCTTTAATTCAGACAGAAGACATGTTTTATTGTCAATGGTAGAGACAGCACGAACAAAGCACACGATCACAGATACAATAGAATGCAAGTGTATTATACAGAGCGGAGGCATGGAGACCTCCAATCAGCAGCTTCCACGGTGTGCTTGTAGCTTGGCCTTCAGATAGACAAAACAAGGGAAAAGTACTGGCTTCTGCACATTGATAGAATGATGAGTTTAACTTTAACAAAAGTTGCTTCAAAGTGTTATGAAATCTCACAATGTGTTTTATGTTTAAAAGTGTCGCTACTGAATGCTAAAGTTTAAAGGATTGACTCTGTAAAACACTGTACTAACTTACTGCACTGTATTGTAAGTACTGTAACAATACAATTGTATTTTACTTTATTACTTATTTTTACTTCTTATTTTTTAATAAAAACACTTCTTCTCAAAAGTTCCTTTCTGACTTCTTCTACAGTATGGGATAGCCAGCAGCAAATGCGTTATTGAACATGAAACATTGGAACAAAACAAACACGAGTGTACACTGTATTCAGAATACTTTTACTTTGATTAGCAATACAACAATTTAAACTACACATGTTACATATAGCTACCATTAATTAGGAATTCTAAAATGCACAGGAGTAGCAGATCATATGGCAAACATTTGCATGAACTTGCATATAAGGCATTTTAAGCGTCCCGCACATACGCACGGCTCATTCACTCAGCCGTCTGTCCTATTAGATCCAGTGTTTTCTCCAGCGCCTGTGTGGTGTAGTAGGATTGTCCAAGACTTTCGCTTGGACGGTCGGGGTTCGAGCCCCGGCCAGTCCTCAGTTTTTGTTAGCGGGGGGAGTATATGAATCAGATTACTCCGTTACTGAATAACGTTGAATTTTTTTCCTGCAGTTTGGTTGGTGCAGATTGTGAAGTTTACAACAGTTTACTACGGTCTAGCAACTATTTTAAATGTGTTGGCCTAATTACTAAGTAATTTTTAGAAAAAATGTAAACGTCAACAAAATCAAAAGTGTCATAGACTGTACTTGAACCCGAGTCCTCTCACACCAGAGTCCACCTCCTTATCATTGAGCTATAAAGCCACAGAAAGTTGTCCGGTGACAGAGAAAAAAGACCGATGAGAAGCATATTTTCCTAACCCTGCTCACAAGTGCCACCTGGTGGTTGTTTGGGTCGTTGCAGCATCACTGGGGAAAAAATAAATAAAAGACGCGTGAATCACACGTGAGTCTCGTGTGATTCACGCGTGAAAGGCGACAAAACGAAATGGGACCTACTGTACATGGGAAGGGCTGTCATGAAAACTCCTCTGACATTTGAAATTAACGGTGGGCTTCTGGCAGCTGCTGCAGCCCTTTTCCTCCTCCGGCCTATGAGCTGGGTCAAGTTACTACTTGAGAGGACGAATGAGGCCGGGCCGAGAGTGGCCAGATGACATACACCACACCACCTCTGTGGAAGCCACAAATATACCCTGTCTCTACAAACCCACACCTGGTTTGACGGACATGGATAGCCCCAATATCCCGGGACCGTCACTGTAAAAGCTGGATATGAGGACCAGTTGGCCACTCCACTGACCTCGCCAACTTTAGTGAAATTGATCACCAGGACTTCTCGTGCAGTAGGGGTAGTAGTGAAGTATAGTCTGTGATGTATGTCAGAGGTTTGTTGGTTATATGTGGCAATAGGCAGAACATCATCACAGGTGGATGTTCCTACATATTGGTTAGCATCTTCCCAGGGCCCTGGCACATTGCATTTCCTACTCAGACACAGAGGGGAGTTGATTGGATAGCGTGCCACCGTTACACCTTTTTCATTAGTCACATTTGTATTTAAAGAGAAGTTCTGTGGAATTCTCCAATCCGTTACATTTTGAATTGCGAGAGTAGTGCAATTTGGCAGCTATTCCATATATTTAGAGTAGCTCATGCCTATTGAATGTAAGGTATAAAAAGCTAGAGTGCATATAGTTTAATATATATATTAAAGCTGAGACAGGATGTGGTGTTATATAAGGATTTGAATTTGAATGACGAGGGACAAATGCACAAACATAACAATCTGACATATTGTTTGCCTGTGCCGTTATTTCAGCCATGCGATACCAGTAGTTGTCTTTATAGTGATCTACATCTATTTCTGCCCTCGTTGTGCGCTTGACATTGTTACATTGTTGACTCTTCCACCAGAGCAGCGGTGGAACCACAATGACTGTCAATGAAATCATCATAATTAGACAAGTCCTGTATCGAAGTCCATGTTGAGTGGAGAACACCTTCCTTCCATCCATCTTGTCCTCAAAGAGTCCCCTCTTTTTTTTTTTTTTTTTTAAACAGTCCAGTTCACCAATATAACAAGATGAGAGGTTACTAGCACATCATCAAGTTGTACAAACTGTGTTTCTTGTGCATTAAACCACTGGAGGATTCACCCTTCTTCACTGACCGTTGAGACGAGCAGGTTCTGCCCCCCTTTGTAGGTCAGACTTGTGGTTTACACAAGATCCTGCAGATTTCTCTTTTTGCAGTGTGAGAGGTGAATCCACGTGGACCTTTCTGCTATCTTCACAGCAGTGGGTGTCGTCAGAAGCACTTGATGCGGACCTTCCCACCGTGGACTGGACCAGGACTTCCGTTTAATGACTTTCACAAACACCCTATCTCCAACTCGAACAGGTGGCTGCTGTGCACAAAACGGTTGACTCGGAACATTATTTGTTTCTTGACAAGTTCTAGTCAATAATGTTTTCCTCATATAGTCAGCCAACGTGAGGTTCTCATCAGGAGACAACTGGTTGTTTGGCTGTAAATCTGGAAGTGTATATGGCCTACCATATAATATTTCAAATGGTGTCAAGGCACTACCTTGAGTGGGTGTGATATGCATACTAAGTGTTACTAACTCTATGCAACTAAGTGTTACTAACTCTATGCAAACTAAGTGTTACTAAGTCTATGCATTCAGGCCATTGTCTGTTTGTCTCCTCCATGCATTTCCTCAACTTAGCTTTAATAGTGCCATTATTTCTTTCAACTAAACCTGCACTTTGTGGATGATAGCTACAATGTCTTTTTAGATTTATGTTGAGATTTTTTCCCACTTTATCTATTACATCATTTACAAAATGTGTTCCGTTGTCACTTCTGATCATTCTTGGCAAACCGAAGGTCACCACGATTCTTTTGCATATTGCTTTAGCTACTGTCAAAGCATCCGGAGAGTGACAAGGAAACAATTCTACCCATTTGGAAAATGCATCAATAATCACGAGGCAATATTCCAAATTATTCACTTTATTTAACTGGATAAAGTCCATGTGGATTTCTTCAAAAGGATGTGTGGGTTTAGGAAATACCCCCCTTTTTGGTCTCATATTTCCTTTTGAATTATGTTTTATACAGATTACACATTGATTACAAAAATGTTTTGAGTATAAACTGTACCCATATGTTGTATAATATTTGTTCACTAATCCACACATACTTGCAGAAGAAACATGGGTTACTCCGTGGCTCACTAAAGCCGCCCATTTAAACGTTGATCTAGGTAGAACTGGCTTTTCGTTTGGACCCATGTACAAACTCCCACTGAATGTTGCTCCCTCTTTAAGCCATTTTTCTTTTTCTGCTTTTGGCGCTTGTTGCTGTATTTCTTTTAAAAAGTCATCAGAATCTAGTATTTCTTCACTAAGCAGTAAACCTGCTACTTCTTTTGCAGCTTTATCAGCTGTGATATTTCCTGTTGAGACTTTGTCTGTCCCTTTTGTGTGAGCTTCACATTTGCATACAGCAAGCTGTTGTGGTAACATTATTGCTTTGAGTAAATTCTTTAATAATGTTGCATGTTTTACTTCTTTCCCCGCAGAAGTTTTATAACCACGATGTTCCCATTGTTGACAAAACAAATGAACTGCTGCGTAGGCATATTGGCTATCGGTGTAGACCGTCACTTTCTTATCTTTATCCAATTCACAAGCTCTCGTTAAGGCTACTAATTCTGCAGCTTGTGCAGATAAGTTACTTGGAAGTGATTTTGCTTCAATTGTTTTGTCCACAGTGGTCACAGCGTATCCTACATGGTTCCTCCCAACTTCATCTTTCCCTGCTGAGCCATCAACAAACACAGTACTTCCTACAGAGAGTGGCATGTCCTTTATATCTGGTCTTGGACAGAAGTCTTTATATGCTTCTTGAACACAATCATGTGCAGTGCCATCTCCTTCTGTAGGAATTAGAGTTGATGGATTTAATGTATTACATCTTTCTATTGTCACATGTGGTTGTGACAGCAGAAGTGTCATGCAGGAAAGGTGACGGGCTGGTGACAGGAATGTCATGCTTGTTTGCAAAAGTAGCATTGACACAGCATGTGGTACTTTCAGGGTCAATGAGTGAAACAGAATGACTTCAGCAGATGCCTGGACAGCCAATGCTGCAGGGTCACTTGCTGGCATGTCCAAAGTCCAACAATACAATAGTGATGTCTCCCCTTCTAGGACATGGATATCGGTGTTAAAACGCCTAGCCTCCATATTTCCATTTTTATTTGGAAAAATTCCCATTTTTAAAGCAACCATTGCATCGCGTCCCAGTAGTTGTGAGTTATAAGGGCACAGCGGTGAGAGGACCACCCTCAACATGGCTTCATCACATGTTTCTGGATTTGTTATTGTAATCAACTGGCTCAAATGCTGTGTTTGGACTGACCCATTTGCTGATCTCACTGTGATTGAGGTTTTTGAAATGGGCATTTTGCTCACATCTCTAATTACTGTTTTATCAGCTCCAGTATCACAAAGGAACACATAGGGTCTTTATTCAATGTACAGTGTTACTTCTGTTTTACTCACATGGTAAATGTCTAGTTGAGTGAGATCTAGGAACTCATCACATTGCTTGGCCAAATCAGAATCATATCCATTTTCATTTTTAATGTTGGAAGTGGGGGCGACAGTAGCTCAGTTGGTAGAGCATTGGCCTTAAGCCCAGAAGGTCGTGGGTTCAATTCCCACCTCTGCACCTTCTCCACTGACTCCCACTGATGACTGCTGTCGTTGTGTCCTTGGGCAAGACACTTAACCCCGCTTTGCCCAAAGCCCCCACTGAAAGATCAAGGCTATGCTCACAGTCAGAGAGCAGCCGTCCTCCTGTGGACTCACCACCTGCAGAGGGTCAGTGAGGGGCTGGTGCTATGAGACTTGGGTGGCATCTCTGACTGCCACCCCCCTGACCCAGAAATGGATTAAAGGGAAGAAAATGGATGGATGGATGGATGTTGGAAGTCATTTTTACATTTGGAATTGTCTCTGTATCATTTTGCTCTTTATCATCATTACTTTTTGTCAACATTTTAGTTTTGTTTTGACTTCCTAGTCATGCATTGTGATGTTTTTGTTTTCTATCCCTTTTTCCCACGTATTCCCCTTTTTCCATTCTCTGGCCCATGCTTCACATTCTCTGGCCCAATGCCCTTTCTTTTTGCATATGAAACAATAATCATTGTTTTTGTCCACTTTATACTCCCTTTTAGTCCTCATCTGCCCCCTCCCTCTACTCTGACCTCTGCCTCTATTCTGCCATGTGCCTCTACTCTGGCCTTGTGCCTCTACTCTGGCCTTGTGCCTCTACTCTGGCCTTGTGCTCTCTGATAACACATGTCCCCTAAATCTTGCAAGAAAGTGTCTACTGATTTAGCTTGATCTTCTCTTTCTTTATTTCTCTTTTTGTTTCTTGCAACAACTTCAGCATGGATTGCATGTGTAATGAAATCAGGCAATCCAACATCATTTTTCTTTATCCATTCAGAGATTTCTGGTCTTAAATTGGCCAACATCCCTTGTTTAAACTACTGGTTCCAAATGACATGTTCAGCTGCAATACTGTCCCTTAACCCACTGTGTTTTCTAAAGGCTGTCTCAAACCGCACTCTAAAATCTACCACTGTCTCATCCTCCTTTTGTCTCACCTGAGCTAACTTCCCGTAGTCAGGTAAAGTTTTGAACATTTCTTTGATTTGATTATGTAGAGTATTTAATCTACCATCAATAAGCGGGTCAGCTGCAGGAAGAGACACAGGTGGGTTTGCATTGTTATTTGGGTTATAGTGGTCTTAGTCTAGCCCAGTCCACTCCCATTTTCGTCATGTAAATGTCCCTAATTTCAATTCCGTTAAGTCTGTACATGTCCACTAGTCGTCTCATACCATCACAAAAACCATCTGGGTCATCTATGGCTCGGGACACTTTCTGTGGCTTTTATTATGTCTGCTTTCGTCCAAGTACGAAACACATACATTGTAGGCAGACTTCCTAACACTTGTGGATCATGAGTGGGATTGGGCACTTCTATCATTGGAAATGCATCTGCACCTCTCTCTGAGAAGTCAAACCTTGGACTGAAAAGGCTTCCAAAACTTTTGCTCCAAGACGCGTTCATTGGATGCCGTGATCTAGTAGCAACAGGTGTTTGCACATCACAGACTTGTGGTTGTGCTGCTGCTTCTAGCTCTGCATGCGGATACAAATGATCCTGTAGTTTTACAGGATGATCTGAGAATGGATTTGTTGTCTGTTGCAGTGGTGTATATTGAGGTGGTGCTGCTGTGTGGTTATAAGCCTGTGCTACAGCCTGCTCTATCTGCACTTGTCTGGGTTGTACTTGCTGCTGTTGTACTGGATTCTGTGGCTGCTGCACAGGGCGTCTCCCTGTTTGCACCAAGTTATCTTCTTCTGATGTGAAGGCAACTAAGCTTGTCCTATTCTTCTTTTCTTTTATTTGCTTATCTCTACACTAATGCCACAACTCTGCCATTTTCTGTTCATGCACTTGTTTTTCTGTTGCCTTCTTTTTGGATTTAAGTCTTAGACTAACTTTCATCACCAGTATTTCACACTCTTTCAGGGTTAGTTTACCCTCAAAACTATATTTCTTTTTCCAGCTTTTCAAATATTTTACTGATTCAGGATATTTAGGTCTCCGGTCAGAACTATTGCTTTAGTACAGGACGTACCCATATTTACTTTTTAGTTATTATTCCGATATCTTCTTCAACTTTTATTTATTAACTATTGCTTATACAACAGTGGATATTAATTACACATTTGTAAACGATCTGAGTGGAATGCCTCACGGGCCAAATTACTTCCTCGAGAAACAAGCTTCTAGATGAAAACCTAATGTTTCATCCGGTTTCTCCTGGGTGTTTAATCACAAGGAATGTAATTTTTTTAGACCACTTTCACGATTACTTAAAACATAATGAGATGCAATCCGACTCTACTTCACCAAGTCGACAACTTTTCGTTATCACCGTTAGGTATTCGGTTGTCCGGTGCTTCAAGTATTGAATTGATCTCCTTTCACACACACATTCACACAGACGTCTTTAATTCAAAATGAACCCCGTTCACTTTTAACTGCAGTAAAAAGTAGTCCCCGACTTACTCTTAATAATAACCCCGTTATTAAACAGTCTATGATAGTCCCCGACTATCTAAAGATAAACCCCGTTATCCCGGCCCAGACTGCCTGCACTATAGTCCCCGACTATTTAAAAAGGATAATCCCCGTTATCCCAGGCCTTTTTTAATTTGAATCCCCGACTCAAAAAGTAAAACCAACTTGCCTGTTTTGGCGACGTAAGGGAACCGTGGCTTTTATGTATTCAATCCGAATTTCAAAGCTGATCAAACCCACACGGAGACTGTCGCTGCAGTTGTTCCTCCACCTGCAACCTCCAGGCCTCGCTGCTGTTGTCAGATCTCCAGTTGGAATGATGGTCAGCTCCAAAAAAGATGTTTTGACATCCGGCTCGAAGGACCAAAAAATGTTGATGCTAGTTCAGCCAGGTTTGCCCTTAAACAGTCGCCCGATGAAAGGAAGGAAACTACAAACTTAGATAGATATAAAAGAAGGTTTACTATATAAAACAGAATACATATAAAAGACAGGCAGAGAGAAAAGCCTGGGTCTGCACGTACGAGAGCCAAAGCACAAAGACCACGCTGATAGTTAGGCCTGCCCTCTTATACCAGAGGTGACAGGATATGAAGATTTAAAACACATGTGACAATATGACCTATGAACTCTAGGTTAGAAAACAATCTTCTCATCCATCAGAAGAAGTGTCTTCTTGTATGAGACCAACTCAACCCAGATGTTTTCTGGCTTCATGCTTGTTTACTCTTCTCGTCTTTCACTCTTGCCTGGGGGCTGAAAGAATTCTGCATTCTCGTCACCCTCAATGCATGATTTGATTAACTAGACTAGACCCTACTAATCTACACACATTTATTAATATGATAATACACATAACATTTATTAACACCCTCCCCCACAGAATCCAGAAATGCAGCTCGCGGAAATTCAATTTGGAAGACGTCAGCCAAAGCCACCCCTTCCAGGCCGGCCTCTCATCCCCAGCCTATCGCACAGCAAACGCCCCCTTCCAATCATCCGTGCCGGCCAGGCCAGCCGCTTAAAAGCGGAGAAACTCCCACTTCACGGCCTCTCGAAGCCTTGCAAAGAATCGTTCTGGAGGAATAGCTTTCGTCTACTCACGCTACTCGTGCGTGTCCCTGGTGTCCTCCATCTTGCTGCGTGTGGTCTGCTCCTCCTCCGCGTCGCTGCACCTGCTGCGGGTCTCATGCTGTGGTCCGTGGGTCTTGCCGCTCTCCTCCTTGCGGGCTCTTTCCGCGGGTTTGCCGCTGCTCGTCTCGTCGCGGCCTGCTGCCGCATACGGCCGGTCTGGCCCGGTGCGGTGGGAGCCGTGCGCATCCCTGCCTCCTCGTGCCGATACGGCGTGGTCCCGTCGTGTTGTCCCTTGTCTTCTGGCGTTGTGGGTAAGTATGAGATCTGCGCACGGTTTATTCCCCTCGCATTGTACTACAGGCCCAGTTGGCCCCGCGCTTGGTGGGCAGGCTTCAGTTTAAAGCCCTCGCATTGGTCTGCAGGCTCTCTTTAACCAAGCTCCGTTAAATCCTTCACTCTGACTGCAAGCTCCGTTTAATCCCTCACATTGGACTGCAAGATCTCAGTTTTAATCCCTCACATTGGACCGCATGCTCTCAGTTTTAATCCCTCACTTTGGCCTGCAGGCTCTCTTAAATCCCTCTCTGGACTACGGGCTCTGTTTAAATCCCTCTCTTTGGACTGCGAGCCCCGTTTAAATCCCTCTTGGACTGCGGCTCCCAAATTGAATCCCTCACATTGGACTGCAAGCTCTCAGGTTAATCCCTCACGGAACTGCTTATATCTGGAACTGCTTATATCTGGAACTGTTATACCGTATCTGGAACTGCTTCATATGGAACTGCTTATATATGGAACTGCTTATATATGGAACTGCTTATATATGGAACTGCTCATATTGGAACTGCTTATATGGTACTGCTTATACCTGGAACTGTTATACAGTATATGGAACTGCATATATGGTACTGCTTATATCTGGAACGCTTATATATAAAAATAAATATAAATAAATATAAATAAATATAAATAAATAAATATAAATAAATAAATAAAAATAAAAAAACTGCAGGCTCTGTTGGATCCCTCACACTGGACTGTAAGCTCTCAGTTTAAACTCCTCACTCGGACTGCGGGCTCAGTTAATCCTTCACTTGGACCGTAAAACCTGTTTAAATCCCTCACACTGGACTGCAGCTCTCGGTTTAATCCCTCACTTGGACTACAAGCTCTCAGTTATAAATCAATCAATCAATCAATCAACTTTATTTGTATGGTTCGCCTTTCCAACACAAGGCCACTCAAAGCGCCTCACTTTGTCACTGGTTTGTCTGTGCCTATTTTACTAACTGTTACTTCCTCATGTGACGCTGATACACGTTGAAATTGAACTTCAAAAGGGTCACCTGTCTCAATACACTTGCATGGCGATAAAAACCCTAGCCTAGATTTTCCTGGGAGCCACACATCATCAGGTGAGAAATTGATTACTTGGACTGGAAACACCGGACTATTAGCTGAGACAACAGTGGGCATAACAATAACACCACCAGGTAAGGAAAGATTGCCTGGCTTCAAGACTAGAGGGGATGTGTTGTCAGAGTCTCTCTTCGGGCCTCTTACATAAACTGTGGACACTGAAAGTGCAGGCAGATGGCATTTGTTTTTTGTTGTTATCCGAGCCATAGCTGCTTTTTCCACCAGTTCTGCCTCTTGTACTTTGTGAAAGGCCTCTCTCCATTCTGAATCCAGTTCTCCTCCAAGCACTGTCTCAAACTCTGTTAGTATCAACTCTCTGCACCGTTTTGCTATGTTCATTCCAATAATGCCTGGAGGAGATAGATCAGGCTCAGATGTTTCTGTTTTGTCCTCTTTTATGATCAGAAATCCACATTCAGGAATTGTTATTCCCATTACTTGGATATCTAACTCAACATACCCCAGGTATGGAAGTGGCAATTTGTTTGCAGCAGTGATTCTCAACCATTTGGATGTACAGATGATGTCTTCATCTTCCTCATCGAGACGGTTCCTGAAAAAGTTCTCACTCAACGTGCTAACATTGCTTCCTGAATCTATGACGCACTGGAGGGGAACGCCACCTATCTCAATGTTTACCATGGGGCACTTCCCCACAGCATTTCTTAAAAAGCGCTTCTTGGTTAACATTTTTGGGGAGCCCTCTGACTTTCCTCGCATTGCTTGGCTCATAGCAATCGAGGGATCTGGTTTCCCTGTACCGCAGGTACATTTTGGCTTGAGTGTGTTTGAGCTTTGCGAGGACACTGGACACTGCCTAGCCATGTGTCCAACTCCCTCACATCTTAGACAGATTGGCTGGCCATCATCAGTATATTTGGGGGTTACTTTTAGCCTAGTGGTCATGTTCTGAACTGCTTTATTGGTCTTTAGCTCTCGTACCGCAGTGGTTAGCTCTCCAATAGCCTGACCTTGCTGAGCTATTATTTTTACTACTTCTTGTAGTGTTGAGGCCAAGTCATGTTCAACTTTGTGGTCAGACTTAACATTTAAAGGATATTCATTTAGAGTCTCTCCAACAAGGGGTCTGCTTCTTGCTATATTTGAAGCTCTGTTGTGGTCCTCCAGGCTCCACATAAGGGCTTCTTCACGGACAGAGATAAGACTGGACTGTGGTCTCTCTCTGGTAAGTCTTTGAAGCTCACGACGAAGGGAAGAATCACGAACCCCTTCAATGAACTGGTCACGTATCGCAAGCTGTGGGTCATGCACGACATTAGGAGAGGTTAAAAGGGCAGAATTCAACAATTGAGAGAGGGCATGGGAATAATTCCGCAAATCTTCTCCGTCAGCTTGTCTGCGTGCATAGAATGCATGTAACAACTGTGGTGTTGTACGCTTCTCTCTAAATGCTTCACGCAAGTACAAAAACAAATCTTGGGTTTCAACATTTTGTCCATATGTACGAAGCTTAATCTCATCTAATGCAGAACCTTTTAAATGTGAAAAGATAAAGTCTACTTGATCTCTGTCCCTTAGACCTCTCAGACTTATAGCCCGCTCAACTTCTTCAATAAACTCATCTACGGAGTGGGCATCTTTCCCTGGATCACCATTAAATGGCACAATTTGCTTCTCTCTTGGTACATATACAATCACCCAAAGAACCTTTACTTGAAATCATTGCATCATGTTTTTGAGTCAGTTCATTTAACTTTCTTTGTAACTCTAATAATTGGTTACCACTCTCTACCAGAGGTTCAGCCGAATCACCTCTGACATTACTAGGGCCAGGAAGATGCATCTCAGGTCTGCTCTCTTCGTCCATCCTCTTCTAGTCCTCACGTCCTTCGTAAGCGTTGCAGTGAATCACTTGCAGTAGTATACTCAGGGTGAATATCCTCTTCACCACTACTGATGTCTTGTAATAATGTCAAAACATATAAATATATCTCTTTAAAAGAGCCAATAATACCAGGAAATCCCACTTCTGACACCAAAAATGCTTGTCACCAGATGATAGTGGTTGGTACTATTTTGAATCAGGAAAATAATGTACCCAAGACAAGCTCCAAAGATTTTGTGGTTCTTTAATTTCCGACTGCCTCTAGAAAAAGACAGCATTAATTCAGGTATTTTTGGCTTTTTCTTTTCTTTCTATTTAACAACGTTACTCAGTTCACATAAAATTAAAATGAACACTTTATTCTCAAAAATAAGACAAGACAAGACAACAGTAGTGGACTAGAAAACAACTGGTGTAGGCTCACTATAATAAACAAAATAAATACATGTAAAATGTTCATTTATAGATTGGAAATGGAAATATCAGTTAACAATCTACACTCACTTTCAGTCTGGTAGGAACACAGCTCAAACCAAATCCAGAACAACTGAGAATATAACAGTGGTCTTTCTCCCCTCTGCATAAAGCAAATAGTGAGTACATTTCATGAATAACCACAAAAATAAACCTTAAACATGTAACTAACATAGTGATCTGTCAACTCACGCCAAAACGTTGACCAACGGCTTTTTACACGCAGGTCTGACAGTGTTACGTATATATGCCTTCTACCAACACCAGATCTACAGATATATAGAGCAGAAATCATCAGATATAATGCAGTAGATATACAAAAAGATTATTTTATCATTAAATCCTTTTTTGTTATCTCTATTTATCGTTTTTGGTGCCACAACTTGCCAGCGCACCATCCAACGTCTCTCAAGGCGTTGCCAGGGTAACGTCTCACGTGCAGCACCTGACACCTCCCAACCACACGTGCTGTAACAGCACCCTCTACTGGCCAAACCGGGGCCAGTATCTGCCGTTCGTCCTATTATTATTTGACCCGGCTACATATATTACTTCTTGTTTTGATTGAAAGTCCAGTTGAGAAACAAATCCTCAATCCAATCATCCATTTTCCAGCAAAATAAATAGCACCGACAGTCTGTGTTAGCAACTCGGGTATAACTTCATGCTCACTATCACCCCTAGCGGTGAGGCACAGACACTGCCTGCCTCACGCTAGGCATTTGCCATGTGTATTCTTCTCCGATCAAAAGACTTCAAATAATTATATATAGTACACACATACGTGCAATACATTACTAAACACTATGACAAGTTAAACAAATGTTTTCATAGCAGGATGTTGAAACAAAAAGGGATATATCAACAGCACGAGCTGAGTGCACTCACACACACACACACTGTGGGAGCGAGCGGTCTGGGGGGAGGCAGGAGCGCTGCCTCACCTCCTCTCTTTGAATAGGAAAAATAGGATTTCAGCAATTTTGACTACAGAAATGATCAAAACTCTTCGGAAACAGGCCGAAAATACTTTATAAGCATAGGACAGTGGAAAATAATTATTTTATATTAATATTTTGACTATATTAATAATTATTTTTTTCAATGATGGCTGACTGCACGTCACTGCCCACGGCGCCTTCTGCTTATTTTTTACTATTTTAACCTTCACAGGAGCGATGGTGTCCAGAACATTCAAAACACTGGAGGTGACAGAGTTAAACAGTTAATCTACAGTAGAACACGATGCATTATCAAAGTTTATCATTCCCATAAATAGTTCACTCGTATTTTCATTTATGCGTCTTCTTCGAACAACTGCAGCGTCTTCTGGTGGTTTGTTAGTGAAACACATGTCAAAAAATACACAAAAATGATCCGAAAGAGCAACGTCAACTATGTTTACATTTGCAATATTCACCCCCTTAGTAACTAACAGGTCTAGAGTGTGCCCTCTGCTGTGGGTGGGGCCACTCACGTGCTGAGTGAGACCAAAACATTCAAGAACAGAACTCAGCATTTTTGCATTTCTGTCATTAACATTATCCACATGAATATTAAAATCACCTGTAATAACCAAACTATCAAAATCTGTCCATACAACTAAAAGCAACTCTGTAAAATTATGAATAAAACTGTGACATGACTGCGGTGGCTTGTATAGGACAATAAAGAGTATTGGAGGAGATTGTTTTTGTTGTGTTTTAAAAGACACATATTCAAATGACGGAAACTTCTCAGGAGACATTTTACGTGAGACAAAGTGGTCTCTGAAAATGGCAGCTATGCCTCCTTCCTTTTTGTTTTCCCGAATTTCCGATTCTAATTTGAAATTTGGTGGTGATGCTTCTATTAAGACTGCACTTTCTGTATTTTGGTCAAGCCATGTTTCAGCCATGAACATAAGATCAAGATTATGAGAACAAATACAATTATTGATTAAAAAAGACTTGTTACAAAGAGATCTGACATTTGGCATAGCGAGTTTCAAAGTGTCAGTGTCAGCAGTTGCGGTCGGCTGATTCATACACGGAACAAGAATTAGATTTTCCAGATTAGACTGATTAACTTCAGATGTTTTTCTGTTATGTACTCTTTGTGTTATCACTAAAGGAATGGCACAGGTGGCTTCATGACAGGGCCCCAGCCGGGTCTCTTCTCTACCTAGACTGCCATTGGCTGCGAAGCAGAGACCCTGTGCATCCTAGTGTTTAGAGATAAGAGGGGAATGGGAAAGCGGGGGAGGGGGAGGAAGAGGTGGGTGGTTCTTGGGTGTTGGACGAGGGGGACGGGTAGTTAGAGGGACTTTTGGTGATGGATTAGGGGACGGGTCGGGTGGGGTGGAGGTATTGGGTGTTGAGCGAGGGGGAATTGGGGGTGGATTGGTTATGAGGTTAGGGTAGGGATGGGCTGAGGTGGTTTTTGTAGGTGAATCAGTAGAATTGGAAACCCTAGGTGGCTTTGGAGGTGAATCAGTAGAATTGGAAACCCTAGGTGGCTTTGGAGGTACATATGGGGAGTGATTTTGAATGTTGGACAGGACTCTAGATCGAGCTAATATGGGTGTGAGAGGAATGTTCTTCATAGCCGATTTTATTAGGCCCGCAGAGTGTTCAGGTAGGTCTAACAGTGAAGGCGGGGATGGAAAACAGAGGGAAGTGTCCCCATTCTCTCTTGATGGAGTGGACGTGGTAGGGGGGACCCAAGACAGGTCCATGGGAGGTGACGAGGGAGCCTTTGGTGGAGAGGCAGGTGGTTGAGAAAACCCCAGCATAGGCCTGTCTGCTTTAAATTGGGGGGCGGATGGGGACTTCAGAGGAGCTGTAGGTGTAGAAGGTTGATGAGGGTGCTGGTGGTGCTGTTGGTGCTGCTACTGGTGATAATGCAGTTGCTGCTGGTGAAGGTGGGGATGTTGAAATCATTCGAGGCGGTGGTGGTGGTGGTGGTGGTGGTGCAGAGACCTTTGGAGCCGGTGGAGATGTTTGTGTTGTTGCCGGAAAAGCACTTTGCGTATTTCTTCCTTTCGATGGCTGCACGCGCTGCGCAGGCTGAGGCCTCAGGGCAAAAGAAAGGTTATCCATCAACACTTTTACTCCGTAAGTGTTCAAATGTGGACCTTTCCCTTCAAAAAGCTCATGCCTTTTCCAGAACAGATTAAAATTTCTCAATGAAGGCACCACAGCCTGGACCTGTACTTCCTCAAGCCAGCTGGAACAGAGAACTGGATTCTGATAATGATTGCCACCCGATAAAGTTCAAGTCCAAAATGACACCAGGGCACCGGCTTCATGCAGGTACAAATTACAGCCCATTGGATTTATTTTCACTTTTTGTGGACAAAGGTGCAATGGCCAGTCTTTGCACTAATACCAACAAACAGGCTGCAAAAAACATTGCTAGGGGAAAGAAATACATTTGGACGACACTGCAAGAAACTGAGCTATTCAAATTTATTGGACTGATTTTTTATTTTTCATTGCTAAAGCTCTCTTGTGTTGCAGACTACTGGAAACAACATTCTATTTTCAGTACACCTTTTCCGCCAAAAGTAATGGCCAGGGATCGGTTCCGGATCATCTCATGGAACATACATATGAGTGACCCAGACCAGGATGTTGTCAATGACCAAACAAAGGGAAGCCATCAGTTTGATAAACTTTTCAGACCGAAGCCACTTTTGGACTCAATCCTAACCGCCTGTAAAGCCCACTATAATCCAAGGCAAAACATTTCCATTGATGAGAGAATGGTGGCAACAAAGGCCCACACAGGGATGACCCAGTACATGAAGGCTACACTGTGGACTTTGTAATCTACACAGGGAAGTCCCAGTTTTCCTCTGGTGTGGGGCTTGCCTACGATTCTGTTATGTCCCTTATAAAGCCCTCATTCCTGGGTAGTGGTTACCACTTGTATGTTGACAATTTCTACACGAGCCCAAAACTTTTCATGGACCTCTTTAGTATGGGCATTGGTGCTTGTGGAACATACAGGGAAAATAGGAGAGGATGTACCCGCACCCAAAGTAATGCCCTGGGTAAAAAAGACAAAGGGGGCACAATAAGGTGGATCAGGGAGGGCCCATTGGTGTTTGTGAAGTGGATGGACTCGCGTGAAGTCTCCATCTGCTCCACCATCCATCCTGCTTACACAGGTAAAACAGTGAGAGGGCGCTTCAAAGAAACCGTCGACAACTGGGTCACCAAAGACATTCCCTGCCCACAGCCAATCATGCATTAAAATAAGCACTTGGGAGGGGTTGATCTGTCAGATCAACGAATTCAATATTACAGTGTTTACCATACCACCAAACGCTGGTACCGGACCCTATTTTTCCACTTCATGGACATTGCAGCCACAAACGCTTACCTTTTGCACAAAGAGTTGAGCCAAGAAAAAGGGGACAAGCCAATGACACTCCGAGGCTTTTTAGAGGAGCTGACTGCCCAGCTCTGTGGTGTGTCAGTGATGGTCCCTCCTGTAAAAGCCCCCGCACAACACTTGCCCGTGGCAATATTTGAACAGGAAGACCTGAAGAAGCGGGCATCACACGGGAGGAGAAGCTGTGCTCACTGCAGAGAGACTCGCCACAAAAAACAAGCTACCCCTTGGAAGTGCCTAGCCTGTGATGTGGCTCTCTGCCTCATAGCAGACAGAAACTGCTTCCAGGAATGGCATCAGGAGTAAAATTCTAGGAAGGCTTTTTGTAAATTTGTATTATAGTTATGGTTATACAATAAGTTGTTTGTTTGCCTTTCAGTGTGTTGTTTTTCAATAAATGTTTGTAAAATGTATTTCTTCATGATTCCATAACTTTCTTTACATTCATATGACACCATTACAGTATAGGCAAAGGAAGGTTTCTCACCCATCATCTGTACTTCTTAGCAAGTTTTCCCGACGTTTCGTCCTCAATCCTAAGGACTTCTTCAGGGAATGAATTCTCAGACCGCGCGTTGGAGATTTATAACCTATGGATGTGGTTAGCCACACCCTAATCTGATACTAATTCATAAACAATCAAAGGTCTGTTTGATGTAGAAAGGAGCAGGTCTAACGACCCTGCTGAGGCTAACGACCCTAACTCATTAGCATGTCACTGACCTTGACCCAAGTTAGGGCGTTGTTTTTAGGATGTCGTCATAGATGCGAGGCAAAACAAACGCCCTAACACTTGGGACAAGGTAAGTGATATGCTAATAAGTTAGGGTCGTTAGCCTCAGCAGGGTCGTTAGACCTGCTTCCTTCTACATCAAACAGACCTTAGATTGTTTATGAGTTAGTATCAGGATTAGGGTGTGGCTAACCACACCCATAGGTTATAAATCTCCAACGCGCGGTCTGAGAATTCATTCCCTGAAGAAGTCCTGTTTGATGTACGGTCTGTTGTTTGTTGTCTGTTTGATGTAAGTCCTGTATGATGTAAGATGTCAGGTCTGTTTGATGTAGAAGGGAGCAGGTCTAACGACCCTGCTGAGGCTAACCACCCTAACTCATTAGCATGTCACTGACCTTGTCCCAAGTTAGGGCGTTGTTTTTAAGATGTCGTCATAGATGCGAGGCAAAACAAACGCCCTAACACTTGGGACAAGGTCAGTGATTTTTTGCCCCACTGTATATGTACAGCACACAGTACAGCGGATGCTCTTGCAGAAGGATTCTGCAAACGCAAACCAGGGGCGTGGGGGAGGGTCAGGGGGATCAAAACACAGCACTGGTGGGTAAATTTACCGGGGATTGAAACAGCCGCAGGTGATGCGGATGACACGGCAGACGTGGGGGACGCAGGTGACGCGGGAGAAGCCGCGGGAAAAGACACATGCTGCCACCTACAACAGCCGAGGCTGTTTCACTAATCCAATTAGTTTGATCCATTGTTGTGTCAAAAATAAACAATGGTACAGGGGCAATCGCCGGTAGCCCTGCATGTGTATTCACTAATGTGGTGAATACGCTATGGGTACCACGCGTGGGCCGTAGGAAGATGTACTCCCATCAGGCCAGCGTAGAGTGATTGGAGCCCTGCCCGAGATTCCCCCAATACCCCCAAGGAGAGCGGGCTCAGGGCAGGAAATGAAGCATGAGCAGTGATACAGGGCCGCTCCTATCAAGGACGCCCGAAGAACACTCACAACCCCATCCAAGGGCAAGGAAAATCACAGAGTTAAGGGCCGCTCCTTAACTCAGCCCTTAACTCTGTGATACAGAGAAATTTCAGAACCTGATGTCCGAGGCTGCGGTAGGGGGAACCCGAGCAGCCTCCCCCCGTCTTGTGAGGGGTGAAGCTTGAGGCGGGAGAACCACCTCTGAAAACATCTCATGTGGAGGAGGCCCAGACGAACCATTGTGTGGGCCGCCGCCAACATCCCCGAAGCGACCTGAGGCTCCGAGCGGGGATTCTGGGAGCAGTCAACGCATCCCTGGCCAGGCGGGTGAAGTTTACTCGCCTGTCCTCGGACAATGCAGCTCGGATTCCCACCGAGTCCAGCTGCATCCCGAGATACATCATATGCTGAGCAGGCTGCAGCCTGCTCTTCTCCCTGTTCACCACAAAGCTCAGGCGCTGTAAATGGGACAGGACCCAGCGCGTGTGACTCTCGGTCACCTCCCTGGACGGGGCCAGAATTAACCAATCGTCAATGTAGGATAAAACCTGACCTCTGCGCGTCTGAGTGGCTCCAAGGCCACCTCCACGCATTTGGAGAAGGTGCGGGAAGCAGCGCACACCTGAATGGGAGATGGCCATACTCGTAGCACTCTCCCCCCCACGGCGAAGCGCAGGAACCGCCTGTGTTCTGGCATCGCTACGTGGAAATAAGCATCCGTCAAATCTATGGAAGACATCCCGTCTCTGGGTCTGACGCACTCCAGTTAAGCTGTTTTGTGGAGAGCATGCGGAACAGACGCTTGGAAATGCACTCGTTTAACGTGTGCAGGTCCAAGATGGGGCGCACTCCCCTTGTCTTCTTGCGGACCAGTGAGTCCGGGGAGTACAGCCCCCTGGAGGCGTCTCACGGGTCCACTTTGAAAGCGGCGCCTCGTCTCAGCAGAGAGGAGACCTCCAGCTGGAGCGCCTCCTCTGACCCACGCCCCAGGGAATGCGCCGCTCGAACGCCTTGGAACGGCGGCGGCCCCGTGCGAACTGCAGGGGAACATCCCTGCGCATTGTCCTCTGCTCCCCCAGACGAGGTAGAAGTCTGTGCGCGGGGACAGGGCTGGGAGCACTTATCCCGAGAGCCCCGCCCCCTCCTGGTGCTCCCAGAGGAGAGGGGGGGTGGCCCGAAGGGCAGAGAGCCCCCGTGTAAGATGCTGCGTGAGACAGAGGGGGTTACCGGCCCCACTGTTTCACTTATATCAGCCCCCCTGACCTTTACCGCTTTACTCCTCTCCGGGAGGAGAAAGCGCCAGTGGCCAAGGTACTCGGGCCAGCGGTCTGGACCAACCGCTGCGGGTCTCTCCTCTGAGCCCGCAAGTCTCCAGGGCCATCAGAGTGGGACTGCACTGAGTGGGCATGCCATCTACCTGTGAGGGCATGCCATGCAGTTACAGAGGAGACTCACACAATCATATAGGGGTTTTCTCTCTTTATCGAAATAACACCTGCCTCCCCGTCCTCGTGTTGAAAGCGTTGCTCCCGAGCGTCTCCGCAGGTCCGCTCCGGACCCCGGGGTCTCGCTGGAGAAGGGTGGGCCGAGGAGCGGAGCATCGTTTGGGAGACCGCTCTCTGACCTGGTCGAAGCCCCTGGACTGCTGCTGACGTTGTCCTCGCCCCAGTCAGATCCTCGCCGCTGAGTGCCGGGCCCGCGGAGAGAGATCTGTCCAGAGTCCCAGTGAGGAAGGTCTTGTTTCCAAGCCAACGCGACCCTCTGAGCCGCGTTGGCATAGCGCGCATCCAGGACGGACATCAACATCCTATCCCGCTCGGAGGGAAGAAGCGGTCTGTTGTCTGGCCACATGGAGGACGTGGGGAGCAGAGCCAGCCTCACCGCGTCCTCGAGGCCCGGGACTCCGCTGGACCAAGATCAGTCTTGGACCGTGCCGTACTGGCCTTACCCCAGGGCGGGCCTCTCGGCCGCCAGTGGTTTGGGCCAGTCACGCGTAGCGTAGTGGAACACCGGGTCCATACGTGGGGACGAGCTTCTTCCTCGATTCTTCAGAGTCGAGTGATCTCTCTCCGCCAGAGTTCAAAGTGGCAGGTGCAGGCCTGAGCGGGGCTATTTATAGGAGGAGCTGGCTCGTGATTGGAGCATTTGGATCTCTGATCTCTCTGGCGGAGGCTGGGTGCCTCTGAGTCTACCCATAGCGTAGCCCTAAGCGGCGTAGCACCATGACATAGAACCTGTACATTCCTTTAGACATAGGTATGCATTAGCATTGGCGCCAGGGACAGCGCAAACAAAGGGCCCAGCTAAAAATAGTTAACCAGATCTTTGCTTATGTTTCTGGACACAAGCAAATTCTTGTGTGTACGGTCAAGCCCTATGTGTAGGTACATAGCACCTAAAGCCCGGATCTAATCGCAAAGTGGGCCCAGGCACACTTTAACAGGGCTTTAGGCTGTGCATGTGACCGCAGCCTTAACCCTTTAAGCGCCAGAGGTTTTTTTCCAAAACGCTCAATTTTGACATCTTAATTTCAAAAGGCTATAACTGTCATGCGGTGAGATGATGTAGGACTCAAAATTGCAGGAATGCCAAAAATAAGGGTTTATTGATAAAAAAAGTCCAGATGAAACCAACTCAAAATCCAAAACCAAAACAGGACCAGGAACAGGACGGAAACAGACAGAGACATGAACAAGACAAGACAGGACGTTGACAAGACAATGGACCAGCACAAGGGGAGAGGAGCGCAGGGTACAAATAGACACAGACACAGGTGAAACACATCAGGGCAGGGCAAACAATCAAGACAGGGGAAACAGGACAGGAAGTCAAGCTAAAACTAATTCACAGATAAGATGTCAAAATAAAACAAAAATACAAAAATAAAATCCACACCATAACAATAACTTAAAAGTGATAAGAGATAAAGGCTTTCTGTAAATTAGAAAAATATTAAGGATGGTCCAAAGTTTATGTAGAGAATAAATCCCCCATCTAATTTGCATATTATGACGTCATTTGGCGTTAGAATTAGTGGATTTTAGAATCTTCATACAATATTTGTATTTTTCTAACTGACAGACATATATTGATCACTAATACATGAACACACACAGAACACACTGTAACATTGTAAATGTTCATGAAAATAGTAAAAAATACAAATCATGGTGCTGCTGTGAGCAGTCTGCCCAGACTCGCGCCTCCAGGTGAAGCGCGTCACCGCGACTCTTCTGCTGCAGATGTCTCCCCCACTCTCTCTCTCATCTCCCCTGATCTCTCTCTCGTCTAACACACACAAGGCAAAGCTTCACCAACACGTGGCTGTCCCGGTGATTACGGGAGGCTTGAAAATAAATATGTGGGAAACACTTTTAGCGGAGGCTGGAGGTCGCGGCGCTGCACCCCGACGCGAGTTCCAGGCTTGTTTTCCGCAAATCTAACCTGTCTCCGAACCTCCCAATGACTGGCCTTACTCTGAGAAACACTGTTCCCACTGCTGACCCTGTGCGAAGTGTCTAAAGTTAGTGTTTGGTGTGTTATAACACTCGCAGGCTGCCCTCGCAGCTGCATTCGCTTCACTATGATTTCCGCACTGGTTCAACGCGGTCTTGCTCGAATATTTTGTATGAGAGCATGATGTTTTTTGGGGCCAGGGAGGTAGTCTGACCTGTCTGCCAACTAGTGGCAGGGAGTATGAAGGAATTTTGACACTCAGTTGGACACACTCGGCCGTTTTAAACAGTACCGCAGCTACTAGAGGGTTAAGAGCTAGGATTCTCTAGGAATAGCTTTTTTTCCTAACTAGGATCTACTCTTCTCTTTTAGTGGAAATTCTAAGAGTACGTCAAGATTCTAAGAATTTTCTTAGAATTTGGCCACTAGGAGCATTTCTTAGCACTAAGAATCTTTAGGAATACGGCCCCAAGTCATTATCTGAAAACTTAAAGTTTGACACCTTGTTTGACACGATTGGTAGTTTTAAACAGTATCGAATCTTGTGTTAACCGTCTGTGCCTAGAGGGTTAACACAGGACAAAGACAGCCCAAGTTGTGCTGTCAGCACAAGGAAACAAGTTGTTCAACACAAGCAAGTTGTGCTGCCAGCACAAGGAAAGGATTAGTTTCCTTGTGCTGGCAGCCAAGTACATTTTTCTGGCCCGACATGTAAAAAGACATTCACCTTAAAAAACAAGTCACCAAACAAGTTCGCTATGACTGGTATCATCAAAACGCAACCGTTTGAACTTGTGTCTATAGATTTCTTTCCTGTTGATACATGTTATGGAGGCTGGAGAAGTTTAAATGGGGTTTAATGGATAATTTTAGTGGGTATACTCAAGCCTGTCACATCGTCAAAATTAGGAAAGACAGTTGCAGACAATTTTTTTTTTAGTAGGTGTGTTAGCGAACTAACATGAGGCCCCCGCTGAAAGATCAAGGCTATGCTCACACTTACAGAGCAGCCCTCCTCCTGTGGACTCACCACCTGCAGAGGATCAGTGAGGGGCTGGTGCTATGTGACTTGTGTGGCATCTCTGATTGCCACCTCCGACCCAGAAATGGATTAAGGGGTAGATAATGGATGGATGGATGGAGTTGCAGACAAAATACTCAATGACTTTGCCCATGCACATCAGAAACGTGCATGTGCCTGTTTACGTACAAGCATTGCCTGTCGGGACACCAATTAAAGGCACCAGGACACCAACTACAGTAGACTGCTGGACAGCCGACTGATTGACAGGCGCTCTTCCATTGGAATCGAGCGCCTGTCTATCAGTCTACTGTCCAGCAGTCTGCTCTGTGTCTGAGCCAAACTCAGTGTCAGCTTGTTCTTATATAAAATAAATTACTTTTACTCCACAGTATGTGTACATTGATTTTGTTACTTATTTAGAACGTTACTACTCGTATAAATTATATTGCTAATAATAATGACAACAAAACAGAAATGCAGGCAGCTACATGACTTCTCTTCATCTGAAAGCCCTGATGCTGCTGCTGGTTCTCCACCTTGTCTCTCGATTAGTTGGCGGCCTGCGTCAAGCTCGAAAAGCTCAGCATTTCTCAACTTTGGCATCAAGGGACCGAAAACGTGCGCTCCAAAACTCCAAAAGCAACGCTTTTGACGCGCGCCAAATGACGCCCGACCTCTCTGCGCCACTTGACGTATGCCACCATTCATTATAAAGGCAAACCTGAAGCCCACAAAGCAGACGCAGAGTGCGGTGTGAACACACCAATAGGCCTATGCTGGGTGGTGCGTTGAAAGGACAAGATTTATCCATCCATTTTCTTCCCCTTAATCCATTTCTGGGTCGGGGGGGTGGCAGTCAGAGCTGCACCCAGTACACAGAGCACCAGCCCCTCACTGATCCTCCTGCAGGTGGTGAGTCCACAGGAGCTGAGATCTTTCAGTGGGGACTTCAGGCAAAGTGGGGTTAAGTGTCTTGCCCAAGGACACAACGACAGCAGTCATCAGTAGGAGTCGTGAAGTAGGTCTTACGGTGGGCTCGAACCCACGACCTTCAGGCCCAAAGGCCAATGCTCTACCAACTGAGCTACTGTCGCCCCTTGTTCTATTTTGTGTACAACTGATCTTTAGATGCGCTACATAAGCCTGACCAATGATTGAGCGATTGGTTTTGCACTGGGAAATTGGTTGGTATTTACACACATTTCGCTCTTGTGTTTCTTCTCCTAATTCCAGGAGTGCAATACGTACGTGTGTGTGTGTTTGTCTGTTAGCAGGACTAAAACCTCTGGACGGATTGACCTGAAATGTTGTCTGTGGATGGCATTCACATTTGTATTGTCCTTCATAATGTAATAAAATACAGAGCAAAACAAAAAAGTTACTTGGAGTCAAAAAATTGGTTCATTTTATTTGGCTTTGAAAAACATCTGTTTTATTACTGTTTTATATCTAACATCTATATTTTAGATAATATCTTGGAACAGAGGACTGAAATCTGGTAAATCCTTAACTGCTCTATCACTGTACCGAATGTCATCCAAATGAGAGATGGTGGTGACAATGATCTATTTGACATGCTGGTGTTTTGGATCAATGAACTGATGAGAGGGTGGCACTTTTAGCTGTAATTATTTTTTTTTTTACTGTAAGCCATAATAACATAAATCAGAAGTTTTACACAATGTTCTAATTATGGTATCTGACTCACACATATCTGAAAGTTTAACCTAAATGATATTTTAGGTTCAGCTGTTTCAATGGTGAATGATCGACACTGTCCAGTGACCAGAGCTGGAACATTTTAACTATTGTACGTGGTTTTAGTGGTAGGAGAACGAAAAAAAAGGGAGAGCGTGCAGTGGAATCTCACCTAGGACCTGGCTGTGAAGCACACCGTGCCACCCATATAAACAAGATTATATTTGTATCCACGCCCTGTGGAAAGTGTTACAGTTTGTTAATATGACAAATACTCTGCGTGTTTTACTTGTGTTTCTACCCACTATGACATCAATCTCAGAGCAGTTTTCTAACCCAACATAAATGAGTGTTGCTAGTTTCTCATGTGAACTGACTTTCTTTACAAATGCATGACTGTGCAGTAGGGATGTATATCTCCACCACTGAGGCCGATTCGATACACATCTCGATACACTACCAGCGATTCGATACATTAACGATACACTGATACATTTCTCATGTGGGAGATTAATAAAGTATATCTTATTATCATAGCATCAGTTAAGGCCTGGGAGCAGGCAGAGCTGCTTGAGGCGTGTTTTGACCAAAGAAGTTTGTGATAGACCTACTGCTCGCGTCGCCAACTTTCGGTATAATCCAAAGGAGAGAAAGGGGCAGCAGCCGCGGAGGTATCCACGCCGTGCCGTCTTCTCAGATGCGTTGCCAGGTTCGTTGTGCTGCCCACGTATTTGATAGGCGCCGCCCGGCATTTCCGCACGCTTGACTTGTTTTTTGGGGGCCATTAAAAATCTCCTTGCCATTTATATTGTGAGCGTTCATGCTTGTTTTGGACCCGAAGCTTACGTCAGAGCCCGAGGAAGCGATGGTGCATTCAGGTTTACTCGGAAATAAGTCAGGGCAGCAAATAGAACAATCGATTTAACCATGGAATCTACCGATGCAGACAGGCTGGAAGAGGTGCACCGCCAATTCACACCTAAATTATATCCAATGCGCCATGAATGTATCCGTGTAGTTGCATCGCAGACGTTTGTATCGGACCAGCGATGCGAATCTGTGAATCTTCACATCCCTACTGTGCAGTTGGTAATTTTTTTATAAAAAAAGAAAACACCTCTCTCTGGTGGTCGCTTCATACTTGTTTCACCATGTATATAAGACATGGAATTACAAAGTTAAAAGGTATCAATATAGTTTTTAATGGCCAAAGAACAGGAAGGAACACAAGGAACATTGTTTCTTCTTTAATTGTATCCTTATAACTATAGTGTCCGATTCAAAACATGTGCAAGTATAAATAATTTGGTTAGCTCCAATTTAAAGCTGAGTTAATTACCTGCATTTCTCCTATTGGAAAAACAACGTTAACTTTACTCTGCTTCAGTGGTGATGGGTGATTCAGTGGTGAGTTGAACAGTGGGTTATTCACCATTTACACATGTCATTAAATAATTGCCATATCAGCAGAGTTGGTTTCCATGGCTCCTCCTCTTTTCTCCTGTGGGTGTGTTTTGTGGATAATACAAAGCACAGACTGCATTCTCTGTCGCACATTCTGCACTTCCTTCATTATCAAAGACAGAGTCAAAGCCTCTGAGGTTTCTAAGATGGGTGAGTACTGCTGTTATGAAAGCTCTTTTTAACTTGCTCACTAAATTACATGTAATCATGTATTTCTGAAAATTATGAACTAATACATGTAAGTACATTTATTCCAGTCAGTAGTTTTTATGTTGTTATTACAGATTCTTGGGTTTAATTTAGAAAGTATATTAATGTATTACTAGGGCTGGGACTCGATTAAAAAAAAAAATCTAATTGATTAGAGGCTTTGTGATTATCGTTTTATTATTTGTGATAATTAATTGCATTTTAATCACATGTAAATATTTGTCCTGAGAACAGTGAGAAGTAATTTTTTTCATATGGATTTTTAGTTTACCATTGAATAATGATTCATAAGCTTAAACAACACACGTTCTTCGATTTCTGTCATCGCCTCCACACACTCTGTCCACAACATAAACTTTGTAACCAAAATCCACTGCACTCAACGTGAAGTAAAGCTTATAATACGTTTGTGCATTCTAACTTGCTGCTCCTCCTCCTTCTCTGAGAAGTCGCTTGCTGCTCCTCCTCCTCCTTCTCTGAGGAGTCGCTTGCTGCTGCTCCTCCTCCTTCTCTGAGGAGTCGCTTGCTGCTGCTCCTCCTCCTTCTCTGAGGAGTCGCTTGCTGCTGCTCCTCCTCCTTCTCTGAGGAGTCTCTTGCTGCTGCTCCTCCTCCTTCTCTGAGGAGTCGCTTGCTGCTCCTTCTCCTTCTCTGAGGAGTCGCTTGCTGCTCCTTCTCCTTCTCTGAGGAGTCGCTTGCTGCTGCTCCTCCTCCTTCTCTGAGGAGTCGCTTGCTGCTGCTCCTCCTCCTTCTCTGAGGAGTCTCTTGCTGCTGCTCCTCCTCCTTCTCTGAGGAGTCGCTTGCTGCTGCTCCTCCTCCTTCTCTGAGGAGTCGCTTGCTGCTGCTCCTCCTCACACACCATAGCTCCATACACAGCGCTCTTTCCCGTCTCTAACCATGGATCTAATTCACTCAGATTTAGACACCGCTAAAGTTGGTCTATGCTTGTTATTAGGGGTGGGCGATATGGATTGCGGTATAATTTGGTGTGAATTTAAATATAGGTCTAGCAGGTTCTTGAATGAAATAGTCAAGATTGTTACTTATTTAAATGTATTGTGCAAAACTGCAATTAGAAAATGTATTTAACATTTCTTTCTGTTGCCTTGGTTACTACAACCATATACTACACAAAAATACTGCATTGTATCTATGAAAGAAAGCAAAGTAATGACTGCGGACTGTCAGTTATCTCTGTGGTCGCAGATGCTACGCAAGCTAATGCTAGCGCATTTCTCCCGTTCCTTATTAGGCATTTTCCTAAAAATTGACACCCGTTAGAGAAATATTTTTTAGCAAAGTAGAGACTTCATAAGTTTCCCACTTGAAATGAGCAGTTGCCACAACTGTACACGCCACAGAAAAAGAGCATTTCCCCGCTAAGAACAGTGGGCCTCATTCACGAATAACTTCGTAAGAAACTACTCAACTTTCTTCTCAAGTTGTCCTTAAGTAGATTTCTAAGAAGTCCCCACGTGGGATTCATCAACGCGCTCTTAAGCCGCTGAATTGTTCGCAGCTGTTCTCTTAGATTGATGAATCCCATTTCCTCGTAAGTACAGCGCGCGTGCCAGGTGCTTCATTAGCATAGTTACTTAGCATAAGTAACCGCCCACTAATGCCCATATAAGGGACTGCAGGGCCGTGTGCAGACGGCAGAGGAAACAGCAACAGGCCTAAAGCAACGAGTTACACTTCTTTTACCAGACTGAGAATAAAGTAATAAAATGTTGACTTAAAAGTCGAAATATTATGATAATAAAGTCGAACTAGCAAAATTATGAGATTAATCTAAGAATATGATGAGATTAATCTCAAAATGTTATGAGCTTAATTTAAAAATATATTATGTATTATTTTAAAGATGAATCTCAAAATGTTTTGAGATTAATCTCAAAATATTTTGGACCCTGGGAGGAGATCCAGCGCGGACCAGCGCTGAGACCAATGCAGACCCGAGGAGAGACTGGAGTGACCAGCACACAGAAACCAGCGCGGACCTATAGGAGAGACCGCATAGACTGGAGTGACCTGACTGGAGAGACCGGTGCGCAGAGACCAGCGCGGACCGAAGATAGACCGCATAGACCAGACTTGAGAGACCAGCGCGGACCCGTATGGATCCAGGAGCATGCAGCACGGACCCGTATGGAGAGAGACCAGTGCAGACCCGTATATGGGAGAGACCAGTGCAGACCCGTCTAGATCCATGGGAGAGACCAGTGCAGACCAGTATAGATCCATGAGAGAGACCAGTGCAGACCCGTATATGGGAGAGACCAGTGCAGACCCGTATAGATCCATGGGAGAGACCAGTGCAGACCAGTATAGATCCATGAGAGAGACCAGTGCAGACCCGTATATGGGAGAGACCAGTGCAGACCCGTATAGATCCATGGGAGAGACCAGCGCAGACCCGTATAGATCCATAGGAGAGACCAGTGCAGACCCGTATAGATCCATGGGAGAGACCAGTGCAGACCCGTATAGATCCATGGGAGAGACCAGCGCAGAGACTCAGCGCGGACCCAGTAACCTCCTGCAGCAGCAGTATATATGCCGTTGTTCTGTGGCCCGTGGATAAAGAAATGCCCCCTATAAATAGGAAGGGGTCACTAATACACGGCAAGATTTCCAATGTATTTGATAAAGCGTTGGCACATTTCATTTCAAAATGAATTAAAAAGTAGGCCAGATCTGCAGTGAAAAAGGCGGTATATAAATAAAGATTACTAATAAAGATTACTACAAATAAATAAATACATACATTGATATGACGGACATATCACTGGAATGTTGTATTTTTATTAAACTTCACCAAAGAGGACAACCCCGGCGTGTGAACATGTCGGCACTGAATGCGTACGAGTGCTCCTGAGGACTCGTAGGATTTGTACTAGCCCAAGAGAAATTCTGGTTACGAGAAATATTCGTGAATGCCACTTTCTTCGTAAAAACCGCGTAAGTAGGATTTACGTACAAATCTGTTCCTAAGAACCGTTCGTGAATGAGGCCCATTGTTCTTAGCGGGGAAATGTACTTCCTGTCCCTCGGAGCACTTTCGTCTCGTGCAACCCAGCAGTTTGATTACATAATGACCTATCGCAATAAGCCGGTATAACAAAGATCTCTACCGTTGGCCAAATTGATATCGCTTATACCGTTTATATTGCCCGGCCCTACTTGTTATGATGTACTTTTGAACAAGAAAAATCACGGAGCTCAGTTGGCGCTCCAGTATAATCGGTCCGTCTGAAAGTCATCCTCCAGTGAGGAAGGTTCCGCGGTGGAAAAAACACATGCGATTAAAATGCGTCCATTTTTTTTAACGCACTAATTTTGTGGTGTTAATTAATCGTAATTAACGCGTTTAAGTCCCGGCCCTAGTTATTACATGATTGAAGTATCATTAGTAACAAATTCAAGTACATATTATATACATTTATAGCTTGATCTATTATTGTATTAGTAACGACTGATACCAACTGTACATTGCACTCACTCATGGAACTGTAGTTAATAGGTAACTGTTACTTTATATGTAAGTAATAATCAAGAAGACAATATATACACTCACTGGCCGCTTTATTATTATATTAATTCCTAATCAGCCAACATGACAGAATACCAATGCATTCAGGTATGTAGACATGGTCAAAATCATCAGACAGGTTTGAGTATTTCCAAGACTGATGATCTACTGAGATTTTCACACACAAATCTCAAGGGTTTACAGAGAATGGTCCGAAAAAGAAAAAATATCCAGTGAGCTGCAGTTCTGCGGGCAAAAAATGCCTTGTTGAGGCCCGAGGTCAGAGGTGAATGGCCAGACTGGTTCGAGCTGATAGAAAGGCAACAGTAACTCAAATAACCAGTTACAGTCAAGGTATCCAGAAGAGCATCTCTGAATATGAATATATCTATATGCCACATTTTACAAATATCGCTTACCCAAATATAATTGTAAAGTTACTCAGCAACATTTTAGTTGGGATAGATTGTTGGCATTACCCTGCTAAAATGTATTAGCTAGTGGGCTAAGAAATGGTCTATGCATGTAGCTGTTGATGCACATCCAATGCTGGACAGTAGTGATGACAGATCAATCTCGTAACACATAGTGGCTGTCCTGTTTCAAATGTTTCGAAGCCTCTGAACTAGCTCAGATTAGCTTGTAGCGCTGACATCTAGCAGGAAAATGTAATCATTGCAGCTTCTGAATAGCAATTGTTGATATTGTGGTTTCATATTCACATCCTTTCATCTTTGGACATAACATAGAATGGCTCTCTATTATTCGACTGCAGCAGAACATGGGTATATTGCTGCTGTTAATCTACAGTATGTTTTTAACAAAGCCTTTAATGACAACGGCACGTTGAGAAAAAAATATTTAATTAAAGTATTGACGCCTTACTTACTTGCAAGTTTTGCATCAGACGGAAAGTTCTTCTCTGCCTTCAATTGTCTCAAAAGCAAAGGCATCTCCAATAGAAATCCTTTTTTTACTCCTTGTTTTCTCATTAAAGAAGTATTCGAAGAGACCATGATTTATTAATGCCGTGTGACATATTAGGGCCATTTAAAGATGATTTGACATGCCAATCTTACACATAGCTAATTTAAGATTCAAAGAGACAAAAAAACTAAAAACAAATCTGTTTTTGAGCAGAAACAAATAAACTGCCTTATATAAGATGTATATATGAAGGCTAAACTGGCTGTACGTTAATACACTTTTGAATGCGCCGGAAACAAGTCCATGGTTCACGGACCGAACCAAGCAGATCAAGCAGAGATCCACTCAAAAAATGCTAACAAAGCAGTCAGCATTTCACTCTGGACTAGAGTAGAGAAAATTATCCAAACCAAGCGGCTACACCGCCTCTGCTGCTGTGATAAATAGATTATAGTGAATAGAAAAATAAATAGATAATAGATTTATCTATTTATTTGTTTTGTTTGTATGGATGGATGTGTTTCTGCTGCTACTGGACACAAGAAATCCTACGGGGATCAATAAAGTATCTATCTATCCATGGGTTGGTGTAAACAAGGACCGCTGATCGTCTCTTGCGGCTGTACTTTGTTACGATATGTTATTAATTATCCTCCCCCCAATCCAGGGAATGCAAGCAGCTCTTCACAAGTAAATGTAAGTACTGGAATTCCTGAAGTATATTTTCAGTAGTAATAATTAGTAATGTATTAATTACATTACTCTTGCAGTTTCAGTCCAACAAAGCCCGAGGTGAGTTGCACCTGTGATGCAAAGAGCCAAGGTTCATGATTCATAATTATTGTGTTAATAATGTGTTGTGTTGTACAATCTGAAGTATATATTTCAGTGAAGTATTGTTGGAAGGTTTCATTGATTTCTTTTTTGTGATCATTTTTTTTTCTATTCAAGTGTTACATTGTATTTACATTTTTGCACTAGTTGGCAAGCGTCACACTTTACTTTTTGTCCCCTTTTCCCTTGTGATAGGCAGAGAAGCTCAACAACAATAATAATAATAATAAAATAACAAATAAATAAAAAAGGTTTAAGACATCTAAACAGAACAAGTAATAAAATATAGATAAATACATAAATATAATACATAACAATAGCCATATTGTTGATATACAAAAACTGTTCAAGCAATGCACTAATATTTACAGTTGTAATACCTCACTGTTGTGATGACTTTCATTTCGGGTGGTACTGCATTGGGTTGGAGGAGTGCATCTCTAATGGTATCAACCACAAACATGATTCCTGCACAATCCAATCTGTTGCGTTTCACCAACTCACTGTCATCCAGTCTTTGTAGAATATCTCTCCTGCCTCTTCCGTCCATCATTTTGTCCTCTTAGAACTTTGAAGTCGCTAAAGGTCCTTAAGAGAGCTCCTAAGGTGCGATCTCTTAAGAGCTAGGATTTTGCTAACTAGGATGTGCTTTTCACTTTTATAGTAAATTCTAAGAGAATATCAAGATTCTAAGGTTATTCTCAGAATTTGACCACTAGAAGCAACTCGTAGCACTAAGAATAATACGATCCCAGGAGTCACTCAAGGGGCAGCTGGCGGCTCGCCAAGCTGTTGAAGCCGGCCTGCGACATTTTGTTTTTTTACTTTATTAATATTATCTCCCTGTCACTCTCCTGTTTTCCAAAATGTTTGGGATTTTTTAATAATAATTAATGACTCTTCTACCTCCCGAACAAAATATGTTCCAGCTTCTTCCCTTTGGCATCGTCCGCTGAGATGCAGGACATCTCGCTTTGCTAACAGCTTTCCATAAGCTGTTATCAATTTAAACTGAGCACTTTAATGATCTTGAACGGTATTGAAACTGTTTAAGTCGATCGATTTTAGTGTCAATTGTTTCCTGTTTTATTTATTTACTTGTCCTGTGTACACTGGGGACTTTTGCACATGTTTCCAATGTGGTTTTACTCCACCCATCCATTTCCTTCCCCTTAATCCATTTCTGGGTCGATGAACCCTGGTTTAGGCTATAAAAACCATAAAGAAAATAATTATTCATTAATACACAATCCATGGGTTGGTGTAAACAAGGACCGCTGATCGTCTCTTGTGGCTGTACTTTGTTACGATATGTTATTAATTATCCTCCCCCCATTCCAGGGAAGGAAAGCAGCTCTTCACAAGTAAATGTAAGTACTGGAATTCCTGAACTATATTTTCAGTAGTAATAATTAGTAATGTATTAATTACATTACTCTTGCAGTTGCAGTCCAACAAAGCCCGAGGTGAGTTGAGCCTGTGATGCAAAGTGCCAAGGTTCATGATTCATAATTATTGTGTTAATAATGTGTTATATCATTCTTCTTCAGTGCAGAAGCTAGTGAAGGTGTTCTCCATCATCTCAGCTCGGTCATATGGAGCTGACCGGCAGATCTTGGACCAGCTGACCGCTCAGGGCATCACACCTACAGATGATCCACACCAGAGCGATGTCATTCTGCTGTTTTGTCCAATCCTGACACGAACCGCATCTGACCTTGATGCAGCCGTCAGAAATATTCCAGGTTTGCTTTTCACACTAACACAAATCAAGTTTCGAGGATTTCCTTCTGAGACAAAGTAACTACATGAACACAAAAGACAGTGGCTCAATCATTCAGACATGTGCATTTAAACTTTGAATGCAATGTTTGAAATCAGAAAATCAGCATTGCATGTTTCCCTCTTTCATTTTCTATTACCCATTTTACATTTCCTATGAATTTCACCATCACTTCCCCCCTACCGGCTCCAGGTAACCCTTGTGTGTACTATCTAAAATTGATAAAGAGCATCCAGTGAATTAATTTGTAGCTTGATTAAATTTGGGATAAAATTTGAAGGATCCCTTGCGTCCCTCTTGCTCAGCCTCTCCATTTATCTTCTTCTGCTTTGGTCCCCAAACCGGACGCCCTATTGTCCTTGGCAGTGCCTAGAAATTCTGTTCATGAAAAAAGTGCACAGAACTGGTGACAAAGGGCAGCCTTGGCTGAGGCCAACATGCACTTGCAACAGGTTTGACTTTCTGCCGGCGATGCAAACGCAGATCTGACTCCGGCCATACAGAGACCGTACAGCCCTCAGCAGAGGACCCCTACTCCCCGGACAACCCCCCCAAAGAACACAGTTAAATGTCTTGTCTACAAATCCACAAAGCACATGTGGACAGGTTGGACAAAATCCCATGATGCCTTGAGTCCAGTGTCTGGGACAAAAACCACACTGTTCCTCCTGAATCCGAGATTCGACGATCAGTCAGAGTCTCCTCTCCAGTACCTTGGAGTATACCTGACCGGCTGAGGAGTGTGGTCCCATAACATTTGGACCTCACCCTCCAGTCCCCCTTCTTGAAGACAGTGACCACCGCTCCGGTCTGCCTCTCCATTGGCACTAACCCTGATACAGCCGCTATGTAATGTAATTTTCTCCTCATAGATGATACTCAGCCAGGTGAAGAATATACTGTAGTAAGTAATTGGGGTGAAAAACCATTCAAACAATTCATTCATTTAGGCTTATCTCATGTAGATCACTGTTTTGAATTGTGTTTAGCTACTCTTAACTATGCATGTTCAGGTTCAAATATAAAAACATGTCAACATTTTCTAGGGAGCAATTTTATGTCGGTTTGCTTCGAAAAAAGCTTTTTATCAGTTGAACGCAAATTACTCACAAGTGAGACTTTTGTGCATGCCTTCAGGTGAAAACATTTTCCCAAGGCGGCACGATAACAATATTAATCTGAAACCACAGAAAACATTACATGATCCATGATTTTATAGTAGTCTGTCTCAATATATATATTATCATGTGTTCACAGATGGAGCAAAAGACAAACCTGTGGTGTTGGTTCTGATGCATCACACTTTTGACCCAAACGAAGTCCTGGACAGAACCCGCTGGAGCAAACAGCATCCCTGTTTAAAGGAGGAAGTGCGTGTGCTTTTCCATCGGAATGGACTTCTGCAGTGCGACAGGAACAAGGAGGCGGTCCGTACCCTCAAGACCCTCTGTGACCAGTATGCAACACCAGGTAAAAAACACTTTTTGTTAAAGATCAACCATGAAACACTAGAAAAACCGGTAACACTTTATAATACTGTTTGCTTTTAAATCATTTCTAAATCATTGGCTACTAGTTAATAAAACATGAACGTATGTCTTATTTATATTAAAAAATAATCATCTAAACATTAACAACTCATTAACAAGTGTTATTTGTTACTGTTCTGGAAACCATTACTTACTAAAGAACAAATAATCTTGTAATCATTAAGACATGTTTTATTTAAGTGTTTATAATCATTCATAAATGATTCAAACATGATTTACTAATGTGGCTAATCTGTTCCGGATGCCTCTTGGACGCCTCCCTGGGGAGGTGTTCCGGGCACGTCCCACCAGGAGGAGGCCCCTGGGAAGACCCAGGACACGCTGGAGAGACTATGTCTCTCAGCTGGCCTGGGAACACCTTGGGGTCTCCCCGGACGAGCTGGAGGAAGTGTGTGAGGATAGGGAAGTCTGGGCGTCTCTGCTTAGACTGCTGCCCCCGCGACCCGGCAACGGATGAAGCGGAAGAAAATGGATGGATGGATGGATGATTTACTAATTGTTATTAGTTCATTATCAAATGTTGATTATTCACATGTAAACATTATTATAACCATGTGCTACTCATGAGCTAATTATTAACAACTCATTTACAAATATATAATAAATACCTAATGATTGTTTAATCATTAAGAATGTTGAAATTCACATATAATACTCATTACCTAAGTGTTTCCAGCTAATGAACAATGATTAGGTGATATGTTAAATATTCATCAACATCAAAACAAAAGTATACTACTCATGATCTACATAGTATCAACTCATTTACTAAGTATTAATATCATGAACTACTCAGAAACAGAAAATATACGACAAATTTTTCAATTTTTTATTGACATTTATTATAAATCATGACATTATATAATAATTTACTAATGATTAGTACAATAATACATGGAAATGGAATGCTCATATTAACAAATCATTTACTTCACTAAATGGATACACCATCACCTAACAACCTTTTAATTAATGTAGGGTAGGAAAAATGGATGTGGAGCCTCATTAAGAATATTTTGTCTCCTGGAGATGCGTTTGGTATGCGGTCAGTGTAGAAGTCATTGTCACGGAGGTATGCTCGGGTGTCCGTAGGCATGCCAGGCCGGGGGTCAAAGCGGTTTATGTGTCTGGCTATGCGGTCAAAGTCACGGTCGGATGGGCCGGGCAGGTCCCGACCGATGGGCCGGGATAGGCGTGTTATGGGTGTTGCGTCCTCTATAGTCCGGGTAGTTACGTTGGCATAGGGCTAAGTCTTGGCGTGCGCCAGGGGGTTGCCATCCATGTTCAGGTTGGGCCCTCTCGTCCCAATGGCGGTCGTCTGAACTGTGTCTCGTATGGACGGCAGGTGGTCCAGAGTCATAGGTTGGGTAGTCATGTTGTCTGTTTAGCATGTCCATGTGTGTGCCAGGAGGGGTGCCGTGGGGTTTCCTACCATGGTTGTGGTGGTCCCCACTGTCCCATTGGCGGGTTGTTGCCCATTGTTTGGCGTGGTCCGTGGTCAGCCCGGTTCTATGGTTCTGGTAGCCATGTGTTTCGTTTTTTATGTCTCGATGTGCTACGGCGGGTCTGGCATAGGGTTGTCTCTCGTAGACGGAGAGGTCCCTGAGGTCCCGCGAGCGGTCTGTCATGTGGTGTCTAGCTTGGTTCGTAGGTGGGTCGGCTGGAGTTGGGTGCGGTCTCGTTGTTTGGTCGGAGCTGCGGACAATTTGGTTGGGGCCGTCGTCGACGGACCGGTGGGGGCTGCTTCGGTTTGCATCGTTGGGTTCGTTATTACCCCTTTGTCCTTGAGCGTGGTCTTTATTTGTGAGGATACTTACCAGTTCGGCCACGCTCCTGCGGTCCCTATCGGACGATGGGCCGCCGTAGTCGGAGGGAGGGGACTGTGCCCGGGAGACGTTTTACCGACTGGTTACGGCCGTCATAGCGGCCCTGATTCTCGATGCGGGGTCAAGATCCATGGCCGCGCTCGGAGTAACGTCCAGTCCCTACTTGGGGTGGTCTCTACTTACCTCTTGGCATTTTTAACGAACTTAACAGCTAGGTACGCGTCTCCAACGCGACCTCTGGGCTTGTAACAACGTTGGGCCCCTATCTCCACAAGGACAGCTAGCAATACCCGCTGTCGGAGACGACGAACTCTCATCAACCAGCCACTTTCCGGCTTCTGGACGGGACGCCTCCACATGCGGCGCTTCTCCTAGGCAGCGTACGTGTGTGTGGGGATTTAAAGTTTGGATTCGAGCTGCTGGCCTTCGTCTCTCCTGCTCGAACAAAGGAACACGTGGACTTCCCCCCCCCCTCTTTTCTTCATTCTTCGATTCTTCAATACGGACTACGTCAAAGCAAGACTGTTCTAATTGCCACGTTAATGTGTGATTCACGTGATATGTTTAACATCTCTGCTTAATGTGACCAAACACCTCCTCGTTGATATTTTTCTATTTTCGTATGTAGTCAATAAACCCACGATAAACTTAGTCATCGTCAAGTGTCCTTTTTATAAATCTTTGATATCCCTGGCTGATTTCGAACTCAAGATCTATCAGATTGTGAGACTGATCGAGGCAGATTAGTATTGGATCTGTTGTAGATGTTTTCAAATTCTACTGGTGCCCTTAAATATAAATTCAGATCCCTCTTTGTGGAACGGCGAGACTCTGACCTGGAGACTAGCCGCTCCACATCAATTTTTCCTACCCTACATTAACAACCAAATTAAAACTCACATACTGCAATACTATCTCACTATCAGACTTACCTTTACTCAGCCTATCCCTGAATAAACACAACTGCTAAAGAAAAATACAGTAATTGCAACTACTCTGACAGCCTGGTGAAAAGCCCTATAACTCTTCCACCGCACTCCACTTAGCATAAACCTAACTTTCTTATTAATGGGCTCTACGCACGCACCACTTCCACGTTTTAGCTACAACCCCACTTCACTTCCTGTGCGCGGGGAACGGCTTGAGTTTCACTGGAGTTCAGCAGTGGTTTACACGAGTTTCCCAAATAATGATCAAACAGGAATTAAACTGTGAAGATACTGGGCATTTTTGGGACACAGCAGTGCTCTTTGATTGTGCCGTCATTGTGTTTTTATAAAGTTAACTAATATCTCTGAGTGGCCACAGTCACAGCTCTACCTCAGAGAGAAAGCACAGCGACACTTTTGGGTCAGTCTCAGCTGAATGTATCAATCTAATTACTAAAAAACGTCACTAAAACCCACCTAAAAGCCATAGGCTAGCATAGGCAGGAAGAGAACGGGCTGATCTTTGTTAACAGGAAAAGTTTCTCCTCCGATCACAGAACGAGGAGCGGCGCTGTCTCGAACGAGCTGTCTCCTCTGGCGTTTACAGTGGATGTGAACACAGTAGCATATTTACGGCTTTTTAGGTTCTTCTAATAAGACAAAGCAAAAAAAGCTAGTACTGCTTAAATACCTGACATGTTTGGGCGGTACACTTCCGCCTTCATCAGAGGTGACACGTGATGGTGTGACGCGTCTCTTATCAGCTGTTGGTGCCGGAAGCAGTCAGTCTGACAGATCTCACAGATCCATCAGACTGACCACATCCCCCGCCACGCTGTGGTCTCTGGAGAAGTGAATCCCAAGTGTGAGCCAAGGTGAAGGCCCCCTCGTCTCTGTTGATGGTCCGTGTTCCCCGCTTCCTGATTTCGATCGCCTCTCGTATCCATCTTTTGTATTCATGTTCTTCTGTTCCTACTATTTTTGCATTGTCCCAGTCCATGATGTGATTCTCTGGGATTCACTTCTCCAGAGACCACAGCGCGGCGGGGGATGTGGTCAGTCTGATGGATCTGTGAGATCTGTCAGACTGACTGCTTCCGGCAACAACAGCTGATAAGAGACGCGTCACACCATCACGTGTCACCTCTGATGAAGGCGGAAGTGTACCGCCGAAACATGTCAGGTATTTAAGCAGTACTAGCTTTTTTTGCTTTAATTGTCTTATTAGAAGAACCTAAAAAGCCGTAAACATAAGAAGACAGAATTAATTTTCCACATTTAATACAGTAGCATATTAGCAGAAAGTGGCTATACCTCTGGCTGTAACTGCATCCACAGCCAAACAGCCCAAACAATCCAACAGTGAGGAAGAGAAGAGGGAACTAAAGCGAAAAAATTATCGAAGAAGAAGTCAAGCCCAAGTGAACATAGCTAGCTTACGTCGTATCCTTGGGAGAGACCTGCGAGTGCGGGCCGTCTTGGACTACATTTGGACGCGAAACTTGCGGTAAAGAAAAAAAGACCTGTCTACTTTCCCGGCCTTAAAAGTATAAGTGCGCAACAGCGCCCCCGGCTTGAAAGGTAGAAACACGGGACTGCGTTCCCGGCCTCAATGAGTAATGTGCGGACCTCTTTAACGCTGACTCCGAAAAGCTGGACCTCAGCGGTGGCCACACGGAGGACATAAACTGTGGCTGACTGTGGACTATTATGACACAGACTCCTGTCACTAATAATGGCTGTGTCTGCTTCACTGGACACCTGCGTGTCTTCCTCCACATGTAGCGCTGAACCGGGACGCTGGGCTAATACACTTAGCTCTCCGTCATAACACTGGGCAAGCAGGATGACTAGACCCTTCGAAACCTGTCCAAACGCCTTGGTGCGTCTGTGAAAGTTGCCATGAGATGGAAACAAACATGCTGTCCTCAGCAGACCCCATGGTGCATGTCTATGGTGCATTTCCAACGCTTACATTTTATCTCCAGGGGTCCTGCAGTTCTGAAATATCTTTGTAGTTGTACCATTTCAAAAGAAAACATCTTACATTCACCCCATTCAATTTGTTCTGTTTTATAATAGGTAGTCTCTAAGAAACTGTATTATGTAAAAGTAAACTTGAAGTTATGCCCAGAAAAATATAAACAATGTGATTCTTTTCTAAGACAAACAGTGACATGTGATGGAAGCAACTTTAACACTTGTTGCTCATGTGAATAACACTGTTCAGATGGATGTTGTCATTATCCTCATCCTTATCCATAACTGCTACCAGCACACATTGTCAGATATATCCAATCCAACAACATCTTGTCTAGCTCTTCAAAATAAATCAAAAGCAGCCACACACTTCAGGGGCCAAGGTTGTAGGAACTGGAGTCTTGCTCTGGCAGAGATTGTCCTTTGAAACACAATAGAGCAGACATCAGTTTTATCTAAACAAATATAACTTTGATGTATCATCATCAATAAAATCAGTCTTTATAAATCACCAGGTAGTCACCTGGATTCACAGGATCCTTGTACAAAAGTTTTTGGACTGTGCTTTGTGAGAGCAAGACTTACTTATTCTCAATACATAGTATTAAGAAGAATGTATTTGGTGGTCATACAAATCAGAATAGAGCAGCTGTTAGATTCGTAGTAGAGAGATATCGTTTTTATTTATAAAAATAAATTACAATTCATACAGTGACGGTTACAATACCAACTTAGTCATTGGAGAATGGAATCCACACCTAGATACATAGTGCAAGCAACTATCTTACCAGCAAACATAGATTGCATTGTTATATATGTTTGAGCATTGCCTCCAGACAAGTAGCCAATTCACCAGGTAACAACCATATGGCAACAACCATATGGTAACAACCATATGCACACAGACCTTTCCAATTGATGAACAGCTTCCTCTAGCTGCTGAATATGTGCAAAATCCCCGTCATCATCCCTGGTGAAAAAAAACATTTTCAATTCAATATTCTGACGGATCAGAAGTTACCGTAGCAGCAACATATTCACAAGAAACTACAGACAGCTAACGCTAACAGCTTACGCTACTTCACAGGGCTCTCCATGATGATGGGGGACGCTTTCCATGTGGCTTGAGGGGCGTCGATAGCTTGGTCTTAACATATCGTACTCATTTCGTACATGTTGGGAATTAATAATTGACTGGAAATTACGGATGGCTAAGGCTTCGATGTTGTGTTGTCTTTCACATAGCTAACGCTAGATAATGCAGTTATTGCCACAAAATGGAGAATATTTCTACAACAGTTGGGGATTTTTAACGAACTAGCTTGATGAAAAACTACATTACAGTCCGTCTCAGGTGAAAATCTGTATAATTACTACTACTACTGCCACTATTGAGTAAAAGGATGCTTACCTGTTCAGTTGGAGAAAGACGAGTCGGTTTATACATCATGATTTCTTCACCGATCTAAAGGTCGTCAATATAAATGCAGCTCGTAATCATGTCGCTCCTTCTTTGTCGTCGTTCCTTTGTTTCTGGCATTTTGCGTGTATTTTAGTGTAAGCCATCTGCGACAGCACTGAAGACAGCTTTGCTTTCTCCGCCATGTCTGTTTTGGAGAATGCTTGCACACAGAGAGATGAAACCCCCCTTATACCATTCTCTCTCTTGATTGGATAAAAACTGTAGGATACAAGAAATATTTTGACCGAGAGTCAAAGCTGGATCGAGTGACTGAGAGATTTGTGTTTTGGTCCAAACCCTCTTATGTAAGTGATGGCTATTGGAAGATATAACTATTTAAGACTTATATGTTATAGCCATTTCTTGCTTAGGGGTGATGTCGACTCAATTGAAACTGCTGGATCAGAGTCACCTTTGCTGTGAGCCCGCCTCCCCTCACCTGCTCATTGCTGACGACTTACCTAACCAATGCGTTTGGTGCGGGTCATGTCAGACCTGAGAATAATCTTTTTTTCCAACAATGGCAATCTGTCACATAGAGCCTGAGGTCCTCAATCCAGAACCCTACATTTAGTTAACAGAAGTATACGGCAGTTAGTTGCATTGTCCTTACAGATTCTAGGATCCCTCAGTTTAGTATACTTTTATCATGGGAATAACACCGGTTTCCAGATCAGCTTTTGAGTCTGTCAGATTATGGTACCCGTAATAATCAAGATTGAATGCTGTTTAAAGCGTTAAAAAAAAGCTAAATATGGTTCCTTTAGTATTATGATTGGTACTAACCGGTTTTTATATCGTTTAACTGGAGAAATATTTGTTTCTCTATTAAATTTATGTGATTCGATGATTCTACCAACAGTTTCTTTGGATAAAAGACACAATCAGGCAAAGGTTTAGGTTTTAACTTTTGTGAAGCAAGGAGAAGATGGCGGCGCAGCTGGAGCATGTACGTCAACTTTCAGCACCAGATTCATCTCCTGCTGAAGCTTGGTTTGCTTGGTTATTAAATAGTTGTTTGCTTGGTCAAACATCTATCTCAAATATAGCATTCTCTGCGTCTCATAAACAATTTCCAAAGACCAATGGTTTACGAGTAAACATTGTTGGTTCAGACCCAGCAGGTTAACCGGATTGTCAGAGTGGCTAAGCTCGTCATTGAATCATTTGAACTATTGTTTGTTGCTCGAGTGTCAGGTGACAACAGAGCTGGTAAGATTTTACTATTATAAAGGAGATAACAAACAACTTCCACACGAAACACCCCCAAAATATCTAAAATCTACCCCCCCCCCCCACCCCCCCCTACAATACATTGGCACATGGCAGTTTCACAAGGTTCACCAATAACTCGATTCAAAAGATTATTGAGGATTTTGACAGTCCAAGTGGGTATACGAAATGGGGTTTGACTAAAACATTAATTAATATTGGGGGGGGGGATACATAAACTTGCAATTCCATTTTAAAAATCAGAGACTATGTACTTTGTCTTATAATGGTTTAAAATGTTGAATAATTTAGTTGTGTAGTAACAATACTGGTATTTGAAATAGGGAGTCAGTTTGCTGGAGAAGTATGGTAACTTGAGCACTTATCCTCTCCTCCTTTCCTTCCTTTATATACTCTTATCTGTTTAGCACTTTTAGGTTTCTGACTAGTTTGTCAGAACAATGTAACAAGGTTGATTGATACTGGTATGAAACTAGTATACAAGGGTTACTGCCGTAGCTACCACAAGGGAGGGGTTTGATTTTTATTTTTACTCTCCAATCCCAAACCATGGTATTTCAACTTAACTGAATGACAAAACGTATTATGGGGCAATACTTGTGTCTTAAAAAGGCAAAATAAATTAAGGGATGAGGATTACATTGTTGTTTGTCAAATTGAAAAAAATCTGGATAAAAAACCAATCCAGGTCTGATTTTTCTCCTAATGAAGTCTGTTTTAAAGGGGTTAACAAACAGGATAATTCCTCATTTATCATAAATACACATCAAACAATATCAATTGTCTTTTAGGTAACACTTTTTATTAATGTTTTTTTATAAATCATTGACTTGTAGTTAATATAACATTAACGTGTGTCTTATCTTCATTAAAAAATAATCACTTTAACATTATACGACTCATTAACAAGGTCCGCAGATTTAGATCCTGTACAGACCGGGTCAAAGACTTTACACGGCTCGCTCTGGTCCAATTACAGAACAGGAAGTATGAAAAAGCTGCAGGTGGGATTATGGGTCAGCACAAGATCATATACGGAAGCGGAAGTAAATATAACAAACTACCTATTCATGCCTAAACTTAACCAGCCATTCCCATAAATAACCCCAACCCAGCCTTAACCCTAAACTTAACCATCTTACTTAAACACCTAAATCTTAACCAGTCACCATTTAAGGACGAATTTGTCTAAAATTAATTTGAAAGTTAGGATTTGTTACTTCCGGTTTCGTCCCGATTCCGTATATGATCTAGTGCCGACCATGGATTATAATGACGCTCTCCAAGTCCTGCAGGAGACGGAGCTGGACCAGAGAGAGTGAGATGTTGACACAGGCCACACACGTGCACCGCTTCTTTGGACGAAGATCAGGTGGCAATGAATGTTTTATGGCACTGATTGATATACATCCATCCATTTTCTTCCGCTTCATCCGTTGCCGGGTTGCGGGGCAGCAGTCTAAGCAGAGACGCCCAGACTTCCCTATCCACACACACCTCCTCCAGCTCGTCCGGGGGACCCCAAGGCGTTCCCAGGCCAGCTGAGAGACATAGGCTGTGTCCAAAACGCTAGGCATCGGGCCGCGTAGGGTGGATATGTAGGCTCGTGACGTCACTTCCTCAAGCGACGGCTATTGCAGGGGTGTCCAAAACCACTTGGCGAGCTCGCCAGCGTAGGCATCGTGACTTCGTCTCTATGGAAACGGCCACTTTTGGAGCAGATATGAAGGATGCATCTGATGTATGCTTCGTTGCCTTCTTATTGCCGAGTCACGGCCGCGCATAAAACAACACTCAGCTCGGACCTGGAGCTAACATTATGGTAAGCACTGCTATACTTTACTGTGAAGTTATGTCTATAGTAAGTACTGCTATACTTTACTGTTGAGTTATGAACACGACTGTTATGATAAAACACAGACATAAATTAGATCTGCCACAGATGTGTGTATTTAACCTTGTTATCTGCTGTAAATAAGCTCAGTCCCGAAAAGCTAATGCTACGAGGCTAGTTAATTCAGATTCGGTTTTTGAACAAGAAAAATCATGTTGTGTTTTATCTTTTAGGGAGAAACAAACCCACTGATTAAATATTAAAGCTACACTGAGGAAAGAGTCACGTTTTCATGGAAAATCACTCTGCAGCACAGCAGCTATAGTATGCTAACACATGTTTTCTGTATTCATATAAAATAGATTGTGCATATCGTTTTTAATCCCATACTGAGACTGGGAAAACTGTATATATTAGACATATGAAATGATAGAATAGGCCAAGAATAATTATAAAGCCCTTTTCATACAATAGTCTAATAAATAGTAAACACACATTATACAGAGGTTTCGTTTGTCATTAATAAGACATTTGCAGAGGACAAAGTCCCACTTCCACAAACACAGGTTTAAAGTGGTTAGCCATGCTTCTAACTTGATTATTTGTGTATATTTCTATCATATCATTCTTCTGTTTCCCCTGCTGTGAAGCTTGTATCTCTAATATTAAATACTGTAAGGATTTCTGTATTTTATTTTAACCAGTTTTTTGCAAAGCCCCAAATAAAATAGTATTAATTAAATATGAAGTGTAAAAAGAATCCTAAATGTGTGTTTTAATGCATGATGTTTGTGTTCTTCTTTTTCAGAGACTTGTGGTGAAATTAAGGTCATAATTTCTCCAGCTTCACGTCCTGCTTCACCTCCTGCTTCACCTCCATCACCTCCATCACCTCCTGCTTCACCTCCATCACCTCCTGCTTCACCTCCTTCACCTCCATCACCTCCTGCTTCACCTCCATCACCTCCTGCTTCACCTCCATCACCTCCTGCTTCACCTCCAGCTTCACCTCCATCACCTCCTGCTTCACCTCCATCACCTCCTGCTTCACTGCTGAAAACATTATGAACTACAACAAACTTGTATATAATATTTTCCTTTAATCAGCAGTCATGAATAGTTAGAACAGTGGGCTCTGCATCTCTGAAGACATGTAGCAGAAGGAGCAGCAGCAGAAGGAGCAACAGGAGGAGTAACAGCAGCAGCAGAAGGAGCAACAGGAGGAGCAACAGGAGGAGTAACAGCAGCAGCAGCAGAAGGAGCAACGGGAGGAGCAACAGGAGGAGTAACAGCAGCAGCAGCAGTAGCAACAGCAGCAGGAGCAACAGCAGGAGCAACAGCAGCAGGAGCAACAGCAGGAGCAACAGCAGCAGGAGCAACAGCAGGAGCAACAGCAGCAGGAGCAACAGCAGGAGCAACAGCAGCAAGAGCAACAGCAGGAGCAACAGCAGCAGGAGCAACAGCAGGAGCAACAGCAGCAGGAGCAACAGCAGGAGCAACAGCAGCAGTAGCAGCAGCAGCAGGAGCAACAGCAGCAGGAGCAGCAGCAGCAGGAGCAACAGCAGCAGGAGCAACAGCAGCAGGAGCAGCAGCAGCAGGAGTAACAGCAGAGTCCTGGGCGTCTGCCTCTGACACAGGTCTCATCGACAGCACTTCAGAGAACCTGGAAATAAAGAAAACAAAAATCAAACTTGTTGGTTTTATTATGATTTTGTTGTTTGTGTGAAATGTAAAGAGTCAAAGTGAGGTATTATTTACACAACTACATATTTGTCAGCAGTACTTATACTTATACTTATAATTGAATACATTAAACTCAAATGTGATTAGTAACGGTCTGTTTGCTTTTCAAGAGATATAAAAGTGAATAAGAGCAGTTTAAAACATCTGTGTTCAACTCCATTTTACAGATGTCTGTTAATGTTTCCATGGATGTGTCAGTTATTATTATAGATCCATGGATGTGTCAGTTATTATTATAGATCCATGGATGTGTCAGTTATTATTATAGATAAATGGATGTGTCAGTTATTATTATAGATCCATGGATGTGTCAGTTATTATTATAGATCCATGGATGTTCCAGTTATTATTATAGATAAATGGATGTCCATTTCCATCCATTTTCTACCCTTTAATCCATTTCTGGGTCAGGGGGGTGGCAGTCAGAGATGCCACCCAAGTCTCATAGCACCAGCCCCTCACTGACCCTCTGCAGGTGGTGAGTCCACAGGAGGACGGCTGCTCACTGAGTGTGAGCATAGCCTTGATCTTTTCAGTGGGGGCTTTGGGCAAAGTGGGGTTAAGTGTCTTGCCCAAGGACACAACGACAGCAGTCATCAGTGGGAGTCGGTGGAGAAGGTGCAGAGGTGGGAATTGAACCCACGACCTTCTGGCCTTAAGGCCAATGCTCTACCAACTGAGCTACTGTCGCCCATAAATGGATGTGTCAGTTATTATTATAGATCCATGGATGTGTCAGTTATTATTATAGATCCATGGATGTGTTAGTTATTATTATAGATCCATGGATGTGTCAGTTATTGTTATAGATAAATGGATGTTCCAGTTATTATAGATAAATGGATGTGTCAGTTATTATTATAGATAAATGGATGTGTCAGTTATTATTATAGATAAATGGATGTGTCAGTTATTATTATAGATCCATGGATGTTCCAGTTATTATTATTATAGATAAATGGATGTTCCAGTTATTATTATAGATAAATGGATGTGTCAGTTATTATTATAGATAAATGGATGTGTCAGTTATTATTATAGATAAATGGATGTTTCTCTCTCATCAGCAAACACACGTTAATACTTTTAGGTCTGATAAAATTACTTTTAAGTGATGCACAAACGAGGGCCATAGCAAATATATAATCCATATCTAATAATCATTTATTGCATATATGTGCATTGTTTACATAAAATATAACTTTGTAAAAACTAATGATTACTGCCAATACAATTGTTATAACAGAGAAAGTGTAACAACAAAAGCATCCTCTGTTTTTTCAGAATACGATTGTAAACATCCAGGGGGCTCTCATTACCTGAACCCGTGTTTAGACAGCCTGTTCTGGGCTTCAGCACTGCAGCTAACTGGGCTGTTAGCTTATAGCACCAGAGCTTCAGGCTGGAGGTAAAGTCCGAAAATTATCGAATTTATCTCCAAACAGACTTCTGATATGACAATAAAGGGGGATATTTCTCGCCTCAAATGATATTAGAATTAACTTTTATGTCCTAATTAAAGCGTATTTAGAACTTTTTACCGTCCATCATGGCCGCCGTGTCCTTCCGCTTCGCTCTGAGTTGTGTAGTCACGTGACGAAGGCAGAAGGCAGCTGCTGTCCAAATCCACATCACGTCTCGCCTCCTACCTCGCCTGTGGCTACGCGGCCTTCCCTTGATGCCTACATATCCACCCTACGCGGCCCGATGCCTAGCGTTTTGGACACAGCCTATGTCTCTCAGCTGGCCTGGGAACACCTTGGGATCCCCCCGGACGAGCTGGAGGAAGTGTGTGAGGATAGGGAAGTCTGGGCGTCTCTGCTTAGACTGCTGCCCCCGCGACCCGGCAACGGATGAAGCGGAAGAAA